>CM062392.1:27655869-28339054 GCA_031304145.1 Cardiospermum halicacabum
CTTTTCAAGTTTGTATTGGTGTTTTCATTTTCACGTTCCTCTACTTCTGTACAAGATTGAATGAAATCATTCATACTATAATCATTAAGTTCATCTTTATCATCCGATGATAGGTAACATATCTTATCATCTTCAGATTCTGATTCATTTTCATGTTGCATTTACAGGAGTTTTTCCTCTTCAATTTCATACTCATCGTCACAATGAAGGCAATAAAAATTCATCTTCTTGAAACCCAATAACAACCAACAAAAAGAGACAAAAGGAAAGAAATAGATAGAACTAACTATCAACTGTTTTATCCTGTACACTATCGGCAGAAGGAATTAGAACATATTTTGCTATCTAAGTTGAGTCAAAAGAAATAATTGGAGTAGAAATCCTAAAGCAGACAACATAAAAACATGGAGTAAAAAATCAAATTACATTCTCCTATGTGTTTATTTGCTTTCTGCATTTATTTTGTAATAATTTATACATTCTACTCTGTTAATGACAAATATATATATATAAACTAGTGAAAATACTCGCGCCACGCGCGATATATATATATAATTATTTTATTAATAGTATTAATAATAATTATTATATTTATAAAAAATATTGTATCAATTAATTAAAATGTTAAGTATTTTTTAATTTTTTAAGTTTAAAAAAATATATTTTAAAATTTTAAAAATGGATTGATTTAAAATATTTATAGTTTTTTTAAAAAATTATTAAAATTTATTTATTTATTTTTGTATTCAATATTATTAAGAAATTTTTAGAACTATTCAAAAAATATATTTTATTTTTTTAACATTTAATAACTAATTTATATTATTTTTATTTTATTTGAAATTTCATAATCATGAAATTAAATTTAATAATATCATTTAAAATAAGTTGTTTATATATATATAATTAATATGATAAATGAAATATAGATATTAAATATAATTTATTGTCTTTAATTTTAATTATGAATTTTTTAAGTTGGTAAAGTCCAGTTTATTTTATTTATTTATTTATGAAAATAGGAACTCTAAAAAAAAAAATTAATAGAAAATGCTTAACAAATATAAGTTTATGTATTACCTTCGTGGAAAAAAAATGTATTATTTCATGCATTTTGTCAAAATATAAATATAATAAATGTATTTTTTAATGAGTTTTACTATGAAATAAATGTATATAATTTATTATATAAATAAAATATTAATTTTATTATAACATGAATTTATTATATATTTATTTGTAAAAGATCACCTTTTCAATTTTCAATGAATAATTATTACTTAAAAAAACAATTAATACATATATTTTTTTAATAAAAAATACTTATTTTTTTACTTCTTATTTTTTATAGTATTGTTTTTTTAAAATTTGATAATAAATTTATTATTGATTTATCTTTTTAAAAAATAATTTTAATTAAATTTTTATTTATTAAAAAGATAAATGTAATTTAAAATACATGTTAGTGTTTCTAAAATGAGTATCTAGATAAATAAATTTATTATTCATTGGGAATTTAAAATATAAATAAATATGTAATCAGTAAACTACAAAAATGCATTTGGAATACCACATTTAAATTCTGAATTACCTTGTAATCAATAAATAATTAATGCACTTCTAAATTACCTTTAATATTTTATAATACTATTTTAAAATTGGATAATAAGTATATATATATATTTAAATAATTTTAAATTTTAAATAATTTTTATTAATTAAAGTTTTTACGCATAAAATTCACTATAAAATTAAGTTTTAAAATAAGATTTTAAGTGACAGAGATAAGTGAAATGATTTTGGTTGAAGGGTAAAATTATGTACCACTTAAATTTGATATTTTCAAAATATTTTTTAAAGTAGTGTTTAGATATAAATGAAAAATAAAGTTGGTACAAATATCTAAATTATAGATATTAAATGTTAAAAAAAAAATGTCAAATTTTACATTTTTTTAAAAAGATTTTTTAAAATACTATTTAGATATAAGTTTAAAAAAAAATGGTACAGATGTGTAAATTATAGACATTAAACATAAAATAATAATGATGGTGAAATTTGACATCTTTTGAAATATTTTTAAAGTAGTATTTAAATATAAATGAAAAAAAGGGCTAAATGTCTAAATTATAGACATTAAATATTAAAAATAAAAAATAAATGGAACTATTACTGTTCACAATATGTATATTAAATTTTCTTAATTATTATCATTTATACTATTTCATCGTTAAGTTTGAAATTTTTACATTTAATTTGTCATTAAGATACGTTTAATTACTATTCATATAACTTATTTCTCATTAATAACTATAATATTTCAAAAATAACATATAATATAAAACAATACAAAGTAAAGAGAGACGTTTATGGAAGAAAAAGGAGAAAACAAAGGAAGATAACACTTTGATACTTAGAATTCATGGCGGATACAAATAAATTTAAAAATAAGTGATTAAATACAATTTACATGGGTATGAAATAAAATAATAACATAATTTTATTTCTTAATTTATTATTTTTCTTATTCATCACTTTAATCACATCTTCTCATCTCACTTCTACCATCAACGTGTGGTAGAAGTCAAATAATTAACACCTACTAATATAAAAATAATAATAATAAAAAATATTTATTATTATTATTATTTTAATAATTGGAATTTATAATATAAAAAATAGTGATGTGCAACATAAAAGCATTTGAAAACATAAAAATATTTGAAAATATAATTTTCATCGCATAAATAAAATAAATTTAAAAATATAATAGGAGATAATAATGATAATTTAAAAAATATATGAGAAAATGTAAAATATTTAATTTGATACAAAAAATAAACTTACCATTTCAAAAGTATATATATATATATATGTTATTATCAAATAAAAAAATCATAAATAAATTAAAACAAATATAAGAGTAAGTAGGAGAAGATATATTACCTTTTAATTTGTGTGAAGCTTTTGAATGCTTAAAAAAAAAAAAAAGACGACAGATTATTTTTGTAGTTATAACCAAATAAAAAGACAAAAATAAATAAATAAAGTGAATATGGAAAAAATATACAAGCATTATATAACAACTATAAATTAAAAAATACATAATACTATAAAAAATTATACATCAATAGTATAAAAAATTAAAACAAACATCACCTTGATCTTTCAAGAAGATTTAAAACTCGGAAATGTATAGCAAATGTGATACGTGAAATATGATTTTTATAGGCAAACAAAATGGAAATGAAAAGAGTACAGGAGAGTAAGAGGTGAAATTAAATAATAAATTAAAGACAATAAAAATATTGGAGAAGTAACGGGTGTAAAGACAATAAAAATATTGGAGAAGTAACGGATGTAATAAAAGAGGTAAGGAAAGAAAAGAAAAGAGTAACAATTAATTGAAAAAAATAAAAAATAATTAATAGAGAGAATGTTTGGAATATTCGAGAGATTGTGAAATCACATGTAATTCATTGAAATGAAAAAGAATACACGTGTCCTATTTTTATTGGACAAATTCAATCAAAATTCAAAAACTAAGATTTTGGGTGTTTTTCAACTCAACAGGCGAACTCTCGGCACTGCCACGTCATTTTCGTGGGTCCGCCTGAGAGTTCTGTTTTATATATATATAGATACTGTTTCTCTTCGGCTCTGCTACAATAATTATTATAAAAAGGAAGAATATTTAATTATTTGTTCTCTTTTTTTTATTTATTCTCCAAAGGTCCAAGGGTCCATACTCGTATTAATTTAATTTATTTTTAACGTTTAATAACTAATATTATCAATAAAAATTCCTATCAATATTCTTACTAATAATTGATGACGGTATAGAAAGGAAACGCAAGCACGCTCGGTGAAGAAATCAGAAAAAAAGCGATTGAATTCGTAGGTCTTGAGTCAATAACAATCCGTGTTTACAGTGTCTTTCTTCTCCAACGTTTTCCCATTGACATGTCTGAAATTCTAGTCTGGTCAATTGTGATTATTTGTCAACACAGTTACCTAGCTTTAACCACATTCTAATAATAAAAGGTAAGTTCGATTGGCTGGTCTTTGATTTGTCTTCACTAAAGTATTCGAATTTCTAACTATATGGGCCTAACCATCGGCCCAAATATTTAACAATGAGGCCCACATAATAAATTATAGTTTCAGTTAAACAGTAAAGATTCCAAAGTCCACACAGTTAGGGGGGAAAACTTATCAATAGGGTAGTTTTGTAATAAAACCTCACATTTGACTTTTTAGGTAGAGTGTATATTACCCCATATTAGATCTCAAGTAATAAAAAGAATGAATTTTATAGAGTATTTACGTATGGTTTTAATTTAAATTTAAGCATGTTTAAAGCCTTGCTTTACTTCACATTTCTTTTACGTGTTGATTTAGTGTGAAAAAGTCTACCATATAATTAAGATGAGTAGTTTAATAGCAAGTTTCAAATTGACTTCTTTAAAGATTACAACTTTGATTTTTATATTCATGATTTTTTAAAATATAATTTTCATTCTATTTTTAGTAATTAGATTAATTCACATATTAATTCTTATTTTCAATTAATCATTTAATTAAGAGGAGTATGTTTTATAATTCAATCAAATTTTAATTTTGAAATTTATATTTTATACTTAAATAATTTGTTATTTTCAAAATTTCATTTTATTTTCATCCAATATTTATTAAATTATTATTATTATTATTATTATTATTATTATTATTATAAATTTCGATGCTAATTTGAAATATTAAATTTTATTTTATTAAATATAAATTTAAATAAGGTAATTTAATTGCTCATCCATTTCATCGCTAAGAAATCTTATCTTCGATCGAAGGGTATTTTCAACCTGCGACTAGGATAAGGTCTGTTTTCAGCTATGTTGTGTTGAAATAGAATTGTTTCGGTCGAAGTCCATGAGCCATACTAATTCTTAAATTATAAACGCATGCACATCATATTTTTTAGACTCACATTTAAGATGGGTCACAGATCTCACTTATCTCGAATCTTATAAATAGTTATCTTTCCGTCTAATAAACTCAATAAATATAACCTGAATTCTTATTTAAATCTGTCAGTTCTGCGATAAATATATGATTGATTTTCTACTGTTTATCATGTAAATAAAGTTTATCGTCAACAACTAAACTCTCTCAATCGTCCAGACTCACCCACTTCTCTTCCAATTATCTTTTATATGAATCTTAACTTACTTAAACATAGGAGAGCCAATAATCTTTCATATGAACCTTAACTTACTTAAACATTAGAGAGCCAATAGACTTACACTAACCGTACATCAAACTACCGTTTCAATTTTGTTTTGATATCATTATGCTGTGCATTTGTTAAGCATATTCCCTTTATCCACATGCATAAAATGGAATTAAAGTAAAACCATAAGAACGTTTAAATCATTATGACCTTTTTAATTTCATTTCATGCACTCCAAAACAACGCCAATTCTCACGCTCCATGATAATCATATCATATCAAATCCATCCATTTGTATATTTTTCCTTATTTTGCCAACTCAAAAACTACCATAATACACATGGTACCTAAACAATACCACGTTCATATAATATAATTTAATTCATAACTACGTCCCAGATGTATTTGAATAGTTAAAATGAATATTATATGATTGAACTTGTCAAAAATAAATATATTAAAAACAAAATTAGAATATCCCCTCGATAAATAAATACAAAATGGAGTCATTAAAGAGATTTTAAAAAGAAATAAATAATACAAAAGGAAGCAACTCGGTGGTTCAACTATTCCACCGCTCACTTCCTAGTAAACGTCGTCTTATCAGTGAATTTACAAAAATGACCTTTTCTCATCACCATATCTCCTACTGTAGAGGAGTAACACTTTCGAATTTGTTGCAGTCTCTGATATGAACATCCACAGTTCCTTCTCTACCGTTGATTACTTGACAGCACTGTCTACGTGGAGCCTGCACAAACCACACGATTCGACAAGACATGTTTCGGTTAGGTACCACCAAACCTATAAATGTAATTGTACACATGGCAAAATTATTTTTAAAAAAATAAAAATAAATCAATTCTTATCACGAATTGCGCATAAATTGTAGGCCAGAAAAATATTAATGTCACTCGTCCTATGTCCGCCACGTGGTGACACGACATCGTTTCCTTTGACGTGTCCCACTTTGAAAGATCATGTTTCACTTTTGAAATTTTTTTTATATGCCGTTAACCAACCAAATATCGACAGCATTTTTACCATCCAGCGAAATTAGTTTTTGATCTACACGTGGAGGCATTTTATTGGCTGTGTGATATACAACACGCAATGTAGCTTCCTAGGTTAAGTGAACTAAGCTAAACTAAACTCAACTAGTTAGAAAGACGACAAGTTGAGAATAAAAGAGAAGATATCGTAATTACCAATTTCCAAGTGTCCGGACTCAACGATGGAGCCAAAACGCGAAAGGATTGAACGGCTGAGGCCGGAGAATGGTCAAACGACTCACATTTCTTGTCTGACTCTTCCTTCTTATATACAGTCAAAGTCTTGCCCCGACCCGATTTCTCAACCCGGTCCAATAAATACACGATGGGTCTCTCACACGGGTTATCGCTCCACCGTTGAACGTTGAAAGTAAACGGCTCCTCCTTATAAGTCCTCCACGACTTAAACGTCAAATACGCGGTCTCCAGCGTCTTCGCCGACACAATCGATGGGTAAAGCTGCGCCGTGTAGCCCCAGGAAACCGAAACCGACCAGTTCCGGGTCAAATCGTAGCAAAAGCTCTGCTGTAAAGCTCTGTTTGGATCGAGTTTGTAAGCAGAGATCAGCTTCTTTAAAGCATCGATTCGGTTCATGTTTGGAAATATTGAATCTACATAGTCTAGATGGTGTAGTGACACCAATGGAGCCAATGGATGCGCGGCTAGTAACCCATATGGATTTCCTCTTATATCGACCTAAAAAGAGTAACAAAAACGAAACTTTATATTAATTGATTGAAATTGAATAGATAAAGATGAAATCAAACTGACCTGATGGAAACCAAGTTCTTTGGTGACAGGGACACCAATTTCAGCCATACAACCTTGAATCTTCTGATCCGACCCGTAAAAAGAATGGTACCGGTTCAAACACCCATCTAAAACTCTAACAAGCTCGGCAGCTAATGGGTAACTGATAGCGAATCCACCGCCACCATAAGCCATAGTATACGAGTGAATAACATCCTGTTCAACACTCTCACTGTTTCCACCGATGTAATACATCTGATTATGATCGTATTTCCCCAAAACCGACACGAGATTTTCGACGAAGAAAACGGTGTCGTCGTCGCCCAAAACGAACCACCTCACATTCTCCAAACCCAATTCGAAGCTCTCCTTCACTATTCTCGCGATTCGTAGAGCGGACCGCGAGCCGTACCAACAACTGTAAGCGAAATTAGAAGTATCGGACGAGACTCTGTAGTCGGGCGAAGTCTCGGGCCACGTGTAATCCACCGGAGGGTTCTCATCCAGCCAGACGAATCCACGTGTCACGTTGGGTTTCCACCAGAGATCGGAATACAGTCTCCGGTCGTTCCACGTTTTGGCCGAGCCGCCGATGCCGAAGAAAAGGTGAGACACGTTAGTTTTGTCGGCAGTTGTGTCGACGTGTTGGATGTCGGAGAATTTGCGGTGGTTGAAGAAGAGACGGTCGCATTGAGGGCAGGAAAGTAATTGTACTTGGTTGGTGAAAGCGTAGTAGAAACAGAGAGTGATTGAGAGGATTGTGAAGATAGCGAATGTGGTCTTCATCACTGCGTTGAATACATCGCTTGGTTTGATTGTTGGAAAGACCAAGAATCTCCACGCTTTGAATGGATCGTGAGTGCTTCCTCTTGAAGAAGACGACATTGTGTATTATTCAGAGATATTATCAGAGACGTGAAATTAAAATGTCGCTGGGGTTTAAAATATACACGTATATACTATTGGGTACAGAAGAGGAAAGTTCATGTTTAGGCAAACTAATTTTTTTTTTTTAATTTATTTTATTTATTTCCATTGGGAAGTTCGAAGGGTAGTGGGAGGTCATTTGGACGTTGATTAATTCAAATTTGAAATCTTTTGTTTGTTTAATTATTTCTTTATTGATTTTTATGATGGAGAGTGGAGCACGACCTCTCCTCTTAATCATTTCTATATTTGACTGGTTCATAACTCGTCTTCGTTATTTGGAAAATAAATTGACCTCTCTTTTTTTAAAGATTTTTTTAATTTATAATTTCCTTTTATTTTTGGTTATTATTGAAGAGATATTTATATTATTTTTTCTGAATTTATTTAGATTCTAATTCTGAATTTCCATTTTATAGTTTTGAATTCATTTCTTGTTTTGTAGGTTAATAAATTAAGAAAAGTATTATTACCTTTCCAAATTAAAAAATATATATTATTGTAAAGGCCCAAAAACTGGATGTTGTTGAGTCCAAACCCATCTTTAAAGCCCAGTTACACTTCCTCTAAATGTTGTAATGAGAATGCTAAATTTTCATGTGCATTTACAGATCCAGCCTTCCATTACGATTACGACTCCATCCTCCTTAGGTAAAACTGAAACATATTTCTGAGTTGGAAAAACAAAGAGAATATATATTATCCATGCATATACTTTGAAGATAAACTTATATTGTGTAGGTTAATTGTGATTTGTGAATGATAGTTTAACAAACTAGGAATCAAAACCATATGAACATAATCTCTTTACACCTTATAATTAGGAAAACTAATATCAGGCAGCAGTATAAAATGACTAAATGAACTCATATATCCATAGTAAAACAAATATCATTAATGTTAATGTATATCGGTAGTAAAATAATTCGAGATTGAATCCTATTCCAATATCAATTTTGATTCGTTTAATTATTGTTTTTAATTTTTAACTAAAAGTAAAATAAATTTTATTTATTTTTTTTGATAATTTTAAATTTATTAAATTTTATACTACTATTAGTGAGGATAAATATTGAAAAATAAAAATTGATCTAAATTTACAAATTTCGAGGAGTTAAATAGTAGGGTAGAGTTTCAGCTCAGGTCGTTGGAATGAAAAATAGAAATGGAATTTGAATCTAAAAATCCGAATGAGTTGAGTAATACTGTTGGAATCAAACGAAAATTATTAGTGAGGATAAGTGTTGGAATATAAACCCTCAAATTATAAAGAGTTAAAAGTAACATGGGAGAGTTTTCAATCCGTAAACTCAATTTGGAATACACTTGAATGCATTTCGAATTTTAAAAATCGAATGAGTTTTAGATAATCTTAGTTTTAGATTGGACTTTAACTAGCTTAAAAAAGCAGCTCCTCTCGCTTACACTCTATGTTAGCCTATAGTAGGGATCACAACCAGAAAAAAATGTATGTACATATGTACTTTAAATAACACAGATGTTATGTTGTGTTGTTCTCTCATTGATACTATGGTTTTGTGTCTCTATCCTATCTGCATAAAATCCGAACATTTCGTTTACACATTTTGATTGTAAGAGTAGTACTCATCCTAAAGTCTATCAATTAAGTGAAAATTGCATTTACCTTTCTCTATAACAAATGTTAATCATCAATATCTAGATGCATATATATAAACTCCTCAACGCTACAACTCTATTTATTGCAACATCATATAAACTCCACTAAAAAAAATCACAAAAATATAGCTAAACAAGTAATCAATCTTTATATTAGACCCATGAAACGATCTAATCAATATCTTCCTCAAACAAAAAGAAATCTCAATAATACAAAAGTTTTTGGATGCTAACCATGATTTATATGTATGTTTAAAAGAATGGTTTGGTGACTACTTCCGATGCTTGAACTTGTTCCTGCCGATAAGGCTCTTGCTCCGGCTCCGGTCCTAATCGAAGCTCAAGGTCCAATTCCACCTTCACACTTGGATTCTTTTTCTCTTCAATACTTGATGGTTTGTCTTGAGATGTTGTATTGTTGTCATCAGTTTCTCGACCAAATTCTCTAAGCTTGGCTCTATCTCTTCTATGGATATTCATGTGACCTCCGAGTGCTTGAGCGTTGGAGAATCCTCTCTTGCAAAAAGCACATCTATAAGCTGATTTCTCAATAGGGTTTGCTTCCATTGAAGAACAAGATCAAAAGGTCAACTTAGTTGTGTTGTGAAAGAGGCTTTCAAACTTTATCTAACTTGGGAACTCAATATACTATATATCATCAAGCATGCTTTAACATTCTTGTACTTGTGTTGTCAGCTGGGTTTTTAAAATCAAATTACTAGAATGCCATCGACATAAGTCAGACCAAAATTAATTAAAAAGAAATTTTAATTTGTTTAGGTTAGCAGCACGTTTTGGTCGTCAATATGTATACATGCTTAACAAGTCAGTCAGTAATGGCAGGCAAGAGTGACTTTTGTAGTGAAGGCTTCAATTCTTATTTACAACTACATACGAAATAATTAGATAAAATTATTATTAAATCAATAATCAACAACCCATATATGTGTACATGCAAGGATTATACATATATTGGACAAATGTAAAAAGACTAAAACATAATTTTCAACCTTAAACTTGCAATATAGTCTTATCGTTTTCACTAAACATTGCGCATTGATGTCACTTGTTAGATGACTTTTAGCTGAGTAATCTATTATTTTAATTTTTATTTTCTATCTTTTTTAACGATGAGTTGTTGTAGTGGTTAATTTTTTTAAATAAAGATTAAGAAAATTATATATTGTAATTTTTAATAAATTTGAACTATTAATATAAAATGAAAAAAAAAATCAATAATTTATGTGGAAAGAATATTCGTAATGAATAATATGGAATTAAATAATAATTTTTTTCATAAAAATTAATAAGTTTTAAAATCAATTAATAGTAAAATATTTTTATTTTTAAAAAATATTATGATTTTTATTATTTTAAAATTAATAAAATAAATATAGTTTTTAAAAAAAAAAAAAATATCATATACAAATATTATTTCATAATTAGGAAAACTTTTAAAAGCAACCCTAATTAAAAATAATTTAAATAATTTTAAAAAAAATATAAATAAAAATTAATTCCATGATTTTTATTTTATTTTTAAAATAGTTAAAAATTTCATTTTTCTCAATTTAAAATCCTATAATATAAACTAACCAAATAATTTACTTTTTTCCATCACATCATTAAATATATTAAAAGAATGTGTTTATTTCAAAATTTTATTTTGAAAATTTATATCAATTCTATAAATTTTACCAACTTGGTATATATATATATATATATATATATATATATTTAAAAATAAAAAAATTATGTTTTTTTTGGTAATTTTTAAAATACTTTTTAATAATTCATTTAAAAATATTTAATACATTTGTTAGCATACTATTTTTAATTTTTTTTAATTTTTATTTTTTAAGAATTTCAATGAAAATTTTATTTCCTTTCACTGCTTTTGATTCTACTCTCCGTTCCCATTCCCATTTATTAAAGAAGTGGTCTGCCTCCTACTCAAATCCCAACTTGCCCTAATCTTATCTTCAGTGTTATTTATTGACTTCGACAAAACTAAACCGATTAATTAACCCTAAACCTAGTCCTCTAGGCTCCTTTTACAAATCTCAACAATCACATGCATGTTTTCACACATTAAAGATGTAATTGTTAAATCAAATACATGCACACAACCTAATTCAATTAGGCCTGCTAACTAAAATTTCATCATCTTATGACATTTTTTTAATTAGATTTTAATCGATTTGTTTAGGTCCGACATCACCGTCTATTTATAAACTGCTTACGTGGGCTCCAACAGCTCCATGACGTGGCATCATTTTATCCGATTAAGCATCGAAGCATGATGCTGTGTACCTCACTGGATAATGACACTTCAATGTCTGTTGTTGTTCATGCAATGTGGAAATGGTTTAATCACCGTCCATTTATAAACCCTAATGTTGATACGGTAACCGACTATCTCATCATCGTGAAAAGGGTTTTCGACACGTGGAGGTACTTTGAAAGGTTGTCATCACTAACCGGCTTTAGTGTATTATATTTTCTCCATTTATTTTCTTTTTAAGTTGACTTGTGAATGTAGATTAGTTTCGTTAATGTCACGTTTTGGTTGACATGAAATATTTGGAAAATTTTCTTTCCACTCTCATTTATTTAATTATTTTGCAAAAGGAAAAAAAACATAGACGTGGAACTTTTTTTTTAAATAATTATTATGTATTTTTAAATATTTTATTTTTATTTTTTAAAGATTTAATAAATAATAATTTCAACATATTAATTATTAGGGTAGATATACAAAACCAATTATATATTTTATCAAAATTATTTGGACAATTCAAATCTGATAATTTGGAAAATATTTTTAAATTTTAGATTAAAAAATCTTAAAATTAAGAAATTTGTAAAGAATTATTTTAAAGTCATTGTTACAGAGGAGTTTTTGGCTTTTTTTTTTTTAATTTTATAAATACATATTTTTACTTCATTTTAGACTCTAGAAATATGAAAACATAATTGAGAATAGACAAGGTACATTTGGGATGAGAAGTGCACTTGATTAGGGCTAAGTGAGTTGGTAGGGTGTCTATTTTTTTAATTTTAAGTTGAAATAAAGTTGAATTACATGTTTATATAATATGTAAAGTGATTGTGTCCTACATGTTTGGCTGCAATACTAGGAGGAGAATTTTGATGGTGTTGAGAGAAACAAGAAGGTGGAAGGATAAGATTTATTTTGAGAAGGATAATGACTCTTTATTTTAAGCATTTGACTTTACTTTCTTTAATTATTTTTATTCTATGGGATGTTGAGCCCTAACTAAGGTTTTTAGGTAGGGATTGTTTACTCCCATATTTAATATTAGGAAGAAAATTTAATTTAAGTGTCTTCATTTTAAATTCGAGTCATTTGACAGAATATTTTATATATGGATGATATTAATAATTTTCAGGTCTTTCAAAAATTTTCCATATTTTCATTTTTGTTATTTTATAACTCTCATCTATGTAGCCCAACTTTAAAGTTTAAAAAATAATCCTTCAAACTTTTATTTTTTAAAAATAAATCCAAATTAACAATTTTACCTTTATGTAAAAATCTTTAATACTGATATGTGAAAGATGTGAAGTCGGTCTCCTAAGAGAATTTGTGAAGGTGGTATGTGAAGAGTACTTGGGAAGGTGTGAATATCTATTTTCGAAAATTAAAGTTTGGATTGTTCAAAAATAAAAATAAAGTTTGGTTAGTTTTAAATTTTTACTTTATTTGATTAATTTTATATAATTTATATATATATATATAAACTTTTTATACAAATATTATTAAATTTAAAAATTAAATAAAACTATTTAGCTGCAAAAATTTGAAATAATTAATATTAAATAAATAAATGATAGGATAAATCAAAAAATAAATGAGACATGAAATCAATAATTATTTAAATTCATTTATCAAAACATTATTAATTAAATTAATTGATTTAACTATAATAATTAACCTAGATAAAGTAAGTTGTTAATATTTATTAATATTAAATATACAATATTTTAAACTATTTTTTATATAAAATTTTTCCACAAAACTCCTCAAAATAATGTATGTGAAAATTCTATTTGAGAATTTCCATATCCTTGCAAATTCAAAGCGATCATGATGATGCTCCTATATATCCTCCGGGAATTGTGTATTATATCAATATGCTCTGTAAGTAACCTTTTATATATATATATATATATATATATATATATATATATATATATATATATATATATATATATATTGCAAAAAGTGGTATATAATCAGTCCATCGAAACCATATAGTGAACAAAATGCGATTCTTTATTGCTACAGGCCTGTATTCATTAGCCCATTGAATATCCAAACCCAATATTCATCACTATCTTTCCATGTCCAAATCATATGAATTATTAAAGCTAGATACTCATCTCATCACTCCCATGTTGTAATGATTCATACAAAAGCTAACATATATGACAACCACTATTTATTTTTATAAACTCAACCAATCAATGCGACTCAGATTCAGACCCATGTTTAGATTCAATTACTGATAACAGTTAACATATCAAGACACATGAATATGGAATTATTTTAAACACTGACACGACCTATATATAAATCTCAATAAACGAGGTCCATGCAAAGCAAATATACCCTCTTAGTTGTCAAAACAACCAAAAATTACTCAAAAAAAATTCTCATTCTTTTATAAACAATAATTTGGAATAATTACAAAATACCATCTCATCACACAAATCTAAACTTGCCC
The DNA here is from genome assembly GCA_031304145.1 of Cardiospermum halicacabum. Taxonomy (NCBI): domain Eukaryota; kingdom Viridiplantae; phylum Streptophyta; class Magnoliopsida; order Sapindales; family Sapindaceae; genus Cardiospermum; species Cardiospermum halicacabum. The sequence goes on from CM062392.1 coordinate 27,670,215, forward strand.
TCAATTCTATGTTATTAAATCATCCCATGTGCTCTTCTGCCACCACACAACTCAATAAAAACTTTAAAAAAAACCACTGCCAAATACTCAGACCACCACTCTCACCATTTCAATTCAAACACATTAATACAACTCATGACTATAATGAAGACAAACCCTAACCAATCACCTTTAATCCAACTTACACACATGTAGGACTTCACAAAAGCCAATGCTAATTATCTCACTTTCCTCTCTAGGCTTACATTGGACTCACTCTTCTCAATTATTTCTCATATCACATGCATAGCTTTGAAAGAATATATATAAATGAAAACCAATTCAGGAAATAGTCACCAAATCATTAATACATTGCTTTTATTATTGATGCAAAAATATAAAATTTTGTTGGGTATATAATAAATTCCACTTTTCTCACTTTCTCTGTTTGAATTATTAAATTGAATAAAATGTTTCAATCGAAATTCCATTTTTGGTTAATGGATAACGTCATGGATTAGGGTTTAGGGATAGTTAGGGCTAAATAGGGTTCATTCTTTGTTTGTTTTGTGATATTGAAGAGAGGGTTTGTGTGTAACTTAATCATACATTCAAAACTAGAAACAAAAGTTGCATTGGTAGTGGCTTATAGTATAGATGTGATAATATTCTCTTTGTTATATTAAAAAAATTGGAATTTATTTTAATAATTTTATATTTGTCATGTTGAATACTTAATTGGACTGATTCCCTGGAGTTGGTGGTGTTTTGGATGGATTTTGAAGAAAAGTAGATGGAGAGAACACAAGCAAATGGACTTATGAGACTATATGATCTATACATATATATATATATAACTATATCAGATCTGATTATGATAATAATTATAATTTATATTAAGAAGAAGAATACAAGAGAAAAGGGTATCAATGTTTTGATGTCTCTGGCCTATATGAATGAGTTATTATTTATTATAGATTAGTTTAGTTGTTGTTTCTGATAGAATGTCAGTGAAGTCCTGAATTGGAAAAAGTGCCTCTCACTATTTTCCATGCAAGTTTCAGTTTCAGTCTCAGTCAGTTTATTAGCTCTTCTCACTCATATCATATCACATTCATCCATACCATACATAAATTGAATGTCCCAAAAACATTTTATCTTTTTCATACAATAAGGATGTGAATATTCAAGTGAGAGAGGTTAAGACATGAGGGTTAAAAAGGTAAAAAAAAAAAAAAAATGTCAAACCCTAGAGTATATATGTAAGTGAAAATAGAATTGTGTAGAAATAAAAAGATAGATAACTACAAACATCATGTGAAAGGTTGCATAGAAATCATCAATAGGAATTTTGTTGTTTGCTTGCTATGGTCCAAATACTTTGGTTTAGATCGATTGAACCGACAAAACATTATAGAGTTAACACAAGTGCAACAGAATTGTATATATAATATATATTTTCTTCTTAGGTGATATTGTTGATATATTGATGATATATATGATTACACACACTAAGAGATAGCAAATTGATTGAATTCAAGAACAAGAGAGAGCAAATCAAAGGACATGAAAGAAGTTGTAAGAACAAGTAGCCTAGCTATATTTATATATGTGTACATATAGATATATAGCTAGTTAGTTTAATACCTTTGGACGGTGGCCGAGTCTGAGTTCAAGATCTAACTCTTCAATTGAAGTAGAGCTAATAAGTTGATCTGATTGGAGATTGTGATTTAGAAACAAAGGTAAAGATGATGATGATGTTTTTCTTCTCTTGAATCCAATGGTTTCTTCATCAGATAAATCAGGAAGAGATTGTCTAACAAGGAAATTCAAATTCAAGCTGACTGATAAATCACTCTTTTCAATTTTGGAATTTGAGTCTTTGTTTGGAGGTTGTGGGAGGAGTTTTGACTTGAAGAATAGAGGAGGGAGAGAAGAGGGTAAGGGTATGGGTAAGGGTAAGGGTTTTTCTTTGAAGTTTTCTTGTGAAGATGAAGCCCTAGATGGAGAAGAAGGTTGATTAGGGTTAGGGTTAGGGTTAGGGTTATAAAGCAAGGTGCAAAGATGAGAAGGGTATTGAAAATTGTTTAAAGGAGAGAAATTTGTGATTGGTTTTTGGTGTTGTTGTTGTTGGTGTTGGTGGTTTTGGGTTGTTTCATCTTGAGAAGAAGATTGTTTAAGTCTAGCTCTATCTCTTCTATGAACATTCATATGACCACCAAGAGCTTGAGCTGACCTGAATTCTCTTCTACAAAAGCTACAAGAGTAAGATCTTGGAGGCCAAACACATCCTCCCAAAACACCAGCTGCATCTTCAGCAAAAGCTTGTTCTTCCCATGAGTCATCATATGAATGACTCAAACCATGTTTCCTCTTTGTCCACATCCAATACTCTCCACCACCTCCTTCCATGATCATCTAGAGAATAAAATCTCAAATGGGTGTTATGTTTTGATTGATTGAAGTAGTTATATGTAGAGAAGAAGCAATGTGGTTTAGAAAAATGGAGTGGTGTGGGTCCCTTTGGAGAAGAGTGACTTGTTTGGTTACAGACAAACTGTGATAATCTGACTGAAATCTCCTTTGAGAGATTTAGTAACAAGATGTGGCACTCACTGGTTTGGACTTCAACACTTTTTACACTGCTTGGATGTTACTTCTGGTCAAATTTTTTCTTGATTCCTTTTAGTGGTATCTGCATTGTAAATTGTTATCTACATAACTCTCTCTTATGTCATGATATACAATAAGGAAACTTGTGTTAATCTTATTCACTTTTACTACATGGTAAGTCACAAGCAAATGTGTGAGTGTATCTATTGCTAGGCACATTAAGGGCTTTAAGGCCTTGTTTGGGACTTTTGAATTATGTCAGTAGAAAAAATAAATATATAATCCATTTTTAAAATGTTGGTATTAAATACTGATTTTAGAAATTGGAAGTCAGGTAGACAATATAAACGGGTTCAAATCTTAGTGATCTTTCAATTTGGTTAAATTCAAATATCTAATTCGGTGATTTAAAAATCAGAAATTTTGAAGACAAATAGATAGTCTATCCAAATAGGTCCAAATCTTCCTCCTTCCAATTCGGTTAAATCTGAATCTCTAATTCAGTGATTTAAAGTCGAAAATCACAAGTCAAATAGATAGTATATCCAAACAGGTCCAAATCTCATATTATCCTTTCAATTTGGTTGAATATGAATCTCTATTTATATAATTTAAAAGTTACTGATCAAAACTCAAACAGACTGTCTATCCAAACAAAACATGTCCAAATTTCACAATCCCAACCTATCCAAACATCATTCTTTCAATCCGATTGAATCCAAATATCTAATTATATGATTTCAAAGTTACAAATCCATCTTAATTTCCAATGATGATCAAAGAATAATTTCAAATACCCTTTCAAAACCAGTAGTAACAAAATTGAAATATTTTCTATAGTTCTAAAAAGTGTATTAAAAAAGGAATGACACGTATGATTGAAAAGCATCTACAACACTACAAACTACAAATAGATTCTAGAATAACAATAATAATAAAAATGGCCCAGACCTATACGGTCGCATAGCTGAAATTGAGATAAATGACAAGTCGAACAATTATGCACAGTTTTCAGATTTTCCTAAAACATTTGAAAGTTATACAATCTTTTTCCATTTCAATGTCAGAGTTCGAGGTGCTAGATTCCACCAGTAAATAGATAGACATTTCACATGAATCAAATGTCTTCAAGTTGTTCTGAAAATGAATAGGTTTGCTATTTGTTAATTTGATTCTTTTGAAACGGAATTTTGAGGGAAGAGACATAAGTGCAAAAGTGTTCGAGTCACAAGACAACAAAGAAGGGATGGTTGTACTTGGGTGCATATTTGGATGAAGAAGAGGCCAAATTAAAGGTCTATTGAACATGTGAGAAAAAGTCATGCATCTTTTCTGCAGGAGGTACATTATTGATCGTAGTTTAGGGAAAATGATAGATGTTTGATTTGTGACATTCACCTCTACTTTCTGCAATTATCATTGCAATTTTGTTCACTTGGAATTTTATTTTATTATTATTTTTTAAAATCTACAATGGCATTGGTAAACTTGATCTATAGTTCAAAATAATAAAAATTAAAATAGAGCTAATTTTAGATATATAATTGCAGTGTCAGACCGAATCGATAAAACTTAAGAATACACGAGTCAAAAATTGGACGAGAAAATTTTGAAAAAGTTGAAATCAGCTTAAAAAAAATTAAAATAAAATAAAGTTAGATAATTAATTTATTATTATTATTTTTATGTTTAGTATTAATATATTTTTTTTTTTATTGACAATAAATTCTGTAGGTTGTAAGTGACTTTAATCAGTTTAAAATAGGTGAAATATTAGTGCGAGATATTAGTTTTTGAATTTACGGAAACACACATATATCATTAAGTGATAATAGACAACGACATTAAGTAATTGTATCGATTTTCTAACCTCTTACTAAATGGTTTATATACTGCAACAACTTGCATTTTCTGAGCTACTTGCTCACTTTAAACGTTCAAGGCTTATGATTGGTGTCAGCGGTTAAAATTAGCGGTTGACATAATGGTTTGGATAGCTGTAACGGTTATCGGTTTGAAATAGCGATTAGGATTGCGGTTAAAATAGCGGTTGCAAAAACTGTTCGGTGGTAACTATAGCGGATAAAAATAACGGTTGGATATAAAATTACAAAAAAGGGTTGATGTAATTATTTGAGTTTATTTATTAATGAAAAATAAAAAAATATTTTGGTAGTTTTAATATAGTGGTTGGGGAGAAAGTTAAGTTGAATAACGTTCGTCAGACCGTTATGTGAACCGCTAACCGTTATTTTGAAACGCTGTTACCAAATACCTATGTTTACAAACCGTTGCTCAGAACGCTGTTCAAACCACTAATACCGAAAACACACCAAGATACCAATATTTGAGCTATGAAGGATATGTATATATACACCGATTAGATATAACAATAATTAATTATAATGACTCAATAGGACTAACGACTTATTAATTTTCTGTTTTGACACTGCCCAAGTTGTTTATATAACTAACCTGGTTGCAAGGAAAAAATATAAAATAGAACCAAAATTAATTTTGGATGTGCACATCTAATCACCAAACCTACTTATTAGATATTATCTCTAGCTTTTCTTACATGATTAAACAATATATATCACTACTAAAACTCGACCAATATTATCCTTCTAAATGAAGGCAATCAGCTATCACTATAATAAAAGCTGAACATGTACGATAACCATATCCAATTATCTTGATATCCATGCATATACAGTATATTCACATCTACCATAACAACTATAGTTCCAATAATAAGGTCTTAAACCACAACGACAACAACATTCATATCAAGTGAGAACTTATTCGCGATGTGACTCTCAACAAGACACACAAATGACATATTTTTTCAAATAAGACCTTAGATTCGAATGCATCAATAAATCATCAAATTGTTATATATTAATTTATGCCCAAATTAGCTTAAAATTCGTCGTGAAACAAGACAAATAATGAGTTGAAGCTCCAAATACAAATAACGAATCGAAGTCCAGAATACAAATAGTGAACCGAAATTCTAAATAGATAGATATCGTGTCTTTGGCCTACTTGTCATGTTACTTGAGCAAATAATTGAAGTACTTCTGGTTTCCCTAAAACGCCTTTACTTCACTATTGAGTTTAAACTATAAGGGTGATCTTATTGTGATTTCACTTAACATTATTACTTTTATTTATTTATTTATTTTACATCCACATCCAACTTCCATTATTTACATTAACACTAATACATCAAAAGCCTTTTACTCTAGTCAATAGAACAATAACAAATGTCAAATAGTTTGATTCAATACTTATAAAGTAAAATTTACTAATGCACACATGAAATCATGAATAAATCACTATATCATTATTCTAATGCATAATCAACAATAAGCAGCTCAAGCATTGATAAACTATTCTATTTCCTTAAACGCATCAATTGAAGTTCCACGCAACAACAAACATTAATGTAAGGGAAAAAACATGGTTCACCGCTGTTTTTTGGAAACGACTCACTGCTCGCTATTGAGTTGTCCTTCTCCAACTTGACTGCCTATTGATTAATAAAAAAAATTTAAATCATTTTTTTAATGTTGCCAAAACCATACATACATATTTATATATATATATATATATTCATAAAACAAAGCAACAAGAAAAAGAGTGAATTTGATCGATACGGAAGCCATAACACCACTAATTCTAGAATAATACTAACTCACCTCTATCTAATACACAATAGCAGCATGTAAAGAAATTGAAAACAGAGGCAAATAGAGCCAAATTTGTATTTTCTCACCATTTAGAAATATGTCATTCAAATCAGTTGGTTAAAATTACTAAAACTGAAATTTAAAACCAAAGAATTCAAGAATTAAATTCAATAATAGCTTAAAAAGATACGACCGTCAAGTGAAGAATGATACAACTAGAAATTGAGTCTGAATTTTGGAGTAAGAATCCTGAAATTCAAGCTAATTTAGTTGACACAACTAAAAGAAATTGGAAACTAACTTACCAATGGAGGAAATTGAGATGTTGGATGAAGTAGGAACCCTAAAATTTAGGATTGGAAGGCATGAGATGATTTTCTATGAAGACCACACTAATAAATGAGATGAACTAAGGATTCGAGCTAGTTTAAATATTGTCATTATTAAATATTGTCTTGAGACTTTTCTACTTTTATTTTTATATATATATATATAAATAATTTTGTGTTAAAATAAAAGTAAAAAAATTAATTAGAGGAAGTTGCCCCTCATTTCTTTTTTCAAAATACTTTATAACAAATATATAATTGGAGTGAGAGTAGTAGAGAAAAAGGGGGTGAGAACATTGAAGGAGTGGGTAGAGTAGAAGAGAGTAGGGAAATCATAGGGAAAAAATTAAAGAAAATTAATATAAAATCAACTACAACTTATTTATAAGCTCTTATATCTTTATAGATAGATTAAATTTTTATGGTGTGATTAAAATTCACACAATTGAATTTTATTGTGTGATTACTTGACTTTTTTTGTTTGTGAAGTTTTCTAAAAATTTCTAATTATAGGACTTGACTAAAAATTGTATTTTTACATATTCATCATAATTTTTTTTAAAAATTCTACTTTGATAATAAATATGACTTTCACCATCTTATACAAAATTAATCTATCCATGAAATTGACATATAATTTTATATTTATCCTAAGATTTCAGTATAAAATTTTCGGCTAGAGCTCTCAAAGGTACTTATAGATCTCAATGAAGATGGTTGTGATATACTTAATTACTAATGCAAATATGGATTGTGACACTTTGCTTAATTCGAACAACCAAATAACGTCACAAGCTGCTTTGGAGCATGATTATTTGAAAACCAGTTAGGCAGCTGACTTAGAATAGTTTAGGAGGTGAGAACGAGTAAAACGAGAAGATAATTTTGCATAAAAACTGTAAACATATAAACAATGCACAAGAGATTAGACATAGATTTTTTTTTTTAATTATAATGCATAAAAATAATAATCATATAGAAATAGTACAAGAGAGTAGACATAATTTTTCACTTTAGAATCTGTATAGGCATTGTAGTGATCTGAAATTTACACTTAGAATCCCGCAACTAAAATCGAAAATTTCTTTAAACTCTATAAATCTTAAAGAATTGAAGCTTTTGAGTAGATAAATGGAAAACAATTCGACTAAAAGAAAAATAATCCCGGTCTCTCATTCATTTGTTTCTAATACTTATAGTGTAATCTTTGAATGACATTTATTATATTGAACCCTCTTACCACTTAGAGCCTATTTGGCATTAAATTTTCAATTAGCTTTTACATTAGTGTTTCAAATAACGTTAGCAGTTAGTTGATAGATTAGATTTTAAATTAGCTATAAAATTATATGTTGAATTGAACGTTTGATATTAATTTTAGTTTTTAAATTAGCTGTTAGATATAAATTACTAAATTTTATTACAAATATAAGTACTATAATTCAGAAAATAATTATGTAATTAATTATAAAATAAATGTTAATAAAGTAAATCACTATTAGTGTTTGGGTTGGAAGTTAGTTTTGATAGTTTTTTTAAATATTTTCTTAAACGCTAAACGCTATTTTAAACGGTGTTACCAAACACACAATTTTTAATAAAGTTAAAATATAATCTAAACGCTATCTGAAACGCTAATTGAAAAGCTTTCTCAAACACACTTATTTATAAAATATAATTTATTAAAATATATCATATAAATTATGATGAATTATAAATGCGTATAATTTATGTTATATATTATTTAAAATCTATTAAAATATATAGATATTTAATTTTGAAAAATCCTTTCAAATAAAATTTTAATCCTTATTTTAATTCATGATCCTCTCCTATGTAATATTTTATTTATGGAAATTCTCGTAGATTATATTAATATTAATTTACACTATTTTTGAAAAATTATTGACATATAACGATAGAAAAATTGTAATAAATTATAACAGTTCATTTAAAAAAAATTATAATAGTATGTAATTTATATCATCTATTTTTTAAATTTTGTTAAAATATATTCTATCTACGGCAAGTATTTTCCCTACCCACCTCCATTTTACTCTCTATCATAATTGATAGTATCTGAGAAACTAACGATAAATATCTTGTGTTGTTTCTTTTTTAGTTGATGCCATAGTGTTTTCACTATCTTAAGAAATGGGTATCAGAATATAATTTTGAATAATTATAATATTAACATCATTAACAAAACTGATTATTGATTTAATAATTAACTTATGGTTTATGATAGAAGAATATAATAAAAATTACTGACATTAGCCTAAACAGTCCTTGTATATTTAAGATTATCCCTTAATAAACATCCTACCAATTTAATACAACCTAAATGCTCCTACATCCTTTAACTACGGAATGTCTTTGTAGTTTCTTCTCCATAATCTTGTGAAGACCATGAAAAAACCTTTGTATTTTTCTTATTTGTTGCTTTTTGATTAAGTATTGGTCTTTGGTCAAGTCTCTGCGTAAACCTCTCTACACGTAACAACATTTCATTCCTTCTGAACCCATCAAACTCATAATCAAAATCGAATTAATTAATTTATCAAAATTCAATTTTTTAATTTATATTTCTCCTTTTCAGGATAATTCACTTTTTGGTTTAAGTTATTGAGTTGAAAAGGTATTGTTAACAAACATTGAAAAGTAAATAAAACAATTTTTTAAAATAAAAAATTCAAGTGTTGATTGGTGATGAGAGAGTGGATTAAATCCAAAAGAATAGACAAAAGAGAAAAGACGTATAGTGTTATCAAATATTAAAAAACGAATTATGAAGACTAACACTATAAAAATATAGCACTAAGATTGTCTTATATTGACGAGATTCCATCACAATTGTCTTGGTTTTGTTTATAATAATTAAGCCAAGCTTTTGAAATTAGTTAATGACGTGACACTAAGAGACCGGCCTCCTTCATACTCAAAACCCTAATCAATTTGATTTTAAAATCTTCCCTCACTCAATTCTGCTTGATATTTGTAAGGGTTCGGAAAATTTAGAGATAAAATTAATTGGATTTCTGATCTGAATTTTCAAAGTGATTTTGAAATTTTATTAAGTAACGATCAAAATTAAATGTTAAATTTTAAACTTCGTAATATTTTTATATACTATATTTTGAAAGAAAGAAAAAAATAAAATTAAAATTTTAAAAGTTAACCTTTACTTAGATAAGGAACCGGACTAATATAAAAAAAAAAAAGTTTAAAAAAATATATATCACATAATAATTTATATGAACTTATGATTAGTTTTAGAATCGAATTTAATTGAAAAACTTTACTATAAGCATAATTAAATTTGTGGTGAAAATTATTTTAAATGAATATTTTAAAATTCAAAATATAATTATAGGTCTGTTTTGAAAAACATACAAAAACAGACTTTTAAAACTCTATAGGCCAAGTTTCCCAAAATACTCCTGAATCTTTACAATTCACAGATGCGGTGAATTACGCTAACAATCTATTAATTACGGTCACAGTCTGTGAATGGATGGCTTATGGAGTGAAAATCAAACTTTAGTTTTGCAAACTTTTCAAAAATGGCCTATAGTTGTATAGTAAACTTTTTATGGTCTACAAAAATAATTTTCCCACATATATTTAGTAAATGAATTAAATAAAATAAAATAATTAAAATATAAAATTATTTTTTTTAAATTATAATATTTCAACAGTAATTACGCGTAACTTTTTTTATAATCATTATATTTCATTTTAGTAAAATAGAATTAAATTAGCAAGGTTAGTCAATTATTGAGAAAGAAAATTCCATAGTAGGTATACTTATAATGAAAATATATATCTGAAATTGAGAAGCTCAAAAGGTTGATAATTGAGGAGTACTTTTCTTAGGAAGTATAATTAAAGATTGAAGTGTCGGTAGGTCATTATCTTAGTAGATTAATGATGAATTAATAATGAATAAGAGGACAAAATTAGTTGTGTGGTACTTATAATTTAATACAACTTTCACATACATGCATCTTTCCTTACTATTATAATCACAACTACATACTACTTGACAATGAAGTTGATTACCACCAAGTTTTGTATCTATTCATCTCATTATTTAGCTTCTCATTTGTGGTAAATTAAAAAGTTAAAAGGATAAGAGAATTAATTGATTAGTTTGCCAAATTTTGCTTAAGCTATTAAGTTGTAGTGTAAGTGATAAGTTGTTAATTTGATCCACTTTGTTTGAGGTTTTTAAAGTGAGTTAGGGTAGGTTGGAGAAGGGTTTTGTATGGAAGAAAAAAGTTGAACCTTATTTTTAAAAAAATGGATAAGTTTTTGGTTTATTTAATTTTTTTAGAAGAATAAAATCTCTATCTAAGAAGAAAGTAGGATCATTATAAAATAACTTTTTATATGGATGATTGGAAATATTTTTAAAAAAAATTATTTTCTATTTATAATATTTTTTAAAAAAATTAAATAAATATATTTTTTTTATCAAAATGCTATGAAAATATATTTTTTAATTAAAATGATTATAAAAAACTGAATATAAACTATTTTCAAGAAATTATTTGTTTCCATTGTTTTTGAGGGAATTCGGAATTTTAACATTTACTAAAATACTTGAAAAAAATGGAAAAAAAAAAAAAAAACTCTTTTAATGAGTTTTGGATAAAATTTTGGCGGAGAGTATTTTAATATTTTTAAATTAATACTTTTTGTTCAATTAGAATACCAATTCAAAATCTAAACTCCATTTTAAAATATAACATTTCATCATGCTCCAATGACTAAGCAGGAAAACCTTTACATGAAGGTGAATATCATATAGCTTTGATAAAATAATGTGTAAACTCATTGCAAATCATATCAAACCTAAGCTAGGACATCAGGAAAAAAGTAACTCTAGTTTAGCCCTCCCAAATAACATTTAGGTGAATTAAAAAAAAAATAATTATCTTTACAAAATTTTAAGTATGTCAAAAATATACAATAAAACACCAAAAACATAAAAAGTGGTTCATGACTTGATAAATTTTCTCGAAGGTCACTCTACCCTTCGATAATTACACTTGATCACATATAGTTATCAATAGGGATGATAATGGTCAGGTTTGGGCGGATTATAAAATTCATACCAACTCTCATATCTTACCACTCGAATATACGTGGTTTATTATTATTATGTTGTGTATAAACTGGCATGTGGCTTTCCACTTTACTAATACATATCACGCATGCAAGGTTATAGTACATGCACACTGACGCGTGTACATATATACCTTATATATATATATATATTACCATTTGAGAAATAAGGACAACACATTTTGCTTCTCTATATTCTTTTTTCTCTGCACTTTTCTCTGTTTATGTTGTACAAAATATTAATCTCAACAAGTTCGTTCAAGATCCAATTTAAGGTTACCAAGTTATTGTTCTGATCCCAATTTATTTTTCAGATAATATAAGACTGTTTTCTTCTCTTCTACAGCTATTTTATTTTTATTTTTACAACACGTTATCAGCACGAGTATGCTCTCCAGTTGCCGCTTTGACGGATCTTCTGGATCAGAAAGTGTTTGGTATCGTTGTTTCTGGGTTGTTGCTAATTGGATAAATTGTTGTGATATGATTTCCAGAAAAAATGTCGGATCTGAAAAAAACAGGATTTCCATGCACTGGAACTATCTAGAAGTAATTATTTAGCATGGGTGATGGATTTGAAAATCCACTTACGAGCTAGAGATTTGTTGGATACTATTGAGGAACAAAATCAAACTTCCGTGAAACAAAAATCTCAAGGTATGGAGATTATGAGACATCACATAAATGCAAGCTTGAAATCTGAATATTTAAATATGGAAGATCCACTTGAGTTGTGGAATGCATTAAAAAACAGATATGAACACAGAAGAGAGGTTGACATTCCAAATGCCCAATATGAAAGGAATCAGTTGAGATTCCAAGATTTTAAATCTATCAGTGAGTATAATTCTGAACTCCACCGAATAACAACTATAAAAGAATCTCGTGGAGAAAAAGTAACAGATAAAGAAAAAATTGAGAAAACTCTTTCCACTTTCCATGCCGATAAGATGTTGATATCGTCGGGTTTTCGACAACATGATTACAAAAGTTTTGGTGATCTAATTTCTAAGTTGACATTATTGGAAAAATATGATCAACTGTTGATGAGAAATCATGAATTACAACCATCTGGTTCTGTAGCACCACCAGAAGTAAACAATAATGCATTTCAAGAAATTCTTCGATTTCTTCCGAAAGTAGATGCTTGTTCATCTGCCTTTCACGTAATCATCGGAACCCAAATCGTGGCCAAGGTCGTGGTTTTGGCCGTAGTTTTGGACGTGGTCGTGGTCGTGGCTGCAATAATAGTAATAGAGGCCGTGGACGAGGCCAAAATAATGGAAGAAGTGGAAATAGGTTTCATCCGTATAATCGTGGAAACCTGATTTGGACCAGACATGAAACCCAGAACAGGAATGAAAATTCTGGAAATAGAAATAATAATAATTCCCAAAATGTCTGTTACAAATGTGGAAGCAGTGATCATTTCCACCGTCAATGTCGAACCTCCCAACACCTGTTATATTTGTATCAAGCTTCCTTAAAAGGAAAGAATCCTGTAGAGGTAAACGTTGCCAATTTGGAAAGTGGAGAGGGGACCTCCCAGAAGAATGTTTCGAGTTTTCATACCTCTGATTTCTTCGATGATCTGGATATAGAAAATTTCATAAACTACACTGAAGATCAGAATGAAAATCAGAAGGCAACCTGAGTTACATATCTGTAAATATGAATAGTAGTGATGGAAATATTTCTGACTGGATTTTGTAATTTTGTTGTATATATCTTCGTAATTAGAGTCAGAAATATTTATGGATATGTTTTGTAATGTAAATATTAATGTAAATATTTTGTTTATGTGAATAGAATATGGAAGTTCAAGGTGTTTGTTTAATTGATAGTGCAACCACCCATTCTATCCTCCGAGATAAGAAATATTTTCTAAATTTATCCAATTATAAGGCTCAAGTAAATACTATATCTGGTCCCGCTAATTTAATTGAAGGATATGGTAAAGCCATAATCCTATTGGAAAAGGGAACAAAAATCTGTATTCAGAATGCTTTATATTCAAGTAATTCCAAAAGGAATTTGTTAAGTTTCAAAGATATAAGAAACAATGGATATCATATGGAAACAGTGAGTGAACAAAATGTGGAGTATCTATATATAACATCCATTGTTTTTGGACAAAAAGTCATTCTGGAAAAACTCCACACATTATCATTTGGTTTATTTTATACAAAAATATCCCCAATTGAAGCGTATGTAAGTGTGAGCCAAAAGATATTGGATCCTAAAAGTTTCCAATTATGGCATGATAGACTTGGCCATCCTGGATCTACAATGATGCGTAGAATTATTGAAAACTCGAATGGACACCCATTAAAGGATAAGAAAATCATGTTATCGAATGATTATTTTTGTACATCCTATACTGAAGGAAAGTTGGTAATCAAACCATCTCAGGTTAAAGTGAATTTTGAATGTCCATCATTTTTGAAAATGATCCAAGGGGATATATGTGGACCAATTAATCCACAAAGTGGACCATTTCGATATTTTATGGTGTTGATCGACGCATATGCAAGATGGTCGCATGTTTGTTTGTTATAAACCTGTAATTCAGCATTTGATAAGTTGCTTGCCCAGATAATTAAATTGAGAGCACAATTCCCAGATTATCAAATTAAATCCATTCGTTTGGATAATGCTGGGGGATTTACATCAATGGCATTTGATGATTATTGCATGTCAATTGGAATTAATGTTGAGCATCCAGTTCCGCACGTTTATACCCAGAATGGGTTAGCAGAAACATTGATCAAAAGGCTTCAAATGATTGCTCGCACTTTGTTGTTACGTACCCAATTACCAATTTCTGCTTGGGGACATGCAATATTACATGCAGCTACGCTTATACGCCTTAGACCCACTGGAAATCATAAATATTCTCCGTTACAGTTAGTAACTGGACATAAACCAGATATATCACATTTGAAAGTTTTTGGTTGTGCTGTATATGTTCCGATATCACCTCCTCAAAGAACCAAAATGGCCCAACGTCGTCTGGGAATTTATGTGGGTTATGACTCACCATCGATAATTAGATATTTGGAACCCATGACTGGGGATTTGTTTACTGCACGTTTTGCGGATTTTCATTTTAATGAACAAGAACTCCCACGACTTGGTAAAAATGAGACTCCTATCAGAACAAATAATGAACTCATATGAAAAAATGAGAAGTATTATCTGGATCCACGTACTGGTCAATGTGAAAGTGAAGTACGAAGGATTATTCATTTACAAATAGTTGCTAACCAATTACCAGATAATTTTACTGATACAACTAGAGTGACTAAATCTCATATCCATGCTCGAAATACACCCGCTCGACTGGTAGTTCCAATTGATAAATCTAGACAAATGATAGCAAATGAATCATCTGAAATCTAGAGAAAACGTGGTAGGCCCGTTGGGTCCAAAGATAATGTACCACGAAAACGAAAATGTACAAATGAGAATGTTATTAAAGAAATGCTCCCGAAAGATACCACATCTCAAGATTTGCAAATTGTGAAAGTTGAAAATCCTAATCATGAAAGAACATCTGAATCCAGAAATGAGGAAGTATCAATAAATTACATGAAAGAAATCTGGAACCGTAAAGATATTATGTTAGACTATATGTTTTCATATGCAGTAGCAACTGAAATAATAAATGATGAATATGAACCCCAATCCATTAAGGAATGTAAAGAACGAAATGATTGGCCAAAATGAAAAGATGCAATCCAGGCAGAATTGGATTCATTGAATAAACGAAGTATTTTTGGGCCCATAGTTAAAACAACTGAGGGTGTTCAACCGATTGGTTACAAATGGGTATTTGTTAGGAAACGAAATGAGAGAAATGAGATTGTTAGATATAAAGCCCGTTTGGTTGCTCAGGGTTTCTCTCAAAGGCCTGGAATTGATTTCGATGAAACGTATTCACCGGTAATGGATATGATAACTTTCCGATTTTTAATTGGTTTGGCCAAAGAACGAAATCTCGAAATGCGTTTAATGGATGTGGTTACTGCTTAACTGTATGGTTCCTTGGATACTGATATTTTCATGAAACTTCCAGAAGGGTTAAAACTTCCTAAAATAAATAATGATCGTAGTTTATATTCTGTCAAGTTACAGAGATCATTATATGGATTAAAACAATCCGGACGAATGTGGTATGATCGTCTGAGTGAGTATCTGATTAAAGAAGGGTACGTTAATGATGTTATATGTCCATGTGTGTTCATTCGAAAATCAGGATCCAATTTTGTAATTGTAGCAGTTTACGTTGATGATATGAATTTAATCGGAACACAAGATGAAATTCAGAAAACTGCTGAATATTTGAAAAGGGAATTTGAAATGAAAGACCTGGGGAAAACGAAATATTGTCTTGGACTGAAAATAGAGCATAAATCTGATGGGATTTTGATCCATGAGAAAGCTTATACTAAGAAAATTCTGAAACATTTTAGTTTAGAAAAATGTCATCCTTTAAGTACCCCAATGGTAGTTCGTTCCCTTGATCCCCAAAAGGATCCATTTCGACCCAAGGATGATGATGAAAATATCCTGGATTCTGGAACACCATATTTGAGTGCTATTGGTGCCCTTCTATATCTAGCCCAATGTACGAGACCAGATATAGCTTTTGCTATTAACTTATTGGCTAGATATAGTTCCGCTCCGACCCGTCGTCATTGGAACGGAATCAAACATATTTTCAGATACCTTCGTGGAACAGTAGATTTGGGACTATTTTCTTCAAATTCAGATAAACCTTCTGGTTTGATTGGTTATGCTGACGCTGGTTATCTCTCGGATCCGCATAAAGCCCGTTCTCAAACTGGATATATTTTTACATATAATGGTATGACTATCTCGTGGAGATCCGTAAAACAAACTCTGGTTGCCACATCTTCAAATCACGCTGAAATATTAACATTACATGAAACCAGTCGGGAATGTGTCTGGTTGAGATCTGTCATAAGTCACATCCAGAGTTCATGTGGGATTCCCCAAAATATGAATGAGCCAACAATAATTTTTGAGGATAATGCCGCCTATATCGCTCAAGTACGAGGTGGATATATCAAAGGCGATAAAACGAAACACATCTCGCCCAAGTTTTTCTACACCCACGAGCTTTAAGATTCTCGACAAATCGATGTAAAGCAAATCTGGTCTTCAAGTAATCTCGCGGATTTATTAACGAAGTCTTTACCAACATCAACGTTCGGAAAGCTCGTTTACGAGATCGAAATGCGAAAGCTCTCCAGATTAGTAGATTAGATTATGGGTGTTGTAAACAGGGGGAGTTTTGTAATTGGATTCCATCAGCTGTACTCTTTTTCCTTCGTTCAGTTTTTATCCCACTGGATTTTTCTGGCAAGGTTTTAACGAGGCAATCAAATATCTAAAATGCTGGAAATCCAAGGGGGAGTGTTGTGTATAAACTGGCATGTGACTTTCCATTTTACTCACTTTACTAATACATGTCACGCATGCAAAGTTATAGTACATGCACATTGACGCGTGTACATATATATATATATATATATATATTACCATTTGAGAAATAAGGACACAACACATTTTACTTCTCTATATTCTTTCTTCTCTGCACTTTTTGTCTGTTTCTGTTGTACATAATATTAATCTCAACAAGTTGCTGTTGTACATAATATTAATCTCAACAAGTTCGTTCAAGATCCAATTTAAGATTACCAAGTTATTGTTCTGATTCCAATTTATTTTCCAGTTAATATAAAACTGCTTTTTTTTCTTTTACACCTATTCTATTTTTATTTTTACAACCTATTATTATTTCTTCTAGGTAAAGAGGCAGTGGTACACTTGTTCTGCCCTAGTGCATAAAAACCTTGAAGATAATTCCAAAATTAGGTTTTGATAACGACCAAATTGTTAGCCCAACTTATATATCCTATAAAATAAAAACATAAATTACACAACTAACATATATATGGTCCCTTGCATTACTCCACATTTCCTATAAGATAATTAAAATCTAGTCACACATATAATATATAGTCAACATATTGCTTGTGTTTCTCATCAACCACTTGGCTTATTTAGAAGAAGCGTGCATGGATTATTAAAGTGTTTATAGCATGACTTAGCTTCAAACTATTTGACTTAGCATCATCATCCACACTACACAAGATCTTGGAAGATGGAATTTGGTCCAATATCACTATCTATCAATTTCACTCAATTGGGTTTTTATGTATGTAGTAGAAAAGACTAGTCCTTGAAAAATATGGAATTTTGATTTTGATTGATGTGTTTGTTGAGTTTTTTTATTATTCTTATTGTTATATAACTAAACTAACACGTCAAGGAAGCCAAGCTATATAAAGTGAAAATTATTTAAAATATAGTTGCATTGATTTTTTAATATTTTTAATTATTTTATATAAAATATTTTAAATCCACTTCATTTTTTTAAATATTGTTAGAGATAATATGTCAATGAAATGGATTGGGCCTGTGATTGGGCCCAATTTCATTTAAATGAAAAGTCCAGCTAAAATCTGTTTGGGCCCAAGTGCTAATTGAGCTTAATGGTTACTAAACACGTTATACATTCATCTACGGGTGGATTCGAGTCAGTCCGAGCCTAGTCCTTGTATAGGTTTGGGTTCGGACTCGACTGGAGACTCGCCAAGTTTTTAAAATCCGAGTTCGAAATCGAGCTCGTAAATTTATATGTGAGCTCATACTCGATTCAAAAGTTTAGCTGGAATTCGACTCGTTAAAATATAAAAGAAAAATTAATATTTTTATATAATATTTTGATATAATTTTATTAAAAAGTATATAAATATATAATATTCTGCCCTCGCTAAAATTTGAAATTCGCATGGTTTATATTCGAATTCGAATCGAGTTTTAGACGAAACGAACCCGAACCGTTCCGACCTGCTCAGCCTTTTGCAGCCGTACGATGACCAAGCAATGTCAAGATGATACGGCAACATTTAATGGGTCGATGTCAAGTTGATACGGCAACATTTAATGGTGGATGGTCTAAATGGCATAAAACCAAACTAACAAGCCTTTCCATATCCGGCAACATTTAATTTGTTATCCGTCAATTTCAATGGAGGAGACATCTACATTAAATCAAAACCCATCACCCATTCAACCACAACCAAACATGGAAGATTCAGCTTCAAGAGACCAAAGATGGTCACTCAAGGGCCAGACTGCTCTCGTCACCGGAGGCACCAAAGGCATCGGGTCATTCACTCACTCACTCACTCACTCAACATTCTTTATATAATCTTCTGTTCTGTTTTTATTAAAAGAAAAAGCTGTTGTTTTGAATGACAAACAGAAGTGCCATAGTGGAGGAACTGGCAGCATTTGGGGCAATCATACACACATGTTCACGTAACGAAACAGAACTCGACACCCATCTTGAGCAATGAAAACAAAAGGGCTTTAAAGTGACTGGTTCTGTCTGTGATGTCTCTGTTCGTGATCAGCGAGTTAAGCTTATAGAGACTGTCTCCTCGCTCTTTCAAAACAAACTCAACATCTTTGTAAACAACGTAGGACTACCTATATTGAAACAAACACTGGAGATAACTGCAGAAGACATATCAGCTGTAATGGGAACAAATTTCGAGTCGTGTTATCATCTCTGTCAGCTTTCACATCCTCTGTTGAAAAATTCAGGAAATGGAAACATCGTTTTCCTATCTTCTGTTGCCGGTGTCGTTGCTTTGCCTAGACTGTCAATCTACTCTGCGGCCAAAGGTACATTATCCGTCTAATTGAACAGAATTCATTTTCAAGAAAGAGATATTTCAATGAAATTGAATTGAGTAGTTAGCCTATATTAATATTTGCTACTAAAATATCGGTTTAAGTAGGTGTATAGGAGTTAGTTGTGAACAGTTATTATAATAAATATTTAAAAGTAATTAAAGCGGTTCAAAATAATATTTAAATATAAAATTAGTATTTGAATAATTTTAAAATAGGCTATCTTCGGCGTCAGCGGTTGAATTAGCGATTAAAATAGCTGTAGCGGTTAGCGGTTTGAAATAGTGGTTAGAATAGCGGTCAAAATAGCGGTTATAATAACCGTTTGGTGATAACTATAGCAGTTAAAATAGCGGTTAAACATAAAATTACGAAGATGATTGATTTAATTATTTGATTCGCATTTATTAATGTGAGATAAAAGGATATTTTAGTAGTTTTATAACAACGGTTGGAGTGAAAGCTAATTAGAATAGTGTTCGTCAAACCGCTAATTGACCTGCTGACCGCTATTTTAAAAAGCTATCACCAAACACCTATTTTTCAAAACCGCTGTTTAGACCGCTAACCGCTAATGAAACAGCTAACGCCGAACACACACTTAATGGTTTGAGTAACGATTATTTTTCGCGTAGTGTTTGTTCGACCGCTTCTTAAACTTATAATTGTCATATTCAATCGATATAAACGATATTTCAACCGCTATTTAGACTACTACATGTTATTTCAATTACTGTTACAGAATATAGTTTTAGGCTATGTTTGGCATCTGTGGTTAAAATAGTAGTTTGAATAGTTATAGCTAGGGGTGCAAATGAGTACGAGTACTTGTGAACTGTTCATTAACAGTTCGGTCAAAACTCGGTCAAAGCTCGTTCAACACTTAAATGAACGATCACGACCAAAATCTTATAGTTTGTTTAATAAACGAGTCGAGCTTGAACAGATCCTTGCTCGACTCGCTTATGTTTATGAACGGGCTCGTTTATAACTCGCTTATGTTTGATTAAAATTTGTTTGTGTTTGCGAACGATCTCATTTATAACTCGTTTAATACATTTTAATGAAAATCAATAGAAAATTTTTTTAATGTATATATAAAAAAAAGCGAAATTCAAAAATCCAAATTAAAATAGATGTCGGTATTTTTTTATTATTAATAATTTAGAGTTAGTTTAAACTCAATTTATTTTTGTTTAAATTTTAGTAAACGGGTTCAAACAAGTTACTAAACAAACAGATAAATGAATCTAATCAAGCTACTAAACAAGCTGAGCTCGATTAACTTAAACGAGCTATTAAACGAGTTGAGTTCGATTAACTTAAACGAGCCGAGCTCGAACGTAGAAAAAAATTATCAAGTCGAGCTTGAACAAATATTTATAAAGCTCGTCGAGCTCAAACTGAGCTTGAGCTTGATATCTGATAAACGAGCTGAACACGAACACCTCATGTACTCGGCTCAGCTTCGCTAGTTTGCGGTCCCAGTTATAGCGGTTAACGGTTTAAAATAACAATTAAAAATAGAGTAGTTGAATAATTGTTAGATGGTTATTATAACGGTTAAATAACAATTTTTTAAAAAAAAATTATATAATTATTAATGTAACATAAATTAATATTTTAATAATTTTAAAATAATTTAAAAAAAAAAAGTTTATTTAACTAACATTTTTCAAACTACTATTTAAACCGTAGTTTAAAACACTATCACCGCATATCTATTTCTATAAACTAGTGTTTATATCACTATTACACCGTTAACTACCAATTTTTATTATCAGGAGCAATGAACCAGTTGACAAAGAACTTGGCATGTGAGTGGGCAAAAGACAACATAAGAGTGAATGCAATAGCTCCTTGGGTTATAAAGACATCAACAGATCTAGAAGTGGAAGCATTACGAGAAATAGTGAGTGGTACTCCGATAAAGAGACATGGAGAGCCAAATGAAGTGTCTGCATTGGCTGTGTTTGTGTGCTTGCCTGCTGCTTCTTATATAACTGCTCAGGTTATTTGTGTCGATGGAGGCTTGACTGCAAATGCCAATGCCAATGCCAATGCCCCACCTCACTATTTCGGCTAAACTCACTCTACTGGGCTTTGGATTTGGACTTCTATGGCCTGTTTTGATTCCAAATTAAATTATTATTGGATTCTAATGTGAAAATTATTTCGTGTTATCTAGATGATGGAGACAAAACATTACACTTCACTAGAATAAATAAAGTGGATTATTTAAAGAAGAAGTAGATTATATCTATGAGTATAGGATTGTATAAAAGGGAGACAAGATCCGTTTTTAACTAAGGTCAACCTACCTTTAAAATATTATCATTAAAAATCCAATCATTTCCGAACAATATTTGCATGCATAACATAAAATAATATACCATCATCATTTTTCATGATAATAAGTGATTTTATAAATTATTAAAAAAATTATTTTTTATCCTTGAATTTTTATATATTTTTTCCTTAAAACTTCAGTAAACATATCTTTACTTTAGTTCCAAATTTGATAAAGCAGCGTCACTAATCTAAATAGTCTTAAAGGTAATTACTTTAGTTCCAAATTTTTGCCATCATTTTTTATAATAATAAGTGATTTTATAAATTATTGAAAAATTTATTTTTTATCCTTGAATTTTTATATATTTTTTTCCAAAAACTTCACTAAACATATCTTTACTTTAGTTCCAAATTTGATAAAGCAGCGTTATTAATCTAAATAGTCTCAAGGATAATTATAAATTTAATAAAATTAGCATTTTTTTAAATATTTTGCTTAACGTATGAAATTTTCGAAAAAAAACAAAAAGAAATACAAAAATTTTTTAGAAAATTTTTTTTCTAATTATTTTAAATTAAGTGTGTTTAATGCTAAAATTGTTTAATGGTACTATATGAATTTTTATATACACATATTAAATTTTTTGACATTTTTAAAATTTAAAATCTTGGGGGCATTATAATCAAAATCTTTTTTATACATTATTTTTTATCTGCCAACACTAATTCGTTCACTTATGATCTGATTGGTTGCAGCCCCAGCACATTAGTAAAGCTCATCAGTTATAATTGGTTTATAGTAAAAAATTATAATTAATCAAATAATTTAACTGTATCTATTGATAGTTTATATTTAAATATTTTATTTTACAATATCTAATTTGGACATATGACATGTTACACGTCAGCCATATTTTGTTCAAATATTATTTTTTTCGATCCTTAATTAAACTGATAAGTTAAATGATATTAATAATCCTTTATACTTCACTTTCATGACCATGTTTTTTCTCCATTTCACTTAATCGAATGATCTAATAGAACTCTTAACAAGAAGAAAAGACCTTTGACTACGGGCATCAACCAATTAAGATGGCGCATTTCAATACCTACAAGAAATTCAAAAGGAAATCGACCTTCAACTAAAAAGAAAGACTACTAGAAGTATTCTGCCTCAACACTTAAGTAAGATGCACCCGGTTGACCGAGCCAATAACCTTGTTGCTTGTGAACTAGTTTCACTAGTTCTGGCTTTCAATTACAGAGCCTGTTGAAGTACCCATTCCCATGAGGATGCCTGCAGGCCCTTTATCTGCTTGCTTGCTACACTTTCTCCTGGATTCACCTCCCCACAAAAGCTTTTGGTGGTCTTATTGGCGCATACCACGGTGGGGTCTTCACCCCAGTCGGACCTTTCCGCTCCAACCACCGCTTATTGAATTGTTGAATTTAGTCTCTGGATGAACCACGCCTTCGTTATCGCCCCTCGCTACTGCTCAACCTCGCTATCGCATTGATTCTTGCCGGCCCTTCCAGATTCCAATTCCTTATTGATCTCGATCTCAATAAATGATATATTGTATAATCGCTCCCACGGCATAAGTTATAGACCGTCCAATTATAGCTTTTATGATTATTCGGTTAAACTGTTTGACTATATTAAAACACTAAAATTATTATGTAGGAACTGTGACATACTCAGATTTAAAGATTTAATAATTATAACTATCACAATAATTACTAAAAATGTCACAATATATTAATTTCATAATAAGTACATTCAGTATTTGTTTTTCAATAAACACCTACTAATTTAATTTTTATATTACACATATAATTATCGATCAAACTTGTATTACTTCTGCAAAATAAAATAACCTAAGACATACTATTATACTATTATATCCATATAACATGTCAATACAATATTACTAATAATAATAATATATCAATTATTAACTAAATACAAACAAATAAAAGGTTTAGAATATAACCACTAACACATTGTTAACTAATTTAATTATGTAGGATTTTAATTTGACTATAACATAATTATTTTTGTTGGATAACATAACTATTTTGTTCGATAGTTCAAGTATTGGGGTTCGTGACTTAAAATGTGAGAACATACAGGAAAAGGTAGGGATGGAGGCAGATGAGGATAAGAAGAAAGGGTAAAATAATTTTATAAAGCTCTCAAACTTACAAAATTCAATTTTAAAAATATTTGAACGTCTAAATTTAAATTAAATGAAAAATAAAGTAAAAAAATCAATTGAAAAAAATGGTTCCAAATAAATTTAAATATTTATTTTAAAAATTAACTATTCAAAAAATAATTTAATACTAATTAAAAAATTCATAATAAATACATATATTAAATTTTTTTTTTCACTTACACATCATACAGTAAAAAAATTTAAGTAACAAATGTCATAGGTGGTTCACATCAAAATCTCTGGATTGTATCGAATAGGAGTCCAATCTAATAATCAAATGCCAACCTCTTGTTTTGTACAGTATTCGGTAAAACCAATGAAATATAAATAATTAAAATCCAAAATATTTTAATTTGGAAAAAACCTATGAAACAGGGACCAAATTGAAAGTTTCCAAATAGAAATGGCATGCATGTCGTCATTATTATAATAAACCATCATTTTCCATGATAAACAGTTATTAGAGTTTTATAAAGGAGTCTAAAACGCATCGCTAATGGCCCTTAAAAGATGGCATTAGCTCCCTTTAAATAAAAACACATATCCCTTTCTTATTGAATTATTATTATTATAAGGTCAAATGATGCCTCCTCTCTTCTCTTTAATGGGTGTATTTACTTTTTTCAATCGTGTCACTTCCACTACATTTTAAATTAATACGAATTTCCCCACTTGTTTCTTTTACCTCCATTTGTATCACAATATTCTTATACATGTTGGATATAAGAGTTTATTTTTTCATAATTATAATTTTGAATTCAACTATTTAGTAAGATGCAGTATTAAATAAAGTAAAATAGCTATTTTTTAAATATTTTTATAGATATAAATTTGATTTTTAGAATTATTATTATTTAAAAATGTGAATAGAAATTTATATTATTTGTTAAATTAAAATCAAATGAAATTATATAAAATTAAAATGTTTAAATAAAAGTTTGTTACCACAATTTAGAAATATATATTGTTTTTAATACTATTTATAAGAATGTTTCTTATTTATTTATATATATAACAATAAATAATAATTCAGTTTTAGATATTTTTATTAAAAATAATATTATTAAAATGGAAAATTTTTAAATTACTAAACTATCTAATAATGCTAAATGAGTATATAATTTTATTTAAATTACTTTGAATAAAAGAAAATTTTATGAATTATATTAAAGACTTCTTAATTAAGTAAAATATGGTGGAATTATAGAATCACAATCAAATATTGTCATATCATGCAGAAAATATTTAGTATATCAACATGGCAAAATATATTAGACTTCTTAATCAAGAAAAAAATAATTAACTTTTAACGTCATTATTGTCAGGATTCTTACAATCTACTGTATTTTGATAAAATTATGGTACTTTTGGTAAATACAGATTACAATATAATTCTAGAATAATAATATAGATCATTATCGCACAAATGACGGTTTTGTAGATAAGCCAAATTAGGTGGGCTACTTTAAAATTTATTAACACCTAAATTGACTAATATTTAAATATCCTTTTTATAATTAACCTTCTAGAACAGTAGAAAATGAAAAAGTATATTAAAAATTAAAAAAAGTTAATTTTTTGGTCCACTGAATTAAAACACTCACTTTTTTATTTAAAATATTTTATTATTCTTTTTCTAAAGAATTAATTATAAAATTAAATACATCAAATAACAAATTATTAGTTTATAAATATACAAATTGCTATATATTATATAAAAATAAGTCCATATAAATTATAGTTTTATTATGTAATAAAAATTTATTTATTCTAGTTTTAAAAATATTTTTATTTTATTTATTTTCCCTGTAAAAATAATTTATACTTATTATATCATTTAAATTTTTATTTCAACACAATAATTTTTATTTGATTTCAGATTTTTGTTTCTAAAATAATAAATTAATGCATATTTTTTAAATAAACGAAATCAATAATATTTTAAATTAAAATTAGTTTTAAAATGGAAATATGTCAATCTCAAATAGCGTATAAAATTCTAAATTTCCAAAAATGGTGGGGAAGTAGTTCTAATACGACTCTAAATTTCCGATAAAGGTATAAATAACAACACAGTGACGAGGTACTTTAAAATTTTAATTGCAATACAGCTCTGGCAACAACAAGCATGACAGTTAAGTAAAACATTTATTATTTTAATAATAATCATCTAATCTAATCTCCGTTTTTATATATATAAACGTATCATAATAGTGTAATACAGCTTATAGCAACGTTGAAAATAGTGACATAACAAGACAACGTAGCTCTAACGCATGGATACAGACACAGTGGTGGTTAGTGAAGCTCAAAGATGGTCAATTAAGGGCAAAACTGCTCTTGTCACTGGTGGAACCAGAGGCATCGGGTGATTATAATCATAATTATAATTATTAATCATTTTCACTAATCATTAATCATGTTAATGATAATTGGTCTCTTTTGTGTGTTTGCAGATATGCAATTGTTGAAGACCTTGCGAAATTCGGAGCAAAAGTTCATATTTGTTCAAGAAACCAAAAGGACATTGATGAGAGGGTACAAGAGTGGAAGAACAAAGGCTTTGAAGTGACTGGTTCTGTCTGTGACTTGACTGTTAAAGCTGATAGATTGAAGCTGATTGAGTCTGTGTCTTCTGTTTTTGATGGCAAGCTTAACATACTTGTAAGTGTTTGACTTTTATTTTTGTTTTTATTCTCTTGGTGATCTGATATGTATAGATGTTGATTAGGTGAACAATGCTGGAACATGTACACTGAAGAAAATGACAGAACATACAGATGAAGATTATGCTAAAGTAATGAGTACTAATGTTGATTGTCCTTATAATCTTTGTCAATTAGCATATCCTTTGTTGAAAGCATCAGGAGATGCTAGTGTTGTGTTTATTTCATCTGTTTGTGGCTTGGTTGGTCTACCAAACATATCTGCTTATGCAGCTTCCAAAGGTGTGTATACATATATGTGTGAATTACTAGACCTTTGATTTGTTATCTGATTTAATACTTTAATGTTGACAATTTCAGGAGCAATCAATCAAATTACCAGAAACCTGGCTTGCGAATGGGCTAAAGACAACATCAGAACCAACACAGTCTCACCATGGGGTGTCAAAACAACAATAGTAGAGCCTGTATAACAACTAAACTTACATACCCTTTTGCTTACATCAATTGTTAAATTGATTGAGTTTTTGTAACTGCATCAGGTTCTGAACGATCCTGTGCTTATAGGATTCGCAATGCTAGTGAATCAAACACCAATTGCGCGAATGGCCGAGCCTAATGAGATATCTTCACTGGTAGCATTTCTTTGCCTGCCTACAGCTTCGTTTATCAATGGTCAAGTTATTCAAGTTGATGGGGGATTCTCAGCTGGAAGGTGTTAGATCTATACTACACCAGTGCTTAGTTATTCATGATCTGTGTTATGTTTTCTTTAGATTTGTCTACAGCTCAACCATGTTCAAATCAGCTTAAATTAGAGCTTATTGTAACATGTCTAAGGCATTGACCTTTATAATTCTCTATAGTTTGTTTTTGTGCACATGTTATAGAGCTGTATATGTATCACTTACAGAAGCTTGCTTATTCTGTCTGAAATGAAATTTCACTGCAAAACTTTACATTAATAGACTTTACAAACTTGGACTGATACATTGATTGGGCCTGAATCACGTATGCCTAAAATAAATCAAGATTGAATTGGATTTTCGTGCAATGCCAACAAAGACACGTGTCATTGATATATATGAGTGACAGGTGTAACCATAGATATCATCAAAATTAAATTAAAGTACAGTAAAAGGAATTGGACCTCGAGTCAAGCCTGAAATGGGAGAAGCGGAGTCAAGCTTGAAAAACAAGAGATGGTGTCTCGATGGAATGACTGCTCTAGTGACTGGTGGTACCAGAGGCCTCGGGTATGTTATTACATTGTTTAATTTTGGTGGTGTGTCTTGATTGATTGTGATTGTGGATTTATTTGGATGTGTTATTTGTGATTGATTAGGCATGGTATAGTGGAGGAATTAGCGGGATTTGGTGCTGTGGTACACACATGTTCGCGTAAGCAAACAGAGCTTGATTCGTGTATAAGAGAATGGGAAACCAAAGGCTTCAAAGTCACTGGTTCGGTCTGTGATGTCTCTGTCCGTGACCAGCGTGTGAAGCTTATGGAAACTGTCTCTTCTGTTTTCAATGGAAACCTCAACATTCTTGTAAGCAACAGTGGTTTCAGATTGTGCTGATATGTTGACATTGGAATGAGTCTTGTTAATGTGATTATTTAATTTTTTGTTTTGGTAGGTGAACAATGCTGGGACAGCAATACTAAAAGAAGCAGTAGAGAGTACAGCTGAAGACATTTCAACTATGTTAACCACAAATTTTGAGTCTTGTTACCATTTCTCTCAACTTGCTCATCCACTGTTGAAAGCATCAGGGAGTGGAACTGTGGTCTTCATAACCTCTACTGCTGGAGTTGTAGCTCAGCCACTTGTGTCACTTTATGCTGCTTCCAAAGGTTCAAAAGCACCAATACTAATAATTTCTTGCTAACATCAAAGAATTCAGATTTTGATATGATTGTTGATTTGTTCAGGAGCCTTGAATCAAGTGACAAAGAACTTGGCTTGTGAATGGGCCAAAGACAATATTCGTGTTAATGCAGTTGCGCCATGGACAATTAGAACCCCACTTGTTGAAGCTTTGGAAGTACGTATATGTATACATATACATATCAATCATCTTCTAATTACTAATGAAATGTTTTATCAGCTGATTGATGGTTTGTTTTCCTGCTTACTCATCAGGAAGATCCTGTCACCAAACAAAACATTCAAGCTTCGGTCTGTTTTAATCCTATGGGTCGATTAGGAGAGATTAATGAGGTCTCCTCGGTTGTGGCATTTCTTTGCCTCCCAGCAGCTTCATATGTCACTGGACAAGTTATTGCTATTGATGGAGGATTTACAGTCAATGGTTACATGGGTAACACTAACATCATTACTTAATTACAAAGACTAATTGTTTTCTGTTGCTATATCTTCTTAGAGTTTGTAATCAGTGCAAATACTGTGTGGTTATTGTTATCTATCTCATTCACTTGAGTGTAACTTGTATGAGATAGTTGTTAAGTTAATTTAATGGAGCTTCTTGTCCTTCTTTTTGTGAAAGGACAAAGTGACTTTAACCAACAATTATGGCCGGCGGATATTAAAATGTCAACTTCTGCATTTAAGACTACATTAACTAAAAGAAACTATAGAAACTCTATACAACTCAACGAAAACATTAAATCCATCGACCCACCATAACCAGCTAATCTAACTAAGGAAGGGTTAATAATAAATATAGTTCTAAGCAACAACTAGAAACAACTCGAGAGAAGAACTAGAAAACCATGTTAGAGCACACAAACAAAAAATGGTCTCTGGAAGGCATGACTGCTCTTGTCACTGGTGGAACCAAAGGCATTGGGTATGTATGTATGTTATGTATGCTCATTATATTGTTTATGTTTCTTGTTGGTTGATTCAAGATTTATGAATATGTATGTTCTGTGTGTGATTGATTAGGCATGGTATAGTGGAACAATTAGCAGGATTTGGTGCACTGGTGCACACGTGTTCGCGTAACCAAACAGATCTTGATTCATGTATAAGAGAATGGGAAACCAAAGGTTTCAAAGTCAGTGGATCTGTTTGTGATGTCTCTGTTAGGGACCAGCGTGTGAAACTAATGGAGACCATCTCTTCTGTTTTCCATGGAAAGCTCAATATTCTTGTAAGCACTTGTTCATATGTTAGAACTATTGGTTTCAGATTATGCAGATATGTTGATATTGTAAGAATACTTGTGTAGTTGCATTGATGTACCAAGTCTGTTTTGCAGGTTAACAATGCTGGTAGAGCAGTCCTAAAAGAAGCAGTAGATAGTACAGCTGAAGACATTTCAACTATAATGACCACAAATTTCGAGTCTTGTTATCATTTCTGTCAACTAGCACATCCTCTTCTGAAAGCATCAGGAAATGGAAGTGTCGTCTTCATATCCTCTACTGCAGGAGTGATAGCACATCCACTTGTTTCACTTTATGCTGCTTCAAAAGGTTCAAATCAAAACTCCAATAACTAATAATTTCTTATTTTGTCAAAGAATTCAGATTTTGACAGTTGATTTGTTTAAGGAGCCTTGAATCAAGTCACAAAGAATTTGGCATGCGAATGGGCTAAGGACAACATTCGTGTCAATGCAGTTGCTCCATGGATAATCAAAACCCCTCTTATTGAGGCTTTGGAAGTATACACACACATAAATGCTTTACTTTTGTGTAGAAGAATTAAATGTTCTATTAGTTGATTGATGATTTGTTTTTCTACCTACTCACCAGGAAGATCCTGTCACCAAAAAAAACCTTGAAGGTTCAGTTTGCCGCAATCCTATGGGCCGATTTGGAGAGGTTAATGAAGTATCCTCAGTCGTCGTGTTTCTTTGCCTTCCAGCTGCTTCATATGTCACTGCACAAGTTATTGCCGTTGATGGAGGATTAACAGTCAATGGATAACTGGGCAATATTATTACTTAATTAAAAACACCAAGTATTTTCTGTTGCTGGATTTTTGTTATATGGTTCAAGGAGTCTGAAAAACAGCTTAAAGACCAAAGAGTTTTAGTAGAAAAGTAATCAATGCAATAGTCATGTGGTTATCTGTCTATTCAAGTGTAATAATTCTCAACCACTTGTTATGAAACAAAAGCACACTTCAACATGGTGTTTCATTACTTTTTTCTTCTTTATTGGAAAATAAGGACCTCATGGCTTTAAACAAGAATGGCCGGCCATTGAATATCCAGATGTCATTTTCTGCATTGGATCTGTAATCTATGTTTCGGCATAAAAGGACACTTAATTAATTTAGTACTTGTTTGTTTGGAAGATTCTTGTCGTATCTGTTTCTACTTTCAATGTTATATAGAGAAGCAACCTGAGAGAACCACACAATAACCATGTCAGAAGACAGAAACCAAAAATGGTCTCTAGAAGGCAAGACTGCTCTTGTCACTGGTGGAACCAAAGGCATAGGGTATGGATATATTCATTGTTTGATTGAATTAACAACTTCTGTTCTTGTTAGTTTAACATATTGATCATTGGTTCATTTAATTTTCAGGTTTGCAATAGTTGAAGAACTTGCAGGATTTGGAGCTATAGTACACACATGTGCACGCAACCAAACAGAACTCAATGATAGGCTTCAAGCATGGAAGAGGAAAGGTTTCAATGTAAGTGGCTCGGTATGTGATCTCAGAATCAGAGATCAGAGGGAAAAGCTGATGGAGACGGTCTCTACTTTGTTTGATGGAAAACTCAACATCCTGGTACAACTAATCTGTTTCTTTGTCTATGCTATCTTCTTGATTTATCTTACCCAGATAACAGTGTACAAGTGATTTTAACATAGGTGAACAATGCTGGAATTTATATGGCTAAGGCAGCAATAGAAACCAGCGCCGATGATTTCTCTAATTTGATTTCCACAAACTTGGAGTCTGTTTACCATTTATGTCAAATTGGATATCCCTTATTGAAAGAATCTGGATCAGGGAACGTTGTGTGTATCTCATCCGTAGCAGGTGTCATAGCCACGCCTAATAGTTCTTTGTATGCGTTGAGTAAAGGTATAGTTTCTGTTTCTTCCAGGACAAGCAACAAAGTGAGAGTGACCACTGGCTGTTAAAAAACTCAATCAGGATTGTGATTTTCAGGAGCAATGAATCAACTCGTTAAGAATTTGGCATGTGAGTGGGGAAAGGACAACATACGCGTGAATTCCATTGCGCCATGGATAATCAGAACTCCACTTATTGATGCTATAGAAGTATATTTGAATCTCTCCCTTTTTGACCATTGATTTATAATAGAGATAATATTGAGCTTTAAAAATTTTCTTTCTTCAGGAAGATGAAAATGTTAAGCGACTTGTAGATGGTTTGATTTCGCGTACGCCAATCCCACGCGCAGGAGAGCCTGAAGAAGTTGCATCAGCTGTTGCTTTCTTATGCTTCCGAGCTGCTTCCTATATCACTGGCCATGTGCTTTGTGTCGATGGAGGATATACAGTGACTGGATTTTAGATATATGCCTGGTAGCCGCTCCCAGGTCAAGTCATGTCAAAGCTTTTTTAATCTAAAAAGATATGTGAAATCTTAATAAAGCTCTCTGTGTTCACACTGGAGACAGAAATGTTGTCCTTTTATTTATATTGGACAAGGGTTTGAAAGCGTTAAAAGCATTTAAGGTTATTAATCATGTGCTAATAAGTTGGTTTCCATTGTTTTTTTAGTCTGAAAAGTAAAAGGCAGTCAAAGCTATTGACTTTTCTCTGTTACTTTCCAAGTCTTCCACAACTTTTATAAAACAGCATAAAAAGTGTCAATAATAGTACAAAGACATTGAATTGCTATCATCTGTAAACCATATTAAATACATTACATATGTTTTGGGAGGATTATATTAGCAGCCTCCGCAGACAAACAAGAATTTTGCTCTATATTCTCCGAACATTTTGATGCTTTGTTAGTGGAGTTGGTAACATTTAAAAAGTTGAATGTATGACCACCATTCTCTCTTCCTATAAAACCATGACGAATTGGGAACTTCATCATACAATCATGGAAGAATCAAAGGTAAACAACAGAGAAAAAAGATGGTCTCTCAATGGAATGACAGCTCTAGTCACCGGTGGAACTCGCGGCATTGGGTGCGGAAACAATGAAACTTCTTTACCTTTTTCTGCAAATTTGATTAGATTTAACACTATTGTTCACTTCCACAAGTCTTACTTTGTTCTAGGCATGCCATTGTAGAAGAATTATCAAGATTCGGCGCAACAGTTCACTTATGCTGTAGAAAACAACCAGAGCTTGATCACTGTTTACAGAAATGGAAAACCATGGGATTTTCAGTGACCGGTTCAGTTTGTGACCTGTTTTACCGTGAACAAAGAGAGACATTAGTAGAAACTGTCTCTTCTGTCTTCCATGGAAAGCTCAACATCCTAGTAAGTACAATCATTAACATATATATACATAAGTTTTACAGGCTTGATAACATATTGAATTGGTCAGGTGAACAATGCTGGAATGACAATATCCAAACGAGCCAAGGAATTTTCAGCTGAAGATGTTACAACTATAATGGTCAACAATTTCGAATCTGGTTACCATTTATGTCAATTAGCATATCCGTTATTGAAAGCTTCAGGAAATGGAAGCATTGTGTTCAATTCTTCTGTTGCAAGTGCTATAGCTTTGCCTTACACTGCAATTTATGCTGCATCCAAAGGTGGTATATATTCTTATCAATGTAACATATTTAGGTAACTATATTGACCAACATTAGTTGTTACAGGAGCAATAAATCAAGTGACGAAGAACTTGGCAAGCGAGTGGGCAAAGGACAGAATTCGTGTAAATACAGTTGCTCCAGGTCTCATCAGAACTTCTTCTGTGATCCCTATACTGGTATGCAAACTGAGTCCATTCTATATTCTAGTATCAAAATGTATTATAAGATTGAGTTTGGTTTTATTGGTTTTTGCAGGAAGATCCTAAAAGAAACAGAGTTTTTAAGGATATGATTAGTAGAACTTCTATGTTGAGACCAGGAGAGCCTGAAGAAGTTGCTTCACTGGTGACTTTTCTTTGTGTCCCTGCTGCTTCTTATGTCACTGGTCAAGTTATATTCGTTGACGGAGGATTTACTATTAATGGTTTCAATTTCCATTCCAATCTGTAACCACTCTGTGAAACCACAAACATTATTAAATTAATATATGGTGTGACCACACATTTTTAGCCATCAAAATTCTCAACATTGTTGTCCAATAAGAAGTCGGCAGCAGTATCTTAGTCATCATTACACAAACTGTTAAAAATAGATATATACTATACTTATCTAGACCGCCCGTTAAAATAAAGTAATGTTAATCGGCCGTCCAGATCGTGACACGTAATTGATTCCCTTATCGAGCGTGAAAGCATTAAGAAAAATAAATTCAAAATCACACGCTAATTAAGGGATTAATTAAAATAAAATAAACAAAACGCATTTTGTTTTTATTGGTTAGCCCCACCCACGTGTCAACGACTAGACAAAGTTTGATGGGTCCTACCTACTCCTCTCTCTTCCAGAAACTTCGAGGGAACTCGTGGCGTAAAAGGAATAATCTATAAACACGGTCATGATAACGCCACGTGTATGTCTAAATACGTGGCATCCGACGTGGCTTGTGCTATGTCCTTGTAAATGATACGCTCGATTTACTCTCTTTCTCTTTCTTTCTTTGATTAGTTGGAGAACACAAACGCAAATCTCGCAACTGACTGACACCACAAACAGACCTGACTACGTCGTCGTTTTGACCTGCGTTTTGTACAGCTATGGATACGAATGGAAGCAAGCGAGAGGAGGAAGATGAGGAGAGGGAAGTCGAGAGGAGACTGGAGGAATGTAAAGAGAAGATTGTGTATATGTGGGGTTATTTACCTGGAGTTTCGTCGGAGAAGTCTCCGATTCTCTCTCCGGTGACTGTAAAGTTACCTGATGGTGATTCATGGAACGATGTTTGCGGAGGTGGATGTGGATTCGCTCTCGCCATTTCAGGTCTTCTAGATTTTACTTCTTTGAGTTGATAACTTTTATTTGTTTTTAATTTGTGTGTATGTCTTAGTTTACGGATTCTGTGAATCTGAATCTCAGT
Organism: Cardiospermum halicacabum; assembly: GCA_031304145.1. Taxonomy (NCBI): domain Eukaryota; kingdom Viridiplantae; phylum Streptophyta; class Magnoliopsida; order Sapindales; family Sapindaceae; genus Cardiospermum; species Cardiospermum halicacabum. The sequence goes on from CM062392.1 coordinate 27,705,034, forward strand.
CGAGTTATTTCTAGTGGATTTGGATTTCTTGGGGTTGTAATTTTTTGCTTGTGTTTTTGTGGTTATAGAGAAAGGAAAGCTGATAACTTGGGGTTCGACTGACGATGAAAATCAAAGTTACTTGACTTCTGGAAAGCATGGGGTAAAGAGGTTATCTTTCTGATTTGTAAATTGATGGTTTTGTTTTGCGTTTCTGATATGGCCTATTGTTATGTGACACGTTTGTTAAGGAAACTCCAGAAGCTTTTCCTCTCCCATCTGAGGCTCCTGTTATCACAGCTGGTGCTGGTTGGGCGCATTGTATTGCGGTTACAGGTATAATCTTCACCGTAACGTGGATTACAGCGTTTCGATGTATGAGAGGGAAACAATCCAGTAATTTATGCTAGTGTGGGTGTGTATAGGATAGTTACTTCTTCTCGAACATGAATTAGATATTCTTGATCCCTCTAGCCTGAATTTAACAGTTTAATTGATGTTATACAGAGCCAGGTGATGTATACACTTGGGGTTGGAAAGAATGCGTTCCTTCAGGAAAAATGGGTCGTGATCTTGTGACTGCTGGGGCTAGCCTCCAAAAAGATGCTGTTGGAAAGCAGAGTGCAATGTTGTCTGGACCAGGTGAAGTTTTGATATTAATTAGGAAGAGAATTGGAGAGCAGCTGTTTCTTTTGTTTCATGCTAATGGAGGTAGAAATGTTTGCAGTTAGCCCTAACTCTCAGCGTTCAAATAGTACCAGTGGAGCTGCATCTGTTCCTGACAACAAGAAAACCTCATCTGTTCCTGACAGCAAGAAAATCGGAGAGGAAGTAGTAAAGAGAAGGAAAATATCAGCTGCCAAAGAAGAAGCTGAAAACACTTCATCAGGGGACGAATTTTTTACTTTGTCGCCGAGTCATGTGATGGTGGGACCTGGAGTCAAGATTACCAGTGTTGCAACGGGTGGACGCCACACTTTGATTCTATCAGGTAATTAAATGTGACTTGGGTCTGCCGCCAGTGAAGGTTAAGATTTTCAGGTGTAGTTGTCTGCTCTTCTGGTCACACTACATAGTTTTGTAGGTTCTAGGAAGTTCGAAGCTATTGGAAGATTTTTGATCTAAAGCAAGACTCCTGATGCATCGTGTTTTTACCAAAGTTTCAGATATGGGGCAGGTGTGGGGTTGGGGCTATGGAGGTGAAGGACAGCTGGGTTTGGGCTCTCGGATAAAAATGGTGTCCACTCCTCATCTCATACCGTGCACTGACCTGACTACTGCTGGAAAAGATAGGTCCACAGTTGGTCACCAAGGAAGCACAATCCCATCGTTGCAAGTTCCTAAGGTCGCAGGAAGTTCTGTGAAAGGAATAGCTTGTGGAGGACGGCATAGTGCATTGATAACAGGTCAGCATTTGATGACTGATCCTTTAGTCGTCACATTGCTGGAAAGTATATTTCTTCTTCATAAAGATTGAAGCCCAAATTTGATGGATTAGATTATAAGGCATAATATATCTACTGATGTCCGATCTAGTCTATTACAGATACTTCTTAACTCAGTTGTTAGTTCAAGGATTCAATTTTCTCAGCTATTGTTGAGATCTGGAGAAGGTATTTTATTATATTTGATAAAATGATATTCTAACCTGTATCTTTGCCGTTCATCACCTTTTCATTTTGTAGATACTGGAGCTCTGCTTACATTTGGCTGGGGACTTTATGGACAGGTGAGTTGTTGATAAATTAGTGTATCGCATACTTGATAGATGACACCAATTCTGCTTGCATAATACTAGACCCTTATTTCCATTTGTTTCGTCAGTATCCGATAGATTGCTTGACTAATTTTGCAGCCTTTTATAATCTCGAGCCTCAATAGAAATATTGATTTAGTATAATGATTTCTCTCAGTGTTGTTAAAGCGCTATGAGGCGCTCGCTAAAGCGCCAAATTGATGCGATGCGAGGGGTTGGCGCTTTGGTCGGAGCGCCTCGCTTAATTGCTTTGAGGCTTCAAATAAAAAAGCGTGAAGCGTTGAAGCAATGAAGCATTGCTTTTAATGTTTAATGGTTTTAGTGTTATATATCACATGTATGATTTGATTTATTTCTCAAATTCATATGCATCAATATCCGTGTTATATATCCAATGATTAGATTAGAGTCACATGCATCAATATCAATGTGTAATGTATCCCATATATCATATGTATGACTAGAGTCACATGCATCAAAATCAATAAAATCAATGTTATATATGAGTGATTTATATTAGTGTTATAATAGACACTTATATTATTTTTTAATCTTATATTGGTGTTGCTTATTTTTTATTTTTTAATTATTTTTTAGTTTTTATTTCCTTATACTAGTATCTATGGGGAATATTAAGACTATTATCTTTTATTTCTTTTATGCTTTCTAATTTAATGAACTATCTTTTATACTTTGATATTAGCTATTTTTTTTATAAATAATGTTAAAAGTTTATATTTGATTTTACATGAATTTTAGGTTTATATATATATATATATATTTGTGTATTAGGGCGCTTTTTTTTTGGAAAAAGCCCCATGAAGCCCTCGCTTCACGTCTTAGCAATGCGAGCCATGCTCGCTTCAAAGGCGCCTCACGCTTTAACAACACTTCTCTTATTATTCTTGATGTTGTCCATACTAATTCTTTCTTATATCACTATTATTTGATCTAGTGTGGACACGGAAGTACAAATGATCAACTGAGACCAGCTTGTGTCTCTTCTCTAAATGGTGTACAAGTGAAGAGGATTGCAGCTGGCCTATGGCACACTGTATGTATCTCGGCAGATGGTCATGTTTATGTGTTTGGTGGAAACCAATTCGGACAGTTAGGAACTGGTGTTGATCAGGCTGAGGTATCTACTCTAATTTAGCTGTTTGCCCACTTTCTGCACCGTGTTTTGAAATGGCTTATATGTGTAGAAAACAGAAAACGATTTGTTTGTTGGCTTTTACTTAAAATTTTCTCTTCTGCTTCAGACTCTACCTAAGCTTTTGGAAGCTCCCAGTTTGGAGAGCAAGCAAGCGAAAACTGTATCATGTGGGGCTCGTCATACTGCAATATTAACAGGTAGGAAACTGAGATAATACACAACTCTTTCTCACAATCCCTGTTTGACACTACTGCTTGTTTTACAATCTGGAAGAGGACAGTCAAGTACTCAGCTGGGGATGGAACAAGTATGGTCAGCTTGGTCTAGGTGATTCTATAGACCGCAACATCCCCTCTCAAGTGTCGACTGATGGATGTCTGCCTTTGAATGTTGCTTGCGGATGGTGGCACACTCTAATGCTGGCCGAGAAGTTGTAATGAATTTCAAGCAAGCTCGTTTAGACGTGAAGAAGATCGTGTTGACAGTTTTGTTAGGATAGGTGTCTGTTTCTATGTACGTTAGTGTTTTGATGTACAGCGTACATAATCCTGTTGTTCCAGACACACACGACCACCCTACGTCCCATTTGTTTAGATAATCAAGCACAAAGCAATGTCAACCGTACACTCCAGCAGGTCTGTACACAAACAATAGTTCCTGTATTGATACAATTGCTGTTGACTAGGTTTCTCACACTCATAATGCTAGGTTATGAAATTACATAGACTAGTTATATAGATAGATGTCTGATTACATGCTTTGTCAAATCTTGCTTGAAATTGGATTATTTTTCCGCTGCAAGAGGTGCATCAGAGGCCAGAATATATCCACTCGGTGGAAGCCCTTGGAAGCCTGTTCAATATAGCAACTGTGTTAATCATCGTGACCATTGAACACTAAAAAAAATAATAATGTTTGAAGCAATTGCAGTACCTCGACAACGAAATGAGCCCAGGTGTCATTAGAGCGGCTTTCCACAACACCCTTTAAGATGGTTAAGTTGGCAGTTCGAATCACCTGTGCTATCTCCAGAAAGAGTCCATGTTCATTGCAAAGCATCTGCATTGAAATGATGTTTAGAGATACAAATTACTACAAACAAGACACACTTCTGGCATCTGGTTGATCAAACAGTATCAAAACTAACCAACCTCAATCAGCATGTGTCCTGGGTATGAAAGATCTTCTATGACAATGGGACACGTGAAGTGATCATTTCCAAATTCATATGCCCAAGTCTTTCCATGTTGTGTATTATCTTTGGTTTCGGTTTCAGATGATCTAAAGTCCTTGCGAGCAGCTACCTGCAAGGATTAAAAGTTTTAGAGCATGGTTCATGTACTGTGATGGCTAACCATTGTAAACTATCCTTCATTTGAAAAGGGAGGTAGAGATTATGAGAATAAAATTTAGACAATCATCAGAGTTCATACCTCATCATGCACCCACTGCCTCAACTTCTCTGCCTGGTTGGTAACATTCCTCAAGTAAAGCATGTGATCTATAGTTCGTCCTAATAGGCCATCTATGCTACACTGAAATTACCACAAAACACAAATTTAGCATATCATTCTGGCATATCACAGATAAAACTAACGTTAAGATGTATTTAACCTTAAGTAGGCAACTGACCTTCACACCATTTGGAACAAGTTCTCGTAGTTCCTTGATACGGTCCTGGATCAGCTGTCGGTCTCTTGGTCTAGGCTTTGGGTTCTCACCAGGTCTAGCCCTCCTTTTGGCAACAGTTGACAATTTTGACCCTTTCTTAGTCTGAGGGGTATTGCATCCTTTTCTATGTTTCTCTCTGTTAGTATGTGGATCTATTATGTTCTCAGGAGAAACTGAAGCAGGAGGTGAATCATCTATGCTCATAGCAACATGGTTCACAGGAATTTCTTCTCCTACTTTGAATTCAGTATGTCTCATATGGGAAGCATTGGTTTGTCCTAAAGTTAAAGATGACTTGATACTATTGCTTATATCTGAAGAATTGTCATCTGATCCACTAAATCCATTGGCAACAACTGCTTCCAAGAGGTGTTCATCATCCTCTCTGCTGAACCATCTTGATTCAATTGTATCAGCTGTGTCATTGATCAAACCAGTACCATGTGCATCATCTATAGAAAACAACGAGTCAAGCAAAAATTCATGGCTCTGCAAATTAGATCCAAGCGCTTTTTGTAACTCACAATTTTCTGAGAAGGTAAAGGAGCTGGATAAATTTCTATAATCTATGACACTTGAAACCTGATTTTCAAATGATTGTGCTGCTAAACATCCAGCAGGATGAAAATTCATAGCTCCATTGTAGGATTCCCCTAAAACTCCCAACTTGCATCTACTGCGTTGTAAGCATGTCTCCAGTTCCTCTTCCAGCCGAGACAATTCAAACAACTTACTCTCCACCACCTCCAAGTCGTAGTCATCTATGGACAGGCCTGGTGATTTTGCTTCTTCATCAAGACCACCCGATAAGTCACCATTCTGATTCTCACTCTCCTTTCTGAAAGAGCCTGACAATTCCAGTTTGGATGCATGATGTGCGTCTTCAAAATCTATGAAGGGCACAAACTGATCTAAAGTTGACAGCAAACGTTTGCGTGGCTTGACACTGTCAACTGTCTCTGAGTGTTCTGATTTTACAGGAAACATGGTAGATGCTGAAGGTTCAACTGAGTTCCACATAAGACCAGACATCAGCGCGGATGATGGTTGGGTCTGAATTTCCCTTTGGGCAGTCAAAGGATCACTGTATGTGTAATAGTTAAGCATGAATTTGTCTTTGATATATTCTACCATTGCTCGATCTTCAGCCATCTGTTGATAGAGTAAAGAGTTAATTTGAATGAAGTATCACACAATAGCACAAATATATAGAAAAACAAAAGTGTCATATGGGATGGTATTAGAGTAGGAGCACACATAATACAGAAACTGTCAGTGAGTCAATTCACTAAAGAATTGGACAATGGTATCAGAAATATAGCAGATACACTTTGGGGGTAACAGAAATGTATCGCAACAAAAACTTTTGACCATAATAGTGAGCATATACAGCCCATATAGAGTAGAAAATGCACAAATAAAGAAAACACCCACCAGTTCCAATGAACCAAGTTGTATAACTCCATGTGGAAGTACAGGTACCAAAAGAACAGTCTGCACAAGGATAACAAACAGTCAGTATAACATCACTTTGTATGCAATCATTTAGACAAATTCAATAACCAAATCTGCAGGTGTGCCTACTGCTTGCCTGCAAAACACGCACATATTTGTACACGTCTGCCTGGCATTGAATATGGTCGGTAATGCAGAGTTCAAAATTAAGTTACCTTGATACCAGATGCCAGCTGAAGTAGCCATTCTTGAGAACACTGTAAATCAACCACAAAAAAAACAATTAACCATTTGTTGCCTTGACCAGCTATAGAATTCTAACCAGCTCTCACCTATAAATTCCCAACAATTATGATTAAGAACTCACATTTAGCACCAACTCAGGATCTATTTTTCCATTAGAAACATCATCACTAGAAAGCCACAAATGCTTCCCTGTTTCAGCTACTTGACCAACAACCCTGATACACATAAAGCTTAAACTCAATTACACTAATCTAAAAAAATTTCTTATTTAATCATTCAAAAAAATGAACAGCAAGATTTTACCCCTCTCCCAAGGTGTAGCAAAGATTGGACATATTCACCACCATTAATCCAATCTCATAACCCCCAGAACTCCCACTGTTTACTTCTGATTCCCAATTAGATGAGAATATCCCATCATGAGCACCATTGCTATAAACATCTTCCGAAAATTCTCTCATGGTGTCTCTAGGTTTTGGATATTCACAACATCCATCTTCCCAACTCAATATCCTACAAAAATCACACCCACAACACAACTACTTCATATAAACACCTAAACATGCAAAACAGAAACTTTCTACAGCTATTTCCTACATTAACATATCCTGATAACATATATACAACAAATTGAAGCCAAGGGAAAAAAAAGTAATAATTAAGACTTACATCTGATGATGATCATGCCTCAGCTTCCAAAACACAGCATAATTCCAAGGCAAAATGGAGCAAAAGCTCTTCAACAACTGTCTCAAATCACTAGTCCCCATCTAATACAACACAGAGAGACAGAGGACAAAAAAGCAGAAAACAACACCAAAAACAATAACAAATCCAGGAGCAAGCAAAAGCACACACTCTCTTCTAATTCAAACAAATCACAAACACAAACAACAAACAGTCTAGCTACCGCGATACGATCCTCTCCCCGCTTGTTTAATTCTCAACCCAGCTCTTCGTTTTATAGGTGGCCCAGTTGAACACAGCAGCAACAGACCCATCTCCAGCTTCACTCGAACAAACAATCACTCTCTCACTCTCTCGCTCTCTCAACCTCACAAAATCCCTCAATCGCCTTCTCAACCACTAGAATCGAAACACTTGCAACAAACCGTGCAAAATAACCTCCATTCTTTATCTTGTTAAAAGAATACACACAGATACAGAAGGAATCAGAGAATGTTACAGCGATTTTGTTCGAATTCGTTGGCTTCCATGTGTGTCTGACTCTGTTTCGTTGATGTTGTTATCGAGAATCGAAATGAAATGTGTTTGTTTTATTGGAATTGAAATTGTTTTTGCTTTGTAGAGTGGGAGACTTGGCCGCTTGAGACTGGTCTCTACTCGTATATTATTAATATTATATAGTCTTAAGCAACCGGATTTGAAATTTGTGTAAAGTTGAATTATATAATTTCTTTCAAGTCACAACTATGCTATTGTGGTGGACCTACTCTGTACTTGTATTCCTCATTCTCTTTATTTTCCTTTTTTTATTTTTTACCTTTGCCGTGAAAATCCAATTTTATTTTAATTAATTTTACTATTATTATTATTTATATTTTATTTTAAATCAAGTTTAAGAGTTCAACAGTTCAAGCTGACGTCAAAACCATAAATAATAACTAAAAAAAACACGTTGAGTAGGTAATTTGCTGATTTAAGCAAGACATTTGACTTATTGAAAACAAATTTAATTAAGTTTATTTTTAGTCATTATTTGTTGTTATGGCAATTATATATTATAATTTAATCATTATATTATATGAAGATGACCAGATACAATGAAAACAGAAATGTTTGAGTTTGACAATTATAAATTTTTCCAATTTTTTTGCGAAACAAAATGCGGCAGCCAGTGCTGTTTGATTGCTTCTTCTAATGACATAAGAGAAACATTAAAATATATATATATATATGTAATTTATTTTGTTGCAATTATATAAAGTGATGATTGGTTGACCTAAATAGTTTAATTTCAATATTTTAAAATTAATTTCGTCTATTCTTAATCATTTGACTTTATTGAATACGACGTAATACATTTTATTATATGAATTAAAATTTTAAAAAATAATTATTTATTATTTGAATTGAACTTTATATAAATCAGTCCCACAGCAGATCATAAAACATAAAAAGGAACCGAAAAATAAAACTATGATTATTATCAATAATGATGGATGTCTTTATCTCTAAATCTATAATTAAGATTTTGCATGCCAATTGATATTAGTTAAAAGTTGTACATACATATATGCCAAACTTTTTTTGCTAAAATCACATTCATTGTTTATTTAATTACCCTAGTTTGACATTATGAACAAAATTCAAAAGAATTATATATAATTGGACCGACCATTTGATGACTATAATATTAATAATCAAATTGTCTTGCTATAGACAACGAAATGTGATGTAATGGAGTTTCTATTTTGATTCATATAATAATTTAAATAAAATTGGAATTATTTGAGTGGTGAAAATATATAGTGATATAATGGAAGGTGTCATGATTAAAATACAAAAATGGGAATTTTGTTTCAGTTGAAAATTATGGTTTTTATTTCTAGATAAGTGAAAGAGCACTACCAAAGCAATATATATACAATATACTATATCAAATTGGATTTTATTTTATTTTATTTTAAATATTATGACCAAAAGGAAAGTGACTGGACAGAGTCGGATACATTGTACACATGGCAAATTTTTAAAATTAAACTCATTTTCATAATTAAAGTCATTTTATTTTTTTTAAAAACTATAAAGTTTTGACCTACCTTTATTTATTTTTTATATAAGTTGATAAGGATATATATAAGTTATAACCACCGAACATCACATCGAACTGTTAAGACACGTTAGTTAAATGCATACGTGTAACAATCAGAACGGTGTAGAGAGACTATGTCATAACACGTGGCGTGATCCGGTTGCTGAGGCGTCTGGTTGTGGATATATTATGTGACCGACTTCAACGGAGAGTTGTTTTTTATATTTTGTCTTTTTCGTTTTTTTTTTTTTTTTTATTTTTTCTGATGACGGTGGGTGTTACTGTGACAATAATTCCACCACATGTGTAAAGTTAAAAAATAGTACTACTATTGACTTATAATTTAAATAAAAATTAAAAAAAAATCTCTTTATTTAAAACTCATTATTTGTATATTCTAGAAGAAAGATGAAAATTTTATACTAGTAAATTGGGCCGCGGACAAGTAAGAAGAAGGGTGGTTTGATTCTAATTACATTATTAAAATAACACTAAGGTTATATTCGTTGAAGGGTTATTTTCAAATATATAAATATTGAAAGGAAATGAAAACATGAAGAGTCGAAAACTGCATGTAAGTTTGGCCTTTTATTACCACCTTTTAACTCTTCATGAATGGAAAACGTTAATGTAATTAAAATGTGCGTGCATGCATGCATGATTCAATACTATCTATGCTATTATGAGCTTGTTTTGATACAAATATGAAATTACTTACAAATAATCTGAAACTATTTTAAGTTGGATTTGAAACTACAGAATCTATGTAGAGAGTAGAGTAACGTAAGTGATGTCAGAAAGTGAGTTTGAGTTAGGGCCGACCAAATGAAGACAACTGATGGCATTTGTTCCTCACACCACCAACACCTCTCACACGTGACCTCTCTCACTTCACTTTCACTTTCACTTATTCCTCTTTTTAACTACTTTTATTTACCTCACTCTTTCACTTTCACCACCATCACTACATATATGTATGTTCAAACTCTACTTTCCATCGCCAGCCACCTTGTCTGTGTTTTCAGGGCACTGATTTACACAAAAATCAGTAACTATATAAACATTGAAATCATTTTACATCATAGCATAACAACCAAGCATGGATCATAAATCAATAATTACCACTTTTAATTCTCTATGGTCAGGTATGAGAATAAAACAAAGCGAAACCTGAGATGGAGAATTTAGTTGAAAATGGAGATGGTGGTGGGACCTACTTTCTAAACAAAACACAACTAGAATTGTGTAGTGTAAATTGGGGACCATTGATGTGAAGTGAAAACTAAGGCTCACTCACACACATCTATGAAACCATGGTAATCATTACATGTATAAACTGGAATAGCTTACGTCATCACTTGGACCGTTTCAGGCCCACTCTAGCTTTCGAACCTTTTAGGCCCATTTATAGATCCATGGACCATGATCCATATAATAACATTCAAGAACAATCCATAAGCACGCGTGGTTGCGTATAAGTCGCTGTCTGAATGTTGTCGGCTGTTATGGGTCTTTATTGGGCCAATACTTGGGCTTGGGCTGATTGGATAATATGGACGATAAGAGCAAGTCATGCTTTTTGACTTAATTGACGAAGGACATACAGATTTAGTCACTGAGAATTTATTAGATTGATGTAGTCCGTCCTTAATAGAGTGAAGTCATTATCCTTAATTAACTCTGTATCTTGATTGGTTTCTTTTGACTTCTTCACACATATGAGAAAATATTTGAATTAATTTTAGATCAAAAGTGGTTTGAGCAATTTTTTTTTTTTTTTATTAAGATAAATAACGAATGTAAAAATAATAATAATAATAATAATAATAATATTTAATATTAAAGCAAAACTGATACCAACTTTGAACTCTTATGAAATAATTTATTGGGAAAAAAAAAAGAAAAAGCCATCTCTTGTATTATCATATGGTAAATAGTAAAAGTTGTGGTCAAATTTTCAAAGCTAACGTTGTAATTGATTGAATTATTTGGCATGTATATCATGTTTAAGAAGTTGAAAGTTAATATTAAAATAACTGTTCTTTTCAATTTTAAATTTCAAACATTTTATACTGAAAAAACTGGTACATAGAAATGCTTTTTTATTCGTTTTGATCGTGTGGTTGATTATGCATCTATGATGCTCATCAAATGAATTTCTTCATTAATATAAAGAAAAATAGATATAGTAAGAATATCGAAATTTAAAATTTAAATTTATATTACTGTTAAATTAAAAAATTAAACGTACCATTAAATTATATTTATTTTAAAATTATTATTTAAATTAAAAAAATTATTTTAGATAATATATGACAAAAAATTCATATATTAAAATTTTTAATATATTGAGCAATCTAATCATTAAATTAATTTTAATAAATATATAATATGAAAATAAATATGTAGTGTAATAATTTGAATTTGAATATTTTAATATCTCTATATTATTCATTTTAAGTCGGAATCGTTATTTAATATATATATATATATATATATATATATTTAAATAGTTTAAATGTACTAAATATAATTTTAGTTCATGAATACTTCAACCCACCCCTTATCAATCAACCTACACTTTGTATCCAAATCATCTTCTTATAATTAATAATCATAGAATAAGTCTTGAAGACACCATCATTCACCATCCAAGCAATTACTCTCAACCATCACACTAAAATTACACTTCCACCAACATTACATTTCCAAATTGACCCCATAAACAATCATACAATAAATTTTAAAAAATACACATACCCATCAAAGGTCCCATTATAGCCACCTCAAACATCAAACAAAATCAATTTTAATCCCACAAGTAATCAAAACAACATTTATTTAAATTTTGATTAAAAACCCTAATCAATGAAAACATCATAACCATTCTTCTTCACCTAACAACCATCACTTGTGGTTTCATTTCATTGCTTTTGCTTAGGACTTTGAATCCAAAACATATAATGGACCTTTGAAGCTAATAAATATTTCTATATATTGGATCAAGAAAATGACACTTTTTGATCAATTTCTATCTATAATGATTTTTATTTTGATATATTTTGATGATGCAAAGAATGACTTCAAGTTTGATTTAGACAATTGGAGTGGTTAATAACTATGACGATTCTACATTTTTATTTTTGATGTCAACGGTTTGTGTATTTGCACGTTGTTTATTATCTAAACAAAGTTGACAACAATTTTTAGATAGATAGTGTGAGAATAATTATTATTTTTTTAATTGGTTTTTTGGATATGAGAATATTTTTCATTTTTAGATTTTTTAAAAAAAAAAAAAAATTCATTTATGGGTTTGCTTTAAAATTAATTTACTTCAAGTTGAGGCTACAAAGAGCTAAAATGGCTTTGACGGCTAATTAGATGGAATGTCATGATCATGCAAGTTAAATCATGAGGTCAAAAAAGATTAGTATTACTTTAGACTAATTAAGATAAGGTTATTAATTATATTAATATCAATAAATTTGGATATTTGTATTGGTTCTTCATTTTCACTCTTTTTTACCATCAAAATCATTATATTTCGATAATTTAAAATTGGATTAGAAGAGTGAAATTCACTATATTTGTCAATGGAAGCCAGCTATTAACATAGATATTGAAAAACCCTAATAAGAGGTTTTGACAAATGTCAAAACAAGATAAAGATAATCAAAAGACTTTCTAGAGAGTGTACAATTTCCTCTTGAAGAAATAATAAAATATTATTAACATAAAATAAACATTTAATTTGATGATCACAAATGATTTATTCCAAAATAATAAATAATTAAATTGAAAATAAAATGATCTAGGCAAATACATGTGGCGCACCTAGAACAACTTCACCAACTCATTCCACAAACCTTACTCTAAAACCACTTCTAAACAAACCACCAAAATTTAATATTATTTTCTATATGATTATGATCACCATCAAACCTTAATATTAATTTAAAAATTGTGATGCAAAGCCGACCAATTGTGTTAAAAAATTTAATTAAATTTAACCAACACATTGGATAATTAATTAAATAATTTAAGCAATGAAATGGCAATATAAGTTAGATATGTATTATGTATACTATTTAATATTTTTGGTGAGTTGTGATCAATGTGTTTTCTTGGATTTAGCTTTATGCCCTCTAGTTTACACATTGCTTTCGTTTATAAGTTATTATTATTATTATTATTTTATTTTTTAATAATTAAAATAAAATTATCCACCATGGGTTATTAATGTTAGCATATTTATAGTTCAAATCTCTTAGATTATGTGAGTAGTATCCTTTATTTATTTCGTTTTTAATGCTTTTTGATATCAGTGATATTGAAATTATTTTTATTATATTTTAAATATTAGAATAGTAATGATTTATTGGATCAAACTGATAGTATTTAATATGATTTAAATTATTTTTTTTTTATAAAGTATATAAAATTTTAAGATTTCATTGAAAATATTTATAAAAATTTAAAATAAAATGAATCACAAATTTTAATTTTTTTTAATGAAAAGAATTTAATATTAGTTCAAAATTGAGTTGAATTGAAATATTTTAATAACTTTAAATTTATATAAATTATTATATCAAATTATGTTAATAAAAAAAAAATTCAATAGTCCAACAAAAAAATTAAATAAAAGGTTAAAATTTATATATTTTATAATTTATTAAAATTACAATTGAGTGGTCCAATTTTTTATTAAAATGAAAAAGTGATTGAATAGTAGTTAAATGGGTAAAATGTGAAAATTATAATTTTTAATTCCAAATAAAATTTCTTCCATTTTAGTTAACTTAAAGGTTATTATTATTTTTTTAGAAATAAAAACAGAAAACAAATCCTTTTTGGTTATTGTTTGAGATACAAATTTCCAGAAAAACCAGAAGAAACAAAAGGATAAAATTAGAAAACCCAAGCTGGTAATTCTATTGTATATATATTGCCTTCAAAGCTGTTGAATTTAATTGCGTGACTCATTCATACCCATTTCGCCACGTCATCCTCACACACATTTCTCATTTAAAAACCCAAACCTCTTCTCTATTACCAAAAACACATTCTCTGTTCTGTTTCCAATGGAGGGTCTAATTCCATTCGTGTACAGAGCCTACATGCAATACAGAAACGGACACCACAACCCACTTCTCTCCTCCATGTTCCCTGACTCTCCTTCCGCTTCCTACATCCGACTCCCCGGCGACTCCGGTCGGTTTCAGTCCTCCGATTACGTCTTCTCTCGTTCCGCTTCCAATTCCTCCTCTGCCCAGATCGCTATTTCTTCTTCTGTCAATCAAAGGGTCGCTACTAATTGATCAAATGTGTCTCTGCCGATATGGGATTGTTGTATAAGTTTAATGTTATGAAAAAGTTTGTTACTTTGCTTGTTTAAGGCTGTGGATGACCAAAGGGGAGTCCATATGTTTGTTTTAATTAGTGAAAATGTGAAGATTAAGAAGAAAGATTCAAGCTTTATGAGGTCAAACCAAATGGGTAACTCATATGCTTATTGTTGTTGAATATATGTATATACTGGTTTTAATGTTTGTGAAGTTTGTTGATTTGTTATGTGGATGTTTTGTTTCTTTGTTGGTTGCTTCTGATGCAATACAACCTATTTGATTGAATGTCAAACTATTGTTATTTTAGTTTTCCTTAAGCTGAGTTTATCTTCAAAAAATTTGACTTCATTTGATTAAACTATTGGAGATTGAAGAATATGTTTTTCAATAAGTTGAGATGGTCATGGATATTGAAGCTAACAAACAGTTCATCATAGCTTCTGTTATAAGACTTTTTGCAGCAAGTTGGTAGAGTTGTTAAAAATGTAATCAACATGTGCCTAATTAAACTATACCATACATAGATTTGATTGATCCATTTCTTGGCTGAGAAGTTAAAGATTGAAATGGAGGTTTTGGGTTTTAATCTGGGTTTAAATTCTATACTGCATGTGAAGATGACTGGTGCTTTTAATTTGGTAGAAACAAATGTGGTTATTTTATTTGTTTGGATAACTCTGCAAGTATCTGTGACACTGTATTTGACAGATATAGTGATTGCTGAGAAGTCACTGTCTTAATTACTGAATCATGATAGGTTTTAAGACTTGGTTGATAGAAATAAATAGTATTTCAAAGTCTCATTAGTCTTTTTAGTACACCAGTTTTTACTATTAGTTGTGACTTCATTTTCATTTATACATTACAAGACATGTAAACAGAAGGAATATATTTTTATGAATAGATTGGTAGATGAAGTGTGCAGCATAGCTAACTCAGGTTTCACTCACTCATGAATATAATGACAGCTTATCTTTTGTTTTCTGGATATTTGAATTTCTACTATAAGAAGATATTGAATATTCACACATCTGGGGATTCTGGATATTGGAATGTTCAGATACAAGTTGTTTAGTTTATAGGAACCTAAATAAGCTTTCAAAAAGTGAGAGAGTTTCTGAAGCACCAAATTGTCACATGCAGTGGAACCTCCCAGAAGGCATTGGTACCTTAAACTTGTATTTGCTGCATACGAGACTATAGGAGACAAAATTTGTCAACCTGATGTACTATTCTTTAATTTTGTTGCTAATATAATGAATCTGAAAATGGTTTGTTAAGTCACAGTAGTATTAACTGATAAATGATATTGTCCCTAGATTACTACAGAAAAATAAAATGTCCCCACTTTTGATCTCAATGATTCAGATTCTGTTATGTATTAGATCATCCATGGCATTGAAATCTTGTCCGAATTGTGGTAACATTCCGGTGCCATATCCACTCAGTACCGGACCAGACTGTGGTGATCAATCCTACAAGGTTAGATGTAATGCAGGCTCACTATGGCTTGACGCTCTTAATGGTTCTTCCTACATGATCACGTCCATCAGTCCACTGAACCAGCGGCTAACCATAAGGCCACCAGGACTAGCGAAAAACACCTGTGTGGCAGCTGATTTTAAAAGCGAAGGCATTGAGCTTGACAGTAATCTCCCCTTTAACATCAGTGGAAGCAACACAATCCTGATGATGAACTGCTCCAACATCATGTTGACAAAGCCTTATAACTGTTCGGCGTCAAGCATTTGTCACAACTACATCAGAGACAATGCAGTGGCTAAAGCTGCTTGTGAGAAGCTACCTATTTGCTGCTGGCTGAAGACTGGTGGATCTGTTAATGAATATAGGATCCGGGTTCGTGAGGAAAGATGTGCAGCCTATATAAGCTTTGTGAATCTCAACATGGACTTGCCTGTAAACAAGTGGCCTGAGCCTGGAGTGGAGATTATGTGGTCTCTACCGTTAGAGCCTGTATGCAAGTTACCAGGAGATTGCAAGGACTTGTTGAATTCAGTTTGTTCGCCAGCAGAGAAAAGATGCTTATGCAAAAATGGATTCAAATGGGATCCAGTTAATGGAATTTTCCAGAGTGAGTATACCTACATGTTTATATATCAAGTCAAGTGCATGATCTTCATATGTTTGATTCTGTTTTTGTAGGTTTGAATTTGAAGTGTTCTGATAGAAGAAAATGCAAGCATAAAAAGTCTAAAACTCCAGTTACAGCAGGTATATTCTATTTTAACTTTTACTTGGCTTATGATTAATACTTCTTGTCTGATCTGAGTTTTTCTTCAGGTTTGGCAATAACTGCAGTTGTGTTACTAATTGGACTGGTACTTATGAGCATTAAATTCTACAAGCAAAGTCATACTAAAAGGGAAACTGAGATTAGTGTAATGAGTTCACAAAAAGACTTCTCCAAGGCCAATAGTGGAAGATTAGCCAGGATTTACAACAGCAAAGAGATAACAAAAGCAACAAACAACTTCTCCAGCAAAAACCTTCTCGGCTCAGGAGGATTCGGTGAGGTATTTAAAGCCATTCTAGACGATGGAACAGTCACAGCCGTCAAGCGCGCCAAGCCAGGCAACACAAAAGGCATTGATCAGATTCTCAACGAAGTCCGAATTCTCTGCCAAATTAACCACCGCAGCCTGGTGAAACTTCTAGGCTGCTGTGTAGAACTCGAGCAGCCTCTACTAGTCTATGAGTTCATCCCTAATGGAAACCTTTTCGACCACCTCCACAAGCCTAATAGCAGAAAACACCCACCATTGAAATGGAAACAAAGACTCAACATTGCTCACCAAACAGCACAAGCACTTACCTACCTACATTTACTAGCAGCACCACCTATCTACCACCGTGACATCAAATCAAGCAACATCTTGTTAGATGACAAGCTTAATGTCAAAGTTTCCGATTTTGGGTTATCTAGACTGGCTGTAAATGATGTAACTCATGTCACAACATGCGCGCAAGGCACATTAGGATATCTTGATCCAGAGTACTATATTAACTTTCAGTTAAATGATAAAAGCGATGTTTACAGCTTTGGAGTCGTTTTATTAGAGCTATTGACTTCAAAGAAGGTTGTTGATTTCAATAGAGAAGAGGCAGAGGTGAACTTGGTACTGTATTATGGGAAGATCATGAAGGAAAATAAACTAATGAACGTTATTGATCCATTGCTTGTGGAAGAAGCTACAGAAGTGGAGCTCCAGAGCATGAAGGATTTCGGATTATTAGCAGAATCTTGTTTGAATCAAAGGAGGCTAAATCGACCTACTATGAAAGAAGCTGCAGATGAGATTGAGAGAATTATTAAAGCCATTAGCATAAATTAAGTACAGTTGTTATATTGTAATAAATAACCATTTTGAAGAAACAAAGTGTTAATAAACCTGAAATGAATCTACAAAACTGTGGTCCAGAACTCTACATTTATGTGTGAACTTAAAAACTTTGTCAGACGTGCATACAGTGTATGAGATCAATGTGGTTTGATATATTCTCGGAAAGCAGATAGGTTTCGTGCTGTCCACGTTACCTGCCCTGGAGATCTAATTGTGTATTTTTATTTCTAATTCATTCTTCATTGGAAGAATCAATATTTGTTTACATGGAAACATAGCTACGTAGCTATAGTGGGGAGGATAAAACAAATAGTTTAAACGAAGCTTTGGATCTTGATACATTTTTTTAGCAGACATGGCGGCAACACACTCATGCTATGTACAAACACTGCATATTATAGCTTTTCATTGCTTCTCTCGGGATACAAATTTTCGATTTTACGAGAATAATAATTTCCCCAGTTACCAACAAATATTGTTACACCACTATAAGAAAAATTACTGGACGTATCTTCCTAAAATATTGTTAATCTCGGTTCGAAAAATATAATATTTTGGCTCTCAAATACCAAAAAAAATCACTATATAGAGTCCATAATGCATAGTCATGATACGTTGTACCATTATCACTGTATTTACTTTCTTCATCCTCAAGCAATCAGCAATTCACTTCACTTCCAATGACCAAAAACACATTTCTCCGACTAATACTCACATTCCTCGTCATTTTAACATACACAGGTTCAAGTTCAGCTTTACCACGTTGCGGGAACTGTGGGCCGAGCCCAGTACCATACCCGTTAAGTACCGGCCCAAATTGCGGTGACCCGGCTTATAAAATCCGTTGCACCGCCGGTACTTTATGGTTCGACGCGATGAACGGGTCGACTTACATGATCCGATCCATCGACCCGTTGAATCAACGGATCGTCATCCGACCCGCTAGTCTCGACCCCAATGCTTGCGTCGCAAGCGACATGCGTTCCCAGGGGATCCAATTAGACGACAATTTACCGTTCAACATCACCAGTAGCAACACTATTCTGTTGCTTAACTGTACGGACGCGATGTTGCATCTTCAAACGCCGATTAATTGCTCGTCGAATTGTATATGCCATGACTATATCAGAGACAATGCGGTCTCGTGTATGAAGTCGTCTCTCTGCTGTTTGTTTCGAACGGGTGGGTCCCAGACTTCGTATGTGGTGAGAGTACACGGTGGAGGTTGCGCGGCGTACCAGAGCTTCGTGAATTTGGATTCTAATAGGGTTCCTCCGAAGAAGTGGCCTGAGCCTGGGTTGGAATTGGAGTGGGAGTTGCCTCAGGAGCCTGTTTGTAAGTTTCAAGGTGATTGTAGAGATTTGGTGAAATCTGATTGCTTGGCTGATCCAAAGAGTTTGGGTGTTAATAGATGCTTTTGTAAAGTTGGATTCAATTGGGATCCTGTCAATGGAATTTGTAAAAGTGAGTTTTTGATTGTTGTTTAAGTTGATTTTGAGTTTCATTCAAGTGGGTTTAATGTATTAGTTGTTAATGTTACAATTGTTTGTGAGTTTCAGGTGTCAAATGCAAGCATGGGAAGAAATGCAAACATCAGAAGAAGCAGATGACTGCAATTGCTGGTATGTGCTTCTATTGATAAAGCTAAATGAAAAAGTTATAAACAGATTGAATATGTGTTTGATTATGTTTCAATTCTCAGCCATGGTGGGCGCGGTTGGAGGTGTTTCACTAGCAATGATGATAGGAATTCTTGTATACAAGAACAATAAGAGATTGAAGAAAGAAATTCAGAAGAATTTGATCAAGGAACGAGAAGAGATGCTAAGTGCGAAAAACAATGGCAAATTCGCCAGAGTTTTCACTGGCAAAGAGTTATTGAGAGCCACCAGTGACTTCTCCAAAGACAATCTAATAGGCAGTGGTGGGTTTGGTGAGGTATACAAAGGCGTTCTTGACGATGGAACCATTACAGCAATCAAGCGCGCAAAGCCTGGAAACACGAAAGGAACTGATCAAGTACTGAATGAGGTCCGAATCCTTTGCCAGGTGAACCATAGAAGCCTAGTGAGACTACTTGGCTGTTGTGTAGAGCTTGAAGAGCCTCTTATGGTGTATGAGTACATTCCAAATGGGACTCTATTTGATCACCTGCATTGCCATTTCAATGGCAAATGGCCTCCATTGTCTTGGCAGCGGCGCCTTATAATCGCGCACCAGACTGCAGAAGGACTTACCTATCTGCATTCAGCTGCAGTGCCTCCTATTTATCACCGCGATGTGAAATCAAGCAACATTTTACTTGACGACAAGCTTAATGCAAAGGTTTCTGATTTTGGACTGTCTAGGTTGGTTGAGAGGACAGAGACTAATGACAGTCATATCTTCACCAGTGCTCAGGGAACATTAGGATATCTTGATCCCGAATACTATCGTAATTTTCAATTGACGGATAAAAGTGATGTTTATAGTTTTGGGGTGGTTTTGCTTGAGCTATTGACTTCAAAGAAGGCAATTGACTTCAATAGAGAGGAAGAGAATGTGAACTTGGTGTTGTATATGAAGAAGATTATGGATGAAGAGAGGCTGATGGAGGTTGTGGATCCATCTTTGACAGATAAAGATACCAAGTTAGGCTTTGAGACAATGAAGGCCGTGGCCTTGCTTGCAGCGTCGTGTTTGGATGAGAGGAGACAAAATCGGCCAACAATGAAAGAAGTTGCGGATGAGCTTGAATACATTTTAACTATCAATAAAGGCAAACAAAACCTCTGAAGCCAAATAGGCAATGGTTTTAGTCCATGGTAGTGGTGAACATTTGATGTATTTATAACATAAGCATACTTCAAACGCTAATAAATATGACTACTTAAATTTGCCTGGAGCTACATATTTACTAAATGTTCATTGTCTGCAATAGTAGTAGCTTACGTAGTGCACCTAAGCATACACAAACATACTTTATAAATGGAACGAATATAAAATATAAAGTTAAGGTTAATCTAGTTTATATCCATGCAAATTTTAACTTAACTTTAGTGGTGTAGGTATAAAATTTTAAATTTATTTCTAATTTTTCACTCATTCCATCTACCGGCTTTCACTCAATTTTGATATTTCAAAATATTTTATTTTTGAAAAATTAAATTTTATCATTTAAAAATCTATTTTGAATAAAAATTTTATTCTTTATAATCAAATTAAATTTCTATGATAAAAATTAATATTGAATTTTAAATTTTTTTTAGAAATACTTAATTTCAAATTTGTCTTATCATATTTTTCGAAATTATTTTAATTTTAAAAATAAAAAATATCTATAAATATGTGTTAATTATAGGATTGAAGAAGTCATGGATGATGAAAGTTTAGACCGGATAATATATTGTTGAGATTATTCCGAAAGAAAATTTTCATTATCCTAATAATACTAATTATTATCTATTGAAATAATGAAAGTGAAATCCAGATACAACATTGTTTAGAATAATGTTTAGACCTAATAGCATTATAAGGTTTATATATAAACATGTGTTAATTGAGATCCATAGTAAGTATATAACTATTTTGATATAAAATTATATATATAATTAATTGATAATTAGTTAGTATTAGAAAGATGAATTACTGACTAAAGGAATTGTTTTTGGCAATTTATTAGTATATAAAAGATGAGTTAATTGATGAAGGAAGTTTTACCACAATTACGGAGTTGGGATGAAATAATAAAAAAAAATAAAAAGAAAAAAAATAATTATTTTTTAAAATTAATAGCTTACATCCTTAACGAAACGATTCCTTTAAAAAGAATTATCTTTCAAATGATTTCTTATAGAGTGGATTATGAATAAAAAATACTGATCGATTATCTTATTGATTTTTTATTTTTCAAATTTTTGAATATTAGTTTTTTAAAATTCATATAGTTTGCTAGAGATTCTATAAAATGATTGTAATGTGAAGATTGACAGTGGATTTCTGAATTTTAATATTAAAATTAATGTCCAATGAAAATTATATATATATATATATAATTTATTTATACTTGAAAATGAAATTTATGTGTATTAAAAATATCAATAGTAGTTTAAAAAGAAATAAACAATTTAAAATTTTAGTATTTTGGTTATTAAAAATGAACTTTTCTTTTATATTCTTGAAACTACTGTTAGGTTATTTTTATATAACTAGTTTTATTATATATATATATATATGCTAAACACTTAAAAAATTGTCATTCAACAACATATTAATATTCACATTATCTGGTCTATTAAAAAAATATTTATCGGTGTTACATTAGATGTTGAGTTAGTGGTTAAAGTAGTGATTAACTGTTAGTGGTCAAATTAGATAATTTGATATGAGTGTTTGGTAATAACAGTTAGATGTCGAACTAGTGGTTAGATATAAAATTACGTAAATAATACAATATATTATTTTTTACCTTACAATGTAATTTTTTTTTAGTTTAATATTCATTTTAAAAAAAATTTTCTTTTAAGATTTTTAATTTAAAACCTACAGCCCTTTAGTTATCAACTAATTAAAAAATAAATAAAATATAGATTAACTAAAAAAAGTTATTTAAAGATTTTTAATCATATTTAATAAATAAAAACTTTATTAAATTAACTGAATTTAGTACAAATAGATGCTTTTAATATTATTAAGAGTATTTTAGTAATATTCATAAATTAACAAGGGTAAAATATGAGTCTTTTGATTAGCGATTCGTGGTTAGCTATTGAAGTAGCGTTTTAGAAATCGTTAATTATAAATCTAATCGATTCGTGGACAACTACTTGAAGTAGCGTTTTAGAATCCGTTAATTAAAAATCTAATCGCTAATCAAAATGTTTCTCCCAAACGGTTAATTACCCCATCACTAATGAAAAATCCAATCGCTACTTAAAATTTACCTACCAAACACACACTAAATTAGTTGTTAGATTAGCCGTTGGATTGAATGTTTGATATTAATTTCAGTTTTTTAATTAAATGTTAGATTACAAATTACTAAGAATTTATTACAAATATTAATATAATTGAAAAAATAATAATATAATTAATTACAAATAAAAAATTAATAAAATAAATGACATTTAGAGTATGTTTGGAATTAGATTTTCAATTAGCTAATAGATAGCGTTTCAGATAACGTTAGCAGTTAGCTGATAAATTAGATTTTAAATTAGTTGTAAAGTTAGTGTTGAATTAAACATTTGGTATTAATTTTAGTTTTTAAATTAGCTGTTATATATAAAATTACTTACAAATATAAATATAATTCAAAAGATAATGATATAATTAATTATAAGATAAATGTTAATAGAGTAAATCACTATTAGCGTTTGGGTTGAAAGTTATATTTGATAGCTTTTTTAAACACTATCTTAAAAGCTAATTGAAACGCTAAACGCTAATTGAAATGTTGTTATCAAACACGCATTTCTTTTAGAAAAGCTAAATAATCAAAACGCTATCTGAAACGCTAATTGAAAATTTTTTCCAAACACACACTTAGTGCTTGAGTTGAAAGCTATCTCTAATAGCTTTCACAAATACTATCTCAAGCACTAATTAAGATGATAACACTGTTATCCAACATTGTAAAAACTAATTTAGAATCTAAACACTAATTGAAAATCATATTTTCAATTAGCTGCTAGATTAGTTTTTCAAATAATTTTCAATTAGCTGTTAAGTTAGTTTTTCAAAAAAGGTAGCTGTTAGCTATTAAATTAGATTCTAGCTGGATGTTTGATATTAATTTATTACAAATAGAGTTAATAAAGTAAATCATTTTAAACATTTATTTTGAAAGGAGAAAATCTTGTATGAGGCAATCCTACCACGTAAGATGGTGAGACATCCATTTAAAATTTGACACGTATATATTCGAGGAGTGAGAAATTATTTTATAGTCATTATTACTTGATAAGTGTACATTGTATTTTTAATAATTATTTCTCTCACCTAATTTACTATAAAATAATAATTTCGTACCCTCGAATGTAAGTGTCAAATTCTAAATGGATGTCACATCCTCCTACGACCGTCTTTTTTAACTTGGAAAGATATCCGTAATAATCTTCATAACCACTGTCTTAAACATCATCATTAAATATTATTTCCTTTAAGCACCAACAACATATTATTTTTTAAAAAACATTACCGAACACAAATTTTTATTTCTGCAAAAGTTAATTTAGAGTTGTTACCAAAAATAAATAAATAGAATAACAACCTTAATCATAATTTATAAATACAATTAATTTTTAAATTTTAATTGGAAATGAGACTGAACCCAGGTATTGAAAAGCTCAGCTTCACCACGAAAATAAGAGGCATAAACTCTGCCTGCAACAACACTTCTCGGACTTATCCAACCTCTAAAATATTTAAGTCCTCCATTCCGACTTTTTCTCACCCCTAAAATCCCATTCGCCGAGCGCCATAAATTCTCAATCTAATTTCTCCCCCCAAATCTTTTAGCATTTCCCCAACGGAACAGAAAACATATACGAATTTTTCTGGTTATCACAAAATATTGCATGATACTTCTTAATTCGTTTTCCAGATAACGCAATCCATTCAGTTTTTGAAACATCTAATCTAAGTATGTAGCAATATACCCCCATTGAATGGGACAATTATTGACTTACCTGGTTGTTCCGGAAGCAATCTCCTTTTTTTTTTCTTATTAATATCAAAAGAATGGATATCTCCATCGAGAGTGACACAGTAAAGAAAATTGTCTGAATAGACAATCTGACTCATCACTCCAGTTCTGAATGATTCGAATTTCAATGTCTTCCAGTCCTCTTCCATGAATCGATATGTTTGGAACTTGAATTTGGAAGTAGAGAATCGAGTATTAGTCATGAAAATTACAATACAATCCGGAGAAGTCGGATCGGATGAGAATGTAGCTTTGGTGTCATCATTGAGATGTGCTTCTGATCCAGGCACTTTAGGCAATTTGATGGTTTCATTAGTGAAAGGAGAGTAGAAGAAAAGGTACCTGCCATCAGAATTTTTGTTCTCAAAAAGTGTCCAACCGTTTCTTGAATCGCAGAACTGTGTGTTCTTATCAAAGTAGGCATGATTGTGATTTGCTGTAGGATTGATGGTGTAGGTTGTTTGTACAGCTGGGTCGAAAAGCTTTATGATGCTCTTACCACAATGGTAAGACATCACAAGAAACTCCCGAGTGTTTTTTATTTTCTGATAAATACTCTGCCAATTCTTGCAGGATGAACTCATCAAAACTCTTTCTGATGCTTTGCAACGCTTCATGATAAGTTTCAGAATATCGTCCGAAAGATCAGCCCAACTCCTATGGTTATTAACTTCTTTGGATCAACTATTGACTACATCTTCGCTAAACGGCAACCGATTCCGAGGTCAACCACGACAGCGCGCGAGGGATTGGAAAACGGCGGTAGGGGAGATGAGGGTGATGAGTATCTTTTTATAGATTTCCTGATTAAAACTCGAAATACAAATAGGGTTGCTTAAATTTTTTTTTTAAATTTTTTTTTATTTAAAAATAATAGTATAATAAATTACCAAAAATAGAAATCCTAAAATCTCATAGATTGCTTATTTATTTAGAAATCAAATTCATACTTCCTCCACTTCAGTTTGGGCTTAAAAAAACTTGCCAGTTTCACTGTCTCTAGCAGTGGCTCTTTGAACAGGTGACTTTTCGCTCATTATATTATTTTCAGTGTCGAATTTTTTTGTTTTTAATGTTGTTTTGTCTATGATTGATTTTCGGTGGTGTAAAGATTCGTGGTTGTGTAGATTTGTGATTGTATTCGTCAGCACTGGTCAATTGCGATTTTAGGTGTAAAATTACGTTGTCTTTGGTATAATTACTTAACAGAATCATTACCTCTAACAGGTATGAAAAAATGAAAATTCCTCGAAGGGCTCAGTACTAGGAAGATAAGCGTAACCTCGGTAATATGTTCTTCTCCTTCTCATTCGCCTTGTTTTGAATGCTGTTTAAGTTTCAGGTGTTTTTGGTGATTCTGTGGAGTGGAAGTTGTTAATCAGCCTTAGTTTGGTTATCTACGTTTCAGCGGCTGTATTTCTTGCCTTGCATTCGCATTTATTTTGGTGATGATATTGGAGATTATGATCATTTTGTGGTATCTGTTGTATTGACAGTTGTGCATTGGTGGTGTTTATTTGTGATGTAGGAGGATTTGTAGAAATTAGTTTTCCCTGCTGAAACAGAGGTTTGATTCATAAACATTCTTTGTCATCCTCTCATGGTACCTTTGTCCTTTCATTTGTGATTGGATGAATACAACTGGAACTTCTTGAACTTAGAAGTGAGTCTTCATTTCATTTTTGGTGTTAAATTCATTAATTTATCGTTTGTGTGTTGAATTCATAAACACTCTTTGTCATCCTCTCATGCTACTTTTGTCCTTTCATAGTTTTAGGGTTGTTTTGCTTGAGCTATTGACTTCAATGGAGAAGAAGAGAATGTGAACTTGGTGGTGTATATGAAGAAGATTATGGATGAAGAGAGGCTAATGAAGATTAGTGATAACTATTGACTTGTATTTACATTAGGAGGAGGTGCGATTTCGTGGAAGTCCTCTAAGCAAACCTGCATTGCTAGATCCACTATGGAATCAGAATTTATCGCACTTGTTGACTCTTTGATGATGAAGACAAAGTTATTTATTTAGTTTTTATAAAATATCAACTGTCAAAGTTATTAGATAAAAATAAAGTTATTTAGTTTTAATAAACTATCAGAGTTGTTTAATTGTTAAAATTGCTAAATATTTTAATAGACAGTTTTTAGTCAAACTTATCTTAACCAAATTATGATTAGGAAAGATAGGATTTTGTTAGATTATAGTTTGTTTTGCAGGTTATCAAGATCAAGTCAAATTGTGAAATCTTCGTCAGATTTGAGAAGATTTTAATTCCATCTTTTCTGCAACTTCAACAACGTCTATAATTTGAAGACTCTATTTAAAGCATCAAGTTGAAGTGCTTTAGAATATATTGAATTACTTGAAGTTTCTGTCAAAACAAAAAGAAAGTGATTCATCGGCGCTCAAGATCTTTTTAATTCTACTACAAGTTTTAATCATCTTCTACTACACTAAGTATTTATTTTCTGTTAGATTTTGATTATCTCTTAGAGAGTTGTTATACTATTGTTTAGTGAAAAGAAAAAAATTAGACGTAGTTTTATTTATATTAAATTGGGTGGCTAGTCTTTGTAGCAGGGTGCTACGGATTATAGAAGAAAAGGTTAAATCTTCTAGGATTGTACTAGAACCCTAAGGGAAGAATATAAATAAAATTGACGTATAAATCCTACGGGTTTAAAGAAACCCTTAGGCGGAGAGTAGGCCGTTTAAACGACCGAACTTCGTAACAAATCACTTTGTTCTTTCTGTTTATTTATTTGTTTGTTACTTGTTTTATTTATTATATCTAGTTTCAAGATCTTGATTATATATTTTATTCTAGTTATCTGCGATTATTTTACATACTCTATGCACCTCCCCCCTCTAGAGTATTATATTCCTACATATATAACTTACAGCACTGAATAAAGTTGTAGAAGAAGCTGAATGGTTGAAGAATTTTTTTAGAGGACATACCAGTCTGGCCTAAACCAGTAACAGCGGTGTGTATTCATTGTGACAATATGGTTGCACAGGCAAGAGTCAAAAATAAAGTATACAATGGAAAGTCTAAACACATTAGGCGCAAACATAATACTGTAAGACAATTGTTCACCAACGGAACAATTTCCATTGATCATGTGAAATCTAAGGAAAATCTCGCGGATCCATTAACGAAAGGCCTTCCTAGAGAGCAATTCAAGTCTTTGTCGAGAGGAATGAGATTAATGCCAAATAAATGAGTTAAACTAGGCGGAAACCTAACCTAATAGAGTGGAGATCCCACAAATTAGGTTCAATAGGCAAACTGGTTTAGTAAAACTCAACTAATTGATTCACCAACAGAATTTAAATCCATTCCTATGACTATTGGATGTTGGTATGAAGATGATGAGGTTATGCAAAGCATTTAATGTTACTGAATAAATATAAAGTATCAACTATATGATAGTAAATGTGCGGTTGCTTTTATGGGAACGAAAATGGCAAAGTTCTCTAAAGTTATCATGAAACCAGGACAAGTTCAGGACCAAAATGAACACAATCGTATAAAGAATGAAGGAGAAAGATGTACAATAGTGATAACTATTGACTTGATCAACTATTATAAGGTGAACAGTTCAAAGCATATGTCTACTGCGTCACCAAGGGGATCCGAGAAGATATCACCGAAGAAAAAGTTCAAGGTTTTAAAACTACTTTATCTTACTTATACATTTTTTGAATTGAGACAGACGGATTTTGAACTTCATATTCAAATATGGGGTATTGTTGATAGATACGTGGAGTATTTGAATAAGAAGATTCATCCCACATTGCTTGAACAAGTCATGACAATCTTGTATATATAAGGGAACTCATTTAATGGGCTTTGAATGGATAGTCAAGACTATAGCCCACCTTGAATTAATATAATACATTAATATCAAAGATTTGGTTTTGGCCTTGGGGCTCTTGGGCTTAGGTTCTTAAATAAATATAAGATTTTTATTTTGATTTAAATTTTGTGAGGATTAATCTAATAAATTAATTTTGAATTTAAATTAATGAATTGTGTCGGTTAATGAAATTCTGACAAAAAGATTGAAGAGTCATGACGGTTGTACGATTGTAAAATAATTGTTAGTTGATTATTATAAAACGGAAAGAGAAAGTTGACAGGTTACACTTGATCTGAAACTCTTCTTCCTCTAAATAACATAACATTGTCTTAAATTTGTTGAAATCGTTCTTTGCCAGACTTTTGTTGACCTTACTTCATCACAAAGGTACGCAGTTGTATCCTGAGACGGATATCCATCGTCGAACTTCTTAGCAACCTTAGTGAAGTGGGGAAATTCGAACATTGCTTCTACAACAAGCCATCTTTATTTACTTCATTGTCGTTTTTACATACATTGACGGTATATTTTCCAACAGACAAAATTGGCCAACAGTGAAAGAAGTTGCAGATGAGCTTGAATACATTTTACCTATCAATAAAAGCAAAACCTCCGAAGTCAAATAGGCAATGGTTTTTAGACGATGGTAGTGGTAAACATTTTATGTATTTATAACCTAAGCATGCTTCAGACGCTAATAAATGTGACTACTTAAATTTGCATTTTATTCACCAGCTACATACTTATTAAATGTTCATTATCTGCTACAATAGAAGCTTATACATAGTGCATATCTACTTTGATTATATACAAAAATATGGCGAACACACCATAACCATACAACAAAAATATTTTATAATTGGAAAGAATTAAGTTAGGGTTAGTCAAGTTTATATGCCGTAATTATACACAAACATGTCAATTTTGGTTTCCAATTTTTTATTCATAAGATCTTTCAACTTTCATTCAATTTGGATATCTTAATACATTTTATTTATTAAAAAATTTACTATTTAAAAATTCATTTTGAATTCAAAAATTTACTCTCTAAAATTAAATTACTTTTTAATAATAAAAGTTGCTTTTAAATTTTAAATTTTTTTATTTTCATTCCATTTTAAAAGTATTCAAATTATTTTAATTTAAAAATAAAAAAACTATTGGAGAATGATAATATATATATAAAACTTACGTCGAAGATGAGATGCAATAAATCATAAAAATAGAAATATTTGTTTGAGCTAATTTGTTGTAGAGGATGATAACTCTAAAAATCGTCTTTGTGAGAAAATTTCCGTTATCCGATCAATACTAATTATTATTAGGATGACGAAGAGAATCTAGATAACAGAAATTGGTAAAACAGTACTTAGAATGGTTTTCACATGGTTTTCAGATTTTATAGCATTATAACGAATACAAGTACGTATTAATTGAGACCGAGACCAATAGTATGTAAATAATATATAATTTATACATATTAATTATATAAAAATGTTTACCACTACCATCAACTAAAACTTGATAAAAATATTTCCTTTCACCACGGATATCGCAATCACTAATAATAGCCGAATCCAATAACTAATTTCTAAATGAAATGGAATAATAATAATAATAATAATAATAATAATAATAATAATAATAATAATAATAATAATAATAATAATAATAATAATAATAATAATAATAATAATAATAAACAACCATACAACATGGTAATTAACATAATAAAAATATATATATATATATATACTATTTTTATAACATTAAATATTTTAAAAGAGTTTGATTTCTACAAAATTGACAAAAAAAAAATAAAAAAATAAAATGACAACCTTAATCATAATTTATATAAATACAATTAATTTTTAAACTTTACTTGGAAAGGAGCCTGAATCCAAATATTGAAAAGCTCCCGCGAAAACAAGAGGTATAAACTTTATCTGCAACAGTTCTCGGAATTCTCCAACCTGTAATATATTTCAGTCCTCCATTCCGACTTTTTCTCACCCCTAGAATTCCGTTTGCCGAGCGCCATACATTTTCAATCTCATTTTTCCCACCAAATCTTTTAGCATTTCCCCTCAATCTTTTAGCATTTCCCCTCAATCTTTTAGCATTTCCCCTCAATGGAACGGAAAACGTATAAGAATTTTTCCGTTTATCAGAAAATATTGCATGATAATTCTTAATGCGTTTTTGAGATACCGCGATCCATTCAGTTTTTGAGACATCTAATCTAAAGAAACGATAGGAACGATGACCAGTATCTAGCAATATACCCCCATTGAATGGGACAATAATATCTAGCGATATACCCCCATTGAATGGGACCATTGTTGACTCACCTAGTTGTTTTGGAAGCAATCCCCACTCTTGCTTATTCATATCAAAAGAATGAATATCTCCATAGAGAGTGACACAGTAAAGAAAATTCTCAGAATACACGATCTTACCCATCTCTCCACTCCTGAATGATTCAGATTTCAATGTCTTCCAGTCTTCATCCATGAATCGATATGTTTGAAACTTGAATTTGATACTAGAGCATGGAATAGTAGTCATGAAAATTACCATGCAATCTGGAGAACTAGGGACAGATGAGAATGTAGCTTTAGTATCACTTTTGAGATGTGCTTCTGATCCAGGTACTTTAGGCAATATGATGGATTCATTAGTGAAAGGAGAATAGAAAAAAAAGTATATGCCATCAGAACTTTTATTTGAGAAAAGCACCCAACCATTTTTTGAATCACAGAACAGTGTATTCCGATCAAAGTAGGTGGGATTACCATTTCCTATGGGGTTGATGGTGTAGGTTGTTTTTGTAGCTGGGTCGAAAAGCTTAATGATGCTCTTAGCACAATGGTAAGACATCACCCATGGAAGAAACTCACGAGTGCTATTGATTTTTCGATAACCATTCAGCCAATTCTTGCATACGGAACTCATCATAACTCTTTCTGATGCAAAACAATGCTTCATGATACGATTCAGAATATCTTCGGGAAGATCAGCCCAACCCATCTGTGTTGTTATCTTCATTGGGTAAACCAATGACTCCATCTTCACTAAATTGTGCTCCTTAAATCGAATCTACCAAACCTGAGAAACAATATATATAATATGCACATTGAATATCAAATAGAGAAAACAAAATCAGTCGATGAATGCAATTGTCATCTCATTGGGAACCCAGAACACATTGAAAGTCAAATTAAAAGAAAACCTTTACAACAGAACCGTAGAACACATCGAAAGTCAGATTAAAACCAATTGTCATCTCACTTGGAATCCAGAAAACATTAAGGTTAAATTAAAACTCTTACAACAGAACACAACATATTGAAGACTCTTACAACAGAACCACAACAGAACCGTAGAACACGATAAGAAGTCAAATTAAAAACTATTGTCATCTCAGTTGGAACCCAGAACACTTTGAAAGTCAAAGACAACATAACTGTAGAACACGTTGAAAGTCAAATTAAAATTCATACAATAGAACCATATACTACATTGAAAATGAGAAACACAATCATATTCATCTCGTCAATAAAAATCGTTTCTTCCCAAGAACAATAATCCACTCAGTTAATTCAGACTCAAAGAGCACACAATGTTTGAAATCTAGAAAAATCCGAACCGAAAACAAATGTCCACCACATAGTGTTCGTAATAAAAAACATTTATTCACAGATCAATCTCACAACAGATAATTGGGAGAAAAACTACCTGAAATTTTTGGTAGAAACCAGATGAGAAGAAAGAATTTTGGCGACGGCGCCGGCGACGGATCTGATGAGATCCGATGCTGGCCTTGTGACAGCAACCGATTTAGAGAAATCCGAGGTTGACTACGGCGGCGCGCGATAGATTAGAAGCGGCGGTGGGGGCAGATGAGGTCGATGAATAGTTTGGAACTGAGAGGATTTGGGATGTCATGTGAATGTGGTAAAATTCTTCTCTTATAAATAGATTTTCAGTAATATTTTTTAAGGAGTGTTATTTCCCATTTATTTTTTTAATATTTTTTTAGTTACATCTAAAAATTTTATTTTTTTAAAAAGAAAAATTAAAAATATAAAATTTCACAATTTTAATTAAATTTAAATTTATTATAATAAAATAAATTCATTTACTTAAAAAACTAATTTGGAAATAATAAAATTAATATAATATATTTTTAAATATATAAAAAGTAATAATATGAAAACAAATCGATTTTACCAAATATATCAAACTTGTTATATTAAAATATTAGTGAAAATTCTTTCAAATGAGTTTTTTTAAAGTTCAAAATACGTCTGTTTTGAAAAAATACAAAAACAGATTTTTAAAAGTTTAATTTTCACTCCATAGTCAAATTTCCTAAAATACCCCTAAATCTTTACAATTTACAGATACTGTGAATTACGGTCACAGTCTGTGAATTATGGTCACAATATGTTAATGGCCTATGAAGTGAAAATCAAACTTTAGTTTTGCAAACTTTTTAGTTTTGCAAACTTTACGAAAGTGGCCTATAATTGTATAGTAAACTTTTGATGGCCTAAAAAAAAAAAATTCCCATAAAATTAATTAAAGGTATTAATTTGAGTTACAATACTACACGATACAAATTCATTAATTGTGAATTAAAATTAAAATAAATAGGTTAAACGATCAACTCGTCAACTCGTTTGAATCAAAATAAATGAGACAATCGGTTTATTAAATAGGTTAAGTTCGGATTGGATCAACAAGTTATGCCAATCGGATTTGCACCTTTAAAATTAGTTAAGTAATTTAAATATTAATTAAAATAATTAATAATTTAATGAATAAGAATTTAATTAAATAAATTAATAAATATTTAAAGTAATTATTTAAAAGTGTCAAGGACAATTTAGGGAGATTCATGTTAGTTTTAGTTATTTGGGGTGTGAGAAATAGCGACCATGCATTTTTAGCAGTAGTCTCAAGACGGACTATTGGGTCCGATCCGGTCCAGAACGTGCAGACTTTTATACTTAATGGACTGGAGTAGATCGATCCGTTTTTTTTTACAAACTCGAAAAATTAAAGTCCGGGTTCGTCCGGATGGACCCGGACCAGTCCGTTTAATCTTTTAATTAATTTTTTCTTTTATTTTTTAATTTTTTTAAAATAAATTTAATAATAAATTGTATAAAATTATTAAATTTAAAAATCACATAATAAAAATTTATTAGTATTTTATTATAATATTATATTAATAATATTTTAAAAGTCAAAATTAATAAAAATAAAAATTAACATAAATAAAAGAATAAAATTTATTATTTTTAAATTATATCTAAAAATGGATCGGTCCGCATACTGATCCGGTCCGCATACTGATCCGGTCCGCATACTGATCCGGTCCAGTCCGTACGAATCCGGATCCTGTACAGACTGGACTTTAAATTCTGCTGTCAAAATGGACTTTTAATCACAGAGTCCAAATCCGCACAGATCGGGACAGCTCGGACTGCCCACGGACTCCGAGTTCATTTTAACAGCATTAAAATTAGTGTTGAATAAGATCATCAAAATTAATATATTATTTAATTTCCATTTTGTTATTTTAATAATAATAAATTATTATTTTTATATTTTTATTTTATTTAATGTATTTAGATGTTCGGATTTTCTATTATATAGTATATTATTACTATCACTGTCGATTAATTTATTGAAGATATTCAGCAATAATACAGGTATAAATATATATAAAATAGCAAAAGTGATCAATATCGCGAGTAATTTGATTAATACCGTATTTATTTTTCAATTATATCCTCAACATATTTAAAAATTAAAAAAAATAGTTTATTATTATTATTATTTTGAATGCTCTTTATTCCATTCTCTCAACTCTAACTGATTATTTTCTTTTCATCATCTCAACTCGTTTAATTTTTATTTTTTTTTATCTCTCAGCTCAAACAATTTTTTTTTCAATTATTTTATTTTCATTATCTCAACTCGTTTATTATTTTTTTCAATTATGTAATCGTAGAAGAGATTGATGGAAGTAACTACATATTCGTATCATTATGTTTTATTTAAGGGGATTGTTAAATACCGCAGCAAACTTATTTATACTTTTCTGTTAACTCTATCAACATGCCAATATTTCTCAAAACCCTAGAGGAGAGGGAAAAAGAGGAGAGATGACTCTTTTTAGAGGTAAAACTGTTTTTGTTTTTAAAATTCTGGAAGAAAACTGGAGATAATATTGTAGAGAAGAAATCAAATAAAAGGATAAAATTGGAATAATAGTTGCAGTATTCATAAGTTTACTGTGGTATTTAACAATCCCCTAAAATAGATATGCAATTAGTTTTATTCTTTATATTTGATTTTCTTCTTCTTTTCAAAATTTAATTTAACTAGAATTTTGACTCATGCATTACGCACGAGTGATAAAATAAATAATAAATAGTATATTATTTTGAAATTTTTTACACTAAATAAATAAATAAACGCAAAGTGTATGGCGATTAAATAATCTATCACATGATCTCCAGATCAATCATAATAAAATAAAAAACAACAAAAGCAAACAAATTTTGATATATGACATAGATATTTAAAAAAAAAAAAGCAAAGAAATTTTGATATGTGACATAAATATTAAAAAAAAAAACTAAAAAAACTTTATATAATGATAATATAATAGTTCAAGGGTCATTTGCACTTTTAACCTATTTTATTAAAAAAATTATATTCTTACACCAATATTAAAAATTTGGGTCCATTGCATTTTTGGACTTTTTATTAAAAAAGTTATATTTTTAGACCAAAATTAAATTTTTTACAAAACTAAACTTTTTTTCAAAAGTTTTTGCAAAAAATAAATCAAAATGACCATAGTACCCCTGCTTCCCGATCTTGATTGACTTTCCGGGAAAATCAGACCAGGAAACAAAACTACACCGGGAAACAGTTATATTTGCATGCTTTCCGGTCTGATGTTTTCCGGTTCACTTGAAAGCTCATTTTTGCAATTTTTTTAAAGAAAAAGTCTAAAAGTGTAAAAAAAAATTAAAGTTGGTCTAGAACTAAAAAAAATAAATTTTATAAGGTCTAAAAATGCGTATTTTGACTATTTTTTTTTTTATAAAACTAAATTTTAAAATTTTTTTACAAAAAATAGACCAAAATGACTATCTTATCCTTCAATATTAAAAAATATATTCAGTAACTCCCCCGTATTACTTACCCGGAAATAGGTTAAATTGAAGTTTGCTTCTTAGTGTGTAATACCAAGAAGCAAAAATTTGCTTCTCTACTTCCTAGTATTAAAGACCAAGAAGTAGACA
Source organism: Cardiospermum halicacabum (assembly GCA_031304145.1). Taxonomy (NCBI): domain Eukaryota; kingdom Viridiplantae; phylum Streptophyta; class Magnoliopsida; order Sapindales; family Sapindaceae; genus Cardiospermum; species Cardiospermum halicacabum. The sequence continues at coordinate 27,740,669 of CM062392.1, forward strand.
AAATTCAAATATGCTTCCTAGTGTGGAGTACCGCGAAACAAATTTTTGCTTTACTTCCTGGTATTACACATTAGGAAGCATATTCAAATTTTGTCTTCTTCCCGGTAGTACATACCAAGAATCTCATTATTTGCAATTTATTTTTTTAAAAAGTTAGTTTTACAATTTTTTATAAAAAACTTTAAAAGTGGAAAAAAAAAAGAAAAAAAAAAGAAAAAAGAAATAAAAACAAATTAGAGTTGGTCTAAAACTTTAAAAAAAAAGTTGATAAAGTCTAATATTGTGTATTTTCACATCGTTCAACCTATGAATAAATAGTATGAGCATTCAATTGTCATGAAAAAATAATTTAAAATTGATAACGGAAATGAAAATTACAACACTCACATCATAAATTGTTTATTATATATATATATATATATATATATATATTAACTATTTTTTTTCTAAACAAATGACAAATTATTATTTTTCTTTATTAATTGGCTTCATGACAATTATAAAGACAGATAACTCTTCTTTATCAATCGTGACTATCTTTACAATTTGAATAAAGGATCTTCCATCTTCCTCCAGGGATATTGGACTTTCAAAAAGCCTTTTTTTAAGCAGTCAAGTTAAGCCCTCCATAAGTATTTTCTATTAATTCATGTAAATAAGACAATATATTATATTTATGATTTTGAGTATGGAGAATACTTATACAATAAAATAATGTATGAATCCTATGATATATGAACAAAATTTTGTTGCATGTACCTTAGACAAAGGAGTTTCATCACTCGCCTTTATATATTCAAAACCATTCTAAAATGAGGAAAAGAAATTTTTATAATAACTATGGATTCCAATACTTATTTCAATTTATATCATTTTAAATTAATTATGATATACAAACCTTATTGTCATCATCAATATTATTGATTAAGCACATAATATGCAATATTAGTGCTATATTTCACTGTTAATTAAGGAGTTATTTGTAAGATTTGGTGCTTAATTGCTTCATTCTGCTATTTTTACAGATTATGAGTCGTTTGGCAGATTTCAGGATTTTGAGGGACCTAGAAGATGATTTTTTTTTTTTCAAACTAAATCAAGAATTCAGATTGTTCGGTGAAGACTAAGTCAAGAATATAACAGGATGGTTTAGTCTTTAAAATTTAGAATTCATTTCTTTAGATTTTTAATGAGATTTTGTGGGCGTATATTTCCAAATTTCATATTTTACTTTAGTATTTTAAACTACATGAGTTGTATATTGCTTTAAGAAGAACGAGAGGAGGTAACCTTGATTTTGGAGAATTTTAATTTTGAGAAAATTGGAATGATCTCTTTTATCTCAATTCTCTCTTTTTACTTTGTACGTATATTTATTAAGGTCATGATGCTGACTAAGATCACAGTCAGCTAAACCTATATAATCCAGTAGGGTCTGATAATTAAATTACATGTTGTGAGATGTGTTTTTAATTGTTTATTTTGATCAGCATCTGTGACTTTTCTGAGTTTATTGATTTTTGGTGGAATTTATTAATTTGTCTGTTAATTAATTTTGGCCAGTTAATTAATTGAACAAGTTAATATCGTGCTAGTCAAATCAATTAAATACGTAATAATTTGATTAAATTGACATTTGTAGCAATCAATACAATGCATTGTGTTGTGAAATTTCACATTCATATTTTTACAAACGTTCTTAATGGTTTGTTGGTATGAGTCTGGGTTGTTCTAGGTCTTAAAGTAGTCTAAAGTTGAATTTGTTAGGCACTTATCGTGATTACTGTTGGGCTAGGGACTGGTTAGAAGGCGCTTGTCCAGCCAGTTTAGGATTTATGGAAGGATTAGGTAGTTTGGCACTTCGTCGATTACTATAACTAGACTTGTTGAATCAAAATAATTTATCTATAATTTGATGATCAACACTGTAATTTAATAATATACTTTATTGGATTGTTTTCTCTACCTGATTACATTCATATTTTATTCTTATTTTAAGCATTTAGACTATCTTAAATCAACTTCCAAAATCCCCCATTTGTTCCATTAACCTGGTTAAATTTTGAGTTAAAATTAACTGTCCGCTCCCTATGGATTCAACCCTACTACCGTATACTACAAGTGCTAGGATTACATTTACTTTTGATGGATTCAAGGCACATCAATTATCTCTCTCCAAACTTTTGAAGAAGTTCTTTATCATCCGTCAATTTCACATACGATACAACATACCTACAACGTTTCCTGACGACGACTTAGCTACTACCTTCATAAAAAATTTCTACCCCCTATTTCATCTAACCTTTTGGGAAATGATTTAGCATCCTTACCCTATAGAAAGAAATTTTTTGCATTTGTAAATTTTTGTAAATTAACCATTACATATATGGTGGTAATATAATTCATAAATAAATTTATTGTCACTATATACAACAGTTTTGACTTAAATATATTTATCTCCTTCAAAACTTCTTTAATCATCTCACTTGCTGTCTTTCCATATATCTAAAACCCTTAATGATCTCAAATAGTCACGGTACAAGTGTTACGCAGTTTATAAGCTTAGCATCAATCACAAATTTATAAAGTATAATAAAAAATATTAAATCACTGCAAAAATATGGTATAGTTAGAAAATTGATTAAATAAAAAAAAAGTATGTTATAAATATATTTCTCAAAAGCCTTAGTTTGCATCAAATCATAGTTATCGCAAATGAACTTGCTCTCAGTGATCTTTAAGCTCTTATGACACCTTTTGCACCCTAAATAACACTATTTGTCACTCTCTCCAATACCTTCAGAAATCCACCCCATTTGACCCTGAGAAAAAATAAAAATAAATGATTAAATACTAATATCAAGATAACTAAATAATAGAAGAACAGAGATGTTGAAAACACAAACTACTGTGAAGTCTAATAAGCTCTAAACGATGATTACAAATGAGTTTACCCAATCTTTACTAATGGAAAGAATCAATGATCGAGATATTGTGCTAATAACTTGAGAAGCCCCTTCTCCATCATCAATTTGTGAATAAATCATATGACACTCATAATACTTAGTAGAAGCAGTTACTATCACATACATTGACATATATAAAAAGCACTTCAAAGATTTTATCCATATAGTCAATCTTACTTTTACTTAAATTCTAAGATATGTGGTGCATCAACATTTATCCAAAATTTTAGTTCTCCGCTCCATGAATTACCAAGAGATAATGTTTCTACAAAATAAATAATTTCCCTTTCAAAATCCTCATGTAAATTTGAAAAGTTAAAAAACATTAATGTTAGTATAAATAAAAAGGATAAAAGTACACGTTTAATTTTCTTATGTTGATAAAGTTGCAACTATAATACAATATGTTTTGGATATTCAAAATTGACAATATTTAATAACTGATCAATATATTATTCCCATAATATGCACTCAATAAATGTTTTCCTGTCATAGTAATTTATACAAAATGTTTATAAAGTTATTGCATCTAATCTTGATTTAAATATCATGTTATAAATTTATTACTTGAAATACTTACTATAAATTCTCCAACAGTACAATAATGTATTTGGTTGATTTACCGTTAATCAATAAATTCACAACCTCAATCTTGGACACTATTAATCCCACCATATCTGCGATGAACAATTGATATATTAAGAAAACATAAAATATAAACATCATATTTTATGGTCACTAATTTTATAATTATATTTAAATAATTTACGATAATTCACTTACTAAAGAGATGAATTTCGTCCACATCATTTGCATCTTTAATATTGGCAAATATCTTGAAGTTGAATGCATGAAGTGGGAAGATAATGTCTCTGGGAATATACCCCCCACATAAACACCCTACATAAAATGTGTAGTGAACCATTATCTAGAAAGATATAAAAATGGAATTAAAGATTCTAAAACATATAAATCAAAAAATGAAAAAAATACAAATTTGATATATAATTTTAAAAAGGCATAATGATCCATGGAGCCCTTAAACTTGGCCATTCTTTTCGAATTGGCCCTCCATCTATGCGGGGTTCCATTTTGATCCTTCAACTATCAATTATCGGGTCAATATGACCCTTTTGACATACATGGCAGGTGATGTGGCAAGACTGGTATGTAGAGCGCGTTTGGGTATGATTTTTGTACACGTGGACAAATTTTTTAACATGTGGTTGATTGTTTATTTTAACCCTCTTGACGGAAGATTGTTAATCAACGTTAAACATACAGATTTAGGTCACGTTAAACATACAGATCTAGGTCACAAATCGTTCGTAGTGGAGATGAATTTTCTTAGCAGAAAACCAAAGGACGAAGAGATGTTTAACATTGATCGACTAAAGAAGCAAGAGATCTGTGACGAATTGTGTCAATGTTGCAAACCGGTTGTGATTCAAGTTTCATGGACGAGTTCAAACCCTGGAAGAAGATTCAAATCTTGCCAATTACAAAGAGTAAGATTTCTTGTTTGGTTGATGCATATTTGAAAATTTTGCTAGTTCGATCATCCCTTTATAGAATAGTTGTGATGTAATTTTAGGGTAATGGAGGTTGTAACTTCTTCAAATGGGTTGATGAAGAATTCCCAGAGCAAGCAAAAAAGACAACATTGGGACTTTTGAAGAAGATGAAGAGTTTAGAGGATGAAAAGTATAATGGAAGGGTAGGTTATTGTAAAAGACTTTGATTGTTCTTGTAATCGTTACAATTGCAGCTATTTGGTTATTACTGTGATTTGCTTTCACTAGTCATTTATTTGAACTGATATGTTATTTTTATGATGTTGAGATGTAATGACATGAAACAATTGTTAAGTAAGTTTTTGGTTTGGAACCATTTGTGTGTGAATTTTTGTAATGGTTTTGTTATTTGGTTTAGAAATGGAATGTGTCTATTTTAGAAACGTTTTGGGTTTGTAATTGTTTTATGACTTCAATTGATATGATTTGCACAATAGTGATATAATTTTTGTGCAAAGTGTAGTTACATTGTGATTTTACATTGTGATTTCCGTTGTATTCTACTTATATAATTTGAACAACAGGTAAGAAACCAGTGGCAATCACAACAGCCTCTATTTCACCTTGCTTACATGTAGACCCGAAAAACACTTCATCATGAGGGTTCATAATAACAGGAAGAGACTCCCCGGTAAGAATAGACTGGTCAATCTTTAAAGGGTCACCCTCAAGAAGATGAGGATCTGCAGGAACAATATCTCTCAATTTAATGCTGATAATATCTCTGAAACCAAAATTGTTACTTCTTGCTCTAACCACCGACCATCTTTAAGTACCTATACTATGTTCAAAAGACATAATAATGTACCATCTCTAAATTGATGCTTCTTCTCACTGCAGATTTATTCCAATTTAATAAATTCAATATCTAATTTAATCTAAAGAATTGTTTCAAAACTATATGGTTCCAGATTCCAAAACCAAAAGTCATAATTATTGTAGAAACAGTATGAGCTTCTCTTCTATGTAAATAAATCAAACACACTAGAGAAAGAACTCCAGAACAAGTGTATTAACACACCAAACAACAAAAAACGACAACGATTCACATCCAGATAGTACCCGATACCAAACTAAAACATTAATCTGAGTGATATATCACCAATTTTGAAGTATAACAAACAAATCAATCTTCTAAACAAATATTTTATCACCAACAGCACTACAATAAAATCATACCTAATATCACCTAGTACTCAGAACAATCCCAACATTTTTCAAAATGAAAAAAACTAGTTCTAATTTGTAATATTGTGATCACAAAACACAAATGAGACTACTTTGAGGTATTGTTTGTAGAATTCTGATGATTTTTTTTCTTTTGAACTATATTTTCGCTACGCTGTTGAAGTTGTGTTGTAGTAATTGCTTGCTTGCCTTTCCATTTCAATCTTGCAGGTCTGAATCCTAAGTTAATCTGTGTCTCAGTTGCATCCTTCATTACCCGTCCTTCATTAATTACTATACCATTAGAACTTCCAGTCTGCATATGAAAGAAAAAACTTATCAATGAAAGATTTAGTGAAGTATACAAAAACAAGATCAAGACAAGTATACTTACATAGAATACTTGTTGGCCGCTGTTCATATTAACATAACTTCCATATCCATTCGAGCTTGAATGTCCTCTTCCTCGTCTAGCTTTGGATACCATTGATCGGCCTCTACCCCTTCCTTTATTGGCTCTAGTAGCAGTTACTTGTTCTGGAATTTGTGTACTGCTTGTTTGGTTAGAATGTGCTGATTCAGGAGCTTTTGAAATATTAAGTTGGGTGGTATCTTGTGGCCCAGTCGTAGAAGTCTTGGATGCTTCTGTAGGTATTATGCCTTGAGACCTTACTCTCTTCACCTGAGCTTGTTGGCTTGCTGAAGTTATATTCCTCTTTTGGTTTGATTTTCTTGAAGTTCCACCATTGGCTTCCTTATATAACCTGGATGTGTCAATACACACAAAAGAAGGCACTGTCGTGGTTAAAGGGCTTTGTTGAGTACTTAATTGGTATTGGTTTGAAGGTGTTGACGAAGGACATGACATTGTAGGACCCTGGAGGCATCATTTGATGAGGAGCCCTGCAGATAAATTTAGATAACATCATATGTTAATATATTTTATATAAGATAAGAATACATTTCAAACAACCAAGATATTCAAACAACCAAAAGCAAAATTATATCCACCAAACCACCAAGATATTAAAACAAACAAAAGCAGAATTATATCCACCAAACCACTAAGATATTCAAATAACCAAATGCAGAATTATATCCACCAAACCACCAAGATATTCAAACAAACAAAAGCAGAATTATATCCACCAAATTCATAATGTACCACAATCAATCAAACAATTGATCATAATAGACCATCAAAGTTTACGTATATTCTATCATTAATTCTTTACAAGAAAGGCATAAACTCAATAATAGAAGTCAGTAAATACCTTAATAGGACAGGCTCTTGCATTATGTCCTTCTCTTCCACATTTTCTACAATGCATCCTAACTCCATCCTTTTGCAATTTTCCATACTTGACTTTCTTCGGCTCATTTTTATCCTTTCTCCTATTACGTCGTGGTCTGCCAGGCATAGACCTTATTTCAGGTGGAACAATGGGGTAGGAAATGCTCTCTGGCCACATCTTAATATTAGGTATAGGCTGGATAAAATAACTATATGTCTTCAAGAATTTTTCCTTCCTATACCAATCTTCAATAAAATCTTCTGGATTTAGATTTCTATCAAACATTGCACAAACAGCATGAGCGCATGGAATTCCCTTCAGCATCCACAATCTACATGAGCAGGTTTTAGACTTTAAGTCCACAATATGCTTGTATTCGCCCTCCCAAATTTCAAAACCAGCTTCACCATTCCAAATGACCCTGCACTTTTGAGAAGCTTTCATGTTATCCTCTAGCACCTTCATTGCCATGGGAGAAATGTCACAAGTCCATTTGTTGACAAATGCAATCATGTCTGCCTGCCTGGCCATAATCTTGTGTCTGATCTCTTCAAACATTGTAATAACAGCTTTGTGCCTTGGTCCAATTATCTAAGAGTTGAAAGACTCATTCATGTTATTGTCAATGGAGTCACATCTAGAGTCAAACTTGAAGAATGTTTTGCACCATGTTTCTTTGTTATATGATAATAGATCTTCAACAATTCCTTCTCCCAATTTCGTTAAATTCTGAAGTTCTTCTTTTAGTTGAGCTTCAAATGAAGACTTGGCACATTTCCAGAATTGTCTTTTTCGTTCTTCACCTCGCCACTTGTTGTGCCAATTGGACCAAATGTGTCTTGCACACATCCTATGTTCAGCCTCTGGTAACAATTCAGCTACAGCTGGTACAAGACCCTGTGACAGCCAACAAAGAAAAAATAAAGCTAACATATACATCTGTCTAAACCAAAATTAAGATAGCGATAACCGACAAAGCAAAATAAAATCTAAATCAATTTTCAACACAAATTAAATCAAACAGCACACAAAAACACAAATACGAAGTTGTTAATTGTTTTATAATAAACCAAAATTAAGATAACAACAACTAACATATACATCTATCTCTATATACTCATGTGACTTTTTTTTTGTCAAATATGTCCCAATTTTCATTACTTGCCCCACTTGATTGATCACCAAATCACAATACAATTAATTATCTCATTCTTCATCCATCACAAAAAGGAAAACAGATTGTAAGGAAGTACAAAGAATTCAACAGCAACATAGACAACATTTAAAATGGAGAGATAATAAAGCTAAAATAACCATTAAAAGCTAAGCAAGTCATATGAGATTATTCAGAACCTAATTACTTATTTTAGAAATTAAAAAGCACACAGTATAACTCAAATTTTAAACTAAAAATTTAAATTTTAATTTATTAAATATTAATAAATGATTTTTTACATTAGAATAAAACTAATAACTTATACTACCTTGAGTTTTATTCCCATCAAAATGGATCTATACCATTATAAGAGCTAAATGAATAATTTAATAATAAATAGACAAATCACTATAAAGCTAAAATGGTATGGACAGTGAAGGTAAATGATGAGATATGTTTAGAAGAAATGATGATAAAGAGAATTAAATGTATGCAGCAAAAGCATGAAGAAAAATACAGTTCCAGTAGATGCATCACACAAAACAAGTCAATAGTGATTTTGATGGTAATCATAAAAAAACAATTAATTGATTCCATACAACCATGACTAATTTTTGAAAATGAGATTCTGAGTTATGATGATTTTGGATACTAGAGCAAAAAGTTGCCTTGAATTTCAGTGCCAGAAAATATTATACATTCCATATTACTGAATACATCAATGAACAAAACGAATTTGCAGAAAACACATATTCATTCAAATTATCAACAAAATCCAGTGAAAACCTGTGCATATAATGTCATTAATCCATTCCAGTAATTTTAAAGACATAGCAAATCATAACAATATATCAATACTGCATTCAATCTCTCAGCTATTTTTTTCTCTATTCGTGATATAACAATATAATGTACTCAGTGATATGTGCTTTTTTTAGAATAACAGAGCATAACATTTATTATAGTAAAATCTAGCCAAATAATAACAGTCAAATTCTATGTTAGTGCTAAATATAAAATCAGTTAGGTTTAAGAAAATCATACCTTTTGCATATCAGATAAAACAGCAAGTCATTCACCCTGTCCAAGCTGCAAGTCTTCAATTAAATGTTCTAGAAACCAGCTCCATGAATGCTTTGTCTCTGTTCCGACAAGTGCCCATGCTATTGGGTACATTTGTTGATTTCCGTTCTTACCAACAGCACATAACAGCTGTCCTTTACATGAACCTTTCAAAAAACAACCATCTAAACCAAAAATCCTTCTACAACCAGCCAACCAACCCTTTTTCACACTTCCTAAACAAACATAGAAATATCCAAAAACAACTTTCCCCGGAATGGATTCTCTATCTACTCTGAGTCAACAAGAACTGTCAGGATTGGTATCTAAAATCATTTTGGCATAGTCACTTAACCTACTAAACTCCATTTCCCAATCTCCCATAAAAGTTTTCATAACCCTTTTCTTTGTTCTTTGAACAAGGGTCCTACCAACATATAAGCCTAAATCTTCCCTAACTAATTCTTGGAATCTCTAAAGTGTAATATCAGGCTGCTGCACAATTCGATCTTTGTACTTCCTGAAAAGGAAATCAACATTACAAGCCTTATTTCTATTGCACTTGTGCTTTGGATTATACAACTTCATAACAAAATCACCACTATCATTATCTTTACTAGCAAATATAGTCCAGTCGCACCCATTAGACTTGCATTTCACCATTACTCTCCCAGATTCATTTTTTGTTTTCCTAAGTTGAACCTGTTTTTCATTCGCATAATTATTGATGGCTACTCTAAACTCCTTTGCATTCTGAAAGATCATACCAAGTTCAAAAAAGCTTGTTGCTGCAGTAGGATCATATCTCAACCTATTACTTGTCTTCCTTTTTGGTATATCAAGACCTTCTTCTGCTCCTAAATCTAAACTATCCCTACTGTCTTCACTACATAGTGAATTAGAGTCATAATATGACTCATCTCCACACAATATGTCTTTGATCCTCTATGATCTACTCACTTCTGTACCTTCAAAACCTTTATCTATACCAGCTTCACCCAGAGACACGTCTGCAGGTTGTTCAGGAACTTTTCTACCTCTCTTAGCCTTCTTCTCAAGCCTTACTTTTTCACGCAGTTTTTTAACTTCCTCCTCTACATCACTTCCTTCCTCGTCAGGTCCTCCCACTTCTAGATCTGTATCAGTTGCAGATGTAGCATCTGTTTCCTGAGCACTTTCAAATCCACCTGCAGTTTCTTTATCATCCACTGTGTTCTTATTCACATAACCTTGACAGGTGTTTTCATCAGACACATTAACTATTGCACATACCTCAGTCAAACCTTCTGGACCAAAGAATATATTCCCACCATATGCATTGTGCCCTTTATCTTTATGAGAAATTACATTGGTACCCTCACCACCTGCCTTATTTGCATTCTCATTCTCTTGGACCACATGATTACTATTAGCATAGTTTGGGTCACTAATAACATGCTCTAGGTATATTTCAAGCATGTCCCCTATCCTCATTGGAGCTACATAAGGCATTAACTCCTCATCTCTATCCATTATAATAAACCCATGTCCATTAGGGTCTAAAATATGATAACTTTCAACATTACGATATCCTAAATCTACAGCAAAACAATATAGCTCAAATATAGAAACCAGATCCTTATCTATAGTAAAGTCACTAACCTCACCACCTGAGTATAAACCATTTGTGTTAAATGTCCCCCCATGGTGAAAACGCAATTTGATGAAAGTTGAAGCCATGCCCTGTGACAAACCAATGACACCTAATTAAAAACCCTAATTTCCAGATATTATAAGAACTCCATTAAAATCACCATAGCACGATTCAATAAAACGACATCAATGGACAAACTAATAACCCAAAACAAACCCTCAATAGTTTAAATAGACAAGATCAGCAAAATAAAACCCTAACCGGTTCAATCCAAACAAAACGAACAAAATTTAAATAATCATCTTATACATACCAGGTTCACTGCTGATGGCTTCAAAGCAGAATGATAATCGAACTCTAAATAAACCCTAAATCGTAGTTGACAACGATTGTGAGTGGATTTCCCAGAGTTGGCTTTCTCTCTTTTCCTCAATTTGTATTGTCGGTGAAATTGAAACTCTGAAAAACTACGACGAATTCACTCTAATCCCTAATGTCTGTTAACACAACGTTAATTCTGCTCTAGTTGTTGATAACGTGGAAATCCATGTGTATTAATTTCTGACTCAGCAATCACGCGTATCAGGTACGCGCCTTCACGCGACGATTATATACGTGAAAAGGTTCATATTGACCCGATAATTTATAGTTGAGGGGCCAAAATGGAACCCCGCATATATGGAGGGCCAATTCGAAAAGAGTTGTCAAGTTTAAGGGCTCCGTTGATCATTATGCCTTTTAAAAAATAACTATTACACAATCAGTTCAATAAAAAAAATAGTTTGTAAACAACCAATTATTTATCATAGAGTCGACAATATAAATATAGTAATCTCTATTATAATAAAAGGAGGAAATCAACAAAGTCATTTAACCAGGAGATGACAACTGACACTATACATATATTACAAGTATACAATAATTTAGACCGCTTTAGTAATTAAATTGATAAATTTAAATGATTATTTGGTAAATATATGTAGAAAATATCACATGGATCGAGCGCTCTATATATTACAAATACAAAATGACAATTTGAGTAATTAAATTAATAAAATTAAATGGTTATTTAGTAAATTCATGTGAAAATTATTCTTCAGAAGTGTGAAAAAAATTCTCACTCTTTTTACACAGATTCTGTAATAAGTTCTAATATTCAATTTTTCCTATTTCAAAATATATATTTTTCAGCTATATATTATATTTACACTAATTGTTATACTACATCAGAAATATAATTCCCTGATTATTTTTCCACCACTATATAAATAGATTTTCGTTCAATTAGTACTCACATCGATCTTTAAGGAATTAGTGCTCCTTGTAAATTAAATAGAGCTACTTGCCACTAGAGGTTTAAATATGAGTTTATATTGTTTCAGTTTTTGGATTCAATTTTAAATTTTTAAAATTGACATGAATCTAAAATCTATATTATTATTAGTGATTATTTTTATTACATATAATAATAGAAGTTTTTAATTTTTTTGCAATATATATATATATACACATATATACGTACACGTCTCTATCTCTATCTCTATTATAATAAAAGGAGGAAATTGACAAAGTCAATCAACCACGTGCTGACAAGTGGCTTCATAAAATTGCAACACGTCATATGTTTTATAAAATTACTTTTTAATCTTTAATTTTAATTAATTAAATTGGTTATTTCGTCATTTCAATGAATTTCCACCTTTTACACAGATTCTGTAATAAATTATAACATTAAATTTTTCCTATTTAGAAAAAATATATTTTTCAACTATATATTATATTTACTCTGATTGTTATACCACATCGGAAATATAACTCATTGATTATTTTCTCCACCACTATATAAAGAGATTTTTGTTCAATTAGTTTTCACATCCACCTTGAAGGCATAGGTGCTCTTTGTAAATTAAATAGAGCTACTTGCCACTAGAGGTTTAAAAATGAGTTTATATTATTTCATTTGTTTTTTGGATTTGATTTTAAATTTTTAAAATTGACATGAATTCAAAATCTATATTATCATTATATTATTATATATAATAGTAATAGAAGTTTTTTTCATATATATATATATATATATATATATATATATTGCTAAAGTTCAAATTTACTTACCATCTTCTTAAAAGAAGAAGTTAAACCAATTATGTTTTATAATTTTTTTTATTAAGTTAAAAATATAAATAAATAAATTATTTTATAATCGTAATCATAACATCTCAAAAATAAAATCAATTCCTTCTTAAAAAAATAATCAATTCAATACAAACAAAATAAATAAGAAACTTAAATAAGAAATTTCTCTATATCATCTCTATTCTCTATATTTATCTTTACAAATGGAGAAATCTAAACAAACAAATTAACCACGTGATGACAATTGGCGTTATAAATGAATAACACGGAAGCAATTTTTTATATTAAATTACATGTTAACATATCTCTATTATGATAAAAGGGAAAATTGGCAAAGTCAATCAACCACATGCTGACAAGTGGCTTCATAAAATTGCAACACGTCATATATTTTATAAAATTACTTTTTAGTCTTTAATTTTAATTAATTAAATTGGTTATTTCGTCATTTTAATGAATTTCCACCTTTTACACAGATTCTGTAATAAATTCTAATATTAAATTTTTCCTATTTAGAAAAAATATATTTTTCAACTATATATTATATTTACTCTGATTGTTATACCACATCGGAAATACAACTCACTGATTATTTTCTCCACCACTATATAAAGAGATTTTTATTCAATTAGTTTTCACATCGACCTTAAAGGCATAGGTGCTATTTGTAAATTAAATAGAGCTACTTGCCACTAGAGTTTTAAAAATGAGTTTATATTATTTCATTTGTTTTTTGGATTTGATTTTAAATTTTTAAAATTGACATGAATCCAAAATCTATATTATCATTATATTATTATATATAATAATAATATAAGTTTTTTTTCAATATATATATATATATTAGTATATGTTTTGCTGAAGTTCAAATTTACTTACCATCTTCCTAAAAGAAGAAGTTCAACCAATTATGTTTTATAATTTTTTTTATTAAGTTAAAAATATAAATAAATAAATTATTTTATAATCGTAATCATAACATCTCAAAAATGAAATCAATTCCTTCTTAAAAAAATAATCAATTCAATACAAACAAAATAAATAAGAAACTTAAATAAGAAATTTCTCTATATCATCTCTATTCTCTATATTTATCTTTACAAATGAAGAAATCTAAATAAACAAATTAACCACGTGATGACAATTGGCGTTATAAATGAATAACACGGAAGCAATTTTATATTAAATTACATGTTAACATATCTCTATTATGATATAAGGGAAAATTGGCAAAGTCAATCAACCACGTGCTGACAAGTGGCTTCATAAAATTGCAACACGTCATATGTTTTATAAAATTACTTTTTAGTCTTTAATTTTAATTAATTAAATTGGTTATTTCGTCAATTTAATGAATTTCCACCTTTTACACAGATTCTGTAATAAATTCTAATATTAAATTTTTCCTATTTAGAAAAAATATATTTTTCAATTATATATTATATTTACTGTGATTGTTATACCACATCGGAAATACAACTCACTGATTATTTTCTCCACCACTATATAAAGAGATTTTTGTTCAATTAGTTTTCACATCGACCTTGAAGGCATAGATGCTATTTGTAAATTAAATAGAGTTACTTGCCACTAGAGTTTTAAAAATGAGTTTATATTATTTAATTTGTTTTTTGGATTTGATTTTAAATTTTTAAAATTGACATGAATCCAAAATCTATATTATCATTATATTATTATATATAATAATAATAGAAGGTTTATATATATATATATATATATATATATATATATATATATATTAGTATATGTTTTGCTAAAGTTCAAATTTAGTTACCATCTTCTTAAAAGAAAAAGTTCAACCAAACATGTTTTATAATTTTTTTTATTAAGTTAAAAATAAATAAATTATTTTATAATCGTAATCATAACATCTCAAAAATAAAATCAATTCCTTCTTAAAAAAATAATCAATTCAATACAAACAAAATAAATAAGAAGTTTAAATAAGAAATTTCTCTATCTCATCTCTATTCTCTATATTTAACTTTACAAATGGAGAAATCTAAACAAACAAATTAACCACGTGATGATAAATGGTGTTATAAATGAATAACACGTAAGCAATTTTATATTAAATTACATGTTAACATATAAGTATTAATTAATTTATTAGGTTATTTTGTTATCTAAAATATATTATTTTATTTTTTTAGTATATGTTATATTTCAACTAAATTTTATCCCACATCGGAAGCGTAATTCACTAATTATTTTCATCACTACTGCATAAATGAAATTTTTACTGAATTATTTTTCATATGGACCTTTAAGGCATTAGTGTCTTAGTACAATTAAATGGTACTTGCCGCTATAGGTTAATAAAAGTTTAATATATTCCAGATTTTAAATTCGATTTTAAATTTTTAAAATTCATACAAACTCAAAATCTATATTATAGTATCTTTATCTTTATTACTATCACTATCTCTATTATAATAAAAGAAGAAAACTAACTAAGGGAATTACCACGTGCTGACAAGTGACGCTATAAAAAACATGTAGACATTGTTATATTAAATTACATATTAATATATAAGTATTAATTAATTATTTTTGTCACTGCTATATAAATAAGATTTTTATTGAATTAGTTTTCATATCGAACTTTAAGACATTGATGCACTTTGTACAATTAAAAGGTACATGCTGTTATAAGTTTTAATAAAAGTTTAAAATATTTTAGATTTTTGGATTCAATTTTAAAATTTTAAATATGATACAAACCCAAAACCAATATAATAATATCTCTTCTCTATTATAATAAAATGAGAAACCTAACCAAACGAATTTATCAGATGCTGACAAGTGGCACTATAAAAAAAATAACATGTAGACATTTTTATATTAAATTACATAATAATATATAACTATTAATTAATTCATTAGGTTATTTTGTCATTCAAAATATCGGAAGCGTAACTCAACAATTATTTTCGTCACTACTATATATATACATGACATTATTATTGAATTAATTTTCATATCGATCTTTAAGGTATTGATGTCCTTTATACAAATAAAAGGTATTTGCCGCTGTAAGTTTTAATAAAAGTTTAAAATATTTTATATTTTGGATTCAATTTTAAGTTTTTAAAATTAATACAAATTCAAAATTAATATTATAATATCTTTATCTTTATTGTAATAAAAAGATAAATATAACAAAGCGAATTAACTACGTGTTGACGAGTGACACTCCAAAGAAACAACCCGTAAGGATTTTTATATTAAATTACATGTTAACAAATAAGTATTAATTAATTAATTAGGTTATTTTGTTATTTAAAATATTTTATTTTATTTTTTTTACTATATGTTATATTTCAACTAATTATTATCTTATATCGGAAGCGTTACTCAGTAATTATTTTCACCACTACTATATAAATGACATTTTTATTGAATTATTTTTCATATCAACATTTAAGGTATTGTTGCTCTTTGTACAACTAAAAGGTACTTATCGTTGTAAGTTTTAATAAAAGTTTAAAATATTTTATAATTTGAATTTAATTTTAAAATCCAAAATCAATATTATAATATCTCTACATAGTAAAATGATAAACGACAAAACGAATTAATCACGTGATGATAAGTGACATTATAATAAAACAATACATAAGAATTTTTATATTAGATTATATATTAACACTTAAGTATTAAATAATTTATTAGGTTATTTTGTCATTTAAAATATATTATTTTATTTTTTATAATATATGTTATATTTCAACTAATATTATCCCACATCGGAAACACAACTCACAAATTATTTTCACCATTACTATATAAATAAGATTTTTATTGAATTATTTTTCACATAAACCTTTAAGATATTGATGTCCTTTGTACAGATAAAAGAGGTACTTGCCACTATAACTTTTAATAAAAGTTTAAAATATTTTAAATTTTGGATTCAATTTTAATTTTAACTTTTTAAAATTGATACAAACCCAAAATCAATATTATAGTATTTTCATATCTATTATTAAAAAAAAAAAAAAAAACCTAACAAAGCGAATTAACCACGTGCTGACAAGTGGCACCCTAAAAAAATAACACGTAAATATTTTTTATATTAAATTACATATTAACACATAAAAATTAATTAATTCATTAGGATATTTTGTCATTTAAAATATTTTTTTTTACTATATGTTATATTTCAACTAATTGTTATCCCACATCGAAAGCGTAACTCGCTAATTATATTTGTCACTATTCTATAAATAAGATTTTTATTGAATTAGTTTTCATATTTCCTTCAAGGTATTTGTGCTCTTTGTACAATTAAAAGATAGTTGCCGCTATAGGTTTTAATAAAACTTTAAAATATTTTAGATTTTGGATTCAATTTTAAGTTTTTGAAATTAATACAAACCCAAAATTAATATTATAATATCTTTATATAATAAAAGGAGAAACTTACTTAAACAAGCGAATTAACCACGTGATGACAAGTTGCACTCTAAAAAAAATGACACGTAACTATCTTTATATTAAATTATATATACACATAAGTATTAATTAATTCATTAGGTTATTTAGTCATTACAAATATATTATTTTTTTATACTATATGTTATATTTCATATTCTTATTATTCCACATCGAAAGCGTAACTCACTAATTATTTTTGCCACTACTATACAAATGAGATTTTTATTGAATTAGTTTTCATTTCTACCTATAAAGCATTTGTGTCCTTTATACAATTAAAAGGTACTTGCCCCTATAGGTTTTAATAAAAATTTAAAATATTTTAGATTTTGGATTCAATTTTAATTTATTAAAATTGAAAAGTGACCATGATAACTTTGTGAATAATATGACAAATGAACAAAAATTTGTGTATAACACGATCATGGATGACATGAGCAATTGGAAAAGAGATTTATTTTTTCCTATATAGATATGAAGGTACATGATAGACTTTTTTTGTGGATAGGTTTAACTTCCACTCTAAAATTGCGGAATAAAATTATACTGACGGCTGTCCCAAGTAGAATTCTTTCACTTTTACTGCCTGGTGGAAAGACTGCATATTTGACATTCTTCATCCTATTATTTCCTATTGAAGATTCGACGTGCAACGTCCCTCTTGGAAGTCACGATGTCAAGTTGCTTATAAAGGCAAAACTAATCACATGGGATGAGGCACCAATGGTACACAAGCATTACTTTCAGGCAGTAGACAAGACATTCAATGACATTGAAAGACTGCACATTCGACATTCTCCATCCCATTAACTCCTACTATATATTCAATATATAACTTCCATCTTGGAAGCCACAAGGCCGAGTTGCTTATAATGACAAAAATAATCATATGGAATGAGGCGCCAATGGTGCACAAATAAAACTAATCATCTGGGATGAGGCGCTAATGGTACACAAGCATTGCTTAGGGGTAGTAGATAAGACATTGAAGGACCTGATGATAATAGCTGACCCTAAAAATGAGAACCAACTGTTCGTGGCAAGATTGTTGTTTTAGAAGGAGATTTTAGGCAGATGCTACCTGCTATACAAAAGGTAGTAGAAGCCAAGTGGTAACTTGAACGATAAAATCTTCATTTCTCTAGGAGTACTACATAATTTTAATACTGGCTAATAATATGAGACTCCAATCAATATCATCATCCATAGAGTCCTCTGCTCTTAAAAACTTTACAGACTAGATTTTAAGCGTCGGTGATCATACTATAAGAGAAAAAAAAAAGAATCTCCAAAATTGATAAGCCTAAAGATTTGTTGATAGAAGAATCTCCTAATCTGCTCGGTTCTGTATAGAAGCAATATATCCTTCATTCGATCAATACATTAATGTTTACTGCTTCATGAACTTAAACTCAAAGTTGGTATACCGGCGATGCTATTATGAAATATTGATCACTCAACAGGATTATGCAATGGTACAAGGTTGATCCTTGTAAGGTTAGAAATAAGTTGATCATTGTAAGGTTAGGAATAAGAGTCTTGAAAGTTAAGGTGATTCAAGGTCTAACTGTTGAGCAGAAGATGTTGATACTGTAACTTACATTGACGCCGTAGGATTCGATATTACTGTTCAAATTTAAGAGGAATAGTTCCCTATCTCAGTATCATTTGCAATAGTCATAACACAAGGGTCAGGGATGATCTATAAATACTATAAGTCTCTATCTTAAAAGATCTTTTTTCAGGCACAATCAATTATATATAGCTGTATCCTGAGCAACTAATTTTAAAGGTCTAAAAAATATTTATTTTAGACGAGTACAGTGTGGTACTTAACCAAATTTGTATGCAAAGAAGTCTTCCTAAACACTTGATAAAGGTACAAACTGAATGTTGTCCGACATAAAATTCTTGTAATTTATCTGATAAGTTAAATAATTACATTTTCTTTTTTAGAACAATAAATTTGCAAATACTAAAATATGTATTGATTTTAATGAAGGGTATTTCACCGCGAGTCGCACCAAAGGAATGATGAATAAGTGAGATTCATAATAATTTCACTCAAATTCGTATGATTTGATCTTAACAACACAAATGATTAAGAGTGGAAAGAGATTCATATCTAATTAGATTTGTTTAGTTTTTTTTTTCATCTCTTGGATTTCGTTTGTTTTTATTATCGATTGATTGGGAGAACCTGTGATATATTATTCGTTTTGCAAGAGACTTTACATTTGATTATTTTTTGTTTGCGAGAATTTTCAGAAATACATGTTTAGTGTATATTTAATACCCGTGCGTACCGCACGGGTCCAAAATTCTAGTTATAATAAAATGAGGAAATTAAAAAAGTCATTTAACTAGGAGATGACAAGTGACACTCTACATATATTACACGTGTATAATAATTTGGAAAATGATTGCTTTAATAATTAAATTGATAAATTTAAATGGTTATTTGGTAAATATATGTAGAAAATATCACACGTATTGAACGCTTTATATATTAGACATACAAAATGACAATTTTAGTAATTAAATTAATAAATTAAATGATTATTTGATAAATTCATGGGAAAATTATTCTTCAAAAGTGTGAAAAAATTTCTCACTCTTTTTGCAAAGATTGTGTAATAAATTCTAATATTCAATTTTTTTCTATTTAAAAAAAAATATATTTTTCAGCTATATATTATATTTACACTAATTGTTATACCACATCGGAAATATAATATTTTCCCACCACTATAAAGAGATTTTTGTTCAATTAGTTCTCCCGATTATTTTCCCACCACTATATAAAGAGATTTTTGTTCGATTAGTTCTCACATCGACCCTTTAAGACATTGGTGCTCTTTATAAATTAAATATAGCTACTTGCCATTAGAGGTTTAAATATAAATTTATATTATTTTAGTTTTTTAATCCAATTTTTAAATTGACATGAATTTAAAATCTATATTATTATTATATAATAATAATAGAAGTTTTTAATTTTTTTTGGCAATAAATATATATATTATAATAAAAGAAAAAAATTAATAAAATCATTTAACTAGAAGATGATAAATAACACTCTACATATATTACAGGTGTACCATAATTTGAAAAATGAGCCATTGATAAATTTAAATGGTTATTTGGTAAATATAACAAACTCTTCCTCATACCAACTCTAACTCCACTTCTTATAAATATCGATCCTACCATCCCTATTGGCTCTGCCATGTGTTTTAGCATAACCAGATGGAATAAACATCGATTTAAGAGGATTGAAACACATTTCCTTGATTTCTTGCAAATTCTCTTCCAAACTATTAAAACGAGGGGAGAGCAGTTTTCGGTAAAAACCGAAAACTAAACCGATAATCGAAAAAAATTTCGGTTCGATTAACCGAAAATATGTATATTTTCGGTTTTCAGTTAGTTTGGTTCGGTTAACTGAAAATTGCGGTTCGGTTTTCGGTTTCGGTATTGGAAAATTTCGGTTAACCGAAAACCGAATTTTTAACCGAAATTTCTAGATTTAAGGATTTTATCTTAAAATTTATTAAAAAAAATTAATTATTTGTAAGAAATAAGTGATATATTGTCAATATATTTGGTTTTAAGTTATTTTATTAAAAAATTTGGTGTTTTATCTTAAAATTTATTTAAAAAATTTAATTATTTTAAAAAAAATATAATTTTTCGGTTAATTATTCGGTTTTCGGTTAATAATTCGGTTAACCGCAAAAGTTCGGTTTCGGTTTTCGATTAACCGTTTTATTTTTGGTTCGGTATTCAGTTATCAAAATTTGAAGTTCGGTTAACCAAAAACCGAATTTTCGGTTCGGTTTCGGTTAACCGAATTCTCACCCCTAATTAAACTGACACAACGCCATAGACAGTTTGAAAAACAAGGTGATATTGTGCACTAGCACACCCACATTTCTCAAAATACTGTATCTAGGAGCCAAATATGTTTCAACATCAACATCATGAAAAAGAAGCAGCGGATTGCTTTGAAGTATACCAAATGCTATACTAGTAGCTTTGAGTACATCAGTAAGCCAGTTGGAGCAAGGAATTATACGATTCAGTTCTTGGAAAATGTTTGGAAATGCACATGAGAACTTGGTAAATTCAGTTCTTGAAAAGCCCTTGGAGTAAAAGAATTTTAACTTGAGCAAAAGGTTTTTCTCATGGCTAATCATCACGAGCAAACCAGGTAGACATTTGATGAGCTTCAAAACTTGTGATTCAGAGAAACCGTGGATCTTGAAGAAGGCTGTATGGAGTCTGGTTTTTCTGGGGAATCAAAAGATGTATTTGAAATCTGATAATGCCGATCTAATGGTAACCCGCATGAATTCACTCACGGGATAAGAGAGTAAAAGGGACTTCGATTGGAGTGGTAAAGGTGGAACAATCTGAACCCACTGCCATAGCGTTTTAGATAATGCCTTTTATTTATCCAATTCTGGCTCCATTCTTTTACCTCTGCCACAGCGCGTTCTCTATCTAGATCACCATTCTTAGTGGTTTCCCTTGTTCTGCCGATACTTACAGGGCTGTCCATCTGGGATTCCTGTCGCTCTAGAACATCCGCAACCCACTTTCTCCCAGACCCACCACCAGTTTCCCTTCTCCCCAGCTCTGAACTAGAACTCAACCCTAAAATGGTTCCTCCTATAGCCAGGAGAGTTCTTGAAGATCTAGTCCATCCCAACATTCCTTAGATCAGTCCAGAGTCCTAAGAGTAGATGGACCCACCCGTTACTTCGGCTGCTAGCACATTACGATAATAGGTTTGGGAAGCTAAATGTGTAAGAGCAGTAACATCTCCAATCAGAGATCTTGCAGCAGCTTGCTCCTGCAAACACATGGCTGCAACTGCTAGAGCTTCATACTGAATCATTATGCAGCAATACATACATCAGATGCTCTCCAGGAGAGCTAGTATACTCCAAAACTGTAGGCGTCAGATTTGATACCAGTGAAAGAATCTAGGAAGAACCACCCTCAAAAGCCAACTTATAAAAAGTGAGAGCCCAAATAAACCCAATGTCAATTTTGTCTTTAGTTGATGTTCTTTACACTTGAATCCTAACACATACCATGTTCAGAAGCACAATTCGGTTTCAAGTCCCATACTTTGCACTTGATCATAACACATACCTTGTTCAGGAGCACAGTAACCATATGTGGCCATCACATGAGTAGATACATGGTTCTTATCACCGGACAGGACACAATTCTGCCAGCCCAAAATCAGATAACTTACACTTAGGGTGATAGTCTTCATCCAGGAGAATATTAGATGATTTTAAGTCTCTCTGTATATAACAGGAGGATTCATGCAGGTACTCTAACCCCTTTGCTGCAACAGCAGCAATCTTCATTCGTTTATTCCAATCATGAGGTTCATCGTCTGGTTGTATATCTGATAACACATTTGTAATCAGAAATCTAGGATCTTGACAACAATGCAGTTATATGATCCAAAATTTGAATCAGTACTGTGAAAGAGTTAGTAGAACAATAATTTAGATACCTTATACAATACAAACAAAAGTAAGCACAGTCCAATGTACTAAAAATCTGAAACAACTTTGGATTACACTAGCAACTTTAGAGTTGATGGCATAAATATTGCAAATTCAATCTATAACGATTTAATATTCACCCGGTTAAAATAACGTCTTAATTTGGTCTCCCACTGCCAGCACTCATGGTCAATAATTTGGCAATAATTACACATCTTTGCTATCTTAAGTTTACATCACTCTCTCATGGTACTAGTATTGTAATCATGCAACAGTGCATTTCTTTGTATGCAGAAAACAAAAAATACAAGCTTTAGTATCAAATCAATTGGAGACAACTACACATTCTTGACATCCAATCTACCCAAATCCTAAATCATAGCACGATCCTAGATCTTAAACATCATGCTACATGAACCCAAGGATTAGTCTAGAGCTCCCTAGCTTAGAGCTCCAATATTCTATAATAAATCAAAGCAGATAAGTCTACGTTGAATAAGTCCATAATGCATTTATGTGTTTAATTGTGATACTGATAGAATCCACATACAATAAGAAATAAAAACTTTATATAATATATAGATACACGGGTACGAGGAAACTCGAAACCCACAGCCTTAGGCTTAAGAGACTCACTCTAATTCTACTTTCCACAAACTCTGTACCAAAATGTTTGTGATCTATTTAAAAATTCACATAACTCTTCATATTCTAACATTTTTAATAACCTATGCAATTTATCATAAATACTAATACAACTACTCAATAATAGCATAAGCACCCCTTTAATCTAACATAGAATATATCAATACTTCCCCCTTTAAAATTCACCTTATCCTCAAGGTGATGTAAAAAAGAACTTGTTGGTGACTCCTTCAACAAGAAAATGATAGATTTGAGATATACCCAAATATCTATGCATTTCAAAAATTAATTTCCAAAAGCCATATTTTAATTTCTAGTTTTGTTGACAACTTATGTACCCCCATTCCTGCCTCTTGTGCGCCCTTTAGAAGCTTGAAAGTAGAATCCATCCTCAATTTCTCCTTTTACGCATAACCCGGCCCAAACCGCACAAGGATCCACCCTTAGCACAAACCGTAACTCCATATTTTTCTTCTTTTCAAGGTTGGAGTCGGCCACCATGTCACCCCACTCTTTGACCACCTTACTTTTGTCATCATAATCGGTGCTGGTAGCCTGTATCTTTTCGATTTCCACTAACGACTCATCTCTATTTGCCGGCAGCCTCGATCATTCCGAACTCCACTTTGACCACCTTACTTTTGTCGTCATAATCGATTTCCACTAACGACTCATCTCTATTTGCCGGCAGCCTCGATCATTCCGAACTCCACTTTGACCACCTTACTTTTGTCGTCATAATCGGTGCTGGTAGCCTGTATCTTTTCGATTTCCACTAACGACTCATCTCTATTTGCACCGGCAGCCTCGATCATTCCGAACTCCACTGAATCATTAACATTCTGGTTTTCGAAAGGTGATCCATCTTCAAAGTTTTGCCGAGACTCCTCCTTTCTTCCCTGAGTTTTTAAATTTGACATTGCTGCCACCAAACTATCTATCTTATGCGACACTTCATCGAACTTGGATCGTATCTCATTTTGAAAAATCTCAAATTCCATTTCCGGAGTTTCCACTCTCTTTCCTGCCATTTAATCTTTTTCACCCAATATATCGTTACTGCTCTGATACCAAATGATAACCCTCGTAAAATAAGAAATAACTTTATATAATATATAGATAAAGGGGTATGAGGGAAATATAGATAAAGGGGTATGAGGGAACTTGAAACCCACCGCCTTTGGCTCAAGAGACTTACTCTGATTCTACTTTGCACGAGACACTCTGTACCAAAATGTTGTGATCTATTTAAAGACTCACATGACTCTTCATATTCTAACATTTTCAATAACCTATGCAATTTATCATAAATACTAATACAACTATTCAATTAATAGCATAAACAACCTTTTAGTCTAACTAGGACATATCAGATACATATCCTTCTCGAATTGTGCATTGCATTAATATGATTCATATTGAAAACATCTCCATCTTGAATCTGTATCAAATTGACCATTCAAAACTACACACTCATCTAATTGTTTACATCCAAAGTTGCCAAGACCAAAAATACAAAGCTGAATTTGCAACAAAACTAAGGTGTGTTCATTAACAAGGTGCACAACTGATGTGAGGCTTCGATGTTGGATTTGTAATCACAAATCAATATACTCCAGACTTTTCTCCATCCACAACCTCAAGCTGTTTCTTCACAGGAAAATACTAGAACAAATGATACCTGAGGTGTCCATTCCTTAGATACAGAGGTGGACACCTCAAGATAAAAAGTTGTGAACAGTAATATGAAATTGTTTTTCCTTCCATAATTATAAGCATAATTACAAAAGCGAAGCAACAGTTTGCTGCACCTGCTGAAATTAGAAAAATCGCCCCATACACAGAACCATCAGAACATTTGCTCCCATCACTATAGACTGAATCACACAGCTAATCAATTATAAATGATTAGGAGAGAGTAGCAGAGTCAATGGTTCCATAAAGAACCCCAAAACCAAGCCTTCCGTAGCTCCTCTTTATTATCGCTTCTGAATCCTATACAATTCTCCAGTTTACGTATCCAATACACCCCAAAAAATAGGTATATAATCTTCCTTAAAGAACAGAACTCACGAGCTGGATAAGCAATTGCTACAGGAGATCAAGCTAACTTCCGTCAGTGCAGGCTTTGAATCAGGACCCCACATATGACAACATTATCTCCTTGCACAGTGATAACACATCTGCCTATTTCTATTCCTCAAAAACCTTCAACTCTGTACTATCAGTATCCTGCCAACTGTATTCACTATAATTACCAATTCTGTCCTTCACTTCATTTTGCCCATTTAGATGTCCTTTTTACATCTCAAGAAGTAATTAGTTCTAGTCTTATTCTTCAGGATAGAATGACTAAAATGTGTTAAAAAACTGACCTATGTTGTAACTACTAGGAGGGAAACAGCCATGAAATTCAATATCAAAATATTAACAAATGACCTTCTCATTCCTAAACTACTTCTAACTAGATAATCTACATTCATATGAAATGGTCTATTTCTAATGACAAATTGCATGAAATTTATGTGTAGTTACATCACCTGGCAAACCATATACATTGAGGCCTAGTCAAAGAAAGAAGAAACCAAAATAAAACTACACATTTTCATATGAGAATAGTTATGTTTAGAGTTCAGCTGCTCTTTTCCAGGATATAGCTGAATAAGAGTTAAAAATTATATTTAAAAAAAATGAAGATTTATGATAAAGAGAGATTATTTTTCATGTATTGATTTGTAGTGTACGTGTATATTTATATACAAGAATGAAATCTTATAAATAAGGAAAGAAACTTAATTGGGAAATAAAATAATTTTAGGACCTAATTTCTAGCCCGCTGACCATGGACCATTAGCTTTCATTCTTATCTATTAACAAAAAAAAATAATAATAAGGAAAAGAAAAAGAAGAGAGCCATTTTGCTCAGACAAGCACAAAATAAGGGAGTCGAAAGGTCAAAACCTCATGAATATAATCAATACAAAGCAGAAAAAAGGAATGGAGTCCTACTCATGCAACTCAGACAAACAATATCATTCTGATTACAGCCATTTTGCTCATGCCAACAAAAAGATAAATGCCATGAATATCCCTCCGATATTAGTGGTGAAATTCATAGCTACAAATCTAAAATGTCACCTATAACACGTCTAAAGTTTAGAACAACTACTACTAAAAATTCGCAAAGAGCAACAAGAAACGGCTCATTCATAACATCAATGACAATCCACCAGTGAAGACTTTGAACCAAGACTAACTAATTACACCTCACAAAAATTCTTATCATTCCAAACAACAGAATGGCTCAAAGGTGTACAATGGGGACATGAAGTGTAATAATTTTATTTTATTTATTTTTTTATTTCTAAGTTCATTTTTCTATCAATACTGTAGAGTCTACTGACACTATTAATACTCTAAGGATCTAAAAGAGCCAGACAATTTATCAAATAAGTGCTCTATGTTTGCACAGAAGAGTTTAAAGGGGAAAAATTGTTCTCCTAAACGAAAAGGGGGGATGAAAATTATATCTACCCTTACAGCATCTAGCTTAGAAGAAAAAAGAATTAGTATACCAGTATCTGAAACCTTATGCATTGATATTCACAACATTACTCTATCTAACTAAATGACATAACCTTTCTTATGGTATATTCTTTAGAGAACCAATGGATTAGAAGCTAAACAATTTCTTAGAAGATGAGGTTTAAAAGTTGGTGGGTCTAGATCAATGGCTAAGTATTAATAGATCTAATTTTGCACAAAAAAAATTAAAAAAAATAATAATAAAACCAAGCACTTCATTATATTACTATATCCATTTGGGGAAGGGTAAGTGAGAAACAATTTAAGCAGTATTCCTGAAAATACTATAGATAATTAACCTATTAAGAAAACATTCATGGGGTACGAGGTACAAAAACGCAACATAACTAAGCATGAAAGGTTACACAAAATAATATGCAAACTGACCATGTAAATGATCTTCAAATGATCCGAACAGCACAAACTCATAAACAAGAAGGCGTTGGTCCCCGTCACTACAATTGCCAATCAAGTTGACAAGGTTTGGGTGGTATAAGAGGCTAAGCATGAGAACTTCAACCAGAAACTCTCTATTTCCTTGATGACCATTCCTGTCAAGTTGTTTGATAGCCACCACCTGCCAAAAGAATAGTTTCAAGCAAAATGATAACCATCAAAGATGTTGTGATGCAACAGCAAACACACAAACAACAAACAACACAAAACACACATATGCCTGTCTATAAACATACATATCTATGTACAGCTGATAGAGATTTAGAGTATGTGACAGTGCCTCAGTTGAGGTATGTGAATCCATCACAGACAATTATATCTTCCTGTCCAATGCGCTCCAAGAGACCCTTGTAAACATGCCCAAAACCACCTTCACCCAACAGACACTCTGGTCTAAAGATCTGTGGCAGTAGCAAGCTCTCTAAATGTAAATGTCTGTGCAGTTGTTCTTTTGGACTGGTTGCTCTTTCTTTGCAATCAGAACCACTCCAAGATTTTGATTTATCTATATCCATATCATAAAACATTGCAGAATTGAGTTTAGGTAAAAAGATAATAGATATAAAATACAATTCACAAGCACAAGGGCATATGATATATAAACCCAAGTTCCAAAAAAAAGTATAGATAATCCTAACAGGATAAATAATCAGCTCATCAAAACATGTCTGATTAGCTATTAATAGAGCAACAAGCTAACTTTGTATTTTCTTCGCATAGTACCAAAATTTCAGCTGAATTGCATCAGTTGAATTAGCCAAACAAAACAAAACGAAATTCAAAATATAATTCACCAAACCGAGATAATCGAAAGACAGCACCAAATGCATCAGATCAAAACAGAAACAAATATAACATGAGTATTAAACAATTACTTCATCTGAATAGCTACAAATAATCTAAACAGTCAAGAATAAAAATACTCTTCAGTTTTACATTGAGATGATATGAAGAGCAACGTACCAGAAAATGTCTTCTTTTCCGGAGCTTCTATTTCAAATATCTCTTCATCTTAATCATATTCTGAAACATTAAATAGCTTATCACAACTGCATATCTCAATGAATTATAGTATGTAAAATGTTTCCAAATAGAGGTTACTGTGCCACACTTTTTCCATACTATCCATCTGCTGTATTTCCAATTTCTTTAAACCGGAAAGATTTATCTGTAGAATTTCATTAATTACATAAACAGTCATTGTTCGTTAACTAAAGAAGTTATGGAATATGACCAATAAAACTTGAATTCAATTTAAATATATTAAAAAATTGTGGAAAAGACACTGGATAGCAAGCAAACAGAGAAGACAAAAAGCTTCAGAGGAAAAGGAACAACAAATCACCTTTTCATTCAAAGAAAGGTTGAACAACAACCCCGCAGTTCCGCTACATGTCCATTTCACTTCTTCCCTATCACGGTGCAATACATGCATAGAGAGAGAGAGAGAGGAATGTCTCCATACTTGGGCCATTCTTAATCCATGGACTGGAAATGGAGGATAGATCAATTGGAATCCCAATAAAGTTGCAAAACCTTTAAGTTCAGGAGATGATGAAGATTCAACTGACATAGATTCATAAACAGTACCTCATTTGGCATTTTTTTGCTTCTGTAACTACATTTGGCACTAATGTATAAAGATGCTCCCAGAAAATTGGTTCTGCCAATTCACTGCAGAGTTGATGGAATGAAGTTCCAAATACATTATGGAGGGCAACGAAACCTGATGATAAAATCCAAGTCACAAGAGCATTATAGGAACAATAAATGCTTTGTCAATTTCCAATACGATAAAATTAGCATGTACGATATATACATTACTCTGCAAATCATTTATTGGAGTTACATAGCAGATTTTTATCCGTATTTTGTTTCTTCACTAGGTTAAACAAATAAACACATTTTTTTAAATTTCAAAGTCATGAATTTGAGGCACAGTAACGTAAAATAGTGGTATATTTTTTTTTTTAAATTCCAAAGTCATGAATTTGAGGCACAGTAACGTAAAATAGTGGTTTTCCATCAGTAGCTTGAAATGAAAGAAAAAAGAGAACTCACATTTTTGTTCAAAAAAGGAAAGATGTAACTGTAGGATGCCGTTCCTGCTTGTTGTATGCTAACATTTATGTTCTGACATGTTGACTCGAAGATGAACCTTTGTAGTTTTGGACGATCGACAATCCTATGCACTCAGGGCTGGGAACTTTGCAATTCTTGCTGAGTCAATCTTGTAAATTTGGGAAGACCACTTACCTTTAGAAACTTTAAGCTGTGAAAATTTATCTCAACTGGTCTTTCTTATCCAGTTGATTCTTCTTGTTGAATATTGCTTCCACTGACTTACAATTACAGATCTCAAGATTATATAGCCTTCTAAGACTTTTAGCCATTGAATATGAAAAAAGAAATTTCAAACCACCGCAATCCTCAATTTTCAAGGATGCTAAAGTTCTGTAGGAGGAAGACACGGCAGGAAATTGATCGAGCATTGATGTCCAAGGGAGGATAACTTCAAGTTCTCCAACCATGGAAGCAAATGCAAACACATATATAGAAAGAGAATTTGAACGTAAGGACATTCATGGGGGAAGACAACAAACATTTTTACTAAAAGAAAAAAAGATTTGAAACTATCTAGATCATCTTTGGATGTCATGAAGCAATTTCTTGAGACACGTGGTAGGAATAGTGTGATGGTGCATAGTACCATAAACTCAATGCTACCACTTTGTTGAATATAATTAATCATGTTTAGAAAGTTTTCTTTTATTAACTAGCTTCACTAGTTCATTTTAAAATTACCTTTGGAGATGCAGCAAAGCCATTGCTTTGATCTCATAATTATTTTTTATCTGTTTCAGGAAGATGTGTTGTTTTCTAGTACATTGAAATCTCTAGGCTTAAAATATGGTCATATGATTATGGATTGCAGGTATATTTTGAGTCTTCCTCACATATTAGCTAATGCAGCTATTTACGTTATTACTTTGATATCTCATTCATCTTAGGTAACAGGTTTGGTCCTCATACCCCTATCTATTATCTCTGATAGCATAGCCAATAGCTGCTATGCTATCAGAGATTATAGGGAAAGTCAGAATAAGAGAGCACTTATGACGGTTAAAATAATAACTCTATAGACCACCATGCTAGTAAGCCTCAACCTATACACTATTGAGTTTCTGGTTACAGATATCTTAATCTTAACCCATCCCTCTTAATAGGGACTAAATTCAATTCTCTCACACAAACTGGCATCGGCTTCTTCAACCAATATCAGTTTGCAGAGAATGTGGTGAACACGCAGTCCACTGGTGCAGCATCACTTCAATTCATGATCAAAATTCATCAAAATTCCGTAGAGCTAACAGAGATGGTATAATTAATATATTAACCTGAAACAAAACTAATGAAAAGAATTCTAGCAACAGTGATCTTACCTTTCTTATTCGCATTCTTTAATCCTCAACATTGTTGATCCTTACATGAACAATCTCAGCTAGAACTTCCATTTAGTGCTTAATATGCAGTGCACAGCTTGGTGTGACCAGGTTGAAAACCTAGCCGCCTCTATACCTGAAAAAATCACAACACATCTGTTATATTCGCATAAAATACAAGATTTAGCCATATATCTTAACAGAGACTAACTACTGAATTTTTCAAAGCTCCACAAGATAGTCGGCAGGAGACTTCAGCTTCTCCAAAACTCTGCATTTTTCAACCATTATGAAAAAACTCGTACCATAAGAAACCATGATGATTTGTTCTGGCTAATAGAAAAGGAAATGGGGTAGGAGGGACAAAAAAGACGCCGTTTTTGTGTGCATTAATAAAACGACGTCGTTTTCAACTTTGAACAAAGATTGCTTTACAAATACCCAATCCAACACAGCCAACAGTTAGATGAAATTAGTATCACTCGAATAAAATTTTCCCTCCAATTCATTGTTCTATATAAACTCCTCCCACTCAACTCACTCTTTTCTATTCACTTCCACTCCATTTTACTCACTGATTCTCTTTTTATTTCGTCATCGTCGTCTTTCTTCCATTTTTGCTATCGCTACAGTTGTTGAGGTTAGTTTATGTCTGAGCTAATTCCATTTCTTTCAATTTTGACTATCGCTTCAATTTGAATGTCGCTATATTTCTTGTCGATTCATCAATAGGTTGATTCATCGATGCTGAGATTATCGTACTCGATATTACTTTCTTGATTCTCTAGGCAGTTTATTCAATGCTGATAATAATATCGCTATAATTCTTGATGTCGATTCATCTATTGATGGAGATTGACATTTACAATGCTCTAGAGTTGTTTAGGTTTTATTTGATTTTCACACTCATTCTTGCAATTAGATTCTTCATTTTTAGGCATTTTGTTGACCGATCGATTCTTGACAATTCTATTTGCTTGAGAATTTTTTTTGTCCAACCTCATAAAATTCTTAATAATTTTGAAATCTGCAGTTAAGATGGCAATGAAGGAGTCTTCCAAGTACACCGTGGTGATCAACGGACTCAAATTCACGTATCCAGGAATTGATGGACATCCACCTCCTGCATCCACGATAGATGATTTCTCCCTCAGGCTCAATGCTGGAGATCGCTGTCTTCTAGTTGGATCCAATGGCTCTGGTACATTTTACTCTTTTCTTTTCATTCTTGATTACTTGAATCAAATTCCAGCGAATGATTGTCTTGTTTTGTGGATTCTGAAACAAATTTCACAGGCAAAAGGACGATTCTGAAGATACTAGGAGGAAAACACATAGTGGAGCCTCACATGGTTAGGGTATTGGATAGGTCTGTTTTTCACGACACTGCTTTAACATCCTCCGGTGATCTCTCTTATCTTGGAGAGGAGGTTAGTCTGCTAACTAAGTTATTTACAGTAGATATTTGATGTGTCAGTTTTTTTGTTTTTTTTTCCTCAGATTCAAAATCTTAAAGCTGGTAGAATTCTGTGATTTTATACTGTTTCATGAGTACAGAATTATGTGATTTTATACTGTTTCATGAGTACTCTATGCAATCTCCACATAGTTTGACTGTATTAGGCAATAAATAAAAGGTAGTGATACTTATATTAAAGTGTATTGAGTGGAAGTGTTGCTTTTGTAGTTGAAGCCCGATGTTGCTTCTGCTTTTGTAATGGATGTCTCCGCAGAGAAAATGATATTTGATCTAGCAGGTCTTCCTCAAAGAAGGGAGGAATTGATTAAGGTAGTGTGAGATGCACATTTTAACTCAACTGCTATAGTTTGAGATCCTGCACTGTGTAATTAAATGAATTGTGTCTGCTTGGTAAAGTAGATTTTAGATATTGATCTTTCATGGAGGATGCACAAGGTCTCTGAAGGCCAAAGAAGACGTGTACAAATCTGTATGGGTCTTCTTAAGCCGTTTAAGGTATCTATTTATATCATCATAGTGAATTGAAGTCGTATTTAATAGTATTCTTCATTGAGAGTTTTTTAGAAATTTTGTGTTCAATTTTTATCATGCTTGAAGCTTGTTTCTGTCCAGGTTCTTCTTTTGGATGAGAAAGCAGTAGTAGGTCTTGACATGTTGGCCAGGGTGAACCTCCAAAGGTTTTTAAAGAAGGAATGCGAAGAACATGATGCCACAATTATCTACGCAACCCATATATTTGATGGGCTGGATGACTGGCCTTCGCATATTGTAAATCTTTCTAGGACTACTAATTTATTTTGATGTGTGCTTTTATATATATATATATATATATATATATATATATATATATATAAATTTAAAATGTTCAACTCTATTCTTAGGTTTATGTTGCCCATGGGAAGTTGAAACGTGTACTGCATATGGACATATTTAAGGAAAAGTGCAAGTTACAACTTTGGGTAAGCTTTCCAAATCTGAAATTTTTAGTTCTGGTCCATGATAGGTGTAGGCTGTTGATTATGACTAGTTCCATAAATTATTTAATTTGTTTCTGTTGTTACTATTATGACTTTCCTGTAGAGATGTGTAGAGCATTGGCTGAGGAAAGAAAGAGATAAGGAGAGCAGAAATGGAAATGATTTTTCAGAATTCAATAAACAAGTTGAAGGGAGTCATGTGACTGAGGATCCAACCTGCGCTGCACCTATTTCAACAAAAAGAGACGAAGAGTGGATAAATGAAAGAGTAATTGTTTAGATATATATTCTTTTATATCTATATCTATATCTCATCACATCTAATGTGTTTTATTGTCAACTTTTCAGTATAGGAAAGACGGGGAGATTGGGGAAGGATCATCTGGCGTTGTTTACCAAGGATGGGATCGTCAAGAAAGACGAGCCGTAGCTATGAAGATGGTGGAGATAAACTCAAAATCTTCATATGTTCCGGATGTTGAGAATGGTGAAATTCCTATTTTGGAAAAATTGGGGGAGCATCCTAATATAATAAGGTACATATGCACCTATCATTTGAGAATTGCTTTTGTGGAGTAAGCCTTATAGTTTATTATTCCTCTTTAGGTTGCTGGACAAGGTCACCGGTAGCCCACACGTTTATATGATATTTGAATTGATGGATATGAGTTTTTTAAAATTCATGACCTCTTATCCACGTGTTTTAGACGAGGATACAAATAGAAAGGTTAGTAATATATCTTTTAAATTTCTGTATATATTCAATATTATTGTTTTTTAATCTTAAAGATTTATATTTTTATTATTTTCTTTTACAGAAACTGCTCCATCAAATGCTTTGTGCTGTTGCCTACTGTGACAGTAAGAATATTGTACATCGGGATGTAAAGCCAGAAAATTTGTTGATAAATACGGGCTCCCTAAACATAAAGTTAGCTGACTTTGGGTTCTCAGTAGATCTGAATAGTGAGATTGCAATAGATGCAGTGAAGGTAATTCTGAGTTATTTGTTTGATAAAATTCTGTCCATTCAATAATAACTATAATTACTGTAATTGTTTGTTTAGATCGGGACACCTGGCTATATAGCGCCTGAAGTAATGCTAAGACCTCTCCAATTCAAGATTAGTGCTGATGTGTGGTCAGTGGGGTGTATTTTTGCTGAAATATTGAAACATGAGCAGTTATTTGGTTCTGGTAGTAGTGAAGGAGAAGAATTCAAGAAGAGTGAAGAAAAAGTGGTGGAATGTGAGAATAGTGAAGAAGAGGAAGAAGAGGTGGATGAGAATAGTGAAGAAGAGGAAGAAGAGGTGGATGAGAATAGTGAAGAAGAGGTAGAAGAAGTGGGTGAAAGCGACGAAGAATTGAGTGACAGCAATGAAGAAGAGGAAGAAGATGTGAGCAATGAAGAAGAGGAAGAACCAGTGGTGATCCTACGAAAAGAGCAATGGGAGTTAGCACAAAATCAACTGCAGATTATATACAGGTTTTTATACCTTTGTAGTTAAATTGAATTTTGTTATCTGGTTTATTTGACAGAATTGGATTTTATTGGGTGATTTAACTTAGCAGTACTTTTTTGCTTATGAAGTTTCATGGGAATTCCCAATGAAGAAACTTGGCCTGGAATTGTGTCTTTACATAATCATCATGGTCTTTCTTTCACGGATTCCATCCCAGCGGTAAATATGGCCTTCAACAACATTTTATGCAGAACTGATTTATCGATGAAATGACATATAATCTTATATTTCTTTCAGGATTTCAGTGTAGAATTTCCGAATCTCAATCCAGCTGGCATTGACATCTTGAAGGTACTTGTACACCTCAATAAAGAAGCTTGTGATATGCTTAATTACTAATGCAAGTATGAATTTTGGTGCAGAGAATGCTTTGCTTGAATCCGGACCATCGAATAACGCCTCAAGCTGCTTTGGAGCATGACTATTTGAGAGTTGATTAGGCAGCTGGACCCAAAATAGGTTGGGGTGGACGCGGTAAAGGGAAAAGATAGATATTGCATAAGAGCCATAAATCATGTAGATAATGCACAGGAGATTCGATATAGGTTTTTGCTTTCAAATCTAATGCATAAGTGTAATCATGTAGACATAGCAGAAGAGAGTAAATATTCAAACATGTGTAGACATAGGAGAGGAGATTAGACTTTAAGGTCAGATCTTTTACTTCCATAGAGAAAATCATGCTTGACTAATAGTGTAAGTGATATATCAAGTAAACAATCCAGATAGTGCATCTATACACTAATCAATATATTTTACATAAAAATAAATAGACATATGTCAATACTTATATTTGTATCCACGCCAACACTGTTATCTTTACTGGCTTTTGTGCATAGAATTAGAAAAACATAATTATCAATGCGATTATGATCTTACAAACGATGCAATAATAAATACAAAGCAAATTGAAAGAGTTAAAAAATTCTTTGTGACTGCTGCTTACAATTCTCTGAGAGTTAACAATCTGCAGTCTCTTCTCGTGTCATTGTTCAAAGGTACGCTGACACTAAATTGCATTAATAGAAACTTTTAAGGTTGTTGGGAATTAGATCGTGAATGAAACATTGGGACATAAGGTTTGCTTCATATGTTTTGAACTTAAAATTCATTTGCTTTTCTTGCAAGTCAGAAAATGATTGATCCTCTAGCTATACTGTAAAAGTTATTGTCAATGTAATTTAATTATCATCTCTCTTGCACTTATTTTTGCAATTTCAGACTTCTCTCTATTATTTCATTTATGAGTTATGAAAAGCAGAAATCGAAAAGATGAAGAAGAGGAGAGAGGAAAGAGTCCTTGAAAAGGCACACTATGAGGAAGAAATAGTGAGATTTTGTACAGTAAAGGCTTGCTTTTTAAATTTATTGGCAACACTAAATGGATTAGTGAGTTATTAATCAGATTGAAACTTCAACATCAACATCAACCACATATATGAGCTTTAGTCCCAAACCACTTATGTTTGGCTATATGGATTCTTTAGTTCCTCTCTTTTCACTCTTTAAATAATCTTCTCTTTTCATTCTTTAAATAATCTTCCTTACGCTCAATCCTGTTATAATTTGTGTTTGCTATATCGTTCTTTTAGTTTCAGTCTACTTTGTCTTCTCCTTCTGTTCCATACAAGATTTTTCCTAGATGCTCATCATATTAGTCCACTTAGATCTCTAATGTTATTGGACCCACAATGCATATGGTTGGTTTTCATTCTATCTAGCATTAAACCTTCTAAAATTAAGTGTTGTCCATGCAGTCCTGGCTTATACTCGACTGCTTTTCAGTGCTCATGAACAAGAATTTTATCATGTGCTAGAGTATACTCCATAGGATCCACCTTCAAAACTGTGCATTAACATGGTAAATAGGTAAAAGGCTTAGAGCAGAGGTTTAAATAGAAGGGAAATCTGCAGTGAAGTTCTTATACAGTACTCACACAAACCTCATTGCATATGTGTTCTTTTACATTTCTAAAGTTTTATATGCATAGTTCATTGCTAACACCTACTCCAGAAATCCCGTGTTCCCCCTATTGATTGTGTGTGTTTTATTTTAAATCTTTAGGGACCCTACACTGATGATTCTTTTCTCTAGGTTATTACCTTCCTTCAAATTCAAATCTATGAAACCTCAGTCATAGGTTACTCTGTTGTTATTTAGGTACAGTATGTTTTAGTTATAAATTTGTCTTCGCAGGCATTTAGCTAAGCTACATGCTAGGGCGAGTTCCAGACTGGGAGCAGAATGAAGAGGAGGTTTGATTTTGTATTGATGCTGTTAGTTTGAATTGATAATGCCATACTGCCTTCCTTTTGGGTTATAACTTGATGACTTTTATAATACATTCGTTCTGCAGTTCCATTTCGACCATAGCATAGTAAGGTCCGAGATTAGATTGTATGAAGGTCATGTCAAGCCAATTGATGGTTTGGACAAACGCCTTAATGGCTCAGATGAACCATACGTTGTGTTTCATGTTCCTTCACTTATTGCTTTCTTGCAATTCTGCATCAAACAGATATACAATGAACTGGTCTGCTGATTTGATTGGGATGCAGGGCTTGATAGTGAAGGGGATGGAAGATCTTCATGATGATATCAAAATGTATCCGGATTTAGATAAGGCGATCCAACTCATACAAAGGATTGGGGGTATGCTTCATTTGCATTTTCTAACTTTATGGAGCTGTTTTCGCTTGCCTCAGAGAGCTAGGAGCATGGTCAGAATGCAGTGTTCTTTTTGTTTTCTATTAGGTTAAATTGGAAAACTACTGCTGAGCCCAAGTAGACTTCAGTAAAGATATTGCTAAGCCCATGTACCCTTGGTATCTTTGCTGCATTGGAATTTGTCTCTATCTGTACGAGCTTGTGTTTTCAAACTTACAGATCACTGCATCCAGAGCTTGCATCTTCGGTGTATTGGTGCTTATTGTTAATAATTGGGTGATAACTGGATTCAGGAAGTCATGATGTAGTATTAGAAAGTTCTGTATACTGTATATTAACTGGTATGTGTAATTTGGACAGGAACTTACGATCGTCTGCGAGTGGGAATTAGCTGTAGCATGGAAAAAGGATGCACTTGATCGAGCTAGAGCCCGTGGAGAGCAACCTCATCTTCGGTTACTTGCAGAAGAGCAAGGGCTTCATTCTAGTAACAAAGAAGCTGATAGGAGTCTTTTGCAAGGGAAAGCTCACAGTGAGCTTGAGACCTCGCAGACCCAAATTGAATCACAGATGTGTATTGAGAGGCTATTCTAAAACAACTTCACATTTAGAAAGTGAAGGTTCTTTTCTTCCAAGGTTGTTTATCTTTTGCCTTTTCACAACATCTATTTGGACCTTTAATATACATGTGAAATTACAGTCTGTTTTGAAGGAAACCACATGCTGAGATGCTGCTTAAGTATCTGCTCCACTGCTTTGAGTAGCCTTCAGAGGGTAAAGATAATCTTGTTGAGGATAGTCAGAGTGAAGATCAGAGTACGTCTTTTTCTGTCATTTTCTAAATGAAACGCTTAATTAATTCTATTTTTTGGTTAAGGATTCTATGCAAGTTATTTTATGTTCACTGATCTGCAGAAGTTGGAAGACTCTCTCCAGAACCTATCTTGAAGGAAGAGACTCAAGGAGAGGAGGTGGAGGAGGAAGCTCCTACCTACACTATCAAGAAGGATGGAAGCAATGGCAAGACATGCACCTTGAGGTTTCACGCCAGACCTCCCTATGAGGACATTGTAAGTCTACTTTCCTGGGTAAATTATTGAATTTCTAAAGAAAGGATTAGGAAACACCCTTCTATTTATATGGTTTATTTATTTTGAAATCAAATTCGCCTGTTGCTCTTTGATCAGGTGACGTCTCGGAATTTATCACTTCTTTTCAGTCCCGAATGTTTTTGTTTTCGTGTTTTTTTTTGTCTATGATTGTTTTGCAGCGGTATGAAGATTTGTGGTTGTGTTCATCATTGGTTGTCAATTGCGATTGTAGGTGTAAAATTAAGTTGTCCGTAGTACAATTATTTAACAGAATCATTACCTCCAACAGGTGTGAAAAATGGAGGGGGGACACGAAATTCCTCGAGGGATTGAGTACTTGGAAGACAAACGTAACCTGGTAATATGTTCTTCTCCTTCTCATTCAGGATGCTATTGAATGGATTTAGTGTAAATGCTGTTTAAGTTTCAGGTGCTTTTGGTGATTCTGTGGTGTGGAAGTTGTTAATCACCTGTAGTGTGGTTGATCAGATTAGTTTTGTTATCTTTGTTTGAGCGGCTGTATTTCTTGTGTTGCATTCGCATTTCGCATTGACTTTTGATATTGGAGAAGTGTTTGTTTGCTGTTTTCTTGAGTGTATACTAATTTCTTGACAATTAGTTGTTGGATGAGATGTTGGCATTGGCCAAATTTGAGTGATGTTTGTTTTTTCAGCTTATCACTTATTGTTGCCACTTAATTTAAGATATTTTATTCATGAATTTGGTGTAATTAAGTGGCATTAAGTGTTAAGTGAAGAAAAACAAACAAGCACTTATGGTTAGGAAATTAAGTAGTCATTTATTTTGGGGAAGATATTGGAGATTATGATTATTTGTTGGTATCTGTTATTGATAGTTGCCTTGGTGGGAGAAGATTTTGTCTGTGCTACTATTGCTATGTTTATTGTGTTATGCTGTTTGGAAATTTTTCCTTAGGCTTTTATTTAGATTTTGTACTCTACTTACTCATGCACATGTGGTCAGTGTTCTGGATGTGAGTACAGTTGAATTGGAAAAAAATTATTGTCATTGCTGGAGTTTGAATAAATGGTTTTGAAGGTTTTGTGTACATTGATGGATTAGCTTTTATGATAAAGTGTATCATAACTGTCTACAGTGGTATTGATTTGCACTTTGGAATTTGTTGCAAATTCGACCTGTTTATTTGTGATGTAGGAGCATTTGTGGAAATCAGTTTTCCCAAGGATTGATTCATAAACATTCTTTGTTATCCTCTCATGCTACATTTGTTCTTTCATTTGTCATTGGATAAATCTTGCTTCTTAACGATGGTGATGTTTTCATGACAGTGGGAGCAATTGGATTCCGTTTATCAATACAACTGGAACTTCTTGAACTTAGAAGTGAGTCTTCATTTCATTTTTGGTGTTAAGTTCACTAATCTATTGCTGCCAATTTGAGTAAGTTGTAGCAACAAGTTAACTGTCTAAAAAAAATTTAATTATATCCTATAATGATTAATTCTTGCCAGGAAGCTTTTGAGGAAGGAAGAAAGCTAAATGGGCAGAAAGTTTATCTCTGGGGTTGTACAGAGCGTAAGTGCCGTGGAGATATTCCAACTTATTAGGAACTATTAGTGATACATACATTTTTTTATTTCTGGCTGAGACTTTAAACTATATCGCAATAGTTCTTTCACTTTAACATTTTCTCATGTATATTTATGCAGCTCAAATAGTTATGGTTAACAGTGTTCACAAAGTCATATGCATACCTGTTATTGTTGCTGTAAGTATGTTTGAGCAATTGCCCTTTTGTTTATGAATTGTTTTTGGAGAAGATCATCTTGTTTTCCACTTGCATTCTTATTTCCTGGCTTATAAGTTTCTGTATTTTTGCTTGCTTGTTTTCGCCAGGTTGTATCTCCTTTTCCACCTTCAGATAAGATCGGGATTACTTCTATTCAAAGAGAGGTCGAGGAAATTGTTCCCATGAAAAGGATGAAAATGGACTGGGTTCCATATATTCCTTTGGAGAACAGGTATCTACTTTAGTCTCTCTCAGTTATTTAGCTTTTCATTTTTGAAGGCTACATATGATCTTTACTGGAGTTGCTTTCTGAGTTTCTGATGCTACTCTTCATTTCCTCTTCAGAAATAGGCAAGTGGAGAGATTGAAGGCTACATATGATCTTTACTGGAGTTGCTTTCTGAGTTTCTGATGCTACTCTTCATTTCCTCTTCAGAAATAGGCAAGTGGAGAGGTTGAAGTCTTCACTGTACATATTCAGCTGCACCCAAAGAAGGTGAAGTCTCATTTTCTATTTATTCCCACAGTTTCTTCAAATCCTATCATTATCAATTCGTATTTGATTGCATGCTGCCTTGATATGGAATAATCTGCCGTAGATTGCAATAATTTGGGTTTTATTGTTTATATTTTCTTGTTTAATTTACTTTTAAGTTCTGCCCATGTGGATTCTAAGAGCTCCTAGATTTCTTCTTCTGTCCTGCAGCATAAGTAGTATTTCAATAATACTGATGTCACTGGTTTGATTTCTTATGGTATGTTGTAATAACCCCAGGCATCTTTCTTCTTTGAACTGATCTACCTTCCGTCAACTGCCCAAATTTGTCATGCTTGTTCGGTGGTGATTTTTTCTTTTAAGTTAATTGTTCAAGTGCATGATGTAAGCATGAGTCAT
Organism: Cardiospermum halicacabum; assembly: GCA_031304145.1. Lineage (NCBI taxonomy): Eukaryota > Viridiplantae > Streptophyta > Magnoliopsida > Sapindales > Sapindaceae > Cardiospermum > Cardiospermum halicacabum. The sequence goes on from CM062392.1 coordinate 27,782,183, forward strand.
ATTCCATTTATCATATTGTATCAACTTGTCTTGGATATCTTAGTTAAATTAAACATCTAGAAATCTTCTTTGAAACCTTCTAGTACATTGGATATTTAAATAGTGTGCTGTTAAAGACCCTTATTGCTAATTACATTGCTCACAGGCCAGAGAAGCCAGGCAATAGGCTATTGAAGAAATGAATGCAGAGACAAGAGCAGCTTTTGAAAATATGAGGTTCTACAAGTTGTATCCTGTGCAAACACCATACACACCCAATCTTCAGAAGGTATAGCCAAGATATTACAAATCCAGTATTACAAATAGATTTGAACAGAAACTATTGTTTTCATCCTTCTTTTTTCGTCTATTTGCAACTTGATCTCGGTGATCTATGTAAGTTAATGTCTTTCCAATGTATATGAGTATAAATCTTCTTTCTGCATTTTGATTTTCCTCCTATACAGTCTGCAGTTTAAATTGTTACTATGGAAAAGCGCCTGAAGTTCTATGAAGGAGCTTGCTAGTCTGCTTCGGCTTCCTAAGAGTGGACCAGTCATGTGAAAGATAATGTAGAGTTTTTATGGTGTCTCTTGAATCTGTGGTGTGGAATTTCCCCTGAGCTCAAGTATTGCCATTTTGTACATGTAGAAATTTCTCATTATAGAGTGGATCAGTCATGTTGATAATTTATTTATTATTGTCATTGTTCTTGCTGTCTGTTATTAGTAGATTTTCTATAACAACTAGTAGAGGCGATGGTGAAAATGGGGATTTTTTTAGAGTATAGGAGGATTGTTATGGATGATGTTTCTCATACGTCTTTTTATGAATTTTGTTGTTGGGATCTGACCAGGGAAATGATTATGGAAATGATAGATTAAGATGTTTTTATATACTTATTGTGATTTTGTTGTTGGATCAAATGGCAGCGAGTAAAAGTGCATATCTGAGTTGAATTCTCTCTGAGCGTCTAATATTGTATTTTCTCGAGCGGTTACACTGCATTTCAAATAGGAATAATAGCTAGTTATTATATCAAATTTCAAACTGTATTTGATATTAACTTTAGTTTTTAAATTAGATGTTAGATTACGAATATTTATTACAAATATTAATATAATTGAAAAGATAATAATATAATTAATTATAAATAAAAAATTAATTAAGTAAATCACATAAAAATTAATTAAGTAAATCACATTTTGTATTTGAGTTGAAAGCTATCTGTACTAACTTTGGCAAATACTATTTTAAACACCAATGAAAATTTGCAAAAGCTAATTTAGAATTTAAATATTAATTGATTTTCAATTAGCTATTACATTAGTTTTTTAAATAACGGTAACAGGTAACTGTTATATTAGATTCTAATTGAATGTAGAATGTTTGGTATTGAATGTTAAATAAAGAAAAAATACTAAAATTTATTACATCTATAAATATAACTGAAAAAATAATGGTATAATTAATTATAAATAAAAAGTTGATAAAGTAAATCACTTCATTTATTTTGAAAGATACCGGAATAATATACACTGAACACTTATGGAGACGTGGGTATGCCGTGTCAGACACGTTTTGGACACTTTAATTGTCCGACAGTTGTCTGACAGCATGTCCATTAAATAAATAAATAATAAAATAAAAATTTGAACATACGTGTTCCGACACCCCACTTTGGCCACTTCATACGTGTTCGGTATATATTCGACACTTTTAACTCTTATTATTTAATTATTTTATTTTATATTTTTCTTTAAAAAAATCTTAATTTGTCACTTGTCAATTTATTTGTTCAACACGCTGAAAATCAAATTAAAACTCTAATAATTTCATATACAAAATTGAATTTTATCTATTTAATATTATTTATGAGTATGCTCTTTATTATATATTTTAAGTATTATTTATGAATATGCTCTCTATTATATATTTTAAGGTAAAATTATAAATGTACATATTATATAATTAATTATTTATATAAATATATAAATTTTTACATGTATTTTTTATTATATAAATATTATTATATATTATTTTAATATTATTTTAATACTCGCGTCGAAATCGTGCTGTGTATTAATTTTTTAAAATGATTGTATCCCATATTTATATTTATATTGATATTCCTGTGTTGTCCGTGTTACCTTATTTGTATCGGTGCAATATAGGTAATACTATCTTAAACATTATTATAAAAAACATTTTTGTTTAAAGCACCAAGTATACAATTTTATTTTATTTTTTTCTTTTGTTTTCTGAAACATTACCGAACACGTCTGCAAAAGCTAATTTAAAACTATTGCCAACATATAATATTTTTTTTCAAAAGGAAAAAGTAATTTAAAATTTAAACGCTTTTTAAAATATCAATTAAAAATTTTATTTTATCAAATACACTTACTTAGTATTAGTATTTAAAATAATATTTATAAAAGTTATTAAAAATAATTTTTAACATCAATTTATTTTATTAACTTTTCATTTCTAATTAATTAAATCATCAATTTTTCAATTTTATTTATTTTTCAATATTATTTTTATTAATTTTAAATGTGAAAAAAATAATTTAAAATTAAAATTAATATCAAATATTTAATAACTAAACAAAATTATAAAATAAATTAAAAATTAAATACTATTTAAAATCCTAACCAAACAACTAATTTCCCAATATAAAAAACAATTCAAAATAATAATGATATTCATGCATCCGGATTAATGTAATAATATTTTGAAAACAGTAAATACTTTTAAAAAGTTTGACTTTTATCAAATTGAAAAATAAATAAATAAATAAAATGAGAACATTACTCATAATTTATAAATACAAAATTATTTTAAAAGAGTTTGATTTCTAACTAATTGAAAAATAGATAAATAAATAAAATAATAACCTTTAATCATAATTTATAAATACAATTAATTTTTAAATTTTACTTGGAATGAAGCCTAAGTCCAGGTATTGAAGAGGTCAGCTTCACCATGAAAACAAGATGCATAAACTCTAGTTGCAATACTTCTCGGAGTTATCCAACCTCTAAAATATTTAAGTTCTTCATTCCGATTTTTTCTTGTTGGGAAAACACGGCTAGATTTGATACCACTTGTTGAACAAATCGGTGATCCAATGCAGCGGAGACGAGTATTGGTAACCACAAAGTAAAACAACATACACAAAGTAAGAAATAGGGATAGAAAATAAGACACAAGGTTTTTACGTGGAAACCCAAAACGGGAAAAAACCACGGCCATCAGGACGACGAGGGACTACTTCACTATGTAACAATAAAGTAACAGTTACAACCAGAATATCACTCTCTCACTCCCCAACCCAATTATATTGGTTACAGTCTCACATACAAGCTCTCCTCATATGGCTCTCACAGGATAACAAGACTCGATCGCAGAACTCGAGATCTCCATGGTCTCCATGGTTCCCAGGCCCCCATGGGGTACCTCCCAAACCTAACCAACTAGATCTACATTGTTCTCTCAGGATATCTAATAGTAGATACAAGCACCATATTTATAACATTAGGTTACTTAGTCACAAAGTAATCCTAAACCATTAAGAAAACCTTTTCCTATTTAGGATTCTCTAGGATCTCTTTCCTAATTAGAATCCTCTTTAGGAAATACCATTCCTAATCAAATATAACACTTCCAAAACATTCTTCGAGTCTTTTCCTAATTACAAACCAATTATGGATACGGAGTATACCCGAATTCTCGTCACAATCCTAACATTTCTCACCCCTAGAATCCCATTCGCTGGCCGCCATAAAATCTCAATCTCATTTCTCCCCTCAAATCTTTTAGCATTTCCCCTCAATGGAACAGAAAACATGTACGAATTTTTCCAGTCATCACAAAATATTGCATGATACTTCTTTATCCGTTTTCCAGATAACGCAATCCATTCAGTTTTTGAAATATTTAATCTAAAGAAACCACAACCAGTATCTAGCAATATATTTCCATCACAATTATTGATTTACCTGGTTGTTCTGGAAGCAATCCCCATTGTTGCTTATTAATATCAAAAGAATGGATATCTCTATCGAGAGTGACACAGTAAAGAAAATTGTCCGAATAAACAATCTGATCCATCACTTCGGTCTTGAATGATTCTGATTTCAATGTCTTTCAGTCTTCTTCCTTGAATCGATATGTTTGGAACTTGAATTTGGGAGCAGAGAATCGAGTATTAGTCATGAAAATTACAATACAATCCGGAGAAGTAGGGGCAGATGAGAATGTAGCTTTAGTATCATCATTGAGATGTGCTTCTAATCCAGTCACTTTAGGCAATTTGATGGTTTCATTGGTAAAAAAAAAAGAGTAGAGGAAAAGGTATATGCCATCGGAAGTTCTATTCGAGAAAAGTATCCAACCGTTTTTCGAATCATGGAATAGTGTATTCTGATCAAAGTAGTTGTGATTATGATTTTCTATGGGGTTGATGGTGTAGGTTGTTTGTGCAGCTGGGTCGAAAAGCTTAATGATGTGCTTACCACAATGGTAAGACATCACCCATGGAAGAAACTCCCGAGTGTTTTTGGTTTTCTGATAAATACTCTGCCAATTCTTGTAGGATGAACTCACTAAAACTCTTTCTAATTCTTTGCAACGCTTCATGATAAGTTTCAGAATATCGTCTGGAAGATCAGCCCAATTCCTCTGTGTTGTTAACTTCTTTGGATTAACCTCCATCTTCACTTAACGGCAACAGATTCCGAGGCTGATCACGGCACAGCGTGATGGATAGGGAAGTGGCGGTAGGGGAGATTGAGGGTGATGAGTATGTTTATAGATTTCCTGATTCAATACAAATAGGGTTGCTTAAATATATTTTATTTTAATTTTTTAATAAAAAATAATATAATAAATTACCAAAATAGAAATCCTAAAAGCTCATAGGTTGCATATTTATTTTTGAAATCAAATTCATAGATTCTTCCATTCAGTTTGGGCTTTAAAAAAAACTTGTCAGTCTCACTGTCTCCGGCAGTGGCTCTTTGAACAGGTGACGCCTCAGTCATTATATCTTCTTTTCAGTGTCGAATTTTTTGTTCTTGTGTTGTTTAGTCTTTGATTGGTTTGCGGTGGTGTGAAGATTTGTGGTCGTGTTCGTCAGCACTGGTCAATTGAGATTGTAGGTGTAAAATTGCATTGTGTTCATCAGCCTTTTTGTTTATAGATTGTTTTTGGAGAAGATAATCTTGTTTTCCGCTGTCGCATGTCTGATTTTTTCATGGTTTTTCAGTGGTTATTTTTTCTCTTTTAAGTTAATTGTTCAAGTGCATGATGCATGATGTGTTGGATTCCATTTATATGAACATGTCTTGGATGTCTTAATTAAATTTAAACATCTAGAAATCTTCTTTGAAACTTTCCTCTACATTGGATTCTTTCTCATTGACTTGCAAGTTAAATTTCTTCATTCATATTTGCTAATCCATTTTAACCCTTTAGAACTGCATTATAAGGTTTGAAGATTGCGTCAAGGCATATGAATACTGGCTGCCTTGTAAATCTTTGCATTTTATATTTTTATGCTACCTTGATATATAAGGGTAATAGAGGTTGTACAAGTTCTATCCTGTGCAAACACCGGACACACCCAATCCCCAAAAGGTATAGGCAAGATATATGAATGTTAGAGATTTTCATTATATCCCTCTTCATCACAGGCCACAAGTTCAATGATCAAATCAATAAGATGATGAATCAGCTTTGTTGATGATGTTGATGCTATGACTAATCCCAACTTATGCTCTGATACCAGTTTGTTAGGAATAGAGGAGACAGAATAGCACCAGCCAAAGTAGAAACAAACAACAAAGTAATGAAGAAATAGAAAAGAGACACAAGAGATTTAACGTGGTTCGGCGATGTGCCTACTCCACCAAGATAGCAACTTAACTATTGAGAAATAACAATTACAAGTCTTTCAGACTACACTCTCTCCAATGCTATCATGCACTCTACCTAGACTAGCAATAGCCTAATTAACCAATTGTACCGAAGGAATAACCAAACCTGACAATATGCCTTAAACTGCCAGAGATAGAACGTCTTCTACAACCATCCATTGTACCAACAATGGTGTTATCTATGCCAGACAACTTTCGGATACCTAGAAGGTAGTAGAGGCGCCAACTCTTGATGATTGGGGTTATGACCCCCAATCCTTGATATCCACCCAGAGGGTTGGGATGGGATAATTACTTCTTCATGAGACAGCTCTATTTATAGTGATCACTAAATATACTTTCCTAATTTATTTCCTCTTTATAGGAAATACCAAATCATCATAATTAAGGAAACCAAATCCTTATTCTAAATAAGGATTATAACAATAAGGAAATAGATCTAAACTCAAAATAGGAAATCCTTCCTAAAGGGAATCCTTCCAAATTAGGAATCCTTATAATCCAAGTAATTAGGAATTCCTTGTGATTCAAGGCATCACAACAATGAAATTACAAATCCAGTTTCACAAATAGATTTGAACAGAAACTATAGTTTTCATTCTTCTTTTTTCATCTATTTGCAAATTGATCTCAGTGATGTATGTAAGTTAATATCTTTCCAATATATACGAGTATAAATCTTCTTTGTGCATTTTTATTTTCCTCCTATACATTCTGCAGTCTTAAATCATTACTATGGAAAAGCACATGAAGTTCTATGAAGGAGCTTGCTAGTCTGCTGCGGCTGCCTAGAGTGGATCAGTCATGTGAAAGATAATGTACAGTTTTTATGGTATCTCTTGAATTTCTGGTGTTTGAATTTTCCCTGAGCTCAAACATGGCCATTTTGTTTATTAAAAATTTCATGTTCATAATTTTATTTATTATTGTCATTGTTCTTGCTGGCTGTTATTAGTAGATTTTCTATGACAATTAGTAGAATGACGAAGGAAATGGATGGATGTTGTCATGTCTCTTGAGTTTATTTAAAGAGATGAGTAGAGGGGATGGTGAAATGGGGATTTTTTTTTTTTAGAGTAAATGAGGATTGCTATGTATGCTGTTTCTCATACTTGTCTTTTTATGGATTTTGTTGTTGGGATCAATGGGAAGATAACTAGGGAATTGATTATGGAAATGATAGATAAAGATGTGTTTATATACTTATTGTGATTTTGTTGTTGGGATCAATGACAGCAAGTAAAAGTTCATATCTAATCCAAATTGTATCCAAAATATCGAGTTAAGATACAATCAGCCCTAGGGATGGGCACGGTTCGGTTCAGTTTTCGTCCGAACCGAACCGAAATTTCGGTTTTGATTTTAGAAAACCGAACCGACAGAGGTTCAAAACCAAACCGAATCAAACTGAAATTAATCGGTTCGGTTCAAAACTGAAAAGAAAAAAACGAATTAATTTAACCTTTTTTTCGAATTAAAATCGAACCGAAATCCCGAACCAAACTGCAAACCAAACCGAATTGATTTTCTACCCTCCAAACCGAACTAAATTGAATTTAACAAAAAACCAAACCGAACTGAATACACCAATTTAATTTAATTTTGGTTTTTTCCCACCCTAACCAGCATAGAGGTCTTTCAGTTTAAACCTCTATGCTGGAACCCCCCTATTTGTTGGTTTGCTATCCCAAATTCTTCTAAGAATTTGGTTGTTGGTACCACATGTTCGGATAGGCAAAGCCACGTAACATTTTATATTTAAAAATACTAACATCATTGTTATATAATGCTAGAGTATTAATTTAAATTTTTTTTTAGAAAAAAAAATAAAAAATAAAAACAAAAAAAATATCTAAATGTACGGATCCGGATGTAGGGTTTGACTAGTGAATCGTTGAATGAGAAATTAAGAGTCCGTTTGAATGTCAATCTTGCTAACTTAAATAGCATTGAAAAGAAATCAAAGTAAGAAAAGTAAGAAGTGTTATACTTGTCTATGTAGTCGCTGAAGAAGTTAGTTGGAGTGATGTCAGAGATTATCGAAACCATCTTTAAGTTTGTCTAAGTAAAGTTCAAAACAATTATAGTATTCTACTTGATCGAGTCCAAGTGATTCCTTTAAAGGTTTCTTGAAATAATATTTATAGGTTGTTCGTGTTCAGCCACTGAAGATTATTGGGAGGTCCCAAGATCCTCGCACACTGATTTTTCGCCTAATTAGAGATTGAGTGAAAATCAGGTCAGTTAACTAATTCATTTAGCCGCCCAGACTTTTTGGTGTTGGCCTAAGTGGTATTGTGGGCTTTATAGTCTAATGGATTGTGAGCCTATAAATGTATTTGGCTGCATGGCCGGTTTGTTTCATTGGGCTTGGGCTCTTTGACCCATTTTACTTATAACTTTGGTTGCATGGCTCATTGACCTTATCAACTCGGTTCGCACGGCTTCCAAGATCACTAGGTACCCTCATTCTTCCGTAGGGAGGTATCAATGTGGATGAATGTCAATGGTCGTGTGCCAGGTTTGATGCGTCCCCCTCAATTGGAATTTCAATGGTCACATCTCTAATTAATGGCGTCGTTTAGGGCGTTTTTCATCTATAGATGCGTCAGGAGACGTAACGTCTTTGGAGAATCTTGTCCGTTAAGATTGTGCCACGTCCTCTCATTATGATGTGTCAGTTACGTAGATGATATGAATTCTATTGGAACTCAAGATGAAATTCAAAGAACTGCTGATTATTTAAAATGAGAATTTGAAATGAAAGAGTTGGGAAAATGAGATATTGTATTAGATTGGAAATTGAACATAAATCTGATGGGATTTTTATCCATCAGAAAGCTTATACTGAGAAAATTCTGAAACGTTTTAGTTTAGAAAAATGTCATCCATTAAGTACCCTAATGGTAGTTCGTTCCCTTGATCCTAAAAAAGATTCATTTTGACCAATGATGATGATGAAAATATCCTGGATTCTGGAACACCATATTTGACTGCTATTGGTGCCCTTCTATATCTAGCCCAATGTATAAGACCAGATATAGTTTTTGTTGTTAACTTGTTGGCTAGATATAGTTCCGCTCCGACCCGTCGTCATTGGAACGTAATCAAACATATTCTCAGATACATTCGTGGAACTATAGATTTGGGACTTTTTTACTCAAATTCAGATAAACCTTCTGATTTGATTGGTTATGCTGACACTGGTTATCTCTCGGATCCGCATAAAGCCCATTCTCAAACTGGGTATATTTTTACATATAATGGTACGCCTATATCGTGGAGATCAGTAAAACAAACTCTGGTTGTCACATCTTCGAATCACGCTGAAATATTGACATTACATGAAACCAGTCGGGAATGTGTCTGGTTGAGATCTGTCATAAATCACATCCAGAATTCATGTGGGATTCCCAAAATATGAATGAGCCCACAATAATTTTTTAGGATAATGTCACATGTATCGTCCAAGTGCGAGGTGGATATATCAAAGAGGATAGAACAAAATACATCTCGCCCAAGTTTTTCTACACCCACGAGCCTCAAGAGTCTCGACAAATCGTCGATGTAAAACAAACCTGGTCTTCAAGCAATCTCACGGATTAATTAACGAAGACTTTACCGACACCAACTTTTGAGAAGTTAGTTTACGGAATAGGAATGCGGAAACTTTCCAGATTAGAAGATTATGTTATGGGTGTAATTAATAAGGGGAGTTTTTTTTTTTTTTTTTAATTGGATTCTATAACAGTACTCTTTTTCCTTCGTCTAGTTTTTATCCCACTGAATTTTTCTGGCTAGGTTTTAACGAGACAGTCAAATTAATGGAAAACCAAAAAGGGTTGTTGTAAAACTTGACATGTGGATTCCATTATTGTTAGAAACTACACAAGGATAACACATCATATGTGTACATGTAGTGTAGCTAGTAATCTTTAAAATGTAACAAGACATGTGTTCTTTATGTCTCCATGTAAAAGTAAAGCAAAGGACATGAATAGATGAATTTTATTAAATTAGATTTGATTAATAATAATTTTTCTTCTTACCATAAGTCTTTTTATTTTTTTATTATTAAAATAAATAAATATTTATATTATACATATTTATTATATAATTTTTGCGGTATGGATACGGTACGAATACAGACGGTAAATTGCTATATTCATATTCGTACCATATCCATTACGGTTACGGTAAATTTATATCCGGATATAGTAACAGATTAATTTTTTCCATATACGAATACGGATATTTTTACTACGGTACGGTATCTGCAGATAATTGATCATATTATTATCTCTAGTATTGAAGATTGTATTCAAGTTTGTGTAACATCGTGTCCAAGCTTGTACTGAGGTATTTTATCAATCTATATCTATCCAATTGATTTTATTTATATTGTTCTTCCCGAACTCTCCTTATTGTTTTATTTTTCAAAACATGTATTATATTTGAGTGAGAGATAATGAATTTTATACAATATTGTTCTATTCAAATTATGAGTGTTGCTTTTATAAAAGAGTGTTTCGGATCAGATTTTCAATTAATGATTAGATTTTCAATTAGTAGTTAGATTAATGTTTCAAATAATAGTAGCAGTTAGATTAGATTGTAAGTTAGTTGTTAGGTTAGATTTTGCATTGACGGTTTAACGTCAATTTTAGTATGTTTTTTTTTAAAAAAAAAATTTAGATGTTAGATTATAAATTACTAAAAATTTATTACGATCATTAATATAATTGAAAGATAATGATATAATTAATGACAAATGAAATGTTAGTAAAGTAAATCACTTTTACCGTTTGAGTTGAAAACTATCTCTAATAGCTTTCACAAATATTATCTCAAAACGCTAATTGAAATGCTAAACATTGTTACTAAACACGCAATTTTAGCAAAAGCTATTTGAAAATTTAAAAGTTAAGATTATGTTTGGCATAAGATTTTCAACTAACTGTTAGATTAACTTTTCAAATGGTGGTAGCAATTAGCTGTTAAATTAGATAAATTAACTATTGAATTGAATATGTAGTATTAATTATAACTCTTAAATTAACTATTAAATGTAAAATTACTAAAACTTTATTACAAATATAAATATAATTAAAAATGTAATGAAATAATTAATTATAAATAAAAGGTTAATAAAGTAAATCACTTTGCATTTGTTTTGAAAGATATATGTAATAACTTTCACCACCACCATCTTAAACCCTATCATCAAATACACTTTTTTTTAAGCACCAAACAAGTATATATTTTTTTTAAATGTTCCCAAACACACATTGATTTATTTTATTTTTTTTCAAAAGCTAATTTAGAATTGTTACCAATCACAAAGTTATTTTTATTTTTTTTTATTTTTTGCAAAAATGAATTTAGAATCTAAGCGCTATTTGTATCAAATACACTATTAGTGTGTTTAAAAAAAAATTACAATTAGAGTTTCAGATAGTTGTTATAAAAATTGCACGTTTGATAATAACGTTTAAAATAGCATTAAGCGTTTCAATTAGTGTTTTGTGAAGGTTATTAGAGATAACTTTCGATCCAAACATTAATATTGATTTGCTTTATCAATATTTGTTTTATAATTAATTACATCATTATATTTTAAAAAATATTTATATATATATAATAAATTTTAGTAATTTTATATCTAACAGCTAATTTAAAAACTAAAATTAATAGTAAATATTCAATCCAACAGCTAACTACTAACACTATTTGAAACGCTAATCTAATAGTTAACTGAAAATCTTACGCCAAACATACTTTTATTATTAGCATTTAAAATAGTTTTTATGAAAATTATTAATGATAACTTTTAACTTTTAACGTGATTTACTTTATTAATTTTTCATTTCCAATTAATTACATCATTAATTTTTTAAATTATATTTATATTTGTATAATAAAACTCCGTTTGGATATCTTAAAAGATAAAATTAATTATTAAAATTAAGAGAAATATATCCAAACAGACTCTTAAGAGACCTTTTTATTTTTAGCTAAATGGGCTCTTACCAATTAACTCATTAATTGATCCAACTCTACTAACACTTAATTGTCCCACAATCTCCAACCCTTAGTAATTATTATCCCCGTCCCATATTAATAGTCCCAATTGCAGAAAACACAAAATTTAAGAAAATCAATTATTATCATATCTTTTTACTTATTTAACCCTATAAAACAATCATTTATTTGTTTATTATATTAAATGATTAGATATATGGGAAGGGTATAGAAGGAAAACAATGGAAAATAATTTGCGTTGGAACTCTAACATAATAAATAATGTTAGACAGTTTTTTAAAAAAAAAATGTGACTATTATTATAATAGGGGATGTAGTAGTTAGCTAGTTAGTAATTAATATGAATTAGTGGTCTTTCTGATTTCTGTTGGATCAGAAGCACACTTCTATAATAGCTTTTAACAATCAGCTGACTAATTATTAACTTTTAATGGATCCAAATATACCCTAAATAATTTAAAAACTAAAATTAATACAAATATCCAATAATTAAACTAATTTAAAAAATAAATTAGAAATTAAATGCTATTTGAATTACTAATCTATCAATTAATTTCCAAACATAAAAAGAAATTTAAAAAAAAAAAAATTAACCATATAAATTACAATATCCTAATTAACATAATGCTACTTTAATAACATTAAATAATTTAAAAGAGTTGATTTCTACAAATTTTAAATAAATTAATTGACCATCTTACACATAACATAATAATTCATAAATATAAATTAATTTTTAAATTTTATTTGGAAAGGAGTCTGAATCCAGACACAACAAATCCCAGCTTCACCGTCACGAAAACAGGAGGCATAAACTCTTTCTGCAACAGTTGTCGGAATTCTCCCATCTCCATTCCGCCTTTCTTCGTTCGCCCACAACCATAAATCTTCAACGTTATATCGCATGATGATTCTTAATGCGTTTGTTTTTGAAACATCTAATCTAAAAAATCCATCGGCAGTATCCAGCAATATACCCCCATTGAACGGGACAATTATTGACTTATTACCTCGTCGTGGAAGCAATCTCCATTGTTGCTTGTTCATATCAAAAGAATGGACCTCTCCACGGAAAGAGAGACAATAAAGAAAGTTGTCTGAATAAACGATCTGAGTCATCAGTACAGTCAAGAATGATTCGAATTTCAATGTCTTCCAGTCTTCGTATATGAATCGATATATTTGTCCATGAATCGATATATTTGGAACTTGAATTTAAAATTAGAATATGGAACAGTAATTTTAAAAATTACAATACAATCCGGAGAATTAGGGACGGATGAGAATGTGGCTTTGGTACTGTTATAAAAGTGTGCTTCTGATCCAGTCACTTTAGACAATTCGATGGTTTCGTTAGTGAAAGGAGAGAAGAAGAATAGGTATCTGCTATCGGAATTTTTATTCTCAAAAAGTGTCCAACCGTTTTTGGAATCGCAGAACCGTGTGTTCTGATCAAAGCAGTGTGATTGTGATTTGCTGTGGGATTGATGGTGTAGATTGTTTGTCCAGCTGGGTCGAAAAGCTTAATGATGTATGGTAAGACATCACCCATGGAAGATACTCACGAGTGTTTGTGATAGTGTTTTTGATGTTCTGATAACTGTTCTGCCGATTCTTGCACGATGATCGCATCAAAACTCTTTCTGATACAATGCAATGCTTCATGATCAGTTCCAGAATCCATCTGTGTTGTTAACTCCGTTGACTCCACCTTCACCGATCCTCAAGTTGATGACTATTTTTATAGACTTCCTAATTCGAACTGAATAAAATTAGGGTTGCGTGTATATATATATATATATATTATATATATATATATATATATATATATATATTATTTAATTTAAAAAATTATAAAAAAAATTGATTAATGACGTGCTGCGTATAATATTTATATATAGTTCGTATATATTTAATTATTTTTTAAAATGAAATTATTTAATTATTTATATAACTGTTATTTATAAAAATTAAAAAGAAAAAATCAACCCATAAAATTATAATTAATTTATTTAAATAAATAAAACTCAAAACTATTGATTAGTGTATGAATTTCCGATTTTATTAAAGTAAATAAGAATATAATGTTATTCCTTTTTTATTTATAATCAAAACTCTGATTCGTAAGCCACTGTCCCCGTACAGATCTCTCTGTAAGTCTTTTCAAATCCTTCTCACTGTAAGTTTTGTACTTTTCAATCAATTAGATCAAATTTTGAGGGTTTATGTATTCTAATTCGTAATCTATAAATACCGTTCTTTTTGTGTCGTCTCAATCGTATCCAAGTTCGTGTGTTCCTAAGATCAAGTCATGTAACTGCTGTAACTTTGTTTCTGTCATCTGGGTAATTATAATTAGCTGAAATCTGTCTCTTTCGTGTACATACAAGTTACAAAACTAAAAACTGGTAATTTTATAGTGTTCTATAACAGTTAATAAAAGAAAGAACTGCTGTGTTTGTGTTCTGTTCTGTCTGCCTTAGATTTGACCCCTTTTCTATATTGATTGGTGTGTTCTCTTGTACCAATGCTCCTTTTCGCCACTCATAAACTGAGTTGAATCGGAAACCGCACCTTGAGAAGGTGATCAAATGTTTAAGACCTGATGAAAATCAAAATATTTAGTAGCAGTTGATAAATTAATTGTGGAATAGAAATGTTTGTATATCGAGAAGTTGTATATATCATTTACAATGCTTTATAATGCAGTGGAGAAAGAAAGAAAAGGGATCTGTTTTTGAACAAGATGAGGGCACTAATTCTTGTTGGAGGATTTGGAACGCGGTTGAGGCCTTTGACACTTAGTATGCCAAAGCCCCTTGTGGATTTTGCAAACAAACCTATGATATTGCATCAGGTATCACTTCTTATATCATGATTATTAACAACGTGTTTAGAATCAATGGCTTAGTAATACATTTGCTATTGCTGTGTTTTCCCCACATCATTTTACTTGTTCTTTTGTGTCATAGTCTATTCCAATTGTAGTCATAAGATCATAGCTTGTGATTGTTGGAGTTTGTTTCTATTTGATAGTGTGATGTTTTTTCATGTGCTGTGTTTTTTTTAACTAGATTGAAGCTCTCAAAGCTGTTGGAGTGACTGAAGTGGTTTTGGCTATCAATTATCGACCAGAGGTAGTAGAGAAAATTTACAGTGTTTCTGCAGATTTTAATATTGCTGATTGAGTTCTGCAGCTACAATGCTATTTTTTGTTTTCATCTCTTTTAAAGTAATCTTGTTATGTGTTGAGCAATTTTGTTTTTCAGGTTATGTTGAATTTCTTAAAAGATTTTGAGAAGAAACTTGAAATCAAGATCACCTGTTCTGAAGAGACTGAGCCACTTGGCACAGCAGGTCCTCTTGCTCTAGCAAAGGATAAACTGATTGATGAGTCTGGTGAGCCCTTTTTTGTCCTCAACAGTGATGTTATTAGTGAATACCCTTTAAAAGAAATGATTAAATTTCACAGAAGTCATGGAGGAGAAGCTTCAATAATGGTAACCAAGGTTAGTTAAACAAGTATAACACAATTTTTATTTCCTATTAGACCTTTTCTCCGTTTTAATCTTAGAAATGCTATTATGTTCCACGTAGGTAGATGAGCCTTCAAAATATGGTGTGGTTGTTATGGAAGAAACTACTGGGAAAGTAGAAAAGTTTGTAGAGAAACCAAAAATATTCGTGGGTAACAAAATCAATGCTGGAATTTACTTATTGAATCCATCTGTACTGAACCGGATTGAATTGAAGCCAACCTCAATTGAGAAAGAAGTGTTCCCTAAGATTGCAGCAGATAGTAAGCTCTATGCTATGGTCCTTCCAGGGTTTTGGATGGACATTGGACAACCAAAAGACTACATAACTGGTCTGAGATTGTATCTGGATTTCTTGCAAAGACAATCCTCATCAAAATTGGCATCAGGATCTCACATTATTGGCAATGTTTTGGTGGATGAGAGTGCTCAGATTGGAGATGGATGTCTGATAGGACCAGATGTGGCTATTGGTCCAGGATGTGTGATTGAGCCTGGGGTTAGGCTCTCCCGTTGTACTGTAATGCGCGGCGTTCGAATCAAGAAACATGCCTGCATCTCTAGTAGCATCATTGGGTGGCATTCAACGGTTGGGAGGTGGGCGCGAGTGGAAAATATGACGATACTGGGAGAAGATGTTCATCTAGGTGATGAAGTTTATAGCAATGGTGGGGTTGTACTACCTCACAAAGAGATCAACTCTAGTATTTTAAATCCTGAGATTGTGATGTGATGTTATGAATTCTCAGTGTTGATATTTTTTCTCTTTTTTCTTACCATACAATCCTGATATAAAATGGCTGGATTTTATACCAATTCTGGTCTGTACACAGACCAATTTTAATGTTGATTTTGTACTAGTTAAGACTGATCTGTTAGATTTAGTTGATTATACTAATTTCTTTGTTGTATCATTTCAGCTCATAATTAAGATATGAGACAAAGAAACCGCATCAGGATTAACTTGAACTACTCTTTGAATGGTTTCAGTAATCTTAATTGATCATGATACAACTGAAATATAGACTTTTGTAGCTTACACTATCGCTTAACGCTAGAAACAAAGGAATTACTGCAACTCAATAGATCACATACAAAAAAATATGCCGATAGATTGTGACAAGATGAGAATACAATACACCATATACAAGTCAAATACAAGATATCATGAAGCCTGTTTATGCTAATGCTTGAACAGGAAGGCAATCCATTTTTTCATACGGAGGCTAAGATCCAGAACATGACATGAGAAGATATCGCAATCAGAAGCCATGTGATGAAAGCCAAAACTACTGAAATCTCAAACTTGTAGCATGGAAGATGATCTTGTGCTCTGCAAAACTTCAGGTCTTTCGCATATAGAACTGTAACCCCAGCTGATGAACATGCTGCTGCAAGTGATAACATTGCTGTCACCTGCTCATTTTAAATAGCAGATGTATCAGATTAGTTGAGCTACAGCCATGGGTATAATAAGAAATGGCGACAAGAAGCTAGCTGCAATGTTTTCATATCTAAATCTAATGGGGGTCAGTTCACCAGCATATGTGTCAAATGCACAAAATCTTGCAGGCCTTGAGATAAATGCAATACAAGACATATATAATACCATTCAATGAAAGGGAGTCTTAGTGTATAGAAAATTGATCTACCGATGCCTGACTTAAAAAATAAAAATAAAAATGGAAAAGAGGAATGCAAGATTGGTCTATATAACTTTATAGTTTATACCAAGGAATTCGCAAGGACTAACAAAGTTGATAGCATAAACAATCATGCAGCGTGAGCATTGACATATGGTTGGAACTTGGAAGCAGAACGAGGCAAGCTTTCAAAGAGTCTCAAATTATACAATCTTAGGCATGAAAGAAATTAGATAAAGGCCAGAAGAAAAGGTTTAATACCCAATCGCCAACAACAAATAGGCTGACAAGTACTGGATTTTGAAGGTCTCTTTTCCTCCTCAAAGCATATACATCAAGACATGCGAGTCCAAAGCTCCACAACATTTGAAGCCCCATTGAAGCAATCAAGTAGCTGAGTTCAACACACCAATCATAGTTAAACTATGAAAAAAATTAAAGCATGTTTTGAAAGACTACTTTCAAACACATCAGCTCTGATAAGAATTGAAGTAGTATGCTCAAAGTCAAGTCAGAAGCCTGCAAATTACATATACTAATCAATCACAGAAGTATCAACCTACTTGACAAATAACATCAAAGACCGCACCCACTTAGCTAATGATTTTGCAAGAACACAATGTCCTAATGACATAACTAGCTACAATTGAAGTAGTTCCTATAACAAATCATGTTATTTACAGAACACAAACTATTGTCACCCCAGCCCAGGATGCTTAAATTGTCTTGCGCATAACATATATAATTGCATCAATCCACACCAGAGCAGCAAAGTACACACACATTGTTCTAGTGAAACCAAACATTACTCTTCTCCCACCAAAAGCTTATCAAGTGAAACCAACTACTCCATCCTCTAAATCAAACCCTTGAATTGATTACAATCAGCAACATTATTCTTCCTATTCAAATCTACACTCAACCCAGTTCCCTAAACCACAATCTAAACTTCAAAAACCAGAACGCAGCAACAGAAGACAAATTCAAAACAAGAATCAGATATTAAAAATGAAGAATCAAAAGTACCAGAAAGCAGTGTAGGCTGAGAAGCCAGAAGCAGAGACCATGACACCGACAGAAGCAGCTGCAAACGCACATTGGCCTATCCTCAACACGAGTCCACTCACAGTCCCTGGACTCCCTATCAACTCTTTCATCATCTCTATCCCTCCCCAAATCAAAACCCTATAATATCAAACCCCAAATCACCTCCATTCCATTCTCAACACACCACACAGATCAATCCACCACCGTTTTTCACCTTGAAAGATAAATTAAGCTTCAAATTATCATCCACGCATCACCAGAATGATTGTTTAACAACAGTCGATCAAAATCGTTTTAGCTTAAGCTTAAAGTCTCTCTAAACCGGTGAATCTGTGTTATCACGGTTGGTTGTTCTGTTTACTACATCCACTTTGTCTAATTTCAGTCTCTAACCGGAAATAAATAACATTTTTATAAAATTAAATTAAATTATTTTTTAAATAATTGTTATAAGTCGGTAAATTAATTTACGTTTTGTACATTAATTGGTTGCTTAATTAGTAATTAAATAAGATAAACTTTTTTTAAGTGACGGTTTAGTGAAAGTGATTGTACTGGTCTATGCTTCTGTCTATTTCTTTTTATTTTATTCTTTTTCGGCTTTTAGCTTTTGCAGTAGCTGAGGGGATATTCGTAGGTGAAGTGACGGACCATCGTATATCAGTGATCTCGTAGTATCATTGGCTTTGAAATTTGTGATTTGATGCTCAAGAGAAATAATGAACGGTTGGGATCGTAGAACCTGCACACAGTGACTCAATTTGCAATTTTTTGACACGACAGCTTTGATATGACCCACATCTGACGTGGATAGACTGTGGTGGGGCCTACATGTTGATGTTCTGTCGTCTAAAAAATATATTAAAGAAAATTATCCGGTGTGGTGTGATATCATGGACTGTTTCGTCGGTTAAATTTGGACCGTTGGATTCCCATCGGCATGTTGGAGTCACCAAAATGGGCCTACTTTGGAATAGTTGCTTGATTATGGTGGCCAATGCCTATTCTTAAACTATTTTTTTAGCTGCGAGATTATGGTAGAGCAGTTAGCATAGGTTTTCATGAGTTGTATTGGTTAGTTTTAAATTGAAAACGGAGTGTTTTCGGGTAATATTGATTTGTTAAAAAAAGTTGTACTATTACACCCAATAATAATAAATCTACATCAGAAGCATTACCATAACATAAAATATGCACGTCGCAATTGTGACCTTCCTATGTAATATATAGAAGTCTTTTCACCACTCCATTTTGTGATGATCCAATTTAAAAATTGGAAATTATATATATCTATAATAAATCTGGGCTGAAAGTAACCGAAATACTTTCGAGACTTCATAAGCGTGTATTAACAATTTGATCATTAAAGAAAATGTAGAAAATATAAAATAATTTAGAAGTCACATATTAACAGACGAAATAATAGTCGATGGTGATGGGCTTCATTCAGGAGTGGAATATTGAATTTGTAAAGAGGTGGATGGCACCAATAAATAGTCACAAAGCAAGACCATTCAAACACACAGGAGACATCCTCGACCACAACTTTGCCTAATTTTGCGTGCAATAATACAAGCAAGTTATGTAAGGAGGGTAATGTTGAAACTTCTATCAGAATGCAACAAAAGAGATCTGTAACATCTGTAACTGCAGCGGAAAAAGTGAAGAATGTCAAGTCTCAGAAGATCCATCCTCAAAATACTAATAATGTCAGAAGATATTAGCAAGTCTGATATTACTAAACTTCTTGCACTCTGTAGCTAAAAAAAATAGAGTGAAGAAAACCGGTTCTCAAAATTTCCACCTCAAACCACCCAAAGTGAAAAAAGAAAGGCACATCTAGAACTTCAACCTTAAAACCTTATAATGCAACAAAAGGAAGAGTTGAGTCCAGTGTAATTTCTCCTTATCCTCTAATACACCTACCTCTGTTGAATTCTAACAACAATAACCACATGATCAAACATCCAATAGGGGAAGAGGTAGAGCCAACATATGACTTCTTGAGGTGGAAGAGATGGAAGCATAAGAGGGCGGCCTGGATATGATTTCTATATTAATACAAACACAAATCAACAAATTTTGAAGGTAAGTCCTTAATTTTGGATAAGAATTACTATACAAATATATTTACTGACATTAGTTTCTACTTTTTAACCTGATAGTGCTTCACATATTATTGTTAATGAATGCGATGGAATGAAGGATGCAACTGTAACTCAAGTTGATCTTGGACTCAAACCATCTGGACTAAAATGGAAAAGGAAAAAAGTTATATCAACAACTTTACTCCAGCTTCGCAGCAAAACCGAACTTTAAACTAAAGAGAAAGATAAAGCAGTATTTGGAATTAGTGCATGAAAATAGCAAATATCTTTTGGATGTTGTTTTTTTTTTTAGACTAATAAAATGGCTTTAACCTACTATTATACTATCATTTTGGGATGTATTTGTAGACTATTGAGAACTTTTAAACTACTTTCATGTTAGGATTTATTTTGTAGACTGCTTGTTATAACTTTAAACTAAAATGTTGATTGATATCACTTTGGGAGTTCTAAATCTGTTGTCAGTTGAAGTACAATGTGTGCATCATTTTTAGCAATAGAATATGCATTTAACAACATACATTAAAGTCATTTCATAGCTTCAATATATTGTTACATAAATTACTTAATACATAATCTCAATGTGTATCATATTAGATTGACTGCAAAGTAATATTGATTTTGCATCAATGTGCAAAACAACAAATTTGATAAACTCAAAACAATAAATAATAATAATACACAACAATAAATAATAATAATAATAATAATAATAATAATAATAATACACAACATAAATAATAATCATACACAAAGTTGAGTTTTTTGCTCATTGATAAAACCAAGTAGAATGCATGTAATGTTATGTAATAGCTTGACATCATTTCAACACCAAATGATAATCAAAACAACCACTAGTATTAACCACATAAAAAAAATAATCAAAATAACCATCACAAAGCTACAACAATGAAAATCAAAACAACAAGTCTAATTCTTCTTCCACAGACTTTTCTTGAACTCCACTTCTCTGAAAATCTCTAACTTATTCACATTCTTCAACAGACCCGGGACCGTCTCGTTAGCTTACTCTGAAAATTTTTTATCAACCTATTTGAAGAATTTGCAATCACTGTTAACCTATATTATAATAATTGTTAGATTGTTACTAATAATCATCTGTAAGAATATAACAAAGCCAAAAACTTTATTGTTTGGCATGCTATAAATTTTTTATCGTAATTTAAAGACGTCTATAAAACTTGTAGAATAGTTGGTTTGTAACAATGACACATGTCAACAAAACTCTCTTCATCTTCCCAATGCCCGTTCAAAAAATAAATACTCTTCTTCAACTATCCACTGTTGTCACTCATCTCACTCTTCTCTTTCAAATCAGGGAAAGGGTGTTAGGTTTTTACACATATTAATAAGAAATACCTAACCCCCCCCCCCAAATTGTTATTTAATAAACGAAATAAATAATCTTCCTACCAGATGTCAAGTTAATCGTCCATTTGTACCCCAAGACTGTTTAAACACGTTATATAATTAAAATTGCCCATATCAACATTCACATCAGTTTTAAGGGCATGATTGACCCTTTAAATGTTAGTTTAGGGGTTACTTTAACCCATCGCATAGTTCAGGAGCTATAATCAAAATTATGGATAAGTTCATGGGTTTCTGAGGCTCTTATGACTTAAATCTAAACTTAGTCAATTATGGTCTCTCAGTGATCAATTGGTAGGAATGTTTCGGCCAACTTACTTATAGGGGCTCTTAGAACGGTTTCAGGTTAGATAAACTGTTTTTCATCATTATCTTTTCTATTATGTAGGGGCTCTTAGGAAATAGATTATATTAGTTGAATGTTAGTTATTACTTTTTAATTGCGGGTTATCAATATTCTTTTAAAAAGAAGGTGGTGATATTATTTTATGGTATGTGATGGATAAATGTTGGCTTGTACATAGTTTGTGTTGAATAATGTAGCTGCTATGACTGAATTATTACTATATGTGATTTAGTTGCATAATTAATTGTAATTTAAATTAATAGAAAACCTAAACGTATAATATTGTCCCTAAGAACGAATAAGTGATGTATAGATGCGTCAAGGAATATAAATATATTTTAAGAGAAAATTGATTTAAAATATTGCTAAGATAAATTTTTTTAATGAAAATCTCAATCCATTAATTAATATTTTGGTTCATTAGTCAAGATTTCAGCTCATTAGTATTTTCCAATTTCACCCTAATTATAAGCTTAAGTGGCATAACTGTATATCTATAATAACCTACTTTGAGATAACATAGCATCGACATAGATTTTCATTAATTATAGTGAAAAATACACCCCTAATGTTTTTAGGTATTATTAATTTGTTTAAAACGTTATATAATTACACCGAACAATAATGAACCTACCGCAGTTGCGTCATATTACCATACATAAAACCATGCACATCCTAGTTGTGATCTCTCCATTTAAAACCCGAAACTCTGTTCACCGCTATACAGTCGTGTCACTATAGTCATCAGAGTTATTAGTACTTGATTTCAAAGTTATGCGACCCAGCTACAAAGGATCTATAGTCTTAACAAAGAATGTAAATCTTTTATAAGGTGTTATTTTGTGTATCAAGAAACAACAGGATAATTTTCTCTTTATGCTCATTTTTCCTCCTTTATTTATTTTAATTTTTAATAAGGAACTTTTTATCATATAAATTCAATGGAAGAACTGATGGGATCCAAAAGAATTATATTAAGCTTATCATGCAAGAATTTGCAGAATTGTTATACCCAAATCAGTAACACCAACGAGTTTCTTCATCTTCCATGGTTGATGTCTTGCTTTTGGTACCGACACTACAATTCATATACTTATAGTTATTTCAAAGTCACATTCCATCTTTACGACTTTGTTTCATAAATAACCTACACTCTCGAACAAAAAATCCACTGTCAATCTTGCACGGAAGGTCTATTACTCTGTGAATCAAGAAACGGTTAGGCACTTTTCTCCATGGAAAATTGTAAACACGCTTACTATTTCTTTTACTCTCCGTTCAGAAACGAAGTGATCAAATTGCCTAAATTGAATTCCCCTTATAATTATCCTCAAATTACATTCTTTTCCAAACCCACTTCTTCGAATTGTACAGTAATTACCATCACACCAAAAGGTACTAAAAAAGATATATTTAAATGTATTTTTGCAATCCAAATATATTAGTTTAGTGATAAAAAATGGAAGACAATCAAATTATTACCGCCAAGAGAGTGAGAGAGTAAGACAGATTGTTTATTAAAACAACTGTTTCTACTGTGTTTTCTGGGATGGAGATATGTGATCTTTTAATATGATTGATCTAGAATGGAGATTGCTTCCGAGAGCATTGAATAATGATATGTTGATGGTTGGGTTCAACGGGGATTTATTAGTAGGAAATGTCGATATTTTTCAGATGGGATGTATTGGAAAAAGAATGGGTTGCACTGGACAGAGAAAGTTTTAAGAATCACAAGAGGTATTGTAATATTTGGTATTCATGATATGTTTTTGTTGGGTCTCGACCCATTAGTTGTGGGCTTTATTGCAGTGTGAGTCCATTCAAGTATGTGTATATAAACTAAAATGTCTTCTTTTGTAAGTAAGAGTGTGTATACACATGAGAGTTGAATACAGAACCTTTTATTATCCTCAATACACCTCTTCATCTTCTTTTTTCTTTGTGTGTTTGTGTGTATGTCTTGTTATTTTGTGTTCTGTTGATTATCCTCTGTTAGTGTTTGTGCTGTGAGCTGTTGTGCTTTGTGGTTGTGTGTTGCTGCTGTATTTATTCTCTTCTGCAGGTTCAACACGCTTGGGTTATTGCAACCATTGACTTGAGAAGTCTATTTGTTTGATTTTTATTTGCTATTATTTGCTACCACATCCCAACAAACTGGTATTAGAGCCTTGGTTAGGCATTCCTCGGACGTTGAAGGGTTTCGTGAGCAACTATAGTGTATTTCGTTGCGCACCTATTCACGTATAAATTGAGGAGAGTAACAATAATAGTAATGGTACAGTGACTAAACTCACATCTAGCAACAACTCATTCTGAAAGGCTAGAATTGAGGATCTATTGTATTGTAAAGACGCATATGGGAGAGAAACCTAGTACCTCTACAGATGTTGCTTGGACTTCAGCCAATCACAAAACCGTTGGACTTTAGCCAATCACAAAACCGTTGCTCTAATCAGACAATGAATTGATGACTATGTATTTCACAATGTATCAACTGAGACTAATGCAAAGGTATTGTGGGAGAAGCTTGAGAGATTATATGAACGTAAAACAGCTCAGAACAAAGTTTTCTTCATTTGTAACCTAGTGAACATGAAGTATAAAGAAGGGGCCTCAAGTAGTGAGCACTTGAGTCAGTTTCAGGACTGTGTGAATCGCTTGGCTACCATGAAAATGGTGTGTTGAGCTAACGTATATACTCTGATACGTAGTGGATTTTCGTAATTTTATATATTTTTATATTTTTTTAATGTAATTTTATTTTTTTAAAAATATTTTAATTAAATTTTATTATTACGTATAGACTCTCGTATTTAGCGTATCCGTATTAACGTATCACGTACTAAAGAGTCCCCGTATTTAAAACATTGTGTATATATACTAGAATATTAAAGGTATATTTTTATACATCATGATGTAGGTTACATTATTGTTAACTTTTATTATAATTTTTTAATTAAATTTTGATTAATTGTAACCTTCAATAAAAAAAAAAAATAAAAAAATTTATGTAGGAAAAATGACACTACCCCAATGTAGAGACATTTTATGGATTAGGACGTATGAAGCGTCAGCAAGAAGATAATATTTTAGAGCTTATTTCACAGTAATTTTCTATATATTTAAAACTAATAATAAGAATCTTTATATTATTGAATTATAAGTAATTTTAGTATATATTTTTATTTTAGTATTATATTGGTAATTGATATAATATATGAATACTGATGAATAATATTATTAAGATATTTTAAATTTTCATAAGATGAAGATGGAGAATATGTTCCTCGACCACGCCATGTGGGTGACCTCCAAATCAAATGTTGCCCTACTTATAGTACACTAAACTACACGAAGTTTTTTTTACTTGGTGATTACAATGTAAATTTGTCTTTGATTTATACACTTATGCGTACGAGGCAGAGACTCATACATTCCATCTTTCCGAGGCAAAATGTATTGTCACTTTAGAGGATGTTGCGTTACTATCAGACTACTTATCGATGGAATACCGGTGGTGGTTGGACGAACTAATGAATTTACAGGTTAACCAATTTAATCTAGTATTGTGGGCTGTTGGGTAAGGAACCAGATGGTGCTTCTGATTATTCTGCAATCAAGTTTTCATGCCTCGTCAATAAATTTCTTTAAAAAAAATTGTTATAAAAACATCATATGGTGTTTTTATAAGTAATTTATATAAATTTGTCGTAATTTATCGAATGGTAAATATTTACAAATTAAAAATTTTCATATAAAATTTTTATATAAAAATTTAAATAAATAAAATTTATATAGAATTTTCTTTCTAAACATCTTTTAAAAAAAAAAAAAACGCTCTATACCAAATTTTCTAAATAAAAGTTATTTTGACGCATATTAACAAATATACAATAAATGAGAAATAAAAATAACTTTGAGCCTATATTGAAATTTTAAATTCCATATTTATTCATTTTTCTTTAAAATTATTGCTAACGAGTATAATTTCATGAAATGGCGCATGAGATTCAATTCTTTAAATTGATCACCGGAGCAGAGATTCCATCGGTTGGGTTGGGCACGTATTCCATTGCTCCCCGTGCCGTTGCCGATGCCGTTACCACGGCTGTCAAGGTACTCTTTTCACCCTTCAATCGGTTCTCTTAAATATCCGATAAATACAATCTTCAATTATTTCAACTTCTTCTATCTGCGTGTCTTTACAATGCAGGTCGGATACAGGCACATTGATTGTGCACCTCTTTATGGCAATGAGAAGGAGGTAATTCACTCTACAATTTCTTTGTTTTCTTCTGAAGCTTTTGCTCTGATTTTCTGACGATTTGGCTGTTTGTTGTCTACTGCTCTACTTCAATTAGTTGATAATGTGCTCTAGAATTGTAGAACTGTGTTTAGTTGCTTATTAGATACAGACACATTGATTGTGCACCTATAAGTTTAAATTGTAAGTTGTTGGTCATTTTACTCGTTTGTCTTCATACAGATTGGGTTAGCGTTGAAAAAGTTGTTGGATGATGGTGTGGTCAAACGTGAGGAATTATGGATAACCTCCAAACTCTGGTTGTTTATCGAGTTCTCTTGATTTTTATGTGACGTTAGTTACCTATTTTGTGTTTTTTTAACCCTATATGACTACATGTAGGTGTAGTGATCACTTACCAGAAGATGTACCAAAGGCATTAGGTAAAACTTTGGAGGACTTGCAGATGGACTATGTGGATATGTATCTCGTAAGTTTTATCACTACTAGTATTAGACTCTCTTTATACTTGAAAGGGTATGAGATGTACATAAGATGTTGTGAAGGAATTACACTTTTGATTTGTGATTACTTTCACTGTTGTTGTGTCCATGTAATAAATTTGAAAATTTAAGCTTGGGCGAGGCTGGTTGATGTATGGATTTGTGGTTTTCGTGGTTTTCTTTTAAATATAGTTGATTGCTTTTTAGTAACTGTGGACATTTTCCTCTGAAGATCCACTCGCCAGTTAGTGCTAAGAAAGGTTCTGAGGCAAAGAATCCTGAAAACCTCACCAAACCTAATATACCTGCCACTTGGAGAGCAATGGAATCGCTCTACGATTCTGGTAAGGCTCGAGCTATTGGAGTGAGCAATTTCTCTACTAAGAAGCTTGGTGACCTATTAGAGATTGCACGTGTGCCTCCTGCTGTTAATCAAGTTGAATGCCACCCTTCATGGAAGCAGACAAAGCTACATGCATTCTGCAAATCAAAGGGCGTTCACCTGTCTGTGAGTATATGCTATTCTTTGACAGTTCATTGTTTGAATTCATTTTTATATTGAGGAACCTCTTGCATCAATGGTTTGCTCACAAGTCTACGAGAATAAAAGTGAATAAGAGTTTTAGTTATCATTCCGCTTAGTTTCTTGCTGACAGAATTCATTGATAATGATAACACAGAAAGATGAATTCTTTTTTCTCTCAGGGATATTCACCACTGGGATCCCCTTCTAGCAAACGCAACATTGAGGTTCTTAAAGATCCAATTCTCATTACAGTTGCTCAACAGTTGGATAAGTCTCCTGCACAAGTGGCTCTCCGTTGGGGATTGCAAATGGGTCACAGTGTATTGCCAAAGAGCATAAATGAAAATAGGTTGAAGGAAAATTTTGATGTTTTTGGGTGGAATATACCTGATGACTCACTTGCCAAACTTTCTGAAATTCAACAGGCAAGTAGTAATCTCTCTCAAACATTCAATTTCTTTCTAGTGATCAATATATAGTCGTTTTATTTTACTCTCTTCTTGTTAAACTGGATTCTATTTAAATTTATTTATTTATTTTTTTTAAAAAAAAGCTTACTTGATGCTGATCCATTTAATAAGGACTAAGGCTTGTATATGTCTTCTTGTGAAAACCTTGCTTAATAGAACGTATTGCTTTGCTAATCCACAAAAGTACCCCCATAATTTTTGGCATATCTCTAGTTATTCATGATCAATAAAGATCAATTTGCTATATTACAGTTTTCTATTCTCATTTGATCACATTCATTGGTGATAGGTTTATTAATTAAAATGTTTCAGGTTACAGGTTCATTAAAAAAAGGGGTTTTGTTAGCTTCAGTTATCTAAATGTTTTTTGTTTAAAAATATGCAGGAGAGGCTTGTTACAGGTACTTACTTTGTACACGAAAAATTCGGTGCCTATAGAACCCTTGAAGAACTTTGGGATGGTGAAATATGAGGCAAGATGGGATATCTATCCATTGAGCTTCAATTTGTTTCCAAAATTGTTGACTGTTTTATAGAGAAGTGCAGCCTGAATAGTTGAATAATAAGCTGTGAACTCAATACTAGTTCAACTGAAACAATATGTTCTCTTCAATTTCCTTATATTTGCAATGTTTTCAATTGTTATTTATGGTTTTTGGCAATGGTTTCTCATAACTGGTATATGAATCATAGATAGCGGGTCAATACACGGATCAAAAAGCAGAGGCCGGATAACTAAAAGTAAGAACCACAGACAACCAAGGCCGGCTCAAGATTCCAAAACTGTCTGTTATTCCTAAACGGTGACGTATCTGCTGACGTATTAACGAGACTACCGGCATCATCAGATTCCATATTCCCCAATTTGCCCCTGTTGACCTCGTTGAACACCGTCCAACGTCGTCGTGGAGAAGATAACAAAGATATTTCAGCTGAGCACGTGTCCTTTAGCAGAGCCAATCGAATCTGTCCTCCTTGCTCTTATAAATCAGTGACCGTTCACTTTGCTTTGATTCGATTTTCTTCAAATTACATAAAGACGATGGCTACAGCAATCCAACACTTTGAGTTGAACACCGGAGCTAAGATCCCTTCTGTAGGTTTAGGCACGTGGCAAGCGGAAGCTGGTGTCGTCGGAGACGCCGTCACTGCCGCCATCAAGGTAGTTGTTTTCTTCATTTCGAACGATTCACTTGATTTTGTGATCCGATCTTCGATTGTCTTACTGTTGTTTTGTCAATGTAGGCTGGTTATCGACACATTGATTGTGCTCAAGCTTATGCAAATGAAAAGGAGGTAATTGTTTTGCATAATTGTTTAGTAGAATTATTTTGATTAATGTCACTAATTAGAACCATGTTGATTATGTAGATCGGTTTTGCTCTTAAGAAGCTGTTTGATGAAGGTGTTGTGAAGCGTGAGGATTTGTGGATCACCTCCAAACTCTGGTTTGTATTTTAGTTTCTTTTTCTTTCCAGATTTGCTGAAACTATATAGTTTATTTAGTTGTTAAATACATGAGTCATGTAAAAATCATTCCTTTGTGGTGTTCGATGTACAGCAATTTGAAAGCTTTGTGTATATGTAGGTCCAAAAGTCATGCTCCAGAAGACGTACCAGAAGCATTGGATCGAACTTTGCAAGACTTGCAACTCGACTATGTAGATCTATATCTGGTATGGTTGTATTGTACAGTCAAGATCTTTATTTGGATTTTTTGGTATTTGTGTTTTTATTGTGCTAAACTGTTTGTTTTGTTATGAATTTGAAAGATACATTGGCCAGTGAGCATGAAGAAGGGGTCAATTGGGTTTAAGCCTGAAAATCTAACCATACCTGACATACCCAGTACATGGAAGGCAATGGAGGCACTATACGATTCTGGAAAAGCTAGAGCTATTGGTGTAAGTAATTTCTCTTCAAAGAAGATTGGTGATCTATTAGAAGTAGCTCGTGTACCTCCTGCTGTAAACCAAGTCGAGTGTCATCCTTCATGGCAGCAACATAAGCTGCGTTCATTCTGTGCCTCCAAAGGGATTCACCTCACTGTAAGAATCAGCTCTTTGTTCCTGTATCACATTAAACTTCTTTTCAAGGAACTTGTTGGAATAACATAATTGATTTGATCATAACTTTACAGGGTTATTCACCACTAGGCTCCCCAGGTACTGGAACAATCAAGAGTGAGGTTCTTAAGAACCCAATCCTCATCGAAGTCGCAGAGAAATTGGGCAAAACTGTGGCACAAGTAGCTCTTCGCTGGGGACTCCAAATGGGTCACAGTGTGATTCCTAAGAGCACCAGTGAGCATAGAATCAAGGAAAACTTTGATGTTTTCGACTGGTCTATACCAGAAAACCTGTTTGCAAAATTCTCTGAAATCCATCAAGTAAGTCATTAGCCACTTGAAAATAATAACAGCTCTATAAGCTTTTACAATAGATGATTGACTGGTCTGTATTTAACCATGCAGGAGAGGCTAATTAAAGGTACTGTATTTGTTCATGAGACCTACGGCGCATACAAGACCATTGAAGAACTCTGGGACGGTGAACTTTGAACATCCATCTTTTTAGGGTGTGCGAGTCTTTGGATGACTTTTGTTTTCCATCTATGGCATAGTGGAATGGGATATTATTAATGTATCTCTTGAAACTTTAGTTGTGTCGGAAGAAACAAAATAAATTATTGCACTTATAATTGACGATCCTTTCATTTCTAGTATACTTGATTAAACAAATCAATTTTCAAATAACATAATGATATATAAGAGATGAAGAACCTTAATAGAAATGATGATAAAAACACGACACTTATATAACGTGCAGTATATGCATACATATCGGTGATTAGTGGAATCCCCATAAAATGCCGCAATTAAAAACTGGACCATTCTTGATTTTTCCCATCACCTACTAACGTTATTAACAAATTGGGCTAACAACTTTTTGGCCCATCTTTGTCATCAACCATCAATGGAAACGGTTGTTCGACGGTCACGATCTAACCACGTGGACAGTGGAATCTCTGGACACTAGTGACGGCTTAATTCTAATATGAAGTGTTACCTCCACGTCCTTCTCGTGCATTCATTTCTCGTCAAGAAACTGTCTTCTCTCACAGAGCTCGAAAAAGAGTAACAATGGCCAACGCTATTCGATGCTTCCAGTTGAACACCGGTGCCAAAATCCCTTCCGTCGGTTTGGGAACTTGGCAGTCTGAACCTGGTGTCGTCGGTCACGCTGTTGATGTTGCCATCAAGGTTTTTTTTTTTTTTTTTTTTGTCCTTTCTTCTTCGTTGTACAGCGATTGCGATTTGAGTTATTTTTATTGTTTTAAATCTGTTTGTTTTAATGTATCGATTTTGCAGGCTGGATATCGTCATATTGATTGTGCTCAAGTATATGGCAACGAGAAGGAGGTATTACATTTGATTCTTCTTCTAACTTTATCGCTGCTTTTATTGTTCTGATTAATGTTATGGTTCTGTTCGTTTCTTTGTTTTTGTAATTACTGTAATGTGATATAAGTACTTGTATATATTTATTGAGTAGGTATTTTCTTTGTGCAATTTTTTTTTTTTTTTTTTTTTTTAAATTGGTGAATCTGATTATGAATAGTAATCCTATTGTTAATTGATGTTGACGAGATTACGGTTGCTGTTTGATTTTTAATAGATTGGCTCTGTGCTGAAGAAATTGTTCCAAGATGGTGTAGTCAAGCGGGAGGATCTGTGGATTACTTCTAAACTCTGGTTTGTTTCCATTTGACTGTTGTTGATTCAATTTTTAGCTGGACTATATATGACGCTAGGACCTTCCAATCTAAATACCTTTTTTTTCATGTTTATGAATATTGTTTGCTTGTCAAGTGACACTTGACTTGCTTGTTGAGTTGCACTCGACTCATAGGAAGGATGGTGTCTCTATTTGATTTACAGGTGTGATTGTCATGCACAGGAAGATGTGCCAGTGGCATTGGAGAAAACTCTCCAGGACTTGCAGCTTGATTACCTTGATTTGTACCTGGTATCTACTTTGTTATGATAGCTTGTAATTTCACATTTTGTGCTTAGAATATAAAATTTGGTATTAAATTCTTGACCATGGTAGCCAAGCATGTTGTCTTTGCTATCTTCAACTTTTATGTTAGTGAATGAAATGAAGTATCATTGTTCTAGGTTTTGAGTTTACTTGGTTGTTGATCTTTGTAGATTCATTGGCCGGTCAGCATGAAAAAGGGAACCCGCGGCATAAATCCTGAAAATCTGACCCCAGTGAACGTACCGAGTACATGGAAAGCTATGGAGGCACTATACGATTCTGGCAAGGTTCGAGCTATTGGAGTGAGCAATTTCTCTACAAAGAAGCTTGCTGATCTCGTAGAAGTAGCACGTGTGCCTCCTGCTGTGAACCAAGTTGAGTGTCATCCTTCATGGCAGCAGCATAAGCTGCGAGAATTCTGTAAACAAAAGGGTGTTCACCTATCTGTGAGTGTTATGTTCCATCTATCTGTTTCACTAGTCAGCTATTTGAACTTCTGTGCCCTTGTTTCCTACTGTGTAACTTCTGTGTTTTCCAGGGATATTCTCCACTGGGTTCACCAGGCACTAGCTGGATCAAGAGTGAGGTTCTTAAGAATCCTATTCTCATCTCAGTTGCTGAGAAGTTGAAGAAAACACCAGCGCAAGTTGCTCTTCGCTGGGGTCTGCAAATGGGGAATAGTGTTCTTCCTAAGAGTACAAATGAAAAGAGGATCAAAGAGAACTTTGATGTCTTTGACTGGTAGACCTGATGACTTGCTTCCAAAGTTTTCTGAAATTGAGCAGGCAAGTAACCATATTACTGCTTCGTTCTCTTTTGATATCTTTGCTATAACTACCTTGTAGGATGAATTTACTCATCAAATTGGACATTTTAGCTTTATAGGATATGATATTTATGATTTTGGTTTGTTAAACATACAGGCGAGGCTGATCAGAGGGAGCTTTTTTGTACATGACACATATGGAGTGTACAGGTCTGCTGAAGATCTTTGGGATGGTGAAATTTGAGCAATGTAATAATCTATGCCGTTAATAATCTATGCCGTTAATAATCTATGCCGTCTTTACTTTCACGGAATTATTGAGAAACAATGTATTTTCTAGTATGCTTTTGTTGAAGTGACATCAATCATATAATAAAGTATATGCAATGGACGTAACACCACCAGCTACCTGTCGGATTACAAATCAAGAGGTGGGCAACAACTTTATGCAATTTTTAAATCCATATTTTCGATTTATATTTTTCACATTTAATGAGAATATTTATTAATTTTTCATTAAAATTAAAATTTGAAGTAACTTGTATATACATCAATCATGATATTTTATTGGGCTCTAAGAGCAAGAGACCAAGATAAAGCCCATAATAAGCTAGCCACCGCGCGGATTAAACCCAACACCACGTGAGTAACACGTGAATGTAGAAACCCAAACCCATCCACGATATAAAAACCCTTAAACCCTCGTCTCCTTCCCAAAACCCTACTTCATCAAAAAGTCTAAAACCCTCAATAACCTTTGTAAAATGGCGTCAAGGCTAATTCTTCGTAGAGCTACCTCCTCATTTATCACTCGCGCCATAAGCACCGTCGGAGCACCTAGAACTTTCCGCTCTGTTATCTCCGCCGCTAGCTCCCAGAAATCGACTTTTAGCCGAGGCGTTCCGGTTGCCTTCCATAGATTCTCAACCAAGTCTAGTTCTGATCAGAATCTCATTAACGTCCTCCAGTCTGAGATTGAATGCGCCGAGGAACCAGCTGTGAGTTCCTTTTTTATTATTATTATAAGCTGCTTCATAATATAATCGTTTTATAACTTATTAGTGTGTTTTTAGTCTTTTTTGTGTGCTTGTGGTTGATGAGATGCTGGACAATATATGAAATTCTCTTTTGTTGTGTTAATTTGTTTGGCTGATTTTTTTTTTTTTTTTTTTTCAAAAGGTTTTGCAAGACTTACAGCTAGATTTGATATTAAAAATAAATAAATAAATTTGAGTTTTGATTTCTCTGTAAGACTGTACCTTGTTTATGTCCTTATTCATTATCTTTGTAGAATTGAAATTATGCCCCTGAGGTATCAAAAGTTACATATAACATTTGAGAAGGAATCATAACTCTAGGTTATTGTTAATTTGCACTGAAAAGCAAAGCAAACCCTTCAGGTTGAGTCAAAAGTTTATGGCTTCTTATAGTGATGGATGATAAATGTTTTAAGTGTAAGGAATGTCATGATCACTTTGTGTAGATTGTAAATACTGTGTTGTAATACTGTTTCTTTCTATGTACCTTAATAGGAAGAAAAAGTCCCAGATGAATTCCCCTTCGAAGTTCAGGACAATCCTGGTGAAAGGACAATATTGCTGACTAGAGATTATGGTGATGAACTTATCAAAGTGGAAGTTGACATGCCTACTATGGAGGAAGAGGTGGAAGCAGAGAATGCAGAACAGGAAGACGATGAAGGTGCCGTCAACTTTAGCATTCCATTGGTTGTGAATATAACAAAATCCGGTGGTGGTGGTACACTAGAATTCGGTATCACTGCATTACCTGATGAAATTCACATTGATAGCTTGTCTATTAGAAAGGATAACTCTGAGGATGAGCTTGCCTATACCGGTCCTGACTTTGAGTAAGTTTCTTGTAGTAGTCGATTATGACACTGTTTTGTTGTTCCCTTTCTGATTGTTATCTGTTTTCATTTGCCAGTGATTTGGACGAGAACTTGCAGAATGCTTTCCATAAATATCTAGAGGTCAGAGGGATCAAACCTAGCACAGTGAACTTCTTGCAAGGATACATGGCTAACAAAGATAGTAAAGAGTACTTGCAATGGTTGAATAACCTCAAGAAATTTGTTGAGAAATGATGAGAATTAAACAGGTCTTCACCTCTTGGTGCTCTTATTAGTCATGTTTGCCTTCTTCAGTCAAGAGATCCGTAAATCTCAAATTTTTTTTTTTGTAAAATGAGTACCCCTAATAATGGGGAGAGATATTATACTTTTTTGTGTTGAACTAGTATCATCATTTAAACAATGACACTGATGCTTTTGTTGGTGTATTCTATTCTTTTGCCGATTGATCAATTATTGGCATTTCTCTGTTCATGGTTTGTTATTTGGTTCCTGTGAAGCTCCATATGGGTTTAGTAAACACAATAAACATCTCTTGTAAGTAATTGGGTTTAGTGATATTTGAATCCTGAATCCTTAAATGCTAGTGATGTATTTGAATCTTGAATCCTTAAATGCGGAAGATGTAGAAAAACTTAAAAGTAGGTATGTGGGTTTGACCAACAAGACAACCAAGATCCAGTATTTTAGCCATAAATATGTATATAGGACATAAAGCTGGTACAAAGACGTAAATTTCTACAAAGCAATTGCCGAGTCTGAAGGTGATTGGTTCCTTCCTTGACAGACAATATTTGTTCTAAATCATCTCGATGTTTAGGTAAATTGTGCCGTTCTATTTGTTCACACTTTTTCTTGTAGTTTTGATTATTGGCGTTGAAGACGATTATGGACAAAGAAAATCAAGCTCAACATGGCCCTTCATATTTTGAACTCAATACTGGAGCTAAAATGCCATCTGTTGGATTTGGAACTTGGAAAGCTCCTCCTGATGTAGTTGGTGAAGCTGTCACGGCTGCTGTCAAGGTTTTGTTACACTTAATATATACTCAATTACTTCATATTGGTCCCATTGTACGTATAGGGTATTCATATAATGTAAAATTTGAAGCTTGTTTAACATTTTGCAGGCTGGTTACAGACATATAGACTGTGCCTACTGTTATGATAATGAAAAAGAGGTATAACTAACATGGTTTCTGCATTGCACTCTTTGCACTATTGTCATTATCATGGTTCTTATGTATTGTGCATCAGGTTGGTGCAGCTTTGAACAAAATTTTTTCTTCCGGTTTGGTAAAGCGCGACGAGATTTTTATCACATCTAAACTATGGTAACACCTCTAAATAACTTCTGATGCGAACCAATCATTCATTTGAACTTAAAAACCAGTACATATACAGGTGTAGCGATCAAGCACCTGAAGATGTTCCGAAGGCTCTGAACAAAACTTTACAAGATCTGCAGCTTGCCTATGTCGACCTGTACCTTGTATGTGCTTATAAATACTTCAGCTTCTCTTTTGAAACTGTGTACCAGCAATACCCTTTTTACATGATCTTTAACTTCATGTTTCTCAGATGAGTTTCTGTATATTGGTTGTTCTTTATAGCATATCAGTCCTGAATTTTGGTCTAAGAGAAATAGGATCTTTACATAATGTCCCTAGGTCATGAATAAGAATATCTATGTCCATTTGCAGATGCATTGGCCATTCCGGACAAAGCCAGGTTCGCGAGGATTCAGCCCAGAAAACATGCTTCCATTGTCTCTTCCAGAAACATGGTCTGCAATGGAGAGTTTAGTGCAAGCCGGGAAGGCAAAGGCGATCGGAGTCAGTAACTTTTCCACTAAGAAGCTCAAAGACTTAGTTTCACAAGCAAAAATCCCACCTGCCGTCAATCAAGTTGAATGTCATCCTGTGTGGCAGCAACCTGCACTTCACAGCTTCTGTAAATCCAGTGGTGTCCATCTCTCAGTATGCTCTCTTCACATAACATCACCTACAAATGCTAATTAAAATACACCTAACAATTATTATATTCTAATCAGTCATTTTCTCTTGCAGGCTTATTCTCCATTGGGATCTCCAGGATCTTGGATTAAAGGTGAAATATTGAAGGAGCCAATATTGATCGAAATCGCAGAGAAGCTTAACAAATCCCCAGCACAGGTAGCTTTACGTTGGGGTCTTCAGGCTGGTCACAGTGTACTACCTAAGAGTGTGAATGAGTTCAGAATCAAAGAAAACTTGAGCTTGTTTGATTGGTGTATACCTCCAGAGCTCTTCTCCAAATTTTCAGACATTCACCAGGTAAACAAACAAGCCTCACTATAACTGTCACTGTGCATATGAATATCAAAAAGTTTCTACTAATGCAAGTAAATATTGTTCTTGAATTATGCAGCAAAGGCTTCTTAGAGGAGAGTTTGCTATACATGAAACCCTTAGTCCTTACAAAAGCCTTGAAGAATTATGGGATGGTGAGATATGAAAACTGATAGAAGATGTTAGTGAAGAAGCCTGTGAGATACTGGTCATGATTCAAGATATGGGGATTTGATACAGGTTTATTTGTAATATCAGAGAGGAAAGTTTATGCTGTTTTTGGGTATCAATAATAGTCCTGCAAAACACTAGATAAATAGTGCTTAACTGATTAATTGTAAGGAAAAAGAAAAAATCTTATTACATAACTTCTGCCCTAATCAAGTAGAAGTGTCCAGTCTAAGAGAACATTATCAAGTGATAAATAATTATACAATAAAGCAAATATGTAGGAAAAGCTTTTGCTGATCTATGATACAAGAGAACACTAAATACTAAGTTTGATATGTTTAGAAACCATAACCAGTTAAACTAGGATTGCAAGAGAAGATCCTTGTGAGTGTAAACAACTCCCTTGTCACCATCAACCACCTGCCCTGTCCCTTTCAAAATCCTAAATTCACAATGAAGAGGAAGATTATAACTTATGAGTTCTATATTATTCGATTAAACAATTATATTAGAATGAGATTTGAAGATGAAAAGACGGTTTAGATTTCTGTACCATCGTGTTGTTAACAATCCTTCAACTCCTACTGGACCTCTAGCATGAATCCTGCTTGTGCTGATTCCAACCTGTTTATCCATTGAACACATATCAGTCCATGGAAGGTATAATCAGCTAGAATTTTTTAATTGGGGAGTAAAGTTAAGGTCAGATACCTCTGCGCCAAGTCCAAATCGTGCTCCATCACAGAATCGTGTACTAGCATTATGAAATACAGCAGCGCTATTTATCAACAGTGAAACCAAACAGATGAGTTAGTTGTCAACAGCAAATAACAAATGAGAATCTAAGTGAAATGTGAATTGAGAATCTGAGAAATGCAATTATGCAAATCATGAGAGCTGCACAGGGTTTGTCTATGCCCCTATAATGCAAGCAGTGGGTAAGTAGGTCATCAAAGTAAACATAACATCAGGCACTGTTGACAGTCTTTTAATCTGAAGAGTTTATCCTGCCAATTATACTCAGAGGTCCAGCAAAATGCACCATCTCAAGAACATATGGGCAGTTTTGGTCACTCAAACCTACTGCTGTAATTCTGCTCAAACTCTCTAAATATTTCATTTCTTCACTGTATATTTGCTATTATACAAACATATTAATTTGCAGCGAAATAAACTAGGCTTACCTGTCTAGTTGGCGTAAGAAAACTTTAGCAACTTCCTGATCTTCAGCAACAATGCAATCAGTGTGAGAACTGTAAAAAGAAGGTTTCAAATGTTAAGAGAAATGATAGGTACTGACTAACTAAAGAAGAATTAAAATGTGTAACTGTGTGTATGTATGTATCAACGAGATAAGAAATCAACATGCCTGCCGTGTTGATGGATATGATCAATGGCAGCACGCACATCGTCAACTATTTCAATGGTGCAAGCCAAAGAACTGTATTCGTGATGGAATGAGTTTGTCTCTGGAATATTTAGCAAACTGCTTGCTCTTGGTCCACCAAATAGTTTAACACCTGCACCAGATAAACTTCTTGATCTAAAGTTGCACTCTTGAATTTAAATTTGGTTAAGGTTATTCTGCATTTCTCAGCATCATTCCTTATTTGAGATGAGTTATTTATGAAAAATGACCAAAATAAGATGGTGATCTAATTTATAGCTAACTGAAGATGCAAGTGCTTCCTAATGACTAAAACAGACTGCATTTCCTTCCCTTACAAAGTTCACTTCAAATAGATCAAAAGTCGAATTATGTATACCTTCACGCTGGAGTTCTCCTATTATTTCATTCAGCTTGCCTTGACTTGCCAAATCCTTGTGTACAAGAAGTGTTTCCTGGTTGTATCATGATAGAGAGAAACCTTAGCAACTAGTAAATAACAAAAGTTAAAATATAGATAGACACAAAATAGAGTGAGATAACTACATGCATGTTAGCCAATACTAATACTGAACAACTTTTACCATTGCGTTACAAGCTGCAGGATAATTATCACCTATTTAACTGCAGAGATTCATGAGAAAAGAGTCAAATTACCATAGCGTTACAAGCAGCAGGATAATCTATCTTCGCATCGAGAACAATTCTCTTTGCCATATCCATATTAGCAGATTTATCAACATATACATGACAAATTCCATCTGGGAAGTGAAAGTTGAAACCACATCACAATCTTACTTTGTTGATAAACAGCTTAAGAGTTGAAAACTTCTCTTACCAGCATGACCAAGAACAGGAATTTTTGTAGACTCCTTGATTTGGGAAACAAGCTTGTTGCTCCCTCTTGGAATGACAAGATCTATAACATCATCAAGCTGGGGCAAAAAAATAACAGTTAAATATATCCTAATCTTAGAACCATTATTGGATAAATGTCTCATAATCTACCTTAAGCAAATCAGGGATTTCATCCCTTGAAGTCACCAGTCCAATAAGTTTCTGACCCACAGTATTTGGGATGGCTGATGTGATGACCTGGAAGGCAATGAATTTTGTAATAAATACAAGAAAGAGCCACTTCATCTTCTGTTAGAAAATTTTACTTTCCAAATACTGTCAATCAAACCTTGTGTAATATTGCATTTGATCGCCAAGCTTCTTTGCCTCCTTTCAGCAGTAAACCATTCCCGCTCCGGATGGCGAGTGAAGCTATCTGTTCAACCATTATAGAGGAACACTCAAATAATTAAGAAAAGACAGCAAGCATACAATTATAAATAAGCTAATAGATGGAAACTCGAAGAGAACCAAATAATGTGAAGGAACAAAACACAAGTAACAGATCCATTCATTACACACAGGAAAAATTATGGTAAAAATGTCAGGAAACAAATCAATGGCCAGATTTTCACTCAACCTTCCATTATGGTGAGCAAATGCAGTAATACTATTGAACATTCTACTAAACATATTTCTCTCAGTCAATAATGAATCTAGGCTAGCAAGAGAATTGGAAGAATAGAATATCAACGAAAGTTTTAGTTGACCATAAAATTAGATAGAAAACAATCAAGTAATCAGCCCAATAATGAGTTTCCAGATGCAGATAAGTTGACATTCAGATCTTGATGATTCAGAAGTTTGCCTAGTGTAATTCTTTTTACCTGGACCAATGCATCTGGTCGAGACTCAAATACAATTAGCAAAACACCCAAAGGACTTGATGTTTTCTCCAGAATGAGTCCATCTGCCAGCTGGAAGCAAAAGAAGTGACCAAAAAGTTAAAATAGTAAGCCACGGAGGGTAAGATGGATTCAAAATCTACTTTAGTAGTCTTATGGAAAATTTAATTGATTTATATCAAGATCCACGGGTGTCATCAAATAAAACCCAGCAAAAGTAAGGTGTTTGATCTTAAAAGTCCCACCTCCATGGGCATCAGTCTCCCTTTGTGGTAGTTGTACTTCTCCTTCTGGGGACCTTGTGTCCCGGCTATTTAAGTGGTCTCAGTGTAATATTCTTGAAACCAAAATATGAAGGATGAAGTACAGATACGTCACTAATAATGCTTTATACATTCCAGATTCCCAGTTTCATTGACTATAAGATTAACTATTTAGTATTCAGGAAACTTTCCAAACCTCTGTTCTACTTAGTATGCGACCGATGGGTTCTTCCATGTCAGCAAGAACTCGAATTGATTTTGCAAGGGCAGAGATCTGTGGAATACAGTAATCTGAATAAGATAGTCCACAAGACCATAATAGAACTAAATAAAACAAAATTTAGTAAGTTCATTATCACTAAAGTATCCAGTAGACAAAGTGCTTGCCTTCCCAGGCTTCAAAGCCAACCGAGATATGAGAGGTTTCTCATATCCAGCCTCCTGTGCAGCAGCAACATCAGCATCATTCTCAGCTTTAATCACGCTCTCATTTGCCTCAAGGGCATCAGCTACATCTAACAAAATTTTTCTCCTTTCTTGAGCTTGTAAACTCTGCAAGTAGGATCATCATTTAAAAACATAAACTTTTGATTGAAGTGATTGTCCAATCCAATTATAATATATTTATAGTTATTAAATGGTTAGGAGTTTTTGGAAGAAAACAATATCCACAAAATCAACTTAAATTCTGACCTGAAGCCGTCTAGAACTTTCCCGTGCCGCCAATGCCATATCACGAGCTCCAACTTGCTTATTAGACGTCCATAAATGTGCATCTTTATGAAAGAGAGTGCCAACACGTTTTCCATCAAGTACCTTTAATAAGCTGTCTGTGGCATAGCCACTTCAACAAATTGGAAATCAGTATTAGGATACCAGCAGCTAATAAAGCAAACTATGGAAGGAGACTAACAGACTTCTTTTTGTTTAGCATAAGATACCAATAGCAGGTTTGTGAACTTGTTCATACCTAGTGATGATAACGGGAATACCAGCATATGCTGCGACTACAGCAGCATTAACTTTAGCAGTCATACCACCTCTTCCATACCTTGATTTGTCTCCAAATGTTACTTCTGCTTGGTGCTTTGACTTAACATATGTATGAATGAGTTTTGACCGTGGATCACTAGGAGGACCACTGTAGAGACCCTCAACATCACTCAATAAAACAAGAAGATCAGCTTTCAATTCGAGAGCCAATAAACCAGCAAGACTGTCGTTGTCCCAAAATATGCCAGACGAATCCTGAAATTTATTCTCACTTAGCATAAACGGAAAGATTCTTATGTCATAAAATAAGCAGAGTGCTAATGCTTACAAAATCAAGGACTAGAGAAGTACGGAGATAAGGTAACAAACAAGAACGAGAAGGAAGTTCAAATCATTTTAATTTAGAAGAGATATTACCTCATATGGTGCTCTCCTAGTACTAACTGCATCATTCTCATTGAAAATGGGAATAACCTTCAAAGCTAACAATGA
Source organism: Cardiospermum halicacabum (assembly GCA_031304145.1). Taxonomy (NCBI): domain Eukaryota; kingdom Viridiplantae; phylum Streptophyta; class Magnoliopsida; order Sapindales; family Sapindaceae; genus Cardiospermum; species Cardiospermum halicacabum. The sequence goes on from CM062392.1 coordinate 27,824,023, forward strand.
TTTAACTGTTTCACATAGTTGCTTTCTGAATTCTTTATCTCTGAAATCACTATCCGTCACAAGAAGTTGAGATGAGGTCACATCTAGCTGCATTTAGAATGAAATACAGCTAAATTATATGCTATAATAGTCTCCTTCACTAAGACAGCATCTCATAATTTAATATAACCAAAATCAGAGGCCTATACATGTTCTCACGCAGTTTATGAGATTAAAAGTAGGATTATAATAACCTGGCTAAATAATGTATCATAAAGAGCCATGAGACTACTTTGCCCAACAGCAGCGCAAGCTTTCCCATCAAGCTCATTTTGTGGCTTCTGGAGATCAGCCAGGCTGAAACAGGACAGATTTCCATTAGGCAAGCAAAATCACCAGTTTAAAACTTCCAATTCAATATATTTTTTTATTATTTAAAAAGTGTTGTTGATAGATAACAGTTTATAATCTTTACAGAGCCACAATGTTATTTATGAGCATTGGGTAAAAAAAAAAAAATAATTTATCTAGTGTCCACCACTTCTCAGAGAATTCAACTCATTCAAACAGAGAACACAAAATCTCCGGAAATAAGAACCGTTACTAAATAACATTCGTCAAAGCATGCAATTAATTACATTAATTGAACTCATCAACTCAAATGAAAATATAGAAACCTGCTATTGATCAATTTTCTGTATCTAAGCCTCTGGCGACCAAGACCAACAGCACCTGAAGTAACCAAAATGATCTCATAACCTTGAGAATTCAACTCTTTAAGCTGCAAACAAACCATATATCAGCCAAATCATCATCTGAAACTCAAAATGCATCTAGCAATAAACATAACATACAATTTGACTCAATACCATTCACATCCACATTTAACAAATTTACCTGCTCACAAAGAGCTCCAAGTCTCCCCAATGCTAATCTCCCTTCCGAACGAGTGACCACAGCAGTCCCTACCTGTAAATCAATTTCACAATTCAACAAACACTTATATTCAATCCAATCAAATCAAAACCATCACTAATATCAAATCCGAATCTAATGCTATAAATGATTGGCATTTCAATATATCATAAACCGAAATCTAAGATAAAGAAACAAAACAAGAATGTGAACCTTGACAACGAGACGCTTGACGTTCTTGACGAAAGCACGTGAAGGCTCGGTTGAGTCCATATCGGAGACTCGCTGAGTCAACTCGACTCCAACAAATCGAGAGAGAAGCAAGGTGATGTGCAGAGAGTTCAATAATGTCTTGATAAGAGACGGCGGTGAGCCCAGCACGTCATTTGATTTTCAGGTCTTTAAATACAACTCAGTGTGCATTTTTTATATTTATGTATATTCATTTTTTTTTAAATTATTAAAATATTGAATTTCAGATAAATATAATTTTATCATTTTGTAAAATAAAAATAGAAATGCAGGAGAAGGGAATCAATTCACTGAATCACGTCACGCGACATAGAACTTAGTCACGTGATGTTGATAAACTCGGGAGATTGAAGTAGTAGGTGAATAAAGACAAATGCATAGTTGGGTTCAGTATATGAAGAAAACGACAAGCTTCATGGTCCCATAACATGTTTTTTAAACAATAACATATCAAATTTTTCTCTTTTTATTTTATATATAGCAGCCTATGAATTTTTATAGTTGGCGTAATTGAATTGTTAAGCTACTGATGATTATATATAACCCAGTGGTTCTAATCCAATTGAAAGCCAATAACATTAGTGCACATAGATATTAAAAGAATACATATAAATAAATAAATAAAATCAATATGTGATCAATAGAGAGACTATGGTGATGTGTAGTGCATATAGACAAAGACACTCATGCACATGAGTCATGACAATGGTTCTGTCTCATGAGAACTCTGAACCACAAGATATGGAGTAGTTCATGTGACAGACCTGAGAACATAATACATTTTGTTTATTATAGAATTTATTTTTTTCTCGATTTTTTTAAATTTTTTTTTCAATAATTGATGATAAATTAACATAAATATTATTTTATTTTTAAATAATAAATGGTTTAAATTCAACCCTAAATTCATATTAATTTTGTACATAGGGAACTCAAATGGTTTTTGAATATATTTTTTAATATATATATATATATATATATATATATTTCTATAAGCTAAGAATAGAAGTGGGCCTCTTGTTAGGATTTGTATTACAACATGAAGCCTCAAATTATCAAGATTTCATTTTCATTCATAAATGAAAATTGTCTTCTACTTGATATATATGTCTGGCCATGTATAGATTTTAATTACTCAATATTTATTTTACAAAATTATTATAAATTTCCCTCAATATAAGTTTTAATTTTTCACTATTTTAAATGAATAATAGCATCTGACCTAACACAGAGAGAAAATGCAGAGTAAATTTTATAAATATCACTATTGTTAGAGGAGTATTAATAAATATTATTAAAAATAAATTTTAAATCCAATTATTATAATCATTTATAAATAATTACATAAATTTTTTTATTTATTTATCTTGAAAATAATTTTATTTTTACATAATTTTAAAAATAATTTTATATTTATCTATTAATTTAACTTTAAAATCAATAAAAGCATTAACTCTGAAAATTAATTTAATCATTAATTCATTATTTAATATAACAATTAATCAAAATAATAATTTTATATGCTACTAGTAATATAAATAACAACCACATACTAATAATTGAGTGAGATAGACAATTCATACTTGTTAACTGAATTTTTAGTGATAGAGAATTATCAATTCTATCATTGTAAAAGAGGATAGTGATGTTGGTGATTGATTGATGTTTCTGTTTTGCCACAATCAGAATCCTGATAGTTTAGGTGTAAAGAACCAGTGGCATATAAATAAGTTGTGGCACATTCACACATCAATACATTAAAAGCTTGCATGCCACTTGTTCATCTCTTGTTGCATGGTTTTTTTTTCTTCTTAGTGGATTTATTATTAAAAATATTAATTATTAATTATTTACTTATACAAATCAATTGAATTAGATAATGATAATGAATTACTTATAATAATAGTAAGTCCAAACATTGTATCTAATGGTTTTGGTTGATGGGGATTGGAGTTATACACAAAACTATTAGGCACCTTGATTACAAATAAAATAGATCCAACAAGTTATAGACTTTTGAAGATTTGAAAAAATTGTTGAATCAAGAAATCACCAACTTGACAAGTGTTCGTCCAAAATTGGGATTAAAGTAATTATTTAGTAAATGGACAACTATGTGATAGTATTCAATTCAATGAAACTCACTTTTTTTTTTTTTAATGTTGGATACAATTGAAATAAATAATGAATAATGATTAATTGAGTTTGATTGAATATGTCAAAAGAGTTTCTTAATAAAAGCATTTATGATCTTACAAGTTAATCAATTTTTAGGAAGGTTGAATTGAACTTTACAATGTACATCACCTCATTTTAATTATTTATGTAATGGAAAAGACTATCCTAATGCGGTATCCAATTGTAACCAGCTAATCCTCAAATAACACTTGATTGGGATTATGATTGTGATTATAATTTTTAATATTAATTTTAATAAATATATCTTATATAATATTAATGAATTTCAACTCTTTTTTACTAACATTAAAAATTATAATCAACTCAATTCAAATCTTATGTGATGCACAAGAATTATTGTAGTATTTTCCTCATGCTGGATACAATTATTTAAGTTATATATAATATTATCAGATAGATCTCATTATCCCAGAATCCAATCAAATAAAATAATAATAAAATTATTAAGAAAAAATTAATATTATCATTTTCGAATTTATCTATTATTTCAGAAATAAATTATTTAATATTAAAAATAAATTCTCTCATTTATATTATTAGAAGAAGTATTTTTCAACCAAATATAATTTTATATATTAATATTAATTTTTATAATAATCATTATATTTTTTATTAATTTTATGGTGATGATATGTATTTTAAACTATATTTAATATATTTCTACTAAAATTATGTTAAACACCAATTTGAATATCAACTGTTAATTTAAAAATATTTTACTTTTACATTTTAATTAACAAATTATTTATACGTTATTCAATTATTTTATAATTTTATGATTTTTTTTTTTTTTTTCAATAATAAAAGATAAAATTATTTATAAAATTAATTTTTTTCCATTTTAAAAGATAAAGATCATGAAAATAAAAATTAACGAATATCAAAAACACCATAAATCAAAACTAATATATATATATATATATATATATATATATATATATATATATATATTCAATCTCTTGAGCCCAACCACACAGTTCAATAAATTGAGGTTTCAAGTAGCGAAAAGGTACAAAAAGTTCGACTTCTACTTAACACCACAAAAAACCACGAACCTGAAACTCAACCTAAACTTCCCATCAAAAATTGAAACCTAATAATAAAAATGCAGTTGTTCGTAATCGCACATTCAAGTACCAATAATTAAACTTGGAAAGCAACCATCATAAAGAATATATATACATATATCACTAAACAAAGTACACGTCTCAGCATGTGAACGGGAACAAGCGACGTAAAAAAGTAAAAGACTTGTTCAAGGTGTCACATGAACAGAGCTGATACACAGAATGTGCAAGTGAAAGATATTGTTTTGTGTTGTTTTTTTTTTTTTTTTGACATTAAGATATCGACAATGTGCTTTTGTGTTTGTTTGTTTGATTAGAGTGAGAGAATGAGGCGACTCGCCACCGCCACAGATCATATGATATCTTATCTTTTTTGTATATGTTTGTCGTGAGTTGATGATGAAATCAATGGTGGTGACTTTGACGGATGAGATGTTGCCACGTTGGTTGTGGTGGCGATAATGACGATTACGTGGTTGAACTGGCTTTCAATGTATTGTGTCGATGCCATAGATGTTGTGTATATATAGACGTAATGACAGTTTGTGGTGGTGAAAATGGAGGTAGGTGATTGGTAAACTTGTCATTGTGATTATTCATGTTTTGACTCTCTTTGGTCGCTTTGCCTATAGTTCCCAACCATATGGAAGTTGGGTTGAAAATGGAGGTTAGTCTCTTTAGGATGTGGATGATTTAGCACCGTATTTTATAATTGTATGTCTTATAATTACATTTTCAACCTGACACTTAATTATTAATTTAATTTTTATTATTATTTATTTATAAAAATTCTAAAAAATATATATATATATTATTACTATTTTATCAAATTAAATTGTGGGGTTGAAGTAACTGTAATTTTTTTTATATAAATATATATTTTTTACTTTGGTCAATAAATAAATAAAAAATATCCTATTATAGTCAGTAACAATTCTGGCAAAGTTTTTATTTTGTATTTTTTATTTTTATTTAAAATTTTAATTTATGAACTCTTTCAAATCAGTTAATGAATGATCAATGAATGATCAACGGATAGAAAAAGGTGTTTTCGTAACAATTATCATTTAAAAAATAAAATATATAATTGTTCAATGAACCGATGTACTGTTTTACATTAAATAATGAACAAAAATTTTTGGTATCATTGATTATTTAATCAATTCATGAAGTCATAGTGGTATCAAGCCAATAATTTTTTTCATTGTCTTGATAAATATCAATTATTTTTACATGGACGAAAAAAGAACAAGTTTAGTATTACATCACATGAATAAATATGTGATGTGAATTCATGATCCTATTACATTAAAGAGTATAACATTATATATTAAAGAAAAAAATAATGCAATAAACTTTATATTTGCCTTCAACCTAAATACTGAAAGTACGGTACAAACTTCTTATAATGCATCAAATACAACACATTCACTTCACGTAATAATAACATTCACACCGTGAGTGTGGATCAAATTGTAATAAATTTTTTTTTTATAAAAATCACAAACATGTTGAGTATCCGTACACCTGTGAAAATGCAAATTTAGCACCCTTAATATATATTAAATGCAAGTAAAACAAACTTACACAAATACGAAACTTTTTTACGGATGACCAGCTATATAAGAATAAGTATGATTGATTGTGGACTAGATATGTACAAGAATATGTTTGTTGGATAATTACCCAATGAAATGAGCTATTAGTGAAGTTCAATTTATATATCAGTGAAGTGAATTTCTTTGACAAAACAAGCAATGCAGTTAATTTATTATTGATGTAAAGTTTATTGATCAATGTAAGGAACTTCATTGATGAATGTAATGTATCATTTATCAATGATCTACACTTCACTATTATGTAAGAGTATATGTATAATGTGTCATCTATTGTGTAACCAGTCCCCAACCCTTTTCTTTATTACTCCCTACCCTTGTAATTTTCTGTATAAAAAGACACTTCAACTCATGGAAACTTTTACCATTTTACAAAACCGAACAAGTACTTTTAACACACAAAAAAGTACCGTAGTTTATATCAATCTCTAGATTGAAAATTTTTAGAAAAACAAACGGAAAAAACATAATGATAAATATTCAAGATTAGCTCCAAAACCTATACATGAGCAAAAGAATTCAAACTAAAAAAAGTAAAGAGAGATGACAAAAAGGGATTGATACCTAAAAGATAAATATAATCAGTGATCGTGGCTGTATTGAATTTGGCTTCCGCTTCAACTGCTTTTTCGTCCTTCGTCATTCAGGCGTTGAGAGTTGTTGTCGAATTGTCCATTCTTCTTCGCTTGATTTGTGAATAATTTTCTATCTTTGCATTACACCTCGAATTCTGAAAATGAACTTTTGTATATAACTTCCAAAACTGCTAAGTTTAGAAATGAAATTTTGCGTTCGACCTTCTGCTCCATAACTTTTAAAACCGACTGTTGTATAAGACCTCTGTTAAGGTTGGAATGAACTTTTGTGTAAGACCTCTGTTGTGTAAGACCTCAAATTGTGGAAATGGTCTTCTTATACACAATCGAATTAGGTTTGGTTTACGTGTTTAGTAACTACACCCTAACCTAATAAAATATAAAGTAATAAATGCGAGTTAACTAATAGAATAAGTATTTTGATAATATCATACCTATTAGGGCTACCAAAAACTCATATTAACAATATCGTAATAGTTTTGCAAAAGACCTTGAGAAAATGTGTGAGATTTTATCGCTTCCTCGTGAATCATCTACAAATATGGCATGAGAATATTATATTTTAAGACTAAATCATATTTGTTTTCATAGGTGCCAATGGTAGTGCCAATGGTATATGCATATTTATATATTATCTACGTTCTCATTCAACTCTTACTATTTTATTTATTATTTCTTTCAGATCTCTAATCATACATTTATCTAATTTTCGCTCATATACCATACTAGTCTACATATTATAATGTATTATTTTTATTTAAATTAAATTTAGAGTATTACTTTAATAAAATTACTAAAATCAACTTATGTTATAATATTACTTACTAAAGAGTATTGTGGTCATTTTACAGTTTTATAACAATATTACACCATTTATTCATATACAAACACTATAATGTTGTACATAATTATACATTCAAACATGATTTCAGTACCATATATTATAAAATATAATATAACCATATATTATGAAACCAGGTTATCATCCCACCAGAACTTAGAAAATAAATCTAACAACTAATCATCAAGGTTTTAAAAGACGTTAGCCAATTCTAGACGGTGATCCAAACCCTAACACTCAGGTGAAATTAAGCGTTTTGTATTAGGCTATTTATACAATCGATTTACCCATTTGAAATATTTTGAAAATTTTTATTATATTATAAAAAATATTAATTGTATTAGACATACATTTGAACAGTTAAAATAGTCGTTACCTAAATATTTAGACTGATCTAGGCCGTGTCTAAACATTTTAAACGTTCGTATAGACTACAAAATCGCCCAAAGCATGAATTTTTAAGCGGTGAAACACCGCTTGGACGCGATTTCTAAAACTCCGCTAATTATACCATTTTTAAAGCTTTTGAAATAAGACCATGAGACTGAACCCAATGGGCTCATTGGGCCAACTAAACGAGAAATAAAATGCTCATTGGGCTTTAGCTTAACAAAAATTGAAAATCGGAGGGATTCGTGTGAAATAAATGCCATTTCACTATAATCCCTAATTCACCTCCCCTGCATATAGAAAAACATTTTACTTCAGACAAAATCTCCAGCGATTTTCATTTCACAGTCAATGTAGCTCCATTTGCATGCTTCAAACTCTCAACCAGGTAAGCTCACTTTTCACTTAAAAATCTCTTCTTTTTCTATATTTCTCATTCTTAAGTATACATTCATAATTGATCAAGCCTAGTTATTTATTGTTGTTCTAGACTTGTTCAAGTTTTAGTACTCACTGACTGATCAGAAATGGCGAGGACAGACAGAATTTCGAAACTGCCCGACTCAGTATTGCATCACATTTATTCGTTTTTACCCTTCAAACAAGTCGTTCGAACCAGTCTACTGTCTAAGAGATGGCAAAGAGCGCGGTGGTTGTACCCTGTTTTTGAATTAGATAGGAGTGTCTTTACTAAGGACTTGTTTGATATTTACGCTGATGAGGATTCGAATGATAAGGAGATTCGGAAGAAAAGGAAATTGGTTTTTAATACTGTGGAGAAAATAATGCTTGAGTATCTTTGTAAGAGGCAGATAAGTATCAAAAGGTTGGTGATTGATATGGATTTGTTGACTGATCCGATTTTTGTGACGTTTCTTGATCGTTATGTGTGCTATGGTGTTGGATGTTCTTTGGTCGAGTTGAAACTTTGGTTGAACACTTCGATTTATGGACATAACAATCGTGGATGGTATGTTTTGCCTCAGATTGTTCTGTTTGCGAGATCGTTGGTTGTGTTGGAGTTGAAAGGGTGTAAGATTGATTCATATGTGGGTACTGCGAATTTACCTTGTTTGAAAAAATTGTGGTTGCTGCAAGTTAATGTTGATGATTCGAAAATAAGGAGTTTAGTTAATGGTTGTCCTGGTGTTGAAGAGATGACTTTTGATGAGTGTGTTGGGTTTAAAACTCTAGAGCTGTCTGATCATAATGTGATTCGAGATGTTGAGCTGATGAACAATTGGGATCTTGAAGGTTTAGTGATTAGAGAATCAACTTTACAATGTTTAACCATCTTTGGTAGTCCTTCACTATCTGAGATCGATATCAGTTGCTGTGACAATATAATGACTTTGAAGTTTGAAGGTGTTCCATTAACAGACAAATGGGTTAATAACCTGATTTGGAGATCCCCTTTTCTTAAGCACTTGGAAATCGGCTCCTCTAAGGATTTACATAGGGTTGAGATCTCTAGTTTGAGTCTTGAGATATTGTATATCTTTGCATGCACATCTCTGGTTGAGCTCAAGATTGAAACTCCAAAGCTAGGTCATTTTAAATACTTTGGATATATAATACCATTTTTCTCGAATTCTCCATCTTTGGAAAGGGTTGATCTAGCTGTTCTGTCAGAGAACTTTGATTTTGTTAGATTTATTGAATTCCTTTCCCAGCTGCATAATTTGTCTGCAGAGTTTAATCTGGAGGTCAGATCAGCTGAGTATGTTATAATTCCCAAGACATTCAGGCTGGCAATACCTTCACCATTATCTTCTGCAAAGCATCTGAATTTGGAAGTCCCTACCATATCTTTGGTTACATCGATTGCGAATACTGTAGACAGCTTGCTCTGGATATCACCTCATGCAACGTCAATATTAATAAAAAACGGTTGTGTAGGGTTTTTTGAGTTTCAGTTTACTTATAAGAAGCAACCGGCTTATGAAGGTGGAGTTGCTACTTGCTGCAAGGCTTTTCCGGTCTCATGTTGGCAACATTGCGTGGAAATGGTTAAGGTCGAGTTTACTTCTTATACCTGTCCCAAGAATAACAAACTGTATTTCTTGGACGGCATGAATATCTGGGAGAAGATCCATTATCTTTGCCAGTAGATTTGATGCACTGTTTTGCTGAATGTTATTGTTTTTTTTTTTTTTTTTTTTTTTTTTAACTTTGAAGACTTTTGTTTTGATTGTTCTGGTTCTGTATTGAATATTTTACATATATGCTTAACTGGTACAGGTGTGGATGCATTTGATGATCTCTATGAGTTCATGACTTGTCATCCACACCTGGGCCAAATCGTTTTGGGATACTATTCATTTTACGTTGTTCGAATATTTCTACGTACGTAGGTCTGACGTGGGTTTATTTACTAGTATAATATGATGAATTGTATGAGATGAAGTTTACGTACGTAGGTCTGACGTGGCTTTATTTACTAGTATAATATGAGGAATTGTATGAGATGAATATAAATGGATTAAATAAATGAATGGCATGGTTCATCGTGGTGACAATGACGTCATGTCTTACTTAATGAGTTTGGTCAACTCGACTTAATTAGAACAGCTCTCCTCAGAGTTATATAAATTCATCTATGTTCAATCATCATATTCAAACCAACTTTTATTTCAATCATGGCGGCTCTACACGTAAAGAAACTGGTGCTCGCGGTGGCTCTGGCGGCGACGGTGTTCTCTCTCACTTCTGCAGATCCCGATTCCCTGCAAGATGTCTGCGTTGCGGATCTCAATTCCAGTAAGCTCTTTTATCTTTATTCAAAGATCTAATGATTGCATCGAAAAGTGAAAAAAAAAATTGTTTCAATTGACAGGGACGAAAGTCAATGGATATCCTTGCAAGCAGCCAACCAACATATCGGCAGCAGATTTCTTCTCCGACATTTTATCAAAACCCGGCGCCACAAACAACACGATGGGTTCACTCGTCACAGGGGCAAACGTGGAAAAAGTCCCTGGTCTGAACACACTAGGCGTGTCTCTCTCACGCATTGACTACGCGCCAGGTGGACTCAACCCTCCACACACGCACCCACGCGCCACCGAAATCGTCTTCGTCCTGGAAGGTCAACTCGATGTTGGGTTCATCACCACTTCCAATCTCCTAATCTCTAAGTCAATCAAAAAAGGTGAAATCTTTGTATTCCCTAAAGGCCTCGTTCATTATCAAAAGAATAACGGTAAGGTACCGGCCGCCGTCATCTCCGCCTTCAATAGCCAGCTGCCGGGGACTCAGTCGATTGCTGTCACTTTGTTCGCTGCTTTTCCACCTGTGCCCGATAATGTCTTGACTAAGGCTTTTCAGATTGGGACCAAAGAAGTCGAGAAGATTAAATCTAGACTCGTAACAAAGAAGAATTGATGCGTGTAAATATTCATAGTTTTTTATTTCTCGCTTTTGTCTTGTTACTGTTACCAACAGAGACCAGAGTGAAATAATAAATTCGTCACACGTTGTATTGCACTGTTGCTTTACTTTTCTTTTTCTATTTTGGAACTTTTCAATTATTGAAGATCAAATTAATCAAACAGGTTCATCCGGGGACAAAGAATCTTAATATCATAGTAATTTATATAGAGATTAGTTCAAAAAAAAAAAAAAATCTAATAGTTTAATTATATTCATCTATAGCACGAGTAAGCCCGAGTAAAGAAAAATAATGAAATATAGTTGGGTTGCACATCCAGTCCATATAAAATGGGCTGAGAAATTATATGGGCCGATTCACTTTCTTGGCCCATTTATTGAAGACACGTCATCATGCACACTTCACCGCTTCATTTCTTATAATATCTATTTTAATTCATAATAAACCCTACCCCACTGATAGTGAAATTGTGAGACGAGGTACTTTCTGCAATCTGGTTTGTTCATGTATCTTTGCTTTTCTATTGTTTTGCTATTCCATTTTCTGGTTTACTGTGTTTGATTTTTAATTAATATGGATTGTTAATGGATACCGGCTGTGTTTTGTTTTAGTGTTTTGTTTCCACATTGTTGTTTTACAGATTTTGAGATAGAATTAGTATTTATAATTGCATGATTTGAATATCAAAGTATATTTAGAATTTGGGATGTTTCATGTTAGGTTTTTGTAATGCTGATGTTTATGTGTGAGTGTTTAGACTCTGCTATCTGTGTGTCAATTTATTTTATTGATATGAGTTGAGATGGCTTAGGAATTTCTTGTTGGATGATGTAGTGTCGTGAAAGAATCAACAACTATGAAAAAAAGTAACAAAAGGGGAGATAAAGACCCTATCAGTGGTTTGCCTGATGAAGTTCTTCTTCACATACTATCTAATCTCAAAACTGTAGAGGTGGGTAGAACCTGTATTTTATCTTCGAGATGGAAGAATCTTTGGAAATCAATCAGGAACCTTGACTTTCATTTTACGATCGAACAATATGAGAATTGCGGTGCAATTATCAACAAGGTACTTCATTCTCTGCAATCTGAGAGTATTCAAAGGTTTCACCTCTATGCTAGGATTGATTCTCTTAAGGATCGTTATATTGAAGATTACATTCCCAAGTGGGTTGCGTTTGCAGCAGAACATAATGTGTGTGAACTTAGTTTGAATGTTGATTGCGAATATATTTCGCTTCCTAAATGTGTTTTAACCTCTGAATCACTAGTAAAGCTAACTTTGCGGAGGGGGAACTTTGGTTTTGATATTCGTCAGTCGTTGGTGTCTTTGCCAAGTCTTAAAAGCTTATATATTAGTATTTTTAATGGTTATTATTTATCTTTGTTTGGGATTCGAAATGCTAGCCATCTGTGGAAAATGTTCCGTGGCTGTCCTCTACTTGAAGATTTAACAATCAAAGCTATGATGTACGAGATTGAGAGATCAACTTTTGAACTTATTCTGCCATCTCTTAAAACGCTATCTATATATATGAAGACAAGTACCCGGTCTGGTTTTTATAAACCAGACAAATTTGTGGTTGAAGCTCATAACCTTGAATATCTCCATATTTCTACCGGAGAAATCTTACCCCATCTTGTAATGGGTGATGCTCCTAAGCTTCAGAAGGTGTCTTTGTGTGGTAAGATAAGATGTCTTTTTGCAACTTTTAAGGATTCAAGTGTCAAGACAATGGAGCTTTTGAGTGGAATCAGGTATACAAGATATCTATCATTAATGAATGATGCAATTCGAGTAAGTATTCTTTCTTTCAACTTCTTGTACTCCCTATCATTTGTTGTTCTTTTTTGCTGCATGCCATAGGCCTTTTTTTTTTTTTTTTTTTTTTTTTTTTTTAGGTTTTGAATCGTGCATTTTATGGAAATATGCCAACATTTTCCAATTTGATTGATTTGGAAGTGGAATTGAAATCACATGATTGTGTAAACCTCCTTAGACACTTCCTCTTGAGTTCACCTAACTTACAGAGCCTTACACTGGATCTGGTGAGTTTTAATTTCATTTTTGCTTGTTACCTTTCATCTACAATCTTACATTTTTTTTTAATGCATTGACATTGTTTCGAATGTAGAATAACTGTATATAGAATGTTTATGATTAGCTGAGCAATGTGTCTAATGTTTCTATCTTTCTTTCTTAAAGGACCGTGATCCATACATCCCTATGTACCAGGATGACTGGCCATTTGAATGCCTTGAAAGTGTGGATTTTGATTGGTTCGACGATGATTATCTTCCATCCTATTTGTTATCCTTTGTCAAAAGGATTCAAATGAAAAATGTAGCAAAGAGGCGAGAATTAGAAGCGGTCAAGTACGTGTTGAAACATGCCACAACCTTGGAAAGTTTCTCGGTTGAGATAAAGTCTTCAAGATTGAGAAATATTATTTTAGGGTTTCCAAAGTCATCTACTCTATGTGAAATTGAATTTCTATGATGTTTTAGGGTGTTAGAATGTTGGTTGAAGCCATGTATTATGGTGTTCGGAACCTGTTTTTTTAGCGGCTCTTTTTGAAAAATGTTAGTTTAAAAAACAGAAGATTTATTAATTGAATAATGTTTAACTTATGTAATCTGGATCTAATGTTACTAACTAAAAAATGCTATATAATGAAGAGTTAATTGCATTCACAACTCTTTAACGAAGACAAATTACACATACAAATTACACATATATGAACATTTTGGTATTAATATACATTTACATCCCCTTATCCAATAATAAAACCTTGTTTAATTATTAAATTTATTAATATAATAATAAAATTTGTAATTCTGAATACGATGTAATGTTCATTTAAAATTATTATATTTTCATTAATTTTTATGGAGAAAAGGGGTGTGATTGTATATTAATACCAGGGCTGTGAGAAAAGGGGTCTATAATGAAATATATTACTATTTGATTGAATAATAAATTGATTTTAAATTTGGTTTAATGCAGAAAATGGATTTTAATTGAATTTGCAATTGATTTGAGCTTTGATATGGAATTGTTTTGATTACATCTCCCCTTCTTGGGTTGTCTGGAAGATGATGAAAGAAAAAAAAAAAAGGTCTATTTTTCTTCGTTTGTTTCTCTACTTAATTGGTATCTAATATCTCTCCTCTCATCTTTAATGTGGCTATTTATCTTAATGGGGCTATTTATGAAGATATTTTCTTTCTTCTTCATTTTTATTGATTCGAGTCAATTTTCTTCTTCCTCGAGTTTCTCTTGACCTCCCGTGACTTCTTCCTCTTTCAACTTTCTTTATATTGCTAAAATGCTTCCTCTTTCAACTTTCCTTATATTATTAAAATGTTGAGTTCACTTTTCTTATTTCAGATTTTGTATTGCTTTTTTGGTATAAACAGTCTAGTTGATTTTTGAGATTGACAGCGTGTGAATTCTCAGAGTTTTAAAGTTGATGGCGTGTGAATTCTCGGCGTTAAGATCGAGTTCGACTTTTCTCTTTTTTTTTTTTTCACTGTAAATAGTCTCTTTTTTTAATTTTTTTAATTTTGATTTACAACACACTTTTTGACTGGTTCTCCCACGACTGAATCTAATTTTCTATTCATTCATGTGATAATTTGATTGAATAGGTGATCCAATCCAATAATTTTGTCCCATCCATATTTTCCCCGACATTAGCCCTTCATTCTAGTTAATGATGATTAACCAAAGTATACCAAGATCAAATAAATTAATAAGCACAAATCACAAATTTATTAACCAAAGGAGTCCAAGTTTAAATAAGGCATATGGGTCTCAGGAGCCTCCAAAGTTTACTATATTTTCCAAGTTAGCCTTCAAACTTTACGGAGAGTCTGTTTAGCCCCTCAATTTTCAAATAGTGCGTCAATTAAGCCTTTTTGCTGATGTGGAGATTGATCTGACAGCAAAAAAAAAAGTTAAATTCAAAATGTCATTTAAGCCCTCCATATCAGTAAAAAGGGCTTAATTGACACAATATTTGGGAGTTAAGGGGTTAAATTGACCCTTCGTGAAGTTGGAGGGCTAACTTGAAAAATGTAGTCAAGTTCAGGGATTTCTAAAACTCTTATGTCTTTAGATAATTTCATAGGTCCAAAATCACAAATCTATACTTGAGTTCTGTCAGTTTATTTCTAGTCCTAATTGTCTCGTTCCAATTTAATGACATGTTCTTCTTTTAACATTTTTTCCGGATAATAATTGTGATGCACTTAGCTGTTTTCCCATTTTTTCCCCAACAAGAGTTCAGTTTTCAAATAGATTTGCATGTGTGTACGCTTTTCACTCCTCTCAGATTAGATTAGATTTGATTTTTTTTTCTTGCATTAAGATTTTATCTCACATCTTCTCGTTATTTCATGTTGTAAAGAAATGAGAACTAACAGAGAAGAAAAATGTATTTGCAATTGTCAATCTTTCTATATTCTATTATGGAAATACAAGAAACAATTATGATGTTCTTACATCATTAATGCACTAGGTGGACACTTATTTATAGTGAACAAAGAAACACAAAATGACGATACTTCAACTTTATAA
The DNA here is from genome assembly GCA_031304145.1 of Cardiospermum halicacabum. Lineage (NCBI taxonomy): Eukaryota > Viridiplantae > Streptophyta > Magnoliopsida > Sapindales > Sapindaceae > Cardiospermum > Cardiospermum halicacabum. The sequence continues at coordinate 27,839,851 of CM062392.1, forward strand.
CAACATTGTCAGAACCGTCGCCTTCTTTTGGCAATGTATAATTACCAATCGACAAGGTCACAACTAAGGTCACGGGCGACATCTTCATTTATCTCCAAGGTCATTGCCAAGTCACAACTAAGGTTTCAGATGACATCTTCATTTATTGCCAAAGTCATCGCCAAGTCACATACAATACCTTCATCTATTGCCAAGGTTATCGGCTGTGATCACAGACGATATCTACCTTATTTCGCCATTCACCTGTGATCACAGGCGACACCACCTCTACTATCGGCAACCTCATCTCGTCATTCCCATTCTTATTTTATTTATTTCTTTATATTGTAACACATGTTACTCTCTTTAGGTAAATTTTTACTCTGTATTTTCTATCCCGATTCATGAGCTTTAGGTTTATTGCTCTGTATTCCAAATGTGATTCCGGCAGTGATCGTTGCTCTAGCTTATCACCTATCGATCTTGTCCTCACTCCGTCTTCCCGTTCCACTTATAACATAACAAAAATTTATAGGGTCAATCGTCGCCCATTATTTTCTAAAGCCACGATTCGCTTCCTCATCCTAAAAAGCGGCCTTTCTCTAGAAGCCTTGTCCGACGGGTTTGAGAACCTAGTTCTCTTCAGTTAGATGGCGATTTCAAATCTGAGGTTCCATCGAAGATCCCTTCAGAAGCTCCATCTTCATGTCATCTGTCTTCACTCACTTCTACTTCTCCGACTCAACACTCTAAGGCGGTCTGAAAGTATATCAAACTCTATCTTGAGCCTCTAGTCCGACCTCAACATGGTCCTCAACATCTTGAACTTCCCTAAAGGTGCTGACATCAGGATTTCCCACCATTCTTATCACCTACCTTACTCGCCCACCTTCTGGCGAGGTTGCTTTCAACATCCACCCGTTTTGCCTATTCTAAAGTTTCAAATGCAGCCCTTCATTCATGGTCTCTTAAGTCATATGAATGTAGCTCCTATACAGCCTCACCCAATTTTTTTTAAGTTTTTCATCTCTTATCACGACTTCTAGGTTTTTTAAGGCTGGGTGAACCGGTTTTTGACGATTTCGGTGGTATTCTGCAAACTATTTTAACTAGCCGAGGCTGGGTGGTAGCTAAGTCATGGAATGTTACTTATAATTCGGCACATTATACCCTTTCACTAACAAAAAAATGATTCAAACAGAGTGTTCGTTTCAGGAGACTGGGGACAAGAGGTGGTGATAGGTAATATTAGAAATGACAATTTTATCTATCTAACTCGTAGATATGGATAAAAAAAATACCCTACCCCTGTTTAATATAATAAATATATTATTTCAAATTAACCTATATAATAGTGTAAAAAGCAAATTCTCTAATCTATATATATATTATAAAGCGGAACTCTCAACGGGACCCACGAAGATGATGTGGCGCGTTGAGAGTTCGGCTTTGGGTGGAAAAATAGTCATTTTAGCTATTTTTGAATCTGTACGATATTTTGATGAGATTTTGACCATAATGCATTATTTTGACGAGATTTTAATTTATCTTATTTTTCATCTTTTCTTTTCATTTAGTGATTTATAACCCCATAAATATAGGAAAAATTAATAATAATGTAATAATAAATTATGAGTATTCCATATCTCTCTTTCTCTTCTAACGGAAAATTGATTACTTTTAAAATTAATGAATTTAACTAACCATTTTCTCTCCTTTAGGTACATATCTATTTCTCTTCCACTTCCTCACCTTCAATTAACCACTGAATTTAATTGTGTCATTTTCTCTCCTTTATGTACATATATCTATTTCTCTTCCACTCCCTCACATTCAATTAACCACTGAATTAAAATTGTATAAATAGAGACCATTGTCATACAATTTTCACATTACATTTTCATTCATCAAGTTCAACAAATTCAATTTTAAATAGCGATATCTTCTACATCTTCTTGGGAGAGAGACTGAAAGGACCAATCTTAGTAGCGAGAGGATCGGCAGCTTCGATTTCACCACTGGTGACGCTCAATAAAACATCGACAATTTAAGTTGGTTTGAAATTTAACCACATCTTAATGAATGGTTGGAATGATGTAATACGACCTCGAGTTCGAGAGAGTATGATTTGGAAGTTTAAGTGTGATGCCGCACCAAAATGAAGGAGATGGTCTAAGTTACTTGTATTACATGAGCTTTTAAATTTTATTTTTTTTTAATAATTTGATTAAGTCTCTTGGTCTCTTGTATGTTATATAATAACTGAATGTTTGTGCTAGATTATTACTTATCTCATTATGATAAGCTCCCGCTTAAATTTTGATTCAAAATCACAATTTTATTTACTTAATTAACTATCTTGATTAACATCAAGAAAATTAAAAATGTCAATCTCAATATAACCATGGTAGTAATAGAATTAGATTTTCACTTAAAAATTTTAGATTTATCAGATTTAATAAATTCCAATAAAAATTTAAATTCATTTTTTTTATATACTTAAACTCGCGCTCCATTAATAGTTAAATAATTGAAATTCATCTATAATACAACGAATTAAAAATTCTCCATATTTCTAGAGAGATAAATGAAGAAATTTGTGATAATGAAACTAGACTTCTATGTATTGATTCTCGAACATGATTTTTTTATTTAAAATTTATTAAAAATGAAAAATGTCATTTTATATTATTGGGATTAAACTAGAATACATTATACGAGGTGTATTGGATTCTCTAAACTTTTAAATTAAGAATATTTAATTTATATTTAAATAAAAATAAAAACTTTATGTTACTAGCATTTTTCATTTTTAATAAATTTTAATTTAGATTTAATTTTCATTTTTGTTACATACTTTAACTCTATTAAATAAAATTAAGACTATATAATATTATTAATTATTCCTCTAAAACAATTTAAATTCTACCAATTTCATGAATTTGAATAAAAATTTAAATACATCCTTTCATATACTTTAATTTTAATTTATAATCTATGAGTAATTAAACTATTGAATAATGAATAATAAAATTTGTATGTAAAATATTTAATTAGACAAAGTACTCAATCATGATTATAATTAAAAACTTGCTCATTTGCCTCTACAAATTAAATCTATCGGTTAAAATCAGTATTATCGGTTAAAATCAGTATTATATATCTATATGTACAATATATAAAACTCTTAAATAATATCAAAATTAATAATTTTATATTTATTTATTTTTCTTTAGAGTCCTATAATTGCTTGACCTTTTGATGAAATCCACCAACAAAAAAAGATATTTTTATATAATGTTTCTCAATTGAAAAAATAAAATTTTAAATGGCTATCCTTTATGGGTTTAAAGATGACTGCTACATGACGATAGTAGATTTCAAGAGATGAAATTCTATAATTTTTTAGATTAGGGTACAAATAATGAGATGACTTCCGTTTAGAATAAAATAAAATAAGTTTAGATAAATTATAAAAATGAAAATTAAAACTAAAATCGGAAAATACGACACTAAACCTATTGCAGTATAAATATATATAATATATTCAATTTTGTTCAAATATTGTACATATATTTTAATTTTATTTTTTATATTAAAATTATTGTTAAATTTTTTAGCCATTGGTATTGTTATCTTAATTGTAACAACAATAATATTAATGATTAAACTTATTACTGTTATTATGGATCTAATATTCTAATAATAATTAATAAAATAAAATAACATACAAATATTTTATATATTAATAATTAATAATATATAAAACAAATTAAGAATATAATGGTTTTTCATTAAAATGATTAAACTTCTATTCAATTATAACTTAATAAAATTAAATAATTTTAAATATCCAACCTTTTTTTTTTCATTCTACCACATCTCTTATATTGAATTAAATTAATGTTATATACATTTTAAATAAAAAAAACTTATTCAATAATACTAAACCTCTATATAATAATTAAAATTAAATATAAAATATTATATTAATTACATTAAAATATCTATTGAAATTTTAAATTAATCTATAAATTCAATCACAATTTAATCTTGAAAATATAAATCATGGAAAAAAATTATTTACATAAAATGAGTGACTTAAATAATGGTTAAATAAGTAATTGCATGAAAATGTGGAAGTTGTTTAACAATAAAAATATCTAAATGGTAAAAGATGTGTATGAAAAACCATATAAATGGTTAGATTGAAATTTAAATGGAAATGATTGAAAAATAAAAATTGATAAATATTATTTAAAATAACACTTAAATATTTTTTTTAGAGAAAAGTTATTAAAATTTTATATAATAAAAATTATAGAAATATAATTATATTTTTTAAAAAAGAATTATTTTTTATATAAATTATTTAAAATTTCAATTTTTAATAATTAACCACCAAATATTTACCGAAATAAAATAATAATATAAAAATAAATATTTAATAATAACCATTTTAAAGCGAATGATATCGCACAAAGTGCGGGCATATTTACTAGTTACATAAATACATCTTACCATGTATTATTTTTTTCTATAAATGTCACATATTAGTAATTTACTACAAATAATTGAATAGAAATAATATAAATAAATTATAAAAATATAGAATATAATATTTTAATACTTCCAATAAAATAGTTTCTTTATATATATTATATCTAATTTTATTCGATAACAAAATTTTAATTTTATATGAAAAAATTAAATATATATTTTTAATTTTATAGATGTATGGATATATCTGTGGATAATACTCTACCGATATCCATTAGGGTATTAGAAAATATGGATAGGATATGAATATTGGCCTACCTCCTAAACTCTATCCATCGCCATCCACATATTCGCTGTACGTTTCCGATCATTGTTGGTTATTCAGGTGTCTGCCCTTTCATACTTGGGTGATATTTTTTCTAAGTGAACATCTTAAACTTCAAAATATGATTACAGGTATATTTTAAAAACCTTACAAGAATAAATTTTTGATTTTTTTTTCTATTTCATAAATTTAATTTTCCAAAATACCTCTGAAATCGCTATTCACGTATCTGTGAATTATACTACAAATCGGTGAACTATGTTCACACCGTTTGTATATGGTCCATGAAGTGAAATTCAAATTTTTAAAAATTTATTTTTATAAAATTTTCAAAATAAATCTACAATTATATATTTGTTGTGAATGTTTAAGTGGATTTCCACTTTTCCTTTGTGTGTCATGCATGCAGAATACTATAACATGCTATATGTTGCGTGGTGAGATTTGTGTCAAGCATATAATATACAACAACATGCTAAATGACACGTGATGTAATTGATGACTATATATATGTGTGCAAGTATCCTGAATATGAGATATAGATTAAAGGTTTTTGTTTCCTTTTGTTTTCTCTTATTGTATATTTCTCTGTTTCTTCATCAACTTTCAATATAATATAATATCAAGAATCCAAGCAAGATTTTCAGGTTATTTTCTGATTCCAATCTATTTCCATATAATATTGAACTGTTTTCTTCTCTTCTACCCCTATTCTATTTTTATTTTTATAACACATTATCAGCACGAGTATGCTCTCTAGTTGCTGCTTTGACGGATTTTCTGGATCAGAAAGTGTTTGGTAACGTTGTTTTTGGGTTATTGCTGATTGGGAAAAATTGTTGTGATATGAAACCAGAAAAAAATGTCGGATCTGAAAAAACTGGATTTCCATGCACTGGAACTATCTGGAAACAATTACTTAGCATGGGTGATGGATTTGAAAATTCACTTACGAGCCAGAGATCTGTTGGATACTGTTGAGGAACAAAATCAAACTTCCATGAAACAAAAATCTCAAGCTAGGGAGATTATAAGACACCATATAAATGAAAGTTTGAAATCTGAATATTTAAATATGGAAGATCTACTTGAGTTGTGGAATGCATTGAAAAACAGATATGAACACAGAAGGGAGGTTGACCTTCCAAAAGCCCAATATGAATGGAATCAGCTGAGATTCCAAGATTTTAAATCTGTTAGTGAGTATAATTCTGAACTCCACCGAATAATAGCAATCAAAGAATCTTGTGGAGAAAAAGTTACAGATAAAGAAAAAATTGAGAAAACTCTTTCCACTTTCCATGCCGATAAGTGTTGATATCGTCGGGTTTTCGACAACATGATTACAAAAGTTTTGGTGATTTAATTTCTAAGTTGACATTATTGGAACAATATGATCAACTTTTGATGAGAAATCATGAATTACGACCACCTGGTACTGTGGCACCACCAAAAGTAAACAATAATACATTTCGTGGTCGTGGGAACCCAAATCGTGGTCGAGGTCGTCGGTTTAGCCGTGGTTTTGAATGTGGTCGTGGTCGTGGCCGCGATAATAATAATAATAGAGGCCGTGGACGAGGCCGAAATAATGGAAGAGGTGGAAATAGGTTTCATCCGTATAATCGTGGAAACCTGGTTTGGACCAGAGATGAAACCTAGAACAGGACTGAAAATTCTGGGAATAGAAATAATAATAATTCCCAAAATGTCTGTTACAAATGTGGAAGCAGTGATCATTTCCACCGTCAATGTCAAACCTCCCAACACCTGGATTTGTATCAAGCTTCCTTGAAAGGGAAGAATCCTATAGAGGCAAATGTTGCCAATCTGGAAAGTGGAGAGGGAACCTCCCAGAAGAATGTTTCAAGTTTTCGTACCTCTGATTTCTTCGATGATCTGGATATTGAGAATTTTATAAACTACACTGAAGATCAGAATGAAAATCAGAAGGCAACCTGAATTGTATATCTGTAAATGTGAATAGGAGTGATGGAAATATTTCTTACTGGATTTTGTAATTTTGTTGTATATATCTTTGTAATTAGAGTCAGAAATATTTATGGATATGTTTTATATTAATGTAATATTTTCTTTATGTGAATAGAACATGGAAGTTCAAGGTGTTTGTTTAATTGATAGCGCAACCACCCATTCTATCCTCTGAGATAAGAAATATTTTCTAAATTTATCCAATTATAAGGCTCAAGTGAATACTATATCTGGTCCCGCTAATTTAATTGAAGGATATGGTAAAGTCATAATCCTATTGGAGAAGGGAACAAAAATGTGTATCCAGAATGCTTTATATTCAAGTAATTCCAAAAGGAATTTGTTGAGTTTCAAAGATATAAGAAACAATGGATATCATATGGAAACAGTGAGTGAACAAAATGTGGAGTATCTATATATAACATCCATTGTTTTTGGATAAAAAGTCATTCTGGAAAAACTCCACACATTATCATCTGGTTTATATTATACAAAAATATCTCCAATTGAAGCGTATGTAAATGTGAGCCAAAAGATATTGGATCCTAAAAGTTTTCAATTATGACATGATAGACTTGGCTATCCTGAATCTACAATGATGCGTAGAATTATTGAAAACTCAAATGGACACCCATTAAAGGATCAGAAAATCCTGTTATCGAATGATTATTTTTGTACATCATGTACTCAAGGAAACTTGGTAATTAAACCATCTCATGTTAAAGTGAATTTTGAATGTCCATCATTTTTGAAAAGGATCCAAGGGGATATATGTGGACCAATTAATCCATAAAGTGGGCCGTTTCGATATTTTATGGTGTTGATCGACGCATCTGCAAGATGGTCGCATGTTTGTTTATTATCAACCCGTAATTCAGCATTTACTAAGTTGCTTGCCCATATAATTAAATTGAAAGCACAATTCCCAGATTATCAAATTAAATCCATTCGTTTGGATAATGCTAGGGAATTTACATCAAGGGCATTTGATGATTATTGCATGTCAATTGAAATTAATGTTGAGCATCCAGTTCCGCACGTTCATACCCAGAATGGGTTGGCAGAAGCATTAATCAAAAGGCTTCAAATGATTGCTCGTACTTTGTTGTTACGAACTCAATTACCAATATCTGCTTAGGGACATGCAATATTACATGCAGTTACGCTTATACGCCTTAGACCCATTGGAAATCATGAATATTCTTCGTTACAGTTAGTAACTGGACATTAACTAGATATATCACATTTGAAAGTTTTTGGTTGTGCTGTATATGTTCCCATATCACCTCCTCAAAGAACCAAAATGGGACCTCAACGTCGTATGGGAATTTATGTGGGTTATGACTCACCATCGATAGTTAGATATTTGGAACCCATGACTGGGGATTTATTTACTGCACGTTTTGTGGATTGTCATTTTAATGAACAAGAATTCCCACGACTTGGTAAAAATGAGACTCCTATTAGAACAAATAATTAACTCATATAGAAGAATGAGAAGTTGTATTATCTGGATCCACGTACTGGTCAATGTGAAAGTGAAATACGAAGGATTATTCATTTGCAAATGGTTGGTAACCAATTACCAGATAATTTTACAGATACAACTAGAGTGACTAAATCTCATATCCATGCTCGAATTACACCCGCTCGACTAGTAGTTCCAATTGATAAATCTAGACAAATGATAGCAAATGAATCATCGGAAATCCAGAGAAAACGTGATAGGCCTGTTGGGTCCAAAGATAATGTACCACGTAAACGGAAAGGTCCAAATGAGAATGTTGTTAAAAAAATGCTCCCGAAAGATACCACATCTCAAGATCTGCAAATTGTGGAAGTTGAAAATCCTAATCATGAAAGAACATCTGAATTTAGAAATGAGGAAGTATCAATAAATTACACGAAAGAAATCTGGAACCGTAAAGATGTTATGTTAGACGATATGTTTTCATATGCAGTAGCAACTGAAATAATAAATGATGAATATGAACCCCAATCCATTAAGGAATGTAAAGAACGAAATGATTGGCCAAAATGGAAAGATGCAATCTAGGTTGAATTGGATTGATTGAATAAACGAAGTGTTTTTGGGCCCATAGTTAAAACACCTGAGGGTGTCCAACCGGTTGGTTACAAATGAGTATTTGTTAGGAAACGAAATGAGAGAAATGAAATTGTTAGATATAAAGCCCGTTTAGTTGCTCAGGGTTTCTCTCAAAGGCCTGGGATTGATTTCGACGAAACGTATTCACCTGTATTGGATACGATAACTTTTCGATTTTTAATTGGTTTAGCCAAAGAACGAAATCTCGAAATGCGTTTAATGGATGTGGTTACTGCTTATCTGTATGGTTCCTTGGATACTGATATTTTCATGAAACTTCCAGAAGGGTTAAAACTTCCTGAAATAAATAATGATCGTAGTTTATATTCTATAAAGTTACAAATATCATTATATGGATTAAAACAATCTGGGCGAATGTGGTATAATCGTCTGAGTGAGTATCTGATTAAAGAAGGGTACGTTAATGATGTTATATGCCCATGTGTGTTCATTCGAAAATCAGGATCCAGTTTTGTAATTGTAGCAGTTTACGTTAATGATATGAATTTAATCGGAACACAAGATGAAATTTAGAAAACTGCTGAATATTTGAAAAGGGAATTTGAAATGAAAGATCTGGAGAATACGAAATATTGTCTTGGATTGGAAATAGAGCATAAATCTGATGGGATTTTGATCCATCAAAAAGCTTATACTGAGAAAATTCTGAAATGGTTTAGTTTAGAAAAATGCCATCCATAGTACCCCAATGGTAGTTCGTTCCATTGATCCCAAAAAGGATCCATTTCGACCCAAGGATGATGATGAAAATATCTTGGATTCTGGAACACCATATTTGAGTGCTATTTATTGATGCCCTTCTATATCTAGCCCAATGTACGAGACCAGATATGGCTTTTGCTGTTAACTTATTGGCTAGATATAGTTCCGCTCCGACCCATTGTCATTGGAACGGAATCAAACATATTCTCAAATACCTTCGTGGAACAGTAGATTTGAGACTATTTTACTCAAATTCAGATAAACCTTCTGGTTTGATTGGTTATGCTGACGCTGGTTATCTTTCGGATCCGCATAAAGCCCGTTCTCAAACTGGGTATATTTTTACATATAATGACACGGCTATCTTGTGGAGATCGGTAAAACAAACTCTGGTTGCCACATCTTCGAATCACGCTGAAATATTGGCACTACATGAAACCAGTCGGGAATGTGTCTGGTTGAGATCTGTCATAAGTCACATCCAGAGTTCATGTGAGATCCCCCAAAATATGAATGAGCCCACAATAATTTTTGAGGATAATGCTGCCTGTATCGCCCAAGTGCGAGGTGGATATATCAAAGGGGATAGAACGAAGCACATCTTGCCCAAGTTTTTCTACACCCACGACCTTCAAGAATCTCGACAAATCGATGTAAAGCAAATCCAGTCTTCAAGCAATCTCGCGGATTTAATAACAAAGACTTTACCGACATCCACTTTCGAGAAGTTAGTTTATGGAATAGGAATGCGGAAGCTCTCGAGAGAAAATTAGGTTTATAGGTGTTATAAACAGGGGGAGAATTTTGTAATTAGATTTCATAACTGTACTCTTTTTCCTTCGTCCAGTTTTTATCTCGCTGGGTTTTTTCTGGCAAGGTTTTAACGAGGCAGTTGAATAATGGAAATCTAATGGGGAGTGTTGTGAATGTTTTAGTGGATTTCCACTTTTCCTTGTGTGTCATGCATGCAGAATACCATAACATGCTATATGACGTGTGGTGAGATTTGTGTCAAGCATACAATATTCAACAACATGCTAAATGATATGTGTTGTAATTGATGATATATGTGTGCAAGTATCCTATAGATTAAAGGTTTTTGTTTCCTTTTGTTTTCTCTCGTTGTATACTTCTCTATTTCTTCATCAACTTTCAATATAATATAACATCAAGAATCCAAGTAAGATTTCCAGATTATTTTCTAATTTCAATCTATTTCCATATAATATTCAACTGTTTTTTTTTCTACCCCTATTTTATTTTTAATTTTATAACAATATTTAAGTTTTCTGCCGTTAAAAAAAATGTATCATTTTCTTTATCCTTGCATTGCACTCATTTTACTACATTAATTAGTCTTTAGTTCTCACTGTTCTTTTTGCAGTTTGATTTGTGGAGTACGCAAACCATGCTTCCCAAAGATATGATCAAAATCTCGAGCGATCTCGTTTCTGGTAAGTTATTTTACCAGGGTACTTCATTATTTATATTTGCTGTTATCCTTTAAGTGCACGTTTGGTGGACCGGATAAGGACTGGACTGCTTAAAAATAGTCCCAATCACGTGTTTGGTGGAATTTCAAAGTCAGACTTCACAATCCCAAACACGATTGTAATCCCATCTTCCCTTCACTATTCAATCCTCAATTTTTCATGGGATTCAACGGGACAGGACTGTGTAGAGTCTCTTTTCCCCTCTTTTGAATCAGGGTTACACTATTCTCTCCAACATCCTCCAGAATCAAATCTTCTATCATCACACTATCCTCCACTACATTCTCCAAAATCAAACTCTTCTATCATCGATGGTGTGATTCTCTCAGGTACGTGCTCAGCTTTTTTCATTTCGATTCATTCGTTTACATACCCACAATTCATTCATTCAAATACCCAATTTTGTACGCAGCTTATTTTCCCGATTTCTGTTTCAACTTTACATTGACATCGACTATCTGTTGTGCGTGTAGATTTCTGATTGCCGATCAAACTCTTGTGTCATCACACTATTCTCCACAATATTTTCCACGATCAAACTCTTCTGTCATCGATGGTGAGATTCTTCTCAGGTAGGTGCACAGTTTTTTTCGTTTCGATCCATTCATTTCCATACCCACGATTCATTCATTTACATACCAAATTTGTACTCAACTTATTTTCCTGATTGTCAGTTTCAATGACAACATCATATAACAAAAATGGCATGGGGTGTTTAACTTATTTTCTTGATTGTCAGTTTCAACTTTAACATTGCCATTAACTAGCTATTGTGTGTGTAGATTTTCAATTGTCGTGAAGAGTGCCACTGGTTCTCATCAAAAAACAGTTGTTTGGAACAAGAGGTATGTTTTCAAAAAACAGTTGTCGTGAAGATTGTTTTTATGTGGATGCTGATGATATTATTGAGCTTTTGAATATTAAGATTGCTTAGAGTGTTGTATTTCTTAATAATACATATTCATATAATTTTATTTTGTTCTTGAAATAGTTATGGATGACATGAACCAAGAAGATCTCATCTTAGTCTTAATCGTGCACTTATTACATATGTAAAGATTGTTTATATTGGCGATGGGTGCAGTCATGCATTATATGTCAATATATCATACTCGCCTATTGAATAATCGCACCTTTGATAGGCACACATCTCGACTTGACTATGTTAGTAGCATAATAATGAATAATGATGTGGATTGTGTTAGCGATTTAAGAATGGATAGAAGAACTTTTGGAGTCTTATGTGAATTAGTACGTAACACAGGAAGGTTAAAGACTGATGGTTTGGTATCTCTAGAGGAACAAGTATGTATGTTTGTACATATACTAGCTCATCATGTAAAAAATCGAACAATTGGTACTAGGTATTATCGATCTGGGGAGACTATTAGCAGGTACTTTAATTCGGTATTAGGTGCAGTTTTGCAATTACATGACACTCTACTAGTTACACCGGAACCTGTTCCTGAAAATTGCATGGATGATAGATGGAGATAGTTTAAGGTATGAAAGAGACGTAATCATTTATTTATTGTTGTTAGTTATTATGTGGTGAGTTTTAATATAAGTTCTCATGTGATTATTTCTTTTTAGAACTGTCTAGGAGCTTTGGATGGAACTTATATTAGGGTGCGGGTTCCTGAAGTTGATAAGCCACGATTTAGAACAAGGAAAGGTGACATAGCGACAAATGTATTAGGTGCTTGTTCTAGAGATATGATGTTCACCTTTGTATTCCCCGGATGGGAAGGTTCAGCTTCAGACTCTAGGGTACTTCGAGATGCATTATCTAGACCAACCGGATTAAAAGTTCCAAATGGTAAGTGTTTATAAGATATGCCTTTCAGAATAGAGTGTAGGAGTGTTAATGTCTATTTTAATTTATATTGTGTGTGTTTTTTTTCTTTTTTTTACTAGGATGTTATTATCTTGTCGATGGTGGATACACAAATGGTGAGGGATTTCTTGCACCATATAGAGGAACAAGATACCATTTATCTGAATGGAGAGAAGGGTTTGTCCCAGTTAACTATCAAGAGTATTTTAACATGAAGCATGCATCGGCTCGAAATGTTATTGAACGTTGTTTTGGATTACTAAAAATGCGTTGGGCAATTTTACGCAGTCCATCTTTTTATCCTATAAAGACACAATGTAAGATTATACTTGCATGTTGTCTTCTACATAACCTCATTAGGAGAGAGATGTCAACCGATCCGCTAGAAAATACAGCACTCCTACTTAATGAAGGCGCATCTAATAATGATTTTATTACTCAACCTATATCATCTCAACAATGGAGTACATGGAGAGATAACTTAGCTTTAGAAATGTTTAATGGGTCACGAAGAAATAGAAATACTTAACTTTGTAGTTTTATGGTTTCATGAATTCAAAAACAGTAAACATTCTATGTATTTTATTATTCACTAATTTGTACAATGATACAGTACTTATTTTATTTTGTTAATTTAAATATGTAGATCTTTACTTCATTGTAAATATTTACTAACAAAGCATGTGCAGAGATGGATTCAGGTGGTGCTAGCACTATGAACGAGGTGGAGAAAAAAGGAAATAGATTTGTATGGACAAAACAAGAAGAAGAAGAAACACTACTTGTCATTCTAGATGACATTGTAGCATCAGGAGGTCGTGGTGATGCAGGCTCTTTTAAATCTGGAGTGTTAAAAACAATGGAAACACGATTAGCTCAAGTATTGCCTAATTGTGGTATTCGGTCTACTCCTCACATTGAATCCAAACTTAAGATTTGGAAAAAACAATATGGATTAATTTATGATATGCTAAATACTAGCGGTTTTGGGTGGAATGATGTGAGGAAATGCGTTGAGGTTGATAGCAATGAAGCATGGCATTCATATGTACAGGTACAAATTTATTTTTATAAATATTTTCATTAAATATAGGTAATGTACTTGTGACTACATTTTAATTTGTTGTTCAGCATAATAGACAAGCTGAAGGTTGGAGGGATAAACCATTCCCTTTATATGAAAGATTGTCGAATATTTTTGGGAAAGATCGTGCTACAGGTAACACAGCATTCACCCCTGCAAATCTTGCAAATGATTGTGATAATGACACCGGTGAAAGTCTTGCCAATGACGAGAATGTTGCTACATCAGTTAATGAAACTGATAATCACTCTCCAATGAGTCAAGCACCATCTCAACAGGGATCTAGAAAAAGATCACGATCTGGGGAACCTTCAGTTGTTGTGATGGAGCGTTTCACTAATATGATGAAGGAAGCTATTGACTCAACAAATCAAACCATGCGTGAGTTATGTCAAGTGCTAGCAAAACCTAAAGATAATGAAAATCGATTGATGGTCGAAGATTTGAAAAAATTAAATCTTTCTGTGACTGATAGGGTACGTGTTACACAAAAACTTATGAGAAAACCGGAACTTGCAGAAAATTTCAAGGCAGAAACAGATTTGGAAGGAAAATTTCATTTCGTCGGAGCAGTTCTTAGTGGAGCGTTTGATGATGATTGATGATATACGCACACTGCTGTCAAGTTTGAATTAATTTTTGTGGAATACTGTGCATTTCTTCTGCTTTTGTTGAATGCTGTGCATTTCTTCTACAGATTGTGAATGAATATATATATGATGATTGATGATATACGCATACTGCTGCCAAGTTTGAATTAGTTTTTGTGGAATGCTGTGCATTTCTTCTGCTTTTGTGGAATGCTGTGCATTTCTTCTGCAGATTGTAAATATATATATATATATATATATATATATATATGGATATGTGTAATTTACTGCGATGCTATTACATTTGATGGATGATCCTTTAAACTACTCTAATATTTAATGGATCATCATTTTTGTAAGCTACTTTTATGTATGTATTTTGAGGATTATATAAATCACTTATCACTTTATCCTTTAAACTATTTTTATGTAATGCTATATGTACTTTTATGTATGTAGTTAATAGATAAATTTTTATTTTTATGAATTATAATTATGTATATATTTTAGTAATTATATATTAATTAAAAAATTTATCCAAATTAGTAATTATATATTAAATATGTATTACTAATAAAAAAAATATGTATCATAAAAATAAATTATTAAATTTATATATTAAATATATGTTAATAAAAAAAATTTATACATATTAAAAATAATTTATTAATTTTACTTATATAAATTAAATTTTATCAATTTATTATTATTTTTAATCCTATCCTATAACAAACATGAGACAAGATTAAAAACAATACTATCCTGTACCATTCCAAACATAATACAGCATTAAAAATAATTCAATCCCATCCAATCCAATCCCACCTCTTAAAAATAATCCAATCCAATCCCATCCAATCCTCCCTGCAAAAACGTGCACTAATTGTATTCATCCAAAGCACAGGTAAGCGAGTAAAAAAAAAAAAGATGAAATATAGTTGGACTGCATATCTAGTCCATACGAGATGGGCTGAGAAGTTATATGGGTCGGTTCACTTTTTTGGCCCGATTAGTATTAGCTCAGGTAGTGAAGACACGTCATCATGCACACCTCACCGCTTCATTTTCTTATAACGTCTATTTTGATTCACAATGAACCCTACCCAACTGATCAGGAAACTAGGAGACGAGGTCGTTTTCTGCAATTCAGGTTTGTTCATGTGTATTTGCTTTTCTATTGTTTTGATATTCAATTATCTGGCTTACTGTGTTTTATTTTTTATTAATATTGATTGTTAATGGATACAGGCCGTGCTTTTGTTGTAGTTCTCTGTTTTGTTGATATTTTCGCATTGTTTTATAGATTTTGAGATAGAATTATTATTCAGAATCCATGATTTGAATATCAAAGTATGTTTAGAATTTTGAATGTTTCATGTTAGGTTTTTTGATGCTGATGTTTATGTATGTTTAGACTCTGCTATCTGTATGTCAATTTGTTTTATTGATAAGAGTGGAGATAGCTTAGTAATTTATTTTTTGAATGATGTAGTGTCGAGAAAGAATCATGAACTATGAAAATGGTAACAGAAGGGGAGATAAAGACATTATCAGTGGATTGCCGGATGACGTTCTTCTTCATATTTTATCTAATCTTGAAACTTTAGAGGTGGTTAGAACCTGTATTTTATCATGGAGATGGAAGAATCTTTGGAAGTCAACAAAGAACCTTGACTTTAATTTTCCGATTGAACACTACGAGAAGTGCGGTCCAATTATCAACAAAGTACTTGGTTGTCTGCAATCTGGGAGTATTCAAAGGTTTCACCTCTATGCAAGGATTGATTATCTTAAGGGTCATTATATTGAAGATCACATTCCCAACTGGGCAGCCTATGCAGCAGAACATAATGTGTGTGAACTTAGTTTGGATGTTGATTGCAATATGTTACTCTTCCTCAATGTGTTTTAACCTCTGCATCACTAGTAAAGCTATCTTTGCAGACTGGGGATTTTGGTTTTGATATTCCTGAGTCGTTGGTCTCTTTGCCAAGTCTTAAAAGCTTAAATATCTGTATATTTGGTGGTGGTTATTTATCTGGTTTTGGAATGGGAAATGTTAGCCAACTGTGGGATCTGTTTCGTGGCTGTCCTTTACTTGAAGATTTAGCAATCAAAGCAATGATGTTCGAGGCTGGACCCTCAACTTTTGAACTTATTCTGCCATCTCTTAAAACGCTATCTATAGATCAGGCTGCAGATAGCGATATGGCTTATTGTGAACCAGACAAATTTTTGGTTGAAGCTCATAACCTTGAATATCTCCATATTTCTGCTGGAGATACCTTTCCGTATTTTGTAATGGGTGATGCTCCTCCTAACCTTCAAAAGGTGTCTTTGTGTGCTAAGATAAGAAGTATTGAAGAGTATGTTACTGAGATTGAAGGTGACAAGACAATGGAGATTTTGAATGGAATCAGGTATACAAGGTCTCTATCATTAATGACTGATGCAATTACAGTAAGTATTTTTTCTTTCAACATCTAGTATTCCCTATATGTTGTTCTTTGGAGCTGCATGCCTCATAGTTGGGTGGTGTCTTTTAGGTATTGAGTCGTGAATTTGATGGTAATATGCCAACATTTCCCAATCTTATTGATTTGGAACTTGGATTGGAAACATATGGTTGCTTAAAACTTCTTCGACACTTCCTCATGAATTCACCTAACTTGCAAAGCCTTACTCTCAAACTGGTAAGTTTTAATAGCATTGACATTGTTTCAGATGCAGAATAACTGTATATTGGATGATGATTACGATTAGTTGATCAATAGTGTCTAATGTTTCCATCTTTCTTTGTTAAAGGCTGATCCACACATCCCTCTGTACCATGATTACTGGCCATATGAATTACATACACTCGTGGATTTTGTTTGGTTTGATGCTGAGAATCTTCCATCCCGTTTGTTATCCTTTTTCAAAAGGATTCAAATAAAAAATGTAGCAGAGACTCAGGAATTAGAAGCGATCAAGTACGTGTTGAATCATGCCACAGCCTTGGAAAGTTTCTCTGTTGGGATAAAGTCTTCAAGTTTTCAAAATAGTATTTTAGGGTTTCCAAAGTCTTCTACTCTATGTGAAATTGAATTTCTATGATATTGTAACTATGAATGTGAATATTGTCATCTAACTAGCTGTGGTTGAAGCCATGTATTATATCTAGTGTGCACATATATTAATTTGTAAAAGCTATCTATTGTGTATATATATCTAGTGTACTTGAAAAATTGTAATTTTTTTTAATTTCAATTTAACTATTCTTTCAATCTCAATTTTAAATAGTATGTACATGAAGCATACTCATCTTGCATGGGAGTATAAAAAGAAGAGCAATGATTGGAAAGAAACTAAGGATTGAATTCTACAAGACCGATGAAACTGAGACGGAGATCGATCACGCAAACCCATGAATAGTGGGCCTAATGGGCCGACCAATCAGAGTCCAATACTCCAAACAAAACAATAAAAAGCCCATTGGCCTGATTCAACCCTTATCTACATTACAAAGCAAAAACAATTTCTTCACAAAACCCGTGTCTATGATAAAATCTCTGTGCTGTCACTTCTTCGTCGGACTATCTCAATTCAAATCCGATGCATGGCGTCCACCTTGAACATATCCTCGCGATGCAACACCATTACGCGTCGATTTGCAGATACAGGTGGTCGTCAGCGTCGTCTTTACGCACATCGAAATGATGAACTCGCTTTCCTATTTAAACACCACATGTTCAATCACAACCACCTCACTCTCACTTCTCACAAGGTAACTGATACTTAAAATTCTCCAATTCTCTGCTTCATCGTTTATATAATTTGTTTAATTCATATACTACTTCTTTTTAGGCAATCTCGCCTCTTGCTGCGATGGCTACTGAGGAGATACCGGAGCTACCAGTTTCCGATAACCGTATGCTTGTATGTTTTTTTTTTACTTGTTATTCTTTTGGTGGCTGTTGATGGATTCGATTTGTTGTGTAATTTGGATGTTTTGAGATGATTTAGGTGTTTGTGCCGCCGCATCCGTTGATCAAGCATTGGGTTTCTGTTTTGAGAAATGCACATACTCCTAGCGCTGTCTTCAGTGTGTAAATTTGTTTATTTGTGTTTTAATTAATTGTTTTTTCAGTTTGTTTGGAATTTAAGTTGTGTCATTGTGCAGAGAGTGCAATGGCTGAGCTGGGAAGGCTACTTCTTTATGAAGCTACCAGGGAATGGTTGGTGAGTTGTTCAATGGAAGGGATTGATGTTAGATGTTACTGTTTGATTTAGATGTGTGGTAACTGTGAAGAGAATGTGCAATTTGTTAAGTTTGGTGAGGTTATTTGTGATTTTGAGTACTATATTGATTTAGTTTGTTTGTTTCTACCAGCCTACAATCTCAGGAGAAATTGAGACACCATTTGGTGTTGCCTCAGTTGAATTTGTTGATCCAAGGGAGCCGGTGGTGGTAAGTGTGGCGGTTTTAGAAGTTTTTGTACTTTTTACTTTTATTATCTGTTTGTTGTGCATCAAGTAATCTAATGTTGATTTCATCTTTGCTGCTGCAGCTTGTTCCTATACTGAGAGCTGGTCTTGTTCTTGTGGAGCATGCATCATCAGTCTTGCCTGCTACAAAAACTTATCATATAGGTAGAGATGCTCTGCTTGCAATGCTTTTGAGGCTGAGGCTGTTAATTTGTAGAAAAAACTGTCGGTTTTAGCCTTAGGAGGGGGAATTCAAGTTTTGATTTGCGGTTGGGATGTAAAGCTGAAAAACTAAAATTCAAGTTGTTAGCCGGTTGATCATAACTGGGAGCTGTTGTAGTTATACAACTATTTGGTTTACTTTCTCTTCTTATATTGTGTTTTCTTATCAAATTAGGTGCTAGCAGAAATTTGGAGACATTGCAGCCTTCTATTTATCTGAATAAGTAAGAGTTGTATAAGAAGTTTTTGTTTTATTTCTGAACAACAACTATAACAATTTTCATTATTATATTTTCTAATTAATATATCAGCCGCTGTAGTCCCATTTATCTAAGTTTCTAATTTCTATTTTAACATTTGGTATGTATGTTGTCCCTTGTATAGGCTGCCTAAAAGCTTCCCAAAGGATTCTCGAGTAATCATTGCAGATCCGGTGCTCGCAACAGGTACTTTCTAATGTTTAGAATAGCTTTGTATCACTCGTATCTTTCTTGATATATGATTCAAACCGAGATCTGATACAGAAAATAATCATCTTTTTATTTCATTTAGAATTCATTTGTGTCAATGACACTGCTATTGCTGCCATAGATGTTGTCTCAAGCGATTGATAAACTTACTAGTTGAGTTTTGTACTCCTTACACAAGTCATCTTGCTAATCAAATTTCAGGTGGCACGATCTTGGCTGCTATTGAACTTGTAAAGGAACTTGGTGTAGAAAACAAGCAAATTAAAGTGGTAAATACTTAGTAGAGCTTCTGGTTGATCATATCAAAACAATAATTGCATCATACCAAACATCAACAGTTTCTCTTAATTAAATATGAAATTTAAAAAGTCTACTTCTAAAATGCTCTGTTACAGATAGCTGCTCTGACTTGTCCACCAGCTCTTAAGAAACTTGCTGACAAGTATCCTGGGTAAGTGATATTCCAAAATAGGACATACCTAGCTTTTCTTAAGAGCTTTTCTCAGTTAAAGCTGCTTTGAATTTTCCAGGCTTCATGTGTATGCTGGAATTATCGATCCTGTTCTGAATGAGAAAGGGTTAGTATATTCACAAACATAGCCAACAATGTTAGCTTAGTATACTAAAATCTCTACTTTTGCTATCATCTTCTTGTCCGACATCTCATTGGATGATCTTTTTCAGGTATATTGTCCCTGGACTCGGAGATGCTGGAGACCGCTCTTATGGTACATAAAAGATGATGCTGGATATAGTGCTTATGGTAAATAAAAGATGAAGTCACTGTTATTACACGAAAGCAACCTTGTTATCGAGCAATTGTGTAGCCAGTTCCCTAGCTTTATCTGTTTGTTTGCAATATTGTGTTTTCAAGTCTTTTAAGTCTATGTTGTTGTAATAAGTACCATCTTTTTCTATCAGTTGATTTGCTTTCATGATATGTAAATTTGCTTTCACTGCTGCTATTACACTATTCATTGGCTTCCATATTTTCAATTCACAGATAGTGAACTCACAAGTAACTTAAAAATTGCAAAAGAGTTGGATGGAGATAAAACTATATTCATATTGAAAGTTTCTATGAGTTCATATACATATGAATCAAATATAAATACTTTATAGCACCTTTACTCATTCAATCTCTATGTATCAATACCATTACACAGCAGCTCCTCCTCGTTTTCCGGGGACCGTGCCACCGCTGTCGAACCGATCACCCTCGTCGGAAAATTTGAATTTGCAACTCCGGTGGAAGCAACCCACAAGAATAAGCAAAGCTGCCAATGCAAACCAGACAGTCATTACAATCTTCCAAGTTTCCATCTCCCTAATATTATCTATATGTTAGATAACATGTTGTTTTGGTTTCAATTTATAATAGGTGTTAATTGATTCATTCAAACCAAACCTCTTTGAATTTTTAACCATGGTGTAAATTGCCATTGATTGGGTGGTTATATTTTTTTGACTTAGTGAATTGATTCCATGTGTATGTATTTAATAAACATACAAATTTTTTGACCATCTAAAAGACTATTTTGATCTTGATAGAATAGTGAACTCCCATGGACCGATGTTGTCTTGGTTTGAAAAAGTTAATATTACAACGTCTACTGTAACTGAGAGTTGTGTATTTTATGTTTGTTAATTGTTAGGTTTGGTGTGAAATGATGCATTTTAGGTATAAGTGAATTAATTGAAAGTGATTTTAGAGGTGCATTGTTATGTGATTGGTTGACATGCGTATCTTTATTTATGTTTAAAATAAACCAGGTTTTTGTTGTTTACCGGTCAAATGGAAAAAATATCATTTGATTATTGACTTCTAAAGTCGTGTATGTAGATTAGGTTTTGAAATGTTACATGGTTGTGTATTTGGGGTATTTTCGTTTTTCTATTCATTTCTTAAAATTTATTTGAAAAATCCACCATTTCTGAAAATAATTTAAAATTGCCCCACTTTTGAGATGGATAATGGTGTTAGCAAATGGTTGGGTGATTTTACCTTATTTTTATTCGTGTTCTCCTATGGATCAATTCTAAAAGTTCTTTAAAAGTTTGAATAATATTAATATTTTGAAAATTTTTTATTTACATTTTTAGTTTATGTAAATTGATTTTTAGTTTATGTAAATTGATTTTTAAATATGTAATTTCGAATTTTAAAAAGGTTTAGAATTTTTAAAAATAATTTTTATATATTTAATGATAATATCTTATTTCTTACTTTAAAACATCACATTGATTTATGATTGATCTGTGATAGGAGTAGCAATTCAGATGGCATATCGTGTTTGATTTAATAAACGGGACCCACCGGATTGGCGGGTTGACATTTTTATTCCATGTATTTGAAAAAATTAAATATATATTTTTTATAATAAAATTTTATATTATAAATTATATATCTACAATTTATTACACCTACTTATGATGCCTTTAATATCAAATTACATTTAATTGAAAATAAATAATATTATAAATAATAAAAATTATATTTATATTATTATTATTATTTTAAAATAAAAATTATGACTGTATTACTGAAAAGAATATAAGGATTGAAGGCAAAGTATTTGTCTGTTAATGCGGCTGTTGTTACTGCTTACCTCGTTGCTTGATGATTGGATAAGGAGGCCAAATTTGGCATCGTCGATGCGTCATAATTTTGCTAGAACTTGGTTCGGTTATTTCATTTGGCACCTGAACCCAAAAGAGTTTGGTTAGTAATATTATTAGAGCAAGTTGTGATATTACTAGGGCAAGTTGTCTGGTGATCGATGTACTTCTTGTCGATCACAGCCGCGTTGACTGCTGAATGTTATACGTTGTATTCCCCATTTTCACATTTATTCATAGTCGTTTCGGAACTGATGGGACCCGTCGGAGCTCCTACCACTGACTCATAATTTCAGTTTAGTGTCTTCTGGCAGTACCGTATCTATAATTTTGAAGGCCCGGGGCAAACATGCCATAGTGGGCCCCTTAAATTTTTTTTTTCATTTTTAATATGATGATTAATAGAGTAGATATGAGTACTAGTATTCAATACTATAAATTAACATGACGATCCATGAAATAAACAAATTCGATACTACAAATCAAAAGAGCAATAATATAAAACTAGTCCAGTTACATTAAATTAATCCAGTTTTAGTGCTTCACAAAAATATTTCTTCGGTCATTTCTTGATGCAAAATCATTAAGAACAATCTCAAGATCAATATTGTCCAAGACATCTTTCTCAATGCAGCACATAGCCAACACATAGAAACAACAAATCTATAATTTATAATTTTATTATATCATATAATAACAAATTAAAATTTTAATTATTTAAACCTAATTTAATACAACAAAATTTGAAAAAAGAAAAGAAAAGAAAAAGAAAACGATTCCTAAAGAGAAAAAAGTAGTGGAGCAGGAGGAATAAAGAGAAAAGATGAGCGGAACAGGAGGAAATAAGAGATTACCGGAAAAGATGGCGGCGGCAGAGGGCAGCTGTTGAAAGACTGGAAGCCTGGACTAGAACTTTGTCTGCGTTAATGGTGGAAGGACTCTATTTCTTTTAATATATATGAATGCAGAAGAATAAAACATGTTTGATATATAATTCACTTCTTTTTCGAATAAGATAAATAGAATTTATAAAAGATTCTATTTCTAAATTTTCCACATTCTCAACTATCTCTAAACTTTCCTAATTCTCCACAAACATCCAATAAATAACAATAAAATAAATTTAATTCTTCACTTCTAAACCATAAATTAAAACACAAATTAAGTTTTTTTTTCTTTTTTTTAATTATGCCCACTTCGGCTCTAAGGGGCCCCCTTCACGCCGGGCTCCCAACGGTCGCACCTCCGGCAGCCACTCAGAGCCGCCCCTGTCTCCTGGTCAATGGTCTGTCGACATATATTTTTCTATGGAACAGGTATCGCATTTGGGTTGGTCATATCCTGACCGAGGCCCTTTGGACGCGACTAGGAATGCCGCATATTGAATTGTTTGGACATGAATCTTAACCCGGCACCAGCAGAAACTAATCTAACAGATCAATCAAGCATTAAAACTAGAAATCCATGTCAATCAAAATGGATAATTGTTTGGATAAGACTAACTAAATTACCATATTAGATCCCCTGAAAAATAAAACTAGTGAAATTGATAACAAAACATGCTTGACAATAACATAACACAAATTCATTGGATGTTCAATCCCACTTCGACACCAAATTTATTTTTAGTTGAGATTTCAATACGAAAACAAAACAATGAGACTACAATATGAAAACAGACTCCAATATGCTTTTCTAGGTCAAACTAATCATATAGAACAAATGATTCTCTCTTACGTATCACCGCACGAATTGGCCTCTCAAATTCACTTTAGTACTACTGGGCTTTGAGTCTGTTATGTTAGGTGAGATTAGGACGTTACACCTCAACTCATTAGCTATATGTTCTCCGATGAACAGCGGAGCCACATGGAAGCTTGTGGTGTCCATTGACACCACAACTTTTTAAAATAATGAAAATAATAATAAATTTTATATGTAAAAATAAATTATTAATAAAATATATTAAATTAAAGTAAATATGACACCATAAAATTTAGGAATATGACACCAAAGGTTCGTAGGTCTGTCTCCGCCACTGTCGATGAAGTAGTAGATCGTATGCTGATTTGCAAGAGAGAATGATGGTGTGTCTGACAGATTTGATAGCGAAGATGTTTGGGGGCCGGAGATAAGCTGTTGTGAAACACCAACTTCACAAGGAAATTCAGCATTGGGTATTGTTGTTGGAAACTTCATCGGCTGTCTGATAGGAGAAATTTGAGTACTGGTCACCAGCATTGGCTGTATGATAGAAGAAGACTGAGAACTGGTCACCGGTATCGGCTATATGACAAGGGAATACTGAGAATCGATGATCACCGGTATCGGCTATATGACAGCTAAAGACTGAGAACTGATGGTCACCGACATCGGCTATATGATAGGAGAAGATTGAGAACTGGTCACCGGCATCGGCGTATGACAGGAGATGACTGAGAACTGGTCATCGGCGGAGTTTAAGCTATAGGAATAGACCGAGCAATTGTCGGAGGCTCAGTAATTTTGAAGATGGGAGAACCTTGAGGCGGACCCAGAAATCTTGCATCAGGCTGTCCCTGGGGTTGTCGAGTTGAGGTTGTCGAGTTGGAGTTGCCTGAAAGCTGAAAGGTGCTTGTGTTCCATGAGGTGGTGGAGCCGGAGCTACCTGATAGTTTATAGGTGCCGACTGTTGCGGGTAAGGCATGAACATCACAGGAGTGGTGGGTAGGGAAGGAATGTCGTAGGGATGGTGAGGTAGGGAATGCACATCCTAGGACAGGGAATACACATTATTGGGGCGGTGATGTAAGAGATGTACACAGGAGTGGTGAGGTTGTTGTCGGTCGGCTGCTGCAATAGTGTCGTGGATCCTTCCATTTCGAGAGCACTTACAATTCAGTATATATATATATTTTCCTGAACACTGATTTTGAAAATAGAATACTAGAGTAGGTATTTATGCATGATAAGAGCTGATATTCGTACCAAGTTTTTTAACAGCTGGATAAACTTCACACAATTTACCATAAACACGCGCCAATAACTCATGCATTCTTACATTCCAGTGGAGGAAATAAGAGATTACCGGAAAAGATGGCGGTGGCAGACGGCAGCTGTTGAAAGACTGGAAGCCTGGACTAGAACTTTGTCTGCGTTAATGGTGGAAGGACTCTATTTCTTTCAATATATATGAATGCAGAAGAAGAAAACATGTTTGCTATATAATTCACTTCTTTTTCGAATAAGATAAATAGAATTTATAAAAGATTCTATTTCTAAATTTTCCACATTCTCAACTATCTCTAAACTTTCCTAATTCTCCACAAACATCCAATAAATAACAATAAAATAAATTTAATTCTTCACTTTTAAACCATAAATTAAAACACAAATTAAATTTTTCTTCTTTTTTTTAATTATGCCCACTTCGGCTCTAAGGGGCCCCCTCCACGCCAAGCTCCCAACGGTCGCACCTCCGGCAGCCCCTCAGAGTCGCCCCTGTCTCCTGGTCAATGGTCTGTCGACATATATTTTTCTATGGAACATGTATCGCATTTGGGTTGGTCGTATCCTGACCGAGGCCCTTTGGGACGAGGCTAGGAATGCCGCATATTGAATTGTTTGGACATGAATCTTAACTCGGCACCAGCAGAAACTAATCTAACAGATCGATCAAGCATTAAAACTAGAAATCCATGTCAATCAAAATGGATAATTGTTTGGATAAGACTAACAAAATTACCATATTAGATCCCCTGAAAAACAAAACTAGTGAAATTGATAACAAAACATGCTTGACAATAACATAACACAAATTCATTGGATGTTCAATCCCACTCCCACATAACACAAACATGCTTGAGAATCGGTGATCACCGGTATCGGCTATATGACAGCTAAAGACTGAGAACTGATGGTCACCGGCATCAGCTATATGATAGGAGAAGATTGAGAACTGGTCACCGACATCGGCGTATGACAGGAGATGACTGAGAACTGGTCATCGGCGGAGTTTAAGCTATAGGAATAGATCGAGCAATTGTCGGAGGCTCAGTAATTTTGAAGATGGGAGAACCTTGAGGCGGACCCAGAAATCTTGCATCAAGCTGTCCCTGGGGTTGTCGAGTTGAGGTTGTCGAGTTGGAGTTGCCTGAAAGCTGAAAGGTGCTTGTGTTCCATGAGGTGGTGGAGCCGGAGCTACCTGATAGTTTATAGGTGCCGACTGTTGCGGGTAAGGCATGAACATCACAGGAGTGGTGGGGTAAGGAAGGAATGTCGCAGGGATGGTGGGGTAGGGAATGCACATCCTAGGACAGGGAATACACATTATTGGGGCGGTGATGTAAGAGATGTATACAGGAGTGGTGAGGTTGTTGCCGGTCGGCTGCTGCAATAGTGTCGTGGATCCTTCCATTTCGAGAGCACTTACAATTCAGTATATATATTTTTTTTTTCCTGAACACTGATTTTGAAAATAGAATACTAGGGGTAGGTATTTATGCATGATAAGAGCTGATATTCGTACCAAGTTTTTTAACAGCTGGATAAACTTCACACAATTTACCGTAAACACGCGCCAACAACTCATGCATTCTTACACTCCAGTTGGTCCCGCTTAATCTCGACCTTCCATGTTGCGCCACAAACTCTGCTACAAAAGTCACATAACTCTAATCGTTTGATCTTAAAAATAAAAAGATGGACTACAATAACATGATAATAATCCTTCCTAACCGTCTGATCAAAACAACAGAACATGCTCCTAGTACACTTACCACCATCACCAGGTGTCCACTCCTCTATCGGTACATTTTGTTAACATTGGTTGGAAAAATTACACCATAACCGTAAACCACGCGCCCACAAAACTAGACCTCATGTACACACACTCCACAGTGGGACCCGCTTCATCTCGACCCTCCATGTCGCGCCACACACCTCAACTACAAAAATCATAACCCTCTAGCTGTCTGATCAAAACAGTAGAAAAGGCTGCGGATATACACACCACCATCACCTGGTGTCCTCTCCTCTACCGCAAACCATGCGCCAACAAAACTAGACCTCATGCGCTCATACATACTCCACAGTGGGTCCTGTTTCGTCTCGACCCTCTACGTTACGCCACACACCTCAACTACGAAAATCACCTCACTCTATAAGCGTAAAAAAAAAAAAACCAATACACACTCACACACCTCAACTCAACCATGTGACTGCAATCACATGATAATTAACCAAAACCATTACTCCATAAATTCGGCGTATATTTAGGGAACACTTCCCGTAAGGTTCGGATTGCAACGCAATATGACGAGGCATCGACCGCGGCTCATTCCTACAATTGTCAACTTATTGGGACCGAAAATCATCCGGTCCCAGAAGTTGAAATTGACTAAATAATTAATAGCCCACTAAAAATGAAAAGGTTCCTAACAAAATAAGGATCGAAGACCCAAAAGATGTCAGGTCTCTTTCACCTAAACTGGATTATGATCTCATCAGATAGACCCTCACTCCTGTGTCCATCGTCACGGATGAAGTCAGGAGTTCGGCCTTATTAACCATCGGTCGAGCCATCCATAAATTAATGACGAAAGCAATCTCTCTTGTCAGAATTGAATTTTAGGATTTTTAGTGGAGGGAAAAAGAAAAGATTTTCCCCTCATACCAAATTAGGCCTGGGCAAATTTAAATCGACCGACTAAACCGATTAATTACTGACCGAAAAATCGGTAATCAGTAAATAGTCGATCGGTAATCGGTCCGTAAAATTATATAATTTGATAATCGGTAATTTTTGGTAATTTATTGATTGATAATCGGTAAATTACTGAAATTACTCATCATATATAATAATAAAATATTATTTGATATTGTTATTAAATTAAATTACAATCATAGCCCGGCCCAATCATAACATAAACAAATAAAGTGATAAAGTTTCAAATCCTAACTCGTCTTCTATTCACGTCACCACAATCGACACCGACCGATCGAAACAACCCTCATCTTTCAAGTCACCTACCCTTTTTGGATACTAAGTCTTCCCTCCTTCGTTGTAGCAATGAAACGATGACTTACTCACCAAGCTTCATCTTCAAAAACGGTCCGCAAAAAACAGAGATTAACCGACCCTAGTCAAGCGGCGGAGCCACCACCTGTGTACGCTAAACACCAAAAAGTTAAGTCTCTACTCTCCTCCACCACTATAACTATCAATGAGACATCGTACATATTTCTCATTCTATTAATTAATTTTCAAAAGTTTGACGCTTGTTGATTAATGTTCTATATGGAATGTAAGTAATTAATTTTCAAGAGTTTGACACTTGTTGATTAATTTTTTAAATGGAATTTCATTAATTTTCTATATGGAATTTCAGTAATTAATTTTCAAAAGTTTGACGCTTGTTGATTGTTTAATATATTAATTTTCTATATGAAATTTCAGTATTAATTTTTTATTTATTGATTGATTGATTATCTTTGGTTTTAGAAGTTGAGAATTGATTTCTCCATTGTTTTATTTCTTATGATAGGAACTTAGAAAAACTAGGAGAACAAGCTATAGAAAATGAAGACGTAGAAGTAGTAATTGAGTCCGATGAAAAGGAAGATGATGAAGTAAAAGAAGAAATTGTTCAAACTAAATCAAAAAAATTTACAGACCAATTGGAGTTTAAAATATCCGAATGTCAAAAAAGTACCGGAGGGTGCATCACCGGAAAAAATTACTTTAAATAAAATTTAAGAGCGCCGGTGTGGAATCATTTTTTGAAATACATTGAGGATGATACTAAGCATTGGGCAAAGTGTTTGCATTACTCAAATGTCTATCCAGGACATTCAAAGAATAACGGTAGATCGAGTTTGAAGTCACATATTGAGACCTCTTGCAAAATGTATGATCGGCAACAAACAAGGCTTAACTTCAAAAGCATGGAAAAAGATAGAGGTTGTTTACTTGTCTTAGATCAAATTGACCAAAAAATATTGAGGAAAGAGATTGCTAAGTAGATAATCACCGATGAGCTTCCATTTAAAATCGTAGAAAAGAATGTATTTAGACGGTTGCTTAGCTTTCTTTTTCCATTGTTTAAGATCCCATCACGTTACACATTTAGGAGAGATTGTGTGTCTCTGTATTTTGAGAAGAAGGCAAGGTTAAAGAAGGCATTAAAAGGTATAAAATCTAAAGTTTCCCTCACAACCGACACATGGACAAGTTGTCAAAGAATAAATTACATAGTATTGACCGTACACTTTATTGACAACGATTGGAAGTTGCACAAAAAGATTTTAAACTTTTGTCCCATAACTAGTCATACGGGAGAAGCATTGGATAGATCCATTGAAGCTTACTTGAAAAATTGGGATTTATATAATATCATCACTGTGACGATGGATGATGTTAGATCCAACGATGGTGTCATTAACCATCTCAAAATAAAATGTGAAACTTGAAATTCGAGAGTTCCATTAGATGGAGAGTTCATGCACATGAGGTGTGTTGCTCACATAATGAATTTGATTGTTCATGATAGTGTAAAAGAATGTGATGACGCACTCTCAAAAGTAAGAAATGCACTGAGGTAATGTACTAACTTAATTAAGTTTTTAAATTATTATTTAGTTTGAAAAAATTTAATTGTTCATTATTGTGTGATAATTTATACAGATTTATTAATTTCATTATTATTACATATATAGACAAGATGTGAAATCTATAACATAGATAATGTGTGAAATATATAATATAAACAGTATGTGTATAGCACTGTGTGTACAGAGTAATATGATATTTACACTAGGGGTGGGTATGAGTCGGTTTGGTCCGGTTTTACCTAAAACCGTCCCAAGCTGGGTTGTATCGGTTTTTTAAAGATTGAGACGGACCCGATATATTTTAAATGGTAAAATCGGCCGGTCCGGTTTTTGGTTGGGCCGGGCCAAACCGGACCGGTTTTGTCGGTTTGGGTATGTATATCGAGCTTTTTCTTTTCTTCAACTTTGATTTTTTATATATTCATAAAATTTTCAAAACTACAAAATCATCAAATCATTTTCAAACATCTTATATCCAAAAATCATCATCAAAATTTTAATTGCTAATTAATTCTAATCAATCAATATAAATGATCATCAATTATTTAAAATATCAACCATATTAATTTAATTTACATTTTCATCATTCGCCAAATAAAAACTAATAGCAACATTCTCTTCGGAAATAATAATAATAATAAAAACTAATAGCAACATATTATAAATCCATTAAAATCCTACTAAAACACAAATAAAAAATTTAGCAACATATCTTTATATATATAATAATGGCTGTTTTTCCCGCTCATTTTGCATTCGTCCAATGAATCATCGACAAGTGGCGAATGTTATAGTGACACGTGGTGATAAAATATTAGAAAAATTATATATATTTTTTACATTAATTTGACTAAAAACATATATAAATCAAAATATAATATTTTCTATTGTCAATTATAATATATGCTTTCCATTTTAAAATATCATATCTTTATATTTTATATTTTCTATTTTAAATTCTATATCTCATTATAAATACGTCTTTGACTTTAGAGGGGAAGTGTAAGATTTTTTTCCGTCTTTTTATGTAGTGTTCATTTGTTTTATGTTTTAATAATTTTCATTTTGTTTTTATATTCTTATATGGGTGTTTTTATTTTGTTTTTTTGGCGGATGAAGAAGATAGAAATACTATATCAAGAGAAGATCGAAGAAAAAGACGATACAAACGCGAAAAGTATGCAAGAGAATATCCAAAGAGAAAAAAAAGACGATACAAACCCGAAAAGTGTGCAAGAGAATATCGAAAGAGAAAAAAAAAGAAAAAAAAAACGTTGAAGATAAAACATGAACACTATTGTATGTATAATAAATTTGTCTAATATGTTTTATCTCTTTTCTTATTTTCTCTTCGGATTAATTATATAATTTTTAATATGTATTATATTAAATTTAAATTATTTTTATGATGATATGTGATTTATTTTCTGTTTTGATTATAAGAAAAAAAAATTACCGTATAAATAGAAAAATCTTAAAAGAATTATTTTTTTAATTATTTTGTATGCGTTTAGATTTCATTGTAATTATATATACACTTAATATATAAATTTAATTTTATTTTATAATTTTTTTCTAATAGAATATTCTCTAAATCTACACAAATGTGGTGTATAAAGAATATTAAATTAGTTACGGTAAGACTTTAATTGAAATATTTTTTTTCTTTATTTTGCAAATATTTATTACCATTATTGCAACACTTTCTATTTATGTATTTTGTTTTAATTCAGTATATATTTATCAATTAATATTGATACATTCGTATTTTTTTTTCCAATTTTACGTTGATTTTTTTTTAATTTTATTTATTTATTTTTTCAATTCTAATTTATAACATATATATGATCTAGAGTTAAGAAATATTTTCATATTTAAAATTTAATTTTCTATTTTTCCCACTTTCGTCATAATTTCAATAATTCCATTGGATCTCAATATATGTTAAGATATTTATTTTATTATTTAAATATATTATCATGGTTATTATAATATATTGAATTATTTTATATAATATATTTTATTATTATATAATAATAAAATAAAAAATGATATTTATATTAATGTTCATTATTATATGTGAAATTAAATATTAAAAATATGTATCACTATTCAATATAAATTATACATTACAATTAAATAAATATTTTTATTAATTTATTTAACTATAATCCATTAAAATAATAATATATTTGCATTCCGTAAATACATATTGATCACAATCCCATATTTCAAATGGATGTTAAATGAATTTTCAAATTGATGATTGATTTTTTTTATTTAAATTTTCTTACAAACATCATAACCAATGTATATTATTTTTTCATTAAATTTGATTTTAAAAAATCAATAATAAAGTAAAATATTCAAGTAATGACATTAAAGAGAATTTTTTTTCTATTTAATATATACATAATATGAAAATATATAATAAATTATTTTGATTCAAAATTAAATTATTTAAAGTAAATAACTTTTTTATTTTTTAATCATTTATTACAATAAATGCATAATTGATTTTTTTATCAGAATAATTAAAATTTTAAAATAAAATATGGTGACCGCATTATAATAATTATTTTATCTATATATATAAAAATAATTATAATAATTATAATAGTTTCAAGAAGTTGTAATAGTTAACGTAAATAAATTTTATAATTTCAATAATAGTTTTGGTAATTTCAAGAAGAATAAATGATTTTGAATAAGTTTGACAATTTATGTAATATTTGGATAGTTTCAATAGTAAATAAATTATTTTTATAGATTATGAATAAATAAATTTTATGATTTCAATAATACAATCTAAAAAGTAAATAAATAAATTTCACAATTTAAATAATAAATAAGTTATTCATTAATTTTATAAAAGTTTACAATAATATAAAATGAAAGTGATTTTCTATGACATTTATAAATAAGTAGTAAATTTTTCATTATTTTTTTTAGATAAGACTTTTTCGTACTTTTCTTTTTCATTAAGTACATGATCGATTATAATATATGTATAATATTACTATTATACTTTTTTTTTTTCGCTATATATTATAATTCAACTAAATCTTATCTCACATTAAACATTTAACTCACTAAATATAATGTTGTTGAATTGATTTTGATATCGATATTTAGGTACCTTTTAAATTAAAAGAAGTTCCTTTCTATCAAATTTGAAATATTTAATTTTTTTTAATTGAATATTAAAATTTTGAAACTTATATGATCAATAATAATAATAATAATTTTTTCTCATTTTTTATCAATTATATTATCAATTCTATCTCTCTACTCTTTTTTTAAAATATATAATATTTGAACGGACTATTATGCTATATTAAAAGTTTAACTCAATGATTATCTTTTTTATCGTTGTATACGGAGATGTTTATTCAAATTATTTCACATTGACGTTTAAGGTATTGGTCTCTTTTATCCATCGACAAGAGTCACGAACCTCTACAGGTTTAAATATGAGTTTGTAATATTCAATTTTTTAAATTCAATTTATAGATTTTGAAATTGATACAAACTAAAATCTATATTATAATAATATATAATATAAAAAATTTCGTTAATCTATATATATACTATTTATCTATCTCTCTATATAATAAGTGTTATTTTTCCCGCTATTTTTTAACCGGATCACTTTTAACATTATGTGTTACTATTTAAAATTATTTTATTTTATTTTTTCAACTAATTGTTAGGACACTCACCGATTGAATACTCACCGATTATCTTTTTCAATGTATATATCTGTGCGTCTCGCACGAGAATATATACTAGTTATATATAATATTTATTAATATCCTAGTAAAATAAAATAAAAAATGTTTAAACATATAAATTAAAAAGAGTTTTTCATTCTACAACAATCATCTCGTCACCCACAAAATACAATTAGTCCACTTCAAATATATATATATATATATATATTTATAACATTGTAAAAATTACATAACTATAATAATCAATACATATTTTAAATAAATAGAATTATCACATATTGTTCACAATAACTAATATATATTTAATTTTTATTTATTCAACTCGTGTAAACTTGGGGCCGGTTTTTCAAAATTCAAAACCGAACTGGAACCGATATAACCGGTTCTAAGTACTCTAAGACCAAATCGGACCTATTAAATTTAGAAAATTGAATGAAACCGGTTTGGGCCGGTTTGGTTGAGTCGGGTCCGGTTTTTATGCCCACCCCTAATTTACATCGTGTGTAAGATTATTATATAGTGTGTATATATATATATATATAATTAGAAATTAATAAGTCTATGTTGTTGTAATAAGTACTATCATTTTCTATAAGCTGATTTGCTTTCATGATATGTGAAATTGCTTTCAGTTTTGCTATTACAATTCATTGGCTTCCATATTTTCATTTCACAGCTAGGGAACTCACAAGTAACTTAAAAATTGCAAAAGAGTTGGATGGAGAAAAAACTATATTCATATTGAAAATTTCTATGAGCTCATATACATCTGAATCAAATATAAATACTTCATAGCAACTTTACTCATTCAATCTCTATGTACCAATCCCATCAAACAGCAGCTCCTCCTCTTTCTCTTTGTCCGGTGACGGCGCCACCGCTGTCGAACCGGTCACCCTCATCGGAAAATTTGAATTTGCAACTTCGGTGGAAGCAACCCACAAGAATAAGCAAAGCTGCCAGAGCAAACCAGACGGTCATTACAATCTTCCAAGTTTCCATCTTACTAATATTATGTATATGTAGATAACCAATTGCTTTGGTTTCAATTTATACTTGCTGTTAATTGATTTATTCAAACCAAACCTCTTTGAATTTTTAACCATGGTGTAAAATGTCTTTGATTGGGTAGTTATATTCGATGGGTATGCATTTAATAAAAATACAAAAATTTTGACTATGTAAAAGACTATTTTGATCTTGATAGTGAACTCCCATGGACCGATGTTGTCTTGGTTTGAAAAAGTTAATATTTCAAAGTCCACCGTAACTGAGAGTTGTGTATTTTGTGTTTGTTAATTGTTGGGTGTGGTGTGAAATGATGATATTTTAGGTAGAAGTTAATTAAGTGATTGTGATTGTGATTGTGATTGTAAAGGTGCATTGTTATGTGATTGGTTGACATGAGTATCTTCATTTATGTTTAAAATAAACCAGGTTTTTGTTGTTTAACGGTCAAACGGACAAAAAATCAGTTGATTATTGACTTCTAAAGTCGAGTATGGAGATTAGGTTTGATATGTTATTTAGTTGTGTATTAGTTAATGTTGTGTGTAATCTTAGGAAAATCCACCCTATGACTTGTTATAAGGAACCATCTTTTGTTCAGTAAACTTTATTTTACATGGTCCAATTAGAAAGAAAATCAAAATAAAGAAAAGAACCAGTCTCAATGTAGCTCAATTATCTAACTTTGCTTCAACTAGTATTCCGTTCAAAGAATAATTTATTCCTTTATTTAGATTAAATGAACAACAAATATATTGGTATCAATCTAACAACAACACATGCTACATATCACAAAACAACAATCTTGATTTGAGTACATCAACATAATCAATCAAAACTCATATTTCATGATACAAACTAACTATAACCTAAACAATCAATCAATCAACAAGCACTTGCTCCTCCTCCACCACCGTCACCGCCACCGAACGTACCACCAGTATCACCCATCGTTGCCCCTCCGGCAGCACCATCATCATGGTGGTGGTTATGGTGGTGGGCGTGGTGGTGACCGGTATGATCACCAAACCGACTTCCACCACCGGAAAATTCGATCCTCCGACCTCGGAGACAGCAAGCTAAAACGGTAAACAAAGCAGCCAAAGCAAACCAAACTATTATCACAATCTTCCAAGGCTCCATATCTCCAAAGTAATTCAAAAATATCTTTTCTACAGTCATTTATATAGTTTCAAGCCTATTTGATTTTTCAAACTTGGGACGTATGTCACACGTCTTTGAATTTTCGTCACCATATCTTTATACACATGAATATTTCACGTCAAGAAATAATATTCAAACACTTCGTTTTGACTTCTTCGTCATTCAATATGTAAGTATTTGAATGTTGTATTTATAGATAAAGATACATAGGTCTAGAAATCTCTATGGTTTGAAATGTGTGTATCACATCATTGAGATTAATTAATTATTGCTTTGTGGAAACTTGTTGATAGCTTTGTGATGCATGAATATGTGTGAAAAAAGGTGACGGAGGAGAAAACTGCTATAGATTTATTATTAAAAAAATTTCGACACTATACTATGATTAATTTTACGACTACATGTAAAATTCGACAAAAATGCATGGTTTTAACATATAAAACAAACCACATTGAAATTCATCCACCACCACCAGCATATCCACCGTTTCCAAAAGCACCGACGGCGAATCCAGCGACGGCGGTGTTATAATTACCACCACCGCCTTGCATGTTTATGACGGTTGCTCCTCCGTCTCCACCTCCGTCGCAGTCATTGTCGTTGTCGAGCTCTCTATCGTCGAAAGACTTTCGTCTGTTTTCTCTTCGTCGTGTATCGTCCGTCCCACCTTCATCTCCTTTTTTGGCTAATTTGTAAATACAAAATGCGATTAAAAATGTGATCACAACGGAAAATACTACTACTATGATAATTATTCGATATTGCATTTTTGTTTCCAATCACCTTTCCTCCACTCCACCCATTTTGTTTTTCTATTTGACCACCTTTGAGAGGTTTCAACCATTTGTTGTTGTTATTCTTTTTCGCCACCATTAACATCTTTGAGTGGGTTTCAAATGTTTAACTATTTTCGTCTCTATTTTAAGAAAAAAAATTTAATTGGTTTAAATTTAAAAAAAAAAAAAAAAAAAAAAGCCCAAGCCCATATATGGGCCGGGTTTTTTAGAATGAGAAACTTTTGCGAAAAATGATTAATTGAAGGAGTGAATTGTAATTTTACTGCTTGAAACCCTAATTGTTTCTTTATAAATAGATCAAAACCCTAAAAGCGCCGATTACTGTCTCACATAGCGAAAAACCTAGGTTGTAGACAACAGAGGTTAAAGAGACGCCGGACGTCCACCTTGACTTGCGTCGCTGAGTCTTGGGCCTCGGTTTTGTGTAGATTGTTTGTTAGTTTTGTTTTAGAAGACAAAAGTACAGAGAAATGGCTCCACTCACCAAGCGTCAAAAGAAAGGTGTCTACCAGGAAAAGCTTTGTCAATTGCTCGATGAGTACAGTCAGATACTCATCGTCGCGGCTGATAACGTCGGCTCCAATCAGCTTCAGAATATCAGGAAAGGTCTCCGTGGTGACTCTGTTGTTCTTATGGGGAAGAACACCTTGATGAAGAAAGCTATAACAGATCATGTTAAGAAAGCTAATGGAAACCAGGCTTACTTGAATCTACTTCCTCTACTTCAGGTATTTTCGTTGTTGAATCACTTAGTTGTTTGTCAGTTTTGTGTTGTTCAGTTTAAGTGATCTCTGTTTTTTTTTTTGTGACTTCTTGATTAGGGAAATGTTGGCCTAATTTTCACCAAGGGTGATTTGAAGGAAGTGAGCGAGGAGGTTGCCAAGTACAAGGTATTTTAATTTGATTTGTTTGATTTGATTCTTAGCGTGTTTTATTTTCTCAAAGTTTTGTGTAGTTCATTTGATTTTTGTAAAACTTGATATTACTTTTATAGCAGAGGTGTATAAATGAATTAAATTTTATCTGATTGATTCATGATTTGTTCTTTATTTAGTTTGTAGCTTGTAGTTATTAGATGAACTAGATCGCATTGACATGAAAGCTTACTTACGCTCGTATTTTTGCTTATTTGGTGAGGCTATAATCGTATTTGGAATATGCAGGTATAAGCTTAGTGTGTATTTGAATTTACTTTTCTTAGAGTGATGCATGATTTGTACTCTTTTTTGCGCTTGTTCAATTTCTGGTAGATACTAGATATAGTAGATCGCATTGGTTTGTTTATTTGAATATGAGTTGTCGAATGTCTTGTGTTCTTCTATTCTTCGTTTTGCTCTGTAATTTTGCTTATTTTGAGGATATGATTATATTATGGAATATGTACCTATAAGTTATTAGGATTTTAATGTGAGTCTGGTGTGTTATGTTGTTTTGTGTTGAGTATCTAGGAGAAGACTCTTTGGACACTTATTTTATTTGAACTAAGTTTTATTTTCTGTTAGTTATGAAGAAAAAGCCATATAGTATTATTTTACCATTATTATCTCTGGAAATTTTTGAGTCTGTACGTCCTTGTGTTTGAATAATCTTTTAATATGTGAACAGGTTGGAGCTCCAGCTCGTGTTGGTTTGGTTGCTCCAATTGATGTTATTGTCCCTCCAGGCAACACTGGACTCGATCCCTCTCAGACATCTTTCTTCCAGGTTTGTGATATGTGTGACTCTATTTCTATTTTGCATATCAGTATGGGGTGAAAGCTAACATATTTGTATACTTTTTAAGGTGTTGAACATTCCCACCAAGATTAACAAGGGTACAGTCGAAATTATCACCGCTGTTGAGCTTATTAAGAAGGGTGATAAGGTGGGTTCTTCTGAGGCTGCTCTTTTGGCCAAGCTCGGAATCAGGCCATTTTCGTATGGTTTGGTCGTCCAGTCTGTCTATGACAGTGGCTCTGTCTTCAGCCCAGAAGTCCTCGATCTCACTGAGGATGACCTGATTGAGAAGTTTGCTACTGGTGTCTCAATGGTGACCTCTTTGGCTATGGCAATCTCCTACCCAACTCTTGCTGCTGCACCACACATGTTCATCAATGCATACAAGAATGTCCTTGCTGTTGCCGTTGCAACTGATTACTCATTCCCTCAAGCTGACAAAATCAAGGAATATCTTGCGGTTCGTAGTTAACATAGCATATTCAAGTATTAAATCTCTCCATATTCTTGTTCACCCTCTAACTTATTTGCTCCAAAATTGCAGGACCCTAGCAAGTTTGCTGTTGCTGCAGCTGCCCCAGCTGCTGGTGGTGGTGCCGCTGCTGCACCTGCTGCTGCTGTGGAGGAGAAGAAGGAAGAACCGGCCGAGGAGTCAGATGAAGAGGGCGGAATCTTTGGCTTGTTTGACGATTAAGGTGGTGGTTCAGATGAACTCCCTCAAATGGATAATTATGTTTTTGTTTTTCAATTGTTTTTGTCAACTGTTTTTTTCCCCCGGTTATTTCTGTTTGGATGATTGGCTAGTTTAATACTATATATTTTGTCTAGTGGACTCCATTTATGTTACAGACTTATCTATAGATCTAAGTGTTTAAATTTACAGTTCAATTTATTGTTTCGATGTTTCAGTTTAATGGAGTTGCAGATTCGTACACTTCTAGTATTTTTTAAACCACAATCATCTAATCTCTACATTGGTATAGCAAATTACAACAGCAATTATACGAATAGAGATTAGTTTACAAAGTAAATACTTCCAAATAAATACCGTTCCATATTGTTAAATGAAGAAACATTTGACCCAAAATGAAACAAACCATACATTATTTAAAATCCCACGATGATTATGGTACCATGCATGAACTACATCTCAAAGTCCTCACTGTGAATTGCGTCAACAGATTCCTTTACATTGTTCTCCTCATCATCTACTTTAGATTCTTTTGGTGGATCTTTACTCTTACCCCAAATGACCATATACAGAGCAAGTATAATTACAAGTCCTCCCAGTATACTGCAATCCATTAATAAGACTTCAAAACATATTTAGGAACATTGATATTGAGACAACACAACAGCTATATAAGACAATATGACTTACCTTCCTAAATACAATTTCTCCTGTAGAACCACAGAGCTTACAAGAGCACCCACCAAAAGTATCAGAGGATTGAAAATTGACACATACAGTGGCCCTCTCTGTTCTATGCACCGCAACACCAAAACCAGAAGACACAACTCCCTGCAAACATACACACACTAACAAATCAAGATCATAAACTACACAGTCACAAGAAAAAGAAACATAGTATTTACCAAGTAGAGCACAGAGTAAAGTCTCAAGTTCAAACCAAGCTTCCAATCATCCCAATTCCTATCAATGCACAAGGCGTAAATGCCTACTAGAACCGATCCAATAATGCTCATATTAAAAGTGTTCGTCAAGGCACATGGAAATCGGTTACTTATCTTCTTCTGTGAAATAAGAAACTGTAGTATCAGTTAAACATACATTAATTGTCAAGTTATTATACAAAGTAGTGTTATTATTACCTGAATTATTATGCAGAAGGAGGAGATTATACCAAGGCATAAACCTAATACTAAAGATTGTTGATGATCTTCAGTCTTATTATGACCAGCTTTTGCGAGTTAAATCAATGTGACTATGCCATAAATTGATCTCGAAACCTTTGAGAAATGTAAACAGCAATGTACCACCAAAAGATGTTATAGTTCCCACAACCTTTGCTATACCAGGTAAAGTTTTCAGTGAAAACATCTCCATTCTACCACAATAAAAAAAAAAAACCATCAATAATGTAATGTATTCGTATTCATACCAATGGTAGAAGAAGATGTTTTTCTTACTTTAAACAAACCAGTAACAGGATTGAGATTATAAATTGCAGCACCAAATGTTGCTGATGTAAATTTGATACTCGCCAGGTACAGAACAGGAAACACAGCGCCACTAAGAATATATCCAAAAATATCAAAAACCATTTATAACTAATGGAAGATGATAATGATGACCATTAACATACCCAATAACACCATTGACAAGAGTTTGTATAAGAGTTGTCCTTGACATTTTTGTTCTCTTTTTCCTAATTAAAACAAAACAATCGAGAAGTTGTTAGAAAAAAAAAGAGTTAAATGGGTACACAATTGAAAATTTAAACATTCACATCTACCTTTCAGTGAAGTATGCCAATGGAGCCAAGGCCAGGACACCAAAAACTAGACGGTAGAAGGCCAAAATGGCCATGTTCATGCCGTCATCAACAGCCAATTTATAGAAGACAGAGGTAACTCCTAATATAGACTGGATTAAGATGAGCACACAAACAGGGTGAGCCAGCTTTTTCAGCCATTGCAAACCCATTTTTCTCTTTCTATTTCTGATCCACTTCTGAAATCAGAGTTTAATGTTTTAGAAGAGTTGACACTGGTCTTGGTTTTTCTTTCTTTTTTATGAAAATCCTGAAGTGGCATTGGAAATTTGCATTAATTTTGGATTTGGTTGAATTCTGATGCATATTCAGGAAATGTGCAGGTCTCCGCGTTTACGTTTCGTTAATATTTATGTTTATTGTTATTGTGTATTAATGTATAAGCGGAACAGCAACAGCTCAGTGATACGATATCTTAGCATCCGTTTTTATCACGTTGGATTGTTTCAGTGGAAGTTGGCAAAATTATATTTTATAATTTTATTTTTTTTTAGTTTTAGATAATTCTATATTTTTTTTACCCGTCCAGAGCGGAGACGCAAGGAGAGGCGACGTTCGGGAGATCAAGAAGAGATGATGGGAAGAATTAGTAGGTTGTACCCTTTCTTTTAGGATATTTTTCTTTTTCCACCAAATTTTTAAAAATAATTTAAAATAACACCCGCTCCAACTAAGAATGGTTTTAGATAATAGTTTTGTGGTTTTATTCTATTTTGTGTATTAAATATTTATTTTTATATATCATTATTAGTCACTCATTAAATTACATTATTTTTAATTAAAAATAAAAATAAATATTTTATTTTAATTTAATTTAATTAAAAATTTTATTTTTTTATTTTACATGTGTAAACATAATAATCTATTTAATACATGTTAGTTTTGATTAAAAATTCAAACAAAAATAAATTTATTTTAATGAAACACTAAAATAATATTTTAAATTAAAAATAACATATTTGAAATATATTATCTCATTTAAAAAATAAAATTAAATATAAATAAATTCTTATTTATATTTACAAATAACATGTTTACAAATAGATTATTATATAAACAAAAATTTAATTTTGTTTGAATTTTTTAATCAAAACTAACATGTATTAAATAGATTATTATGTTTACAAATGTAAAAATAAAAAAACATTTAATTAAATTAAAAATTAAAATAAATTTTTATTTTAAATTTTTAATTAAAAATAATGTAATTTAATGAGTGACTAATAATGATAGTATAAAAATAAATATTTAATACACAACAAACTAGAAATAGAATAAAACCACAAAATTATTACCCCAAACCACTCTTACTTGAAAGTGGGTGTTGTTTCAGATTATTTTTTAAAATGGATGAATTTTCGGATTATTTTTAAAAATGGGTGAATTTTCGGATTATTTTTAAAAATCGGATGGAAAAACGAAAATACCCCTTTCTTTTATAATGTAATTCGTAATTGGGAGATTGGCCAGTGGGCCTTTTAGGTTTATTTATTTAAATTTATAATTTATAATTATATAATTTTGGATAATTTAATTTAATTTAATTTATAATCAAAATTCATAACTATTTAATATAATTATTTTGGTAATACTAATTTAATGCACCATATATTATGGTATTGAATTTTTTTCTCTATAATATTTTATTGAACATTTATTTTTAATTTAAACTTTTAATTATTATTTATAAT
This sequence comes from Cardiospermum halicacabum, assembly GCA_031304145.1. Classification (NCBI taxonomy): domain Eukaryota; kingdom Viridiplantae; phylum Streptophyta; class Magnoliopsida; order Sapindales; family Sapindaceae; genus Cardiospermum; species Cardiospermum halicacabum. The sequence continues at coordinate 27,882,475 of CM062392.1, forward strand.
AAATATTTAAATAATTTTAATTTAATATACACTCGAACCTTTCTCTAACGATATTGTTTGCGCCTAACATTTTTTTTTAATAGTGAATGAAAAAAAAATTGAGTTGTAATTCATTTGAATACAAAAAATTTTAAGTTGATAATTATAATTTGATTTGTACATTTAAGTGTGTTTGAGAAAACTTTCAATTAGTGTTTTGAGAAAACTTTCAATTAGTGTTTAGAAAGCGTTTAAATTATATACTTTTTTTCAAACCATACGTGTTTAGTAACGGCGTTTAAAATAGCATTTAGCGTTTCAGTCAGCGTTTAAGATAGCTATCAAAGATAACTTTTAACACAAACGTTAATAGTGGTTTACTTTATTATTGACATTTATTTATAATTAATTACATCATTATATTTTGGATTATACTTATATCCTTAATAAATTTTAGTAGTTTTATATCTATCAGCTAATTTTAAAACTAAAATTAATATCAAATAGGGGTGCAAACGAACACGAGCACTCGTGAATAGTTCGTTAACAATTCGGTCAAAACTCGGTCAAAGCTCGTTCAACAATTAAATGAATGATCAAGAACAAAATTTTATAACTCGTTTAATAAACGAGTCGAGTCCAAACAAATCCTTGTTCGGCTCGTTTATGTTCATGAACTAGCTCATTCATAACTCGTTTATATTTGATTAAAACTCGTTTATGTTCGCGAATGAACTCATTTATAACCCGTTCAATACATATTTCTTTTAATAAAAATCAATAGACAAAATTTTTAATGTATATAAAAAAGCTAAAATTAAAAAACCCAAATTAAAATAGTTGTCATAATTTTTTTAAAATTTAGGTTTAATTTAAACTCAATTTATTTTTGTTTTAATTTTACTAAACAAGCTCAAACAAGTTATTAAACAAGCAGCTAAATGAGTCTAATCAAACTACTAAATGAGCTGAGCTCGATTAACTTAAACAAGTTAGCTAAACGAGCTTAGACGAGCCGAGTTCGAACATAGAAAAAATTTATCGAGTCGAGCTTGAACAAACATTTATAAAGCTCAGTTTATTAGTGAAAATGCAGTTGCAACTAAAAATACTCGAGCTCGATTTTAGATAAACGAGCCGAACACGAACACCTCATATACTCGGCTCGGCTCGACTCGTTTGCAGCCCTAATATCAAACATTCAATCCAATAACTAACTTTACAGTTAATTTAAAATCTCCAACAGCTAACTGTTAATGTTATTTGAAACGCTAATCTAACTACTAATTAAAAATATAATGCTAAATATACTTTTATTCAAATTCTTATCATTCATTATATGTAATTATGAAACTTTATAAATGGAAGAATTGTAAAATATGAGTTTTTTTAAGTAAATAAACCATGGAAATTTTATTTAAGTTTATAAATTTTTTTAAGTTGAAATTTCAAAAAAATGAATCAAGTGGACCAATATAACCCTAAAGACACTCTTCACGACTTCACCGGCCTATGAAACAAGCGCGTCTATGAAAATATGTGGGTGAATTTGATTTCAATTTTAAAGTTTCAAACTTTTAATAGTTTACAAATTTTAAATAAAATTTTAATAGTTTATTGCCTTAATTTAAAGTTTTAAATGATTAAATGTGAAATCATTTCTTTATAAATTATTTTAACTTTTAAGTTATCAAAATATTTGAAACTTTAATTTTTAATAATAGTCATTTAACTTTTAGTTTGTATATAAAATACCACCTTAGATTTTTGAAAACCACCTATGATTCTCAAACTGGGGTAGTTTGTCACAAGAGTTGGAAACCGGTGAATGATTACAAAAGTTTTAAAAGTTAGGGGTAAAATATAAATTAACCCTTTTAATTAATTGCACTATCATCTTTTCAATTTTATCTCCTAGTTTAAGCTAATTACATTAATCTAATTAGTTTTGTGGCACATTTAAATCTTATAAAAAAAAAATACATATAAAGTTGTGTATGGTTCGGTTGGGTTTGGTCGATTCCGAACCGAACCAATTCCAAAAAATTAAATTAAATCGGACTGACTAATTAAAGTATTAGACCGATCAATTTGGTTCCAATTGACCTGTGTTCTATTTGGTATAGACTTTAAAGAACTTTTCATTTTTAAAAGAAAAATTAAAAATTACTTTAAAAATATATACAAATTATACATAATATAAATTAAATTAAATTAATTAAATATCAATTATTTTACTATAAATTAAATTCCAACATCATTATAAAATAAGGATATGTAATCATTTTTATTTTTAATATTTAATTTGTATTTTTAAATTATGTTTATCTATATTTTATATTTATTTAATAAATATATTAATTTCTAAATTATCAATTGGTCTGGTCAGGTCCGTAGAGGTATGGAATCAAACCGAACTGTTTAATATAGTCGATCCCAACTTTTTAAACCGGATTTGAAATGTTTGGACTGTGGACGGTAATTTTCGATCCAGTTTAGTCTGTCAAGATTTTTTATCTACCTTTAAATATATGCATTTATTTATTAATAGTAGAAACGGAATTTAATAACTAATTATTAAAATTATTTGAAAGTAGGGATGACAATTCAACCCGAAAATCCACAAACTTGTGGATACCCACCCGCAATGAGCGGGTGCGGATTTACCTAAATGGATTTATGAACGGGTGTAGATTCAAAAATTAAATCCGCAGAGAGTTTGTGGGCGGGTGCGGATGTCGAGAACAATCTGCACCCGTACCTGCAAACCTGCACAAATTTTAATATATAATAATAATAATAATAATAATAATAAATAAAATGGGGTTGTTTCACATCCCATAATTTCTAATTGATTTTATGTGATGATTTGATTATATGTTTGTATTAAATTTTAATAGATTTCATTTTAGTAATGAATATTAGATTGATTTTTTTATATATATAAAATTTATAAATTTATTTAAAATTTATATTAATTTAAATAATATAAATTCATGGATTAATCTGCGAATGTATCCGTACTCATAGATTAAAATCCACACCCAAATCGAATTTTGGCAAATCTGCACCACTTGCACTAATTGCCACCCCTATTTGAAAGGTTAAAATGAATCGAAAGGTTTATGAAGTCGTGGACTAAAAATATCATGAAAAACATTTTCTTAAGATTGAGACGAAGTTATATATATATATATATATATATATATATATGATTGTATTATTAATAATAATATCACAATAATAATAATAATATTATTATATTACTAAACAGTGTACTTTAAAAATAGACTCATAATGCTCATCATTTATCACCTCTTTTTAATTGAAATTTAATTAAAATTAAAATATTTAATAAAATTATAAATATAAATAATAATAAAAGAAATTTTGAAACAAAAATTTAATACAATATTATTAAAATAAAATAAAATTGATATAGTATATTTATTTGACCATAGAAAGTCTGATGGATGATATAAATTTTAAAATTTGTCACTAAACATTCAAAATAAATGCATCATCGCAATTTTATTTTGTGAAAATAAGTAAAATCAGACCTTTTCAATTTTTTTTTTTTTTAATTTTAAACCAACCCTAAATTTTTTACACTTTTAAACTTTTTTTATAAAAAAATTATAAAATTAAACTTCTAAAAAAAACTAATTTGCCCCGATAGTACTGCCGGGAAGCAGACAAAATTGAATCAACATCCCGGTGTGTTATACCAGGAAGCTGAAATTCGCTTCCCGGTTCTACACACCGAGAAGCTAGTTTGAATTTTATCTGCTTCCCTGCATGTAATACCAGGAAGCTACTGAATATGTTTTTTCTCGGTATTGAAGGGCAAAATGATCATTTTAGTCTATTTTTTGCGAAAATATTTTTCAAAAAGTTTAGTTTTGTAAAAATTTTAATGTTTATTTAAAAATATATTTTTTTAATAAAAGAATCTAAAAGTGCAAGTCACCCTTTTATTTTTTTAAAAAAAATATTGATATTGTTATGGGATTGAAAGTAAATTAAAAATCTAGATTTGAATCTAATATTTTGATACCTTTTAAATTAATAAAACAAAATCAAAAGTATTTTTTTTCCCACTCATACACAAATAAAATTACATCACAAATTACCATTACAATCTTCCAAACTAATAATAATAATAATAATAATAATAATAATAATAATAATAATAATAATAATAATAATAATAATAATAATAATAATTAAACCATAGCTTATATTACAAAGTTCGTAAAGATAGAAAAATGTCCGAGCAAAGATCATAAGCCTCAAGGCAGCTCAACAACCTCCACCTCCACCCCCTCCGCCACCGCATCCACCTCCACCACCACCTCCACCGCCATCTGCGCCAGCACAAAAATCTGCACAATCCCCCATGCCTTGGAAACAATTTCCACAACCTTCCAACACGTCTTTTGTTCGTTTTTCATTTTTATCTTCCGAATCCGATTGAACAGGAACAGCTGCAGTGTCTGCATCTGGTATGTACCAACAGCAAAACCACCCCATTATTTATTTGCTTCTCAATCTCAAATGCTATTGAATTTATTTTAGTCTCGCCTGGAATATTTATATAGCATTAAGTTAACTTCTTTCACTTGAATTTCTTGTCGGAAATGTCAATTCAATTTGAATCTGTCAACTTCTTGAACTTTTCAAAGGCAGTGATATGTTATCTGTGTCCAGTTCTTATTGAATCTAGTGAGACATGTTTATCCAAACAGTTGATTTGTTTCTTCTGTTGTCTCCTAGTTTTGGATTTTGAAGTCAAATGGAGTGTTGTTTCTAAGAAATATCTTCATTAACTTCTTGTTACAAGTGTCAACTTTCCTAGCTTTTGAAATATAATAATTAAAAATTAACCAAATCCAACTACAAATTTAATATGTAATAAACCAATCCAAACAAAAACATCATGAAGTAATACATCTAAGCTAAATAGCAGACGACACAAAGCTCTACTCATCAACCTCCTCCACCGCCGCCGCCGCATCCTCCTCCACTATGTGCACAACAAGAAACGAAACATTCACCCAAGAGTTCGAAGAAACCTCCACAAAACTGCCCCAAACAGCTTTTCTTCATCTCATTTTTGTCTTCCGAATCGTCTGTGTTTGATGCTGACCAGCACCAAAACCTCCCCATATCTTTAAATTCTCAATTGCTATACATGTTCATATAGTCATGACACATTTGGCTAGGTTTTCTTGTTGGACAAGTCAATTGAATAGAATAGAAACTTACAACTTTGATATTTCTAAAAACCGTGTGTACTGTTATGTACGTGGAAATTTATAATTTAATCGTATAGCAGCACTACAGGACAAAAGTCGATTTGATTAGTCTGCTGTTGTTTTGGATTTTGAATTGAAAGAAAGTATAGTTTCTTCTGAGAAATATCTGTTCGTCACTACAAATGGAGATGGACAAAGTATCCAATTAATGATATTCATAAATCTAAATCAAATGTATGATATGTTTGAATTTTGGAATAAAAGCTATCATATAATAAATAAATATTTTTTTTTATATATTTCACCATCCATTTTTATTAAATATCTAATTTTTAAAAAAATATATAAATATAATTTTTTAAAATTATTTTCAATCATTAAATTTATAATAATAATAATAATAAATAGTTTCATAAGGTTCACAATAATAAATAAGTATTTATTGATCATAAATCAAATTCGTTTACAAGTATATTCTTAAATTATAATTACAATCATCAAAATAATAGTCCTACGATAATAAAAAAAAAAAAGAATAAACCAAATCCAAGCAAACTTGATGAAGATAAAGAGCAGAAGCGTTCCTACTAATCAACCTCCTCCACCCCCGCCGCCACCGCATCCTCCTCCACCCCCGCCGCCACCGCATCCTCCTCCACCACCGCCACCACCGTCGCCACCACCACCATCTGCTCCACCTCCTCCATCTCCACAACAACCACCAGTACAACACTCCCCCAAGCCTTCAAAAAAGCCTCCACAGCACTCTGCCAAACAGTTTTTCTTTTTCGTGTTTTTGTCTTCGGAATCTGAATCTGACCAGCAGCAGCCCATGATTTTTAACAAATTATTTGTACAACAGGATTGGTAGGTTTGCAATTTATATAGCAATGGATGATCATCTTCTTTGACTTGGCTTCCTTTTGGGAAAAAGTCAACTCAGTTCAAACTTATGACTTTGAATTATTTAAACACCGTGTGTGCTGTTCATGTAGTATCAGGAAACTTCCTTTTAAGTAATGTTAAGGGAAGTTTCATCATCCAATACATGACGGAGGGCTACGGTGGGCTCAAGCCCACTCTAGCAAAACCTTAAAAATATATATATGCAATAATTTATATTTTTAATAATAATATCATAAATAAAATTGTAAAGAAATCAATATTAGTAATAATAAATATAATTATATAATTTTTAAATTTTTTAAAACCAAATCAAACTATTAAAAAAATTAAAATATAATTAAACTTCTTTATTTAGAATTAATTTAAATTTTAATTTGATTTAAACTAAATTTATATATACATGTACTTATCATATAAAGTATATATTTAGAGTATGTTTTGAATTAGATTTTAAATTAGCAGCAAAATTAGTTGTTGAATTGAAAGTTTGATATTAATTTTAATTTGTAAATTAATTATTAGATATAAAATTATTAAAATTTATTATAGATATAAGAGTAATGTTATATAGCCTACTAATTTGTACTACTATTATTGCCTACTCATACATGTCAGTAGATGATTGGTTGAATTGTTATTAATTATTCTATGTATTTATTTTTATGTATTTAATGTCCAATCAATTGCTGCCACGTATGAGTAGGCAACGAAAGTTGTACAAAAGAGTAGGCTATGTAGTATTTGATAGTCTACTCGTTGTGACTACTTTTCTTGCCTACTCTTAGATGGCAAGTGTTGATATGGTGAAAAAAATTAATAATAATTAATAAATTGATTATTATTAAATTAATATCCAATCATTTATTGCCACATAAGAGTAGGCAATGAAAGTAGGCATCAGAAGTAAGCTGTGTAGCATTACTCTAAATCTAATTCAGAAGATAAAAATGTAATTAATTATAAAATAAAAGTTAATAAAATAAATCACTATTAGCGTTTATGTTAAAAGTTATCTTTGATAAATTATTTAAACGATATTTTAAATGTTAATTGAAACGCTAAACACTATTTTAAACAATTTTACTAAACATGTATTTTTTAAAAGACCTCATATATAATTTATATATTATTTGAGGCGTTAATGAAAAAGTTTTTCCACACAAACACTTAAAAAATATTCAAATAATATTTACATTCAAAATTAACTTTTGCGAAAAATATTTATTTGATAATTGATTTAAAATAACATTTAAAAATACTTATAGATAATTTTTCTTTTTCAATTTCATTTATATTTGTATTAAACTTTTAATAATTTTACATCTAATAACTTAGAAATTAATCTAGCGGCTAACCGTTTAAAATGTTAATTTAATATTTAATTAAAAATTAAATAATAATCAATTTATATAAAATTTATAATTGTTTTATTAAAATTATATTGTGACACCCAAAATTTTTCTAGCCTACCCTGAACTAAAATAATGGCTACTCCCTGATCCAATAGCGTTGGAATATTCATGGAATCAGATTTACTTTACAAATCTGTGATGGCAAATATTAAATCCATTTATTGAGTGTAAGTTACTACATATATACAAACAAATTATAAAAATATAATTGAAAAATCGATATTATTATGGCCACCTTTATTCTAATAAAATTGATGAAGATAAAGTGCCACCATTTAAACAAAACCACCTCCTCCTCCGACTCCACCGAAATTGCTGCCGCCGTCACCACCACCTCCTCCTCCACCGCCCCAATCACCACCGCCACCTCCACCTGCACCCCAATCTCCACCACCACCACCATAATCTCCCCTGCCTCCTCCACCAGTCCCATCACCACCACAATCTCCACCGCCTCCATCCGCACCACCACCGTCTCCGCCACCACCTCCAGCATCGCCCATGCCTTCAAAATTACCACAACATTCGCTTAAAAAGCTTTTGTTCTTTTCATCTATGTCTTCCTCTCCATCAGTGTCTGGTTTTGACCAACAGCAAAACCACCCCATAACTTAAAAGATTCTCAAAATGATTCTACAATTCTGATCTTCATGTTTTAGCTTTCTATATATATATGTGGGCATCATCAAGTCATTTTCTTTGACTTGTTTTTCCTCTCAATTAAAACTTTGCTTCTTCATGAAAAACCGCACTCAACTATGTTCTTTGTTCAATTGTTTTAATTAGGAAACTATAATAAAATGCTTATCCAGCAAAAAAAAAAAAAAAACTCAACTGATTTGTTTTCTAGTTTTTGATTTTGTAGTCAAAGAAAGTATACTATTCTTTATACATATACGATCTTCTTAGCTTCTGGGATACTATATGTTATTTTTAATTATTTTCGAAACTAATAATTCTTTTAAATAAAATAATCTTCGAATGAGTCGATTACATTGACTTGACTGCGTTATTTATTTATTTTAAAATAATAATAATAATAACCCTTATGTCATGTGGACCGTAATATTTTACTTGCAGATCTGGGCCCGTAAATGAATCTGCAGATCTAGGCCCATTTTACTTTTTCAGTTTCACATGCTCTAATATGAATCTCACATATTAGTGGACTGAATTCTTTGGTATATTCTATTTTTCAAAAATCCAAATTCTTCATCTATCTCTCTACTTCATTTTTGTGGCACACCATTACTCATCTACCACTGTCAAACGGGTCGGCCCGCGACCTGCCCGTCCGTATTCGTACGGTTACGGGCTAATACGGTTGCAGATTTTAAAAAGCCCATTTTTAAGGGGTTAAAAATTTTAGGTCCGTATCCGTCCGTGGACCGTACGGGCGGGCACGGATAAAAACCGGCATGATTTGGAAGACCTTTTTTCTTAAATAAAGTTATAGAATGAACTAATGTACAGCGTTATAATAAGAATAGTAGCATTTATTACATTTGAACAACCTATTAATTAGTATTACCTTTTAATTTATATAGGGAGATGTTATATGTACAGAGAAATGCTGTACAGATTATACAGACCACCATTTTAAAAATTTGTAAGTCTATTTTACCCTTCATTAATAATCACACCTAATATATTTAATTACAAGTTACGAGGTCTTCTACACCACACACTTTAATATCTATCTCTTTATCTATTTATCTTTCCACTCTCCTATATTAATTATAGTTATAAAAACTTGCCTTTCTCACATATAGCTATAATTATTTATTTTGATTATATATATATATATATATAAATACTTTTGTAATTTTTAAAATTTTTATTTTAACTTCAAAGTTCATGTTAATTTTTATCATATATTATTTTTTAATATTTTAAAAAAATTTCACCATAAATATATAATTCAAATTTAAAGTAAAATTTAATTCAAATTAAATAAATTAACTATTTCACATTTAATTTTTTAAATTTATAAACTACTTCAAATGTATATTGAATTTTTAAATAATAATCAAAGTAAATTAAACTAATATAATAATTGAAATTATTAATCAATGGAATTCTAACGGTATAATACTAAACTAATTATAAAATAATTGTCTTTTTACTTCAAACAAAGTAAATAGGAGTAATTTGAATTCCATATTTAGTTATCGATAGTCTACACAATTGACTTCATTTTGATAATAGGTATTAGTGATGATTTCAACCTTACATATATGACCAATACCACTACCTCGAGTATCAATATAATGTAGATTATGTTTAGATATATTATTTATAGCACGAGTTAAGAACTCGAAGTTCTAAAAATATATACATTTTATTAAAAAGTTGATACAACTAACTAACGTAACAATCTACTATTTAATTAATTTTATCATATGTTATATTTGTAGAAATTAATTAATATAACTTTATCTTCTTTAGAAAAATTATAATAATTTTAATTTATAAACTTTAGGTTTCATCCATAAATCTATGATGAATCACGAGATTTGTGGGAAGTGCTTTAGATGAAATAGTTTGAGTATGGATTTAGAAATAATAAGCATATACTATACCCACATCCATTCAAATACTTAATAATAATTTTAATATATTTAATTAAATTAATTAGTTAAATATAATTCTATTTATTTAATATATATATATATATTACAATTATATATATATAACTGATATACTTTTTATTAATTTAAATTTATGATTATGTTAAAAATTATAATGAAAAAATGAATATGATACATTGTACTGTTTTCAAATGGATCCGAACCATAAGATGCCCTTAACTACCATATATGCAATCAGAGCGAATTTCACATTATGTGGAGGTCCTTGCACGAGGATTTTGACAATTCCAGCTAACGGCCATCTCAGGTTGCTATAAATAGAAACCTGATATTCACTTTTAAAAATCGTTTTTTACTTATCAGAACTCGCCAAAATCGATATTCACTGCTCTCAGATCCCTTCAGTCACTCCGATGTCACTTCACGATCTCAATCGTAATTCCGATCCTAATCAGCCAGGTCATAGTACACCTCGTGCTGTCTAATTGCTTCATTATTCTTTCGACCGAGTAATACAAGAAGTTATTATTTCTCACATAGTTCTTTATTTTTACTGTTCACATTCAAATTTGACTTCATTATCGGAGTGTCTACTGCACTTGACTCATGATCGTTCTTACTAAGAGTATTTGACTGGGGTTTTTAGTAAAATTGAATATAAACTGATTTTTACTAATAGGTTTAAAGATGCTTAAAAAATAAGGTTTAATAAATTTGTTTGAATTTAGTGGTTGAAATTCTAAGCTCGATTCAGATTCATGACCTAAGCCCAAAACAACCACCATACCTAAGTCCAGGTCTAGGCTCGGATCGTTCGCTCAGCCTGTAAGACCTAAGTCTTATTCGTAACCTCTTAACTGACAGATACACTGTTGAGGGGATTCCGAATTATGTAGAGATCCTTCAGCAAGGATCTTGGCAGAACCCCCAACAGATAATCAGATTCCTTACTTCACCTTTTACTTTAATTGTTCTTACTCCATCTAAAATAAATCCGCATTAATGTATACAGGACTTTCTATTTGAAAATGAAAATCAAAATTTTTATTGAAATTCATTAGTTTTCGCATCATTTCGGGCTTAAAAGAGCTTAAGGATTATTTTAACAATGCTACTTAATGATGACAAAAATAATTAAAAAAATTGAAAACCGAACCAAACCGGTATGTTGCATCATTTCAATTTGATTTTTGACTTCAATTTGCTTTGGTTTGATTTTGAGGATAAAAAACTGTATTTTTTTTTTCAGTTAAGTTCAGGTCACTGTTTTTCTATTCAATTTTGATTCATACCTACATATTTGTTTAAATCACATCATTTTTTTTTTACCAAACCGAACTAAATAGAACTATAATTTTTATTCAATTTTATAATTTCAAAATTGAAAATTTTATTGGTTGGTTCGACTAAAAATCGAACCAAAATAAAGCGCGTTCATCCTTAACACTACCATTAGAATGAACCCCACATATATACTATACTAAAAATTATAAGTTCAAAATTTCAAATTAATATATATTTATTTTCTATTCAACTTAAATTTATGCATTTCAAATTAAAATATATCATAAAGTTAAAATTTTCAACTTATCAAATGAGGTTTACCAAATGGTATAATATATAAATTTATATGAACCTAATTTATTATAATTATAATAATAATTTATACATATTCTAAATATATAAATGAAGGAAATTAAAAGGTGGAAAAGTATTTATTATTACAAAATAAAGAGAGAGAAAGAATTAAATAGTGTAGTTAAAATATAGTACGTACCAAATATTTAATGCTTCTTAATTAATTCTCTCAATCATTCTCTTTCCTCTCAAAGGGTAGAAAGGGAAGAGAATGTGTCTGTACAATACAAATTTGCCTGTATACAAAACATTTTCCATTTATATGTAGTGAAATATCTGATTATAAATATCTGATTATAATAGGAAATATAGCATTTATTATATTTAACCAACCTATTAATTACTAATGGACCAAATAACATATTAATTTTGTCATTCATTTTAAATACGAGTTTACCCGCGGGTCACCCACATCGTATCCGCACGGTGACGGATCCAAATGGATATGAACTGAAAAAAGTCCATTGTTTACTGTCACATAATATAGGCTCGTACCCGTAACGGACAGGCACGCACGGGTAAGCCCGCGGACACGGTCTCAAAATTGAGAATGCTCTCATCCGTCAATCAATGTTTGTTCTCATATAACAATCAATCAAACAACAAACAACCCTTTGCAATACACAGTTTGTTGTACTTGCTCTGCTACTATACTATGCTCTTCAAATCCAATCAAGCCACTGTAGTTTTATCTTAGAAGTGTAAGACCACAAATGATGAGAAAAGACCCTACAAAGATCAACTCATGTAAACGGGTTATGGAGACAAAACTAGTCATTTCTATGATTGAATGCCTCTGTTTGTGTTCCACAACAGTTCTTCTACATATGTTGTTTAGGATTTTTTTTATTATTCTATTGAACAACAGTGTGGAAGCAATTTGAGTGTAAGATATTAAAAAAGTCCTTTTCATTATGTTGTTGTCCTCAAAGTGGTATCATATTATTTTTAGACAGATTAGATGTGATTCATGTGGTGAAACAGTGAATTTGAGTGTAATTATTGTTCAAATTCTCAGTAAATATGAAAAGGGTTCAAACATTTTTCTTAATTGGATATATAAATGTACAGAGCATAATTGAATCATTATGGTGATTCTTCTTTTCTGTACTTAATTTATCATATATGTGCTGTCAGGGATGGCTTAGGCTTTTTGAATTGTACCCACTAAATTTCATAGTACAAGTTGTTTTCTTTCTTCTTTGATTTATGCAACCACCATAAACCAGCTGGATTTATTTTCATTCACACAACAAAACCAGTTTTACACACTCAACATCCCAGGAAATAAATGAAACAAATTTATGTACCTAATTGCATCAAAGAAGCTAAAAATCTAATACAAGAGAACCCAGTTTTTAGTTTCTATGTTATCTGCAAAGAACTAGAGAAGAATAAAAACATAAATCCAAACAAAGAAAATGAAGTGAATTTTTATTTATATATAAGAGATGAAATAGAATCAAACGCCGGTATAACCACCGTCACAAGTGCAGCTGCCGCCAGTGCCGTTGATATCTGAGTGTTGAGGAGGTTGAGTGGTGAGACAGCAACAAAGGAGTCCTACAAGTAGAATGAAGCCCCAGACAGAGGCTAAAGCTTGTGCCCAGTTCATGTAATGCTCCATATCTTCTTCTTCTTGCTGCTGTTGTTACTGTTAATGAAGATGAAGATGGTGTTTGTGGTGGTGATGAGGGTGATTCTATTCTCATGGTCAAAGCAGCAGTGACCACTACTTAATTGTCATGAATGACACAAGAAGAGAGTAAATGGAGAGTGAGAGAGAGATGCTCTTCTCTGCTCTGCTTTGCTAGCAGAGGAGGAAAGAGAGAGAAGAGGGAATTATTATGAGAAATGGTTGATGTGGATGTGAAGCACATGGATTCATGAGCTTGAAAGAAGCCAAAACAACATGGGGCCAGCCTGTGTCATATTCAATTCCATCATCAACTACACCAACAGCTAACGGTTGCTCAATTCACCCATCAACTCTCTCAAACTAAGTACAGTACAATATCCTACTTTAAGGCCACAAAAAAGTAGAACTACACAGCTCAATTTATCATTTGGTAGTGAAATGCCTGAATGATGAAGGATTTGACACAATGATAACTTTAATAATACTAATAAGAATACAGCTTGATTACTACACCCAAACATACCAAACTGTGTTCATTGAGAATCGTATCTCATGAGAGTAGGTGTTTTTTTCGCTTTAGGTTGGATTTAATATTGTATATAGCAGCAAAGACATTGGCCAAAAGTTTGCTTTTGAAATTATTCTCCATTTTGCTTATATATCAACCCCACCACCAATGCTATTGTCCCTCCTCTTTTTATTAACCAAATCCCATTGGAAGCTTATTTTCTTTCCTTTATGTTGATATTCCATTGAACCTAACCTAACTTTACAATCTCCTGACATAGTAGGATTTCAAGATATAGAACAGATAAATTTCACTACCATTGAAGCAAAGAAGAAACATGGTCCAGTTGAAAAGACTAATTCAAAGATGCAAAATTTATTGCTTCAAGGCAACAAACTCTTCTAACACAATTCAATCACAAAGTCTTGTAAAACCTAAAAGAATCTGTACCAATAGAACCCTATATTCCAGACCTTAAGGATTAAGCTTTCACAAAAAGTTGGAATAATTTTCCAACCAATATTTTCAAGCGGGCCCTAACCACTGGACACGCGTTGATTAATTACTGGTTACATTTATCATGAGTTGTATGTGTGTGTTTCTTTATTCAATAAAGGAGAGTAATTACCTGATGCCGCCACGTTCCCACTATAAATTCTCGAAGAGCGAGCCGCCACCGATATGTGGTTGCTATTTTCTCCATCGCTGTTTCGTCACTTTCTTTGCTCCACTGCCTATAATCATGGCTACCAATATAATATGGTGTAATGAAACATAATCATAAAATCCAACACTCACCTAAAAAAAAATTAATACTGCTCCACAAAACTGAAATAATCTTTAAACATGGAAAAGATATTTAACGAGACTTACATAAGTTAACGAAAACAGTAACATTATCACAATTCATTTCTCAATAGAACAGTTCTTTTTATAAAAGGATTAAAGTGCCACTTTATAGAAGTCGATACTATTTGATGTTTACTTTTAACTGCAACATTAGAGTTCTATGACACCTACAATGGGGCTTTTTTTTTTTCTTTTTCTTTTTTTTTTCACTTTTTCTCTTAGAAATTCTGAGGTACAATGAAAACCATACTCTGAAGTTTCCTCTCCAAGAAGGAAAACAGGTTTCTTTACAAAACAAGAGATCTTGATGACAATTTACATTCTTCCAATGGATCGACCATATACTGGTAGGTAGCTTCACCTGAAAACTCTAGTCCACCACCATAGAATATTATTTTACCGACAGAAATAACCACTATGCCCAGCCAGATCAACAAGCTCTACAAGCAAATCCTGCACCAAAGAAAAAACTAATTTTAATTTCACAAGTCAAGAAACGAAAACCTGTAAACAAATAAAAAATAAAAAAAAAAATAACAGATCACATATCGTATTTGCTAAGAATTGAACGAAGATAATTATTTCCCCATTTTGTCTGGTGTTTTAGGGATAATTAGAGAGTTAAGAGCATTTTAAAGATTTTTTTCCTGTGTTTTAGGACAAAAGGAGTTTCACAAGAAAATCAGATGAAGACTGCATGGAGTACTGAAATGAAGACCATAGCATCACATGAAAGTCCTTATCCCAGTTAAGCATACATAGCAAAATCAAAGAGAAAAGTTGGAGTGATCACACCCAAATTAGGATGCGAAGCAACACAACAGGGAAATGTTAGAATATGCGCAATAGTGCAATATAGCAATATATCATCCAGTAAAAAATTATTAAGAAGCTTGTCGGTTTTTGATAATATGTGATAGATAAACTCAGAAACAAGATCTAAGTGTAATACTACAAAACAATAATCAATGCATAAAGTACTCACATGCTATAGAAATTGGTTTCAACTACAGCTCACTGTAATTACGCCACACTGCACGGAATTCCTCGCGGAATGTATTTAGCCGTGCCTTCAGGTTAGGTGTTCTAAAGCTTGCATGAAGGATAGTGGCTGCATATGCGAAGAAGTACACATTAACTTACAACATACAAAGAGGCAAGAGAGAAGAGTAGAAAATTGTGTAAGGATTATACATACCAAGAAGACCAATAGCGAGAGCCCATAGAACTGTCAGCAGCCCACAGGAAACATACCAAAGGATGAAACTCACTACAGGATAGACCGACCAGCCAAGTTTCAGTTCAAAATTTAATACTATTTGACCACCCCAATCGGGCCTTGTTGAATAACTGCCAGTGACAAAGTACTCAAAAAAGAAAAGTTACCAGAAGAAAATAGTAGAACAAACACCCAACGAGGTCGACCACATATATGGATGGATCTTTTAGTTGATGGACGTCCCCGAATAACAGGTCTGCAAAGACAAAACCATGATTACTCAAGCTGCAATTATGATACTCGTCAACATAGAGATGTGCAAATAAAATTACGTGAGAGGGGGCCTCATCTTTGCTGCTAAATGTGGAGAGAATTGCCTCACAGTTCTTGTTACCTTCTCACTAAACGTGCCTGCAAAGCTGGAGACAGAAATCTTAATAATCATATATGCAGAAACAGTTGCAATTATAACATTGTACTTAGATTAGATCAAATGATTAAGCTTACAAAGCTACAAGACAACACCAATTCACTAATCCCATTCCAGGATACAGACGCTTATTATTTTAACAGCAACAGTTTCTACTCCATTTTTGCTAAGTTTATATCTATATATGTATATATAATTTTACAATTAGGAAGCGCTGATATTTATATTATAAGAATGCAGATCAAACTTATCTATTACAATATTTTTCCTATTTACATTTCTTTTATTTTATTATGTATATATCTTAGACTCTATTTCTCATACTCTTATGAAAATCAATCCAAACGTCTTGACCAAAGGACTGATTATATCACTATGCACCGAGAATGATATCATCTCTAACAATCAATATCAAAGTCTTTGGACTCCTAATAAACTCCTATTGTCACAAAAATATGTTTTCATGAGTATTAAGAGTACATAGCAGCATATCTTCAAAGTTTCTGGGTACACCGCCACAGCTAAATTCAACAATATAACCACCATACCCAGGAAGTAAACCACAGTTCTGATAAAACCTATACCCGGAATAATCACTGGTGAGCAATCTACGAAACATACTAAATGGATGCCAGACTCATAACATAAGGACACAGATAGACTGAGGTAGAACAGTAAATTTTGGGGATACCTGATTGACACTTTGCTTCATAACATACAATTGAAAAAAAGTGTTGCCTTCTAAGACGAATGAATTGCCATTTCTTCTACTAGCCAAATAAAGCGCCATACACAACACGGTAATAAATCTCGAGCACAGTGTATCACCACAAACTTGTCCACCGTGATCACAACTTACAACTTACAGCTATTAGATTATATCTGTATATTTATGCTCCAACCAAGGCGAAATAACCCACCCAATAGGCATATTAGGTAATTCTAAAGGGAAAGAAATGGCATATAGGCTAAAAAGGCTATCAATGACAGGTCCAGGGATGAATTCTACATTTTAAAGTAGGAATAAACATTCCCAAGTAAACTAGGAGCATTCCTATGTATAGACCAAAATTTATATGTATCTATATATAGACCGAAATCTATACAGAAAAACAATTAACATATACATACTAATACAATATATACAGAATAAATATGTATGTATACTGTATACACACAACCAGAGTTTATGCTAGCAGTACACATCTAACTAAACCGTTAACTTCAAAATTGATCCCACAGGCAAAATGCTATTATTAAAGAGCTAAAAGAAGATGATAAGTCCAAAACATCCAAACTTCAAAGGTGCATAAACAGCTTACCTGTCATTCAGAAACGCAATACTAAGTGCTGTCAACAAAGCAGCTACAATAGCAAGAGGTCTCCTGAGGAATCCCAATCCTGTAGTTGGATATTAACGGTTTTAAAGCATGCAAAATTACAAAATAGAACATATTGAATAGAATATATCCACTCACCAAGAATGAGAGTGATCATAATGAAGTAATTGGTCCGGTAGCTGCAAAAACATGCAAAACTCATATATAACACAACTCGTATACAATCAATTGAGCGCATGAACAGGAATTTCTTTTCTCCCAATAATCGTTCATAAGCATTAAGAGAACGATATAAAATAAAACAAAATAGACCGACAACAACAAAGCACCTGATCCAGCTAAATTTGTGCTATGATTTCACATTCTTAGAACATTCAAATTATCTAATTAGGTTAAGATCATTTCTGAATTAAGCTTCTATACTATCATCCTCTATGAGGCAATTATCAAAAACCAAGTAATCGTATAGAGGAAACAGCTAGAGCAATAAATTAGAGCATACTAGTAGAGATTGCATTTGAGGCGGCTGTTCCATTTGGCGGAGGATCTAGGGATGGTGAATCTGGAAAAGAATTCAGGGAGAGGACGAGGAGGTGTGGACCAGTCAACTTCGCGGAGTGCGTCGATCAGATCTTCGGCAGTTACGTTGCCCCAATCCATGGAGTTGTCGACCGATCGCTTGAATTTTAAACCTAGAAAAAAAGTTCTGGTACGTTGGTACGGTGCGCGTGTACTGCGAAGAAGGACGAAACCCTAGGCTGAAGCAAAATGCGTTAGACAGGTAAGAGTCGAGAACTGTTGTGTCTTTGTGTGTGGGTTTTATTGATTAATGTAAATATGTGGAGTTTAGTGAAAAATAGCAAAAGGTGGTTGTGATTTATATTGGAATCGGAGAAAAATTAAATATATCTCAAATTGTCTGAGCCCGGGTTCGAATCGGGGACCTCTAGTGTGTGAGACTAGCGTGATGACCAACTACACCACCCAGACATTAATGTTAATTGATTTTTACTAAAATCTAAGTAGAATCTTTCTAGAAGGTGGTTTATCTCCCTCCGGAATAAATATACCATACATTTTGATGGACATATAAGAGCACCAAAGTTAATTCCAAATCCGTTCATTTTTTTATTATTTATATCAATCATTAAAATAATATAATTTAAAATAATAACCAAAATTATTATAGTTGTGCTAGTCAGGACGGAGCTAGAATTTCGAGAAATGGATAGGATAGTTACTAGATATAATGTTTTTTAAAAAAATTATAATGGTTCACATCGAGTTTTCATATTTTGGAATTCTTCTACAATTGCGTCAGGAGTAACATTTAAAAATAAATCTTTTTCTAAAAAGGTAACTAAACTATCATGCAACAAGCGATCTCCCATGCTATTGCGAATTTTACTCTTTATGTCATTCATTTCGGAAAATACTCTTTCAACATTTGTTACTGCCACGGGTAAAAGCAACACTAACTTCAAAAGTAAGTAAACATCCGCATGAGTTTCATGTTTTCCCGTCTCAACAAGTTTCATGGAAAGCTCATTGAGATTCTTCAAATCAAAAAACCTCTCATCACTTCTTAAATCATCAACAAAATCTTGAAGCAAATGACCAAAGAAATACAACTCATCATCTGGAAATTCAGTCGGATAGAACTTAGCAAGTTGAAACAATTTCGATATACTAAATGATGAAAACCGATGAGTAGGATTAAAGCAAGACATAACAAATAAGTAAATATTTACTTTTTCACTAAATCGATTTTTAATTTCTTGTAACTGTAATCAAGTACACTTAAAAAAATCTCAACTCGAAAATGATGAAAATTTGTCACCCGCGGAGCATTGCCACGAACTAACCTTCTTCCATTCCCGGGTTTAACATACAAAGCTTCCATGTTTGGAATATCAATGCCAAAGCCATCCATGGATGAAGTGACTTTATTTAGGCGGGTTTCCCATCCATAATCTCTTAAATTTTGAAAATTCTTTATAGCTACATCGATCATAGTCATTGCATTCACAATATCTTGATTAGGGGTATCAATTCGTGTTAGCGAATCGGGATTGACTGAACCCGACACGACTCGTTTACGTTTACATCTGACACGACTCGACACGTTTAATAAACGGGTTGCAATTTTTCAACTCGACACGAATCCGTTTAATACGCGTGTTAACGTGTCGACACGATTAATTTGGTTAAATAACTCAAAATTTATAATCGTGTAATTCGATTACCCGTTTAACCTGTTTATCTGTTAACTTGTTGAACCTGTTTGTGCATTAACCCATTTAACCTGTTTATATGTTAACTCATTTAACCTGTTTATGCATTAATCTATTTAACTTGTATCCATTATGGGGTATGCCCTCCAAATTTTTCGTATGCTGCATTGATGGCCGATTTGAATAATATACACTAAAAGCGTCGAACCAATATTTAAAAAAAGTAAATAAATAAAGAACAATAAAAAATTCGTAATAAAAATCAAGAATAATATATCGAATCAAAACTTGAATTAACAACACCACACTCAAATACTAAATTAATCAATCAAAATCTATACATCCTCACTTGCGAATTTGATTAAACCTAATAAAATAAAGAACAATATATTAAATCAAAGAGAGAGACCCGACTCCTAAGCTAAAGATAAAAGAATTAGGATTAAGACAATTAGTGTTAGAAGAAACATATCACACGAGAAATCGACAATGAGGGTTGACAACGCTAATAGTAGATAGCCACATATGAAGAATTTCGTCTGAGGCAAACCACGAAGAGGAGACAGAGAGGCGGAATAGCTTCTAATTTTCTAAAACAAAATTAGGGTTTATTGTTAAATTGATAATATACATATAAATATATATATATATATATATATATATAATATCAAAAAATATTATTTAACCCTTGAAAATTATATAAATTTTATTTTAACCCCAATTATGCGGGTCGACACGTTAACCTGTTAGTCAAACCCGACTCGACTCGTTTATAAGCA
The DNA here is from genome assembly GCA_031304145.1 of Cardiospermum halicacabum. NCBI lineage: Eukaryota > Viridiplantae > Streptophyta > Magnoliopsida > Sapindales > Sapindaceae > Cardiospermum > Cardiospermum halicacabum. The sequence continues at coordinate 27,903,257 of CM062392.1, forward strand.
GGTTAAACGTGTCGTGTCATAAACAGGTCAAAACCCATTTAGCTTAAACCCAACCCACTTATTTATCGCGGGTTTGTGTCAACCCATCGAGTCATGACCCATTTTGACACCCCTAATCTTGATCTATCTTTTGTAATGCCAAACTCAAGTTGTTTGTAATCCTAAAAATAACACCCATTAAATGTAGCACAAATACAAATTCAAAATTCATCAACATACCTATGATTGCACATGCTTTAGTTTTGTCGGGCGGATGAGATTCGGCGATAGCATCAAGGGACTAAATGATTGGGCGAAACAAACTAATAACATTCTTAACAGTTTTAAAGTGAGATCTCCATCGAGTGTCGCCCAGCCTAGCTAAGCTGAGATCTTGATTCAATCCATTTCCTAATTCAAGTTCACCCAATGAGAAAACCTATACAACACAATCTTTTTATTTTTTACGAAGAAATTCTTTCCACTTAGGTGAACAACTAAGAAAATTCAACAAAAGAGGAAGAACTTCACCAAAAAACCAACGACAATCTTCATTCTTTTGTGCTACAACAACTAATGTCAGCTGAAGTTGACGAGCAAAACAATGCACATAATAAGCAAAGGAACAATCATTCATTATTAAAGTTTTAAGACCACCAATGGAACCTCGCATGTTACTAGCTCCATCATAACCTTGGCCTCTAACTGGGTTAGAGAGTGCTCCATAAGCAGTGCTTCAATTGCATTTTTAAGAGTAATAGATATAGTATCAGGAACATGCACAATACTAAGAAAGCGCTCCACTACTCCACCATTCTTACTAACATATCGCAAACAAAGAGCCAATTGTTCTTTATCAGATATATCGGCAGACTCATCAACAAGAATGGAAAAACAATCATCACTTATTTCTTTGATAATTAATTTAGTGGTCTCTTTTGCACAAGCATTGATGATATCCTTTTGAGTAGGAGGAGAAGTCAATTGACAATTTCTAGGTGCATTTTCCAATACAAGGGATTCAACATCCTTTCTACCCTCTACATGAAATTTCAAAAGTTTAATAAAGTTACCTCTGTTAAAAGAAGATAGTTTTTCATCGTGACCACGAGCTGGTAATCCTTGAAGTGCAAGTCATTTCAAGCATTTAATAGAAGTTTCTAATCTCTTCTTATACCTACTAGTACTTTTCTAGTCTTGTTTAGAAAAGCTTTGTTCAAGTGAACCCTTTTGATGTTTGAAAGTAACGATATTCCATTGCTTTCTGATGAGCACTTATGCAGACCAACATATTTGTCCAATGCATTTGATTTGCTCCAAGTTCTAAATCCATCACTAACAAAAGCATCTTACCCTATATTGTCATCCTTGAATAAATAACAAGCAAAACAAAAAGTTGCATCATTTTCAACACTATATTCAATCCAAGATCTATACTTATCAAACCACTCGAGGTTAAATCGATATTTTTTTTTTTCAAAGTTGTAAAAGGAAAACTATAATCTTTTGGTTGACACACAATTTTCTTGAACAATATTCTCTCCTAACAACATCCCTATCATCCTTATGAAAATCACTCACCTGTCTCCTTTCTCCGGGGTCTTGAGAAAGATTCAAAACATCAATTTTAGTTAATTTTCCTTCATCAATGGTAATGGTTGTTTAGTTTCTAAGATTTGAAGCATACTCCATCTCTGCTTCATGTTCCTCATTTTGATGAATATGATTTAATGGAGAAGAATGTGGTTGACTTTGTTCTGTTGGAAGTGGGTCAGGATTGAAATTTCCTCCACTTTCTCTACGTACACATTTTGTAAAAAAAAAATAGAGATTTCCTCTTGTTGCTTTCTCCTCATCATTCTGCAATTTACATATTTTTTATATTTTTAATTAAAACATAATTGGACAAAAAAATAAACTAAAATTGTTGTTTTTCAGAGACTTTATCATATTACATGAAGCAAATTTACCAAAAAAAAAATATAGGAATACAAAAGAAAAAATCTTAAAATTTAGAGATAAATATTTCAACTATAATCAAAAAATATGTAAATCAAAGTCTGGCACAGGCAAATAAAAATAGTGAAGATAAAATTAAACCGATTGAGATTAAGTTTAGTGGAGTATCTTTGGTCTTTCAATCTTTAGAGACAAAAAGAAAAGAGATGAAGAAAAATTTGAGATTAAATTGTGTGGAATATGTCTGGACTTTCTATCTCCAGAGAGATAGAAAGGAGATGAAGTAAGAGGAAAGTGACAATTTGTATTTTGGTAGAGTGAGAGAAAGAAATAATAATAATAATAATAATAATAATAATAAATAATAATAAAATGAAATAAAAATATTTTTTCCACACTGGGATAGCATGCAGTGTTACCAGCTACCTCCGCCTCTTGAGCTAGTTTTATCAATACGGTAGACTGATGCGTATGGATCAGACTTATTATATAAGCACGATGCTGCTCTTTTCAAAGCTGCAGTGTTACCATCTACCTCCGCCTCTTGAGCTAGTTTTATCAATACGGTAGACTGATGCGTATGGATCAGACTTATTATATAAACATGATGCTGCTCTTTTCAAAGCTGGAGCCAATTGCCATGTCTGTTAAATCATTTAGAAAAACTCTAACTGCTCATGATTTTCAAAGAATGAGATGGCGCAGCTACATATTATGATAATTTGTTAATATTATTGTGATATAATAAATACTATTATGTATTAACTTTTTTTGTTATTTCATGCCTTATATAGTTTTAGAATTGCTATTATATATTATGTGTGTACATCACACCAGAATCCTTTCACCTTCACTGTCACAGATGTCGTGTTTTTCATTTTGGTAGTTTCTGTTTCACTGACCATCTTTTATTCTGTTTCAGTCATTAAGATTAATAAATTTTGTATTCCCAGACTTTTTTTTCATTGCTTGATATGATACAGTTGCGTTGAAGTGCTTTATAACTAGGATGAGCGTGTCTCTATTTTTTAAATTTGTTGTTTTGAGTATGCTTTTGTTTTTAATTTCATTCTATTATAAGTGAGTCATTTTTTATTGGTTTATTTTCAATGGGGTGACTATCATGCTTACTAATGTATTTACAATACCTCCGTCTATACTTTTTTTTTCTTTTACGGTTATTGAGATAATAATATTTTATCTATTAATTATTATTTTAAAAATAAAAAAATTAAAATTAAAATGGTGATTAAAAAAAGCATACAACGGATGTAGACTTCTATGTAGTTCCGAGAAAAGTATACTAGGAATAAAATGAATGGCTTATAATATATTTCTTTGATTTTGGTTTGTATTCAAACTTCAAAAGTTGGGTTTTTAAATTTTTTTAATAATTATTAATTTTTAATACTTTGAACTTCAATAAAATAAAACAACAACGAAGCAGTGAATACAAGTCTTAATTTTTTTTTTTTATAATAATTATAAAAAAGATATATTAACAATTTAGGGAGAATTCTCATTTTTGGAAAAAAAAGGGGGGATTCCTAAAAAATCATCGCGGGTTTATTTATTGATAAAAAACCTCATCTCTTTCGTTTTTAGCCAAGAAGCTTAAATTTGTGTTTTTCCATCCAATTTACGATACATTCGTCAATGATGAACAGTAACCGATGGACATTTTTATAATTTTATTTTTAAAATTAAAAATTTTAAAAATTAATTTTCTATTTTTCTTTTTTTTTTTCTTATTTATTTTTTTTTCTTCTTTTATTTTTCTTTTTTCCTTATGTGTTTTTTTTAATTTAAAAAAATTTAAAAATTAAATAAAATTAAACTTTCTTCTTTTTCTTCCTCCCATTTTTTTTCTAATGATGATGACAATGAATTCTTCCTTATGAACGTCAGTGGTCACTGTTGTCATCGATCTTGCTTGTTCATCCTGGAATATTAAAAGTCATCCAAAAACATATTCAATAACCTATAAACACTTAACATGATAAATCAACGTGTACGGAATAAGAAATGATACATCACTTATTTCTCATTGTCCTTGTCATTCTTCCCATCCTTGTCCTCATTTTCATCATCATCCTTGCCCCTCATCTTCATCTTCACCATCATCTGTCCTCGTCATCATAAAGCCCTAAACATATGAATCGTCCAACCTCCTTAATCTTATTAGCGAGGAGAGGGTTGTCCTTTGCATAAATGGAGTCAATTCTCAGATAGTGTAGGCATCCTCACCTTGCTCGAGTAGGTAGCCAAGCAAATTTTTAAATAGTGGCATCTCAACTACATTTGGATGATGATGTTTAGAATTATTTCGATGAATTAGAACCACGCTGAGGTCCTTCAAGTTCACTCTAGACTAAGCATGCAAAAAATACGGTTCTCCGGATTTCCTCCTCCGTGTTCAGTGAACTCAAGTAGCCCAGGTCATTATGAGCATCAACTAGGGCCTCTATGTATTTCACCCAATTTGCTAAAGAACATTCATCTGGACATGCACCTTGTACTACCCGCAACATTAGAGAGACTTTTCTTTCGGAAGTGTCTACCTCATACAATTTAAAACCACGTTGTTACAAAATAGGATCCTTATATAGTTAAAGTTAAAATACAAAGTCTTAAAATGATATTTATTAGTTAGCTGGTTGATGTTGGTTGTAATAAATGTAAGTATATATATATATATATATATAGGTCAATGAAATGAAATATACATCACATTTTCTTACACATGTAAATAGTTGATGCCGAATATTTTGTAACTACCATCTGTGAGATTAAACCTATCGAACAGAGGTGCAAACTGAATCCTCTCAAAATAGATGTTAATAAAATATTGTTCAAGTCGCCGATATTGCGCCCGCCACCTATGTTGCCATACCCTTCATCTATCACCACCCGCAAATTTCTCTCGTGTCATTTCTATGAGAAACCTCACGCTGTGGATCCTGCTAGCTTCCAACTTCAATTTCGCTTGATTAATCTATTCAATCGGATAGTTAGAATCCACAATAACGAAAGTTTCCACTGGTGTATCAACATTCGGTCCCAAAGCTTCAAGATAAGAAGTCATGTTTTCATTTCGGAAAGGAATATTTGTGAGAATACCGTTCAAAACTTGTTGCCGACGTTGTCTTCTGGTAAAAAAGTCTTCCATGAGCACATCATCTATAACTATTTAATAAATAAAAAATACACAAAACACTAGTCATATTAGAAAATTGTAATTTTTTTTTTCAAATCAACTTGTACAATAATAACAAATAGGTTGTTATGTAAAAAAAGGATCCCAATCATATACAAATATAATAATTCAATGTTCTCAAACTAGTATAAAAGCCATTAAGCAAAATGAAACAACAGAGATTGTCATCACATAATATACTATCCAAATGCAATTCAAACCTTTTGAGTATGTAAAAATCTCCTAAATTTAAGTTTTATAAATATAGTAAGTCAGACTTTTCATCAAACACATAATAGACTTGCAGACACATAATACGCACTATAGACTTGCGGCGCTCATAGTTAACCTGTAAAAATAATAAGTTCACATTTTGTCTAATAAATCACAAAAGTTTCTAATAGTTGGAGCCCATATTCGAATAATATAATAACAAAATGAACTAGAAAGTATATGCTTTATAAGCTTATCCCTAACATTTTCACCTTCAAGTCTTATTTCATATAAAACCTTGGTTATCTCGTGTACAACCGTATGTTTCCTACACTCTTTTCGCATCCTAAACAATCAAACCCATCTACTAACAAACCAAACAATTTATGCAACTATAACAATCCTATGTTGTATGCAGAAAGTATCATTGTCATTCATTTATAATATGAGTTAATGCAAATGATTATTTATAATATTTTTTATAATGATATTATGACTTGTTATAAACGAATAATATTTTGTCTTGTGTCAACTTTGTTTTAATTCTAATTTGAGTGAATGTTAGTTAATCCATTTTTTTTATGATAATTATTTAAAATATCCAAATAGATAGTTATGGAATCAGATAAATAATTAATGGATAATCCCAAACACCTCCCCCCCCCCACACAAACCTTTAGTTTTATCTCCATTTTACCATTTAAATTCTATTTTTCTCCAATTTACCACTTTTTCGTTGATTTACTATTCATCTGTTAGTTGCTAAGCAGTGAATAAGGGTGCTTTAGTAATTTTATATAATTCTTAAAAAATAAAAATAAAAAAATCTTCTTCCTCCGTCATTTCTTAGGCTTCCTCTTCATCTCTCCTCCATCTTCACTGTTTAGCTTTAGATCATCCATCGGCAAATCACCAAAATCACTCTCCTTCTCGCTCTCATCCGCTTCCTCTTCATCTCCATCTCCCCTCCATCTTCACTGTTCCGCTTCAGTCCCTCTCCTCCTCCCTCTCTCATCCGTTTCCCCTTTCTATCTTCTCCATCTTCTTCAGACTAGCCATCTGTAAATCGCGAAAATCAAAATCGAAATAAAAAATAATACTCAATTGAATTCAAGATTTTCCTTTAGCAACGTCATTATCGAACACCTCTGTCCCAATTCTATTTCCAAACGAAAAATCAGATTTTGATTGTTTTTGCCTGTTGGTATGGAGGTTCATTTGTAATTGATATTATTTATTTTGTGTCTCTTCATGTGTATCTTAGTTGAAAAACATAAGTTTTTTATTTAAAACTTTGATTTTGCTCTATTTTTCAAATTAAAAAATAACTTGTTTTTGTTTACATTCAAATGGTTGGAAACTGGTTGAAGTCTTCAGAAGCAGAAAAGAGGAGATTTGGACTGTGATTGAGCGGCAGCTAGGGTTTCATTATAGAAGAAGAAGGCGATTCACTTTGGATTTTCTTCATTTTTTATTATTTAATAAATAAATAAGATGGAATTAGATTTTTTTTTTAAGAAATAAAAAAATGACTAATTTCTGGAATTGAATTAAAGAAATAAGAAAGATAATTTTTATTTTTTTTATTTAATTGAGAAAGAAATTAAAATAATAAAATAAAATTTTTAATTTTTCAAATTTTTATTTTTTGGAATAAAAATTAAGTATGAAAAGACAAAATTACCCTTTCATAGAGTAGAGGGAATTAAATGGATGGAAACTGTATAGTAAAACTAACATCCATTGACGGAAAAATGGTAAATTGGGGAAAAATAGAACTAAACTGGTAAAATTGAGATAAAACTAAAAGTTTATGGGGTTTTTGGGATTATCCCAATAATAAATTATATTTCATCTGTTTTTTAACTCTTACTACACTTATTATTCAAACACTATTCATTAATTATCTTATTTTACATATTGTTCATTATTTTGTTCGTTTTAATGTCTATATTTCAAATATAAAATTATCATAATTTTTAATTATGTATAATTAAAGATATTTACCGTTAAAATTAAATATTAAATAGTGTGCATATCAAAGTGTAGCAAATAAAAAAAACGGTGGAAGTACTAGTAATATATAATTATACATATAATTTTATTAATTTATTTTTAAATTTCTTCAATTAACCCCCATACAAATTATCGACTTAATTAGCCTTTGTAATTGTCATTTTATATTAATTAGTTTCTCAGTGCTTACCTGTATCTGCCATGATCATTTGATGATAATTTAGATCACACATCAAATCATCATGTGATCCGCCAAATCAACACAAATAAACTAACAAAAAAAAAAAAAAGATATTATAAACTTTTTTTTTATTAATTGACACCAACCCCCCCTTTTTTTTATTACACTTTTAACATTTTTTATAAAAGTAATTTCAAATTATTTTTTAAAAAATAAACTTTCTAGTATACCAGAAATCATCAAACCGGAAAGCAACCAAAATATAACTGTTTTTCGGTGTCATACTTCTTGGTTCGGAAAGCAAAACACCGGAAAGTAATTATATTTTATTATTTCTGGTGTAGTTTTGCTTTCCGACCTGATTTGTCCGAAAAACAATTCAAAATCCTATTACAGTTAATTTGGTCTACTTTTATAAAAAAATTTAAAAAAAAATAATTTTAATCCACAACTATAATTTTTTTAATAAAAAAATTAAAAATTGCAACAGACCCGAGAAAAAATCACATGATAATTTATCTACAGTGACACATCTGTTAATTTATCCTTTATATTCAATAACATCAACGAGCTAACCAATCACCGGTTGCCAAAGAGTCATCATAGATATGCTGCATAGTGAACCTTGTTGCAGGCTAACATAATTTCCTCTCTATTTCGTTATTTAACTTGTTCCTCCAGCCTCCTCGCTCTCTTTACGACTAACAACAACAACAGCGTAGAAAGTAATCAAACAAAAATAAATAATACTCTAATAATATTATCAAGCTCAATAATTAAACAATTTAATAAGCTAAATCAACTAATCAAAATCTGACAAAAATCAAATATACAATTCATATATATAAGCATTTTATACTCCATTGATGTTCCCTCCTGTATTTCTCTCTCATCATTTATCCGAATACCACCAAAAATCGATTGGGTCGAATCGAATCCAATTGAATCTCCAACAGATTCGGTAACACGTCTTCGTGAATCTCGTCGACATCCGGAGCAGGATTCGGTTTCGGACCTTTCTTATTTAGGGTTTGATTTTGTGTCTTCAATGGCTCAACCGTCGGGAAGAGGCAGGGTGGTTGGTGACTATTCAGTTGGGCGACAAATCGGGTCGGGTTCGTTCTCTGTGGTCTGGCATGCGAGACACCGTGTTCATGGAACCGAAGTGGCGATAAAGGAGATCTCCATGGGAAGATTGAACAAGAAGCTGCAGGAGAGTCTCATGTCGGAGATTTATATCTTGAAGAGAATCAACCATCCTAATATTATTCGATTACATGATATCATTGAGGTTCGTTTGTCTGATAAAATTTTATTTTATTTTAAAAATATATTTAGTTTTGTGGGCCTATTTGAACTGCGATCGACGTTAAGTCATGCTTATAGTGTGAGTGAGCTGAGGAAATTGTAGTGAATGTATGTTCGGTAAGGAGGATTTGCTGTTGATGTGTTTATAGGTACCTGGGAAGATACATATTGTGCTGGAATACTGTAGAGGAGGTGATCTTTCAATGTATATACAGCGTCATGGTTGTGTCCAAGAAGAAACCGCTAAACATTTCATGCAGCAGTTGGGTATGTAGTGGGATTGTTGAATTGCTCTCTCTCATCTACTTTTTGATTTTTGTGTTATCTTTAGCTCAGTTGAATATAGGTTGATGTTGAGAAATGGTTTGTTTTTACAGCGGCTGGCTTGCAAGTACTCCGTGATAATAATCTTATACATCGAGATTTGAAGCCCCAGGTTTGGCTGAGTTTATTTGTTATAGAGCTTCTTGTGTCTACTTCCGATTGCATAGTTGTGGAAATGATTAATGGAATATATTGTTTGTTTGATACAATCATTGATGGCTAAGAAATAGTTGAATAAGTAGCTTGTTTTGTGTACATACATAAGATGAGATGTAAATTGATAGTTGTATAAAGATTTACTTATCATTTGGTTCTTTTTAATGCAGAATCTCCTTCTTTCTACAGATGATCAAAATGCTGTTTTGAAGATTGCAGATTTTGGATTTGCAAGGTATATCACTAGAATTGCCTGGTCTTGATCAGGCCATCTCTATGTTTCTTCATCTAAAAATAGAGTCTAGATCTATAGAACAAGATATCTTTGGAGCGCATTGTTAACATTATTATAAATTTATTCGTTCGTAGTATTGTCTTTTGACATGTGAACGACTTTGATAGTGCAAAAACTCTTATTGCATTTAATTGTCTCTCTAATAGCTTTATTTTTAACATAATAGTGTACTCTTATGGGGCTACAGAAAAACATAAGTAGGCTTTCTTGGATGCATATTATTTCTAGTGGTTTGTGCTATGTCAGATGAATGTTTGGGAAATTAATCAACTATTTGTATTTTTGACCTGACAGATCTCTTCAACCAAGAGGGCTTGCAGAAACCTTATGTGGGTCACCTCTTTACATGGCCCCGGAGATAATGCAACTCCAGAAATACGACGCAAAGGTGAAAATTGTTGATTTTATAATAGTTCACTTATGGGTTAGTTGCTTCTTAATAACCTTTAAATGAACACGCAGGCAGATCTTTGGAGTGTTGGTGCCATTTTATTTCAGCTTGTAATCGGGAGAACCCCATTTACTGGAAACAATCAAATACAGGTTTTGATCACTTATTTATCTTTGCTCGCCTGTACTTGAAAAACATATTATTGTTGAATTACTTGTATTCCAGCAGAACTGGTAATGGTCCATTTGGTTACATTTGATCTTCTGGTTGCGCAGTTGCTCCAGAACATCATGAAATCTACTGAACTGCATTTTCCTTTGGGTGCAAAAGTTTTAAGTACTGACTGTAAAGATTTGTGCCAGAAATTACTGCGACGTAACCCAGGTAAGCAAAATTGTATAGCTATTTCAAACTAATGTTCTGAAGTCTCTAGATGTTTGAGAATATGGGTGTTTGTATGTGCAGGTATGACATTGTACCGTACTGAAACTTAAAAGAGCGTCATTGTATGTTAAATGTTCATTTTGTGGACAATGTATAAATCAAATGTCTTTAATGTGCCTGGCTATTCTTAACATTTAGCTTTAATAATTGGAACTTTATGAAACTACCAAATTAGGACCAAAGCAATGACTAATGGGATTGTGGAAGTAAGGGGTGTCAAAGTGGGGAAATTGGGTAGGTGTGTCCCCTCATTCCATTCCTTTACCTCTCCTCCATCTTTTCTCCGTTTATCCTTTTCCTGTCCTCATTTTAACCCACTTGAATATAATATAAAAGACACACAAATGTTCATATACGCACGCATCCTTATTAGTATTAATTATAGATGAGGAAATATATAAGTTACAAATGTAAATTTTATTAATGGTTATTTTCTATTTTAAATCCTAGATGCCTGTTAAGTTAACCTAAGGTTGTCCAATTACAGAGTAGTTGTACCGATATACTTGCTTTAACGTCTTAGATGTGCATAATTTTGATACTTGCTTGTAATTGACTTGACATGATTTCATGCAATGCATCCTATATAACTTTAGAAACCATTCTTACCAAGCTAATGATAAACTGTGCCAAGTTGTTCAAGATGAGCGAAACCAAATGTCACGGCTGTCACTGAAACATTCTGCATCTCTTTATCCGCTGAGAATTCCTTGTGTCCTCATGTATGTAATGCTGATTATTGAATCTTTATTCTTCCTGGTATTTACAGTGGAACGTTTAACATTTGAGGAGTTTTTTAACCATCCATTCCTTTCTCAGAAGCAACCAGATAATATGTTCAGGTGATTGATACTTGTTGTTCTGACTGTAAATTGTATTTCATATTTGGGTTATTAATACAATAAAGTTGTTGGGGATGCAGTAGGAAGAATTCTACACCTTCTGATGGTTTTCCTATGTATGAAAGTAACTCTGGGAGGGACACAGAGGAAAGTTCTCAGGATGATTGTTTACCTTTCTTTCTGGATGATGATTCTAGTGGACCTGAGGGGAGTCCGTCCTTTTCGAGAAGGAAATCCTCAGTGAAGTCTACTTATGGATTCTCCATTAATGAAAAAGTTGATAGAAAGGAAACAATAACAAATACTATGAAGTATGTAAATCAGTCCTCAAGACATAGTAATGTTATCCGACAAAATATAGAAAGTATAAGTTCTAGACATGCTGGCCACAAATTGTCAGATCAAAGTCATACTGAACCCCAGAACTTGAGGGACCAAAGATTGGCAACCACAAGGTCAAGAGGTATGAAATGAAGATTCATCTTATGCTCCATTTCTTTTCAGTAATGTATATCTGAGGTCCAATACAATTGGTTTTATCTTCATACAGTTGGCGATTCACTGGACATGATAGACCAAGATTATGTTCTTGTGTCTGGGCCACCCTTGGACATGTCATCTTCTTCGGCTAGCACATCAAAGCCAAGTTATAAAGCAAAAAAAATAGAAAATCCGCTGCTAACATCTGTTGCTGACAATACCACATCAAGTGCTCCCATGCCAATCATTGGTGCTTCCAGAAGTAACTTCTGTCATGTTGGAAGTTTGGACAGTCAGAATTCTGCTCCTGGGACTTCTCTTGGATCAATGGATACAGGAGATACTATGGAGCAACCTTCAACTCATTGTGTGACAAGGATAAAGTCATTGCAACGCTGTGCATCTGCCATCAAAGAACTAGTAAATGGAAAGGTATGCTGTGGTGTCCCTATATGTGCATGACCTATCAAGTTTGCAACTTGTTAAAGGTTTTAATAATTTAAGGTGCATCACATGGATTACCAGGGAACAAACTAATTTGTATATGAATATGTTATCCGTCTCACTAGATCTGCACTGACTTGTCTCATTCAGACATTTAAATAATTGTATTCAAACCAATTCCCTGTCCTCCATTTGATGCATAATTGTCATATATTCAATGCAATTCTGTAATGAGATCTTGCAGGTGGTAGGGTGACAGGAACTTCCCATTGTGGAGCATTGCTAAATTGCTAATACGGGATTAAGATTAGGTGATTTTTTTTGTTGAAGCTCCGTCACTGTGGGGTCAGGGAAGCATTAAATCTGCCATTTCATATAACTAGGAAGGAATGGATAAATTGGTGGGATTTAATACTAAAATAACAATTTTGGCTTGCGTGAACACTAAATGTTGCCATCTTTACAAGTTTTATGAACAATAACTTCCAGTGATGTAATTTTTGGTGCTCAATTTTTATTTATGTTTTGATACATTGATATAGGTTGAGGGTGGTAGACATCTAGAAGCATTTTCAATCCAGCTTGTGATTCTTGCAATATGGAAGCAGGCATTGCATATCTGCCATACGCAGGCTGCCTCAGCTATGGATGGAAGTCCAAGCCCAGAGAGTGGTAGATTTAGGAGAAGCTCGAGTAGAAAATATGGTACTCCTGATAGAGCATGTTTTGACGTTGACGTTCAAAGGCTGGAAGAATTGGCTTCTCAAATTGAGAGGGAATTCCTCCGGGAAGTTGAGCATGCCGAAGAACTTGCCAAGGGGATTGAGCCTGGTATGACCTTAGTTATTTGATTAAAAAATTTATTTGCTTGGACATACAAGACATTGCAACCTCTTAGTTAAATCTTCATAGATTTTCTGTTTAGTTTTGAAAAAGAGCGCGGACTCACATATTTTACAGCCTCTTAGTTAAATCAAAATTGGTTTTCTGCTTAGTTTTGAAAAGAGTGCAGACTCTTGATAGTTTATGGGTTCGCACGAATCCAAACATTCCATCTTTAAGAATATTGTCTCTGGCAGAAGCATTATATATAAACTATAGAAGGATGTTTGGTTACACAATGTAATGCGGTACTCCCATCAATTGCAGGAAATATAGAGATGCCTGATGCAATGGAGACTATATTTCAAGCTGCTCTTGCTCTGGGAAGACATGGGGGAGTGAGTACTTTTTTCTATCAATTTTTGTTCATCGATCAGTAAATTCTAAGCATGAGGTTTAGGAAGTAAAAAAAGTTCTCATCACAGCAAGTTTTATGAAATAGGTAGACATCCAATTGACATTGTTGCATCTGGGCAGGTTGATGAGCTCATGGGCGATATGGAAAACGCAGCTTCCCTGTATTCTAAAGCAGTGCAATTACTAGTCTTCCTTCTAGTGGAAGCACCATCCCTCATTATGAACCCACCGTTTTCGCTCACAAACTCAGACAGGTACAGGCTTCGAAATTACATTGATATCCTTAATAACCGGCAAGGTCATTCGAGGTCTCAGAGGATGGCTCTTCTCAAGTGTCAAGATCAAGCATGACGTTGAGATTCTTATGCCTTCTAATGACGAGTAGCCCTATTTTACAATGTAAATATGTATTTCTTTGTACAGTTCTATTCTTTCCACTATTGGACATCATTGGAATTTAATTCAACCTCTACTAGAAGTAGAAAAAATTTAGATGTCTTGTGACTTAAGGCATTGATAATTTGTAAATATTCCTGTTTTCAGTTCCGCACTCTGATATCCTGCAAATAAAATATCCCATGCCCATTTTTTCTTCCCAAAATCTTTCTACAGCTTAATAGGATTTAGTTCATTGATTACCTTACCATGTCTGGTCTGGATTAGGGTACCATTTTGTCTGCCGTCCTTCAAATAAGTAGATATATGTGTTAATGAATTTAACCAAACTATTAATCATTAGGTCTAAGAAATTCTAGAACTTCAATCCTTTGTCATAATGTATTAACAACATGTTACCTGTTCGTAAATATAATATATGTAGTTGTGTCACATGTCTCTTTTTTTCCCTTGACGAAACAGCTGACAAGTTAGACTTTGACCGATATCAGAACCACACTTGCCATTTGTGTCCAAGTCATAACTGTACTGGAATAAATAATACTTCCAAAAGTACACAGAATATGACTTCATTTCGACAAATTGGGCAGCCCATTGGTTTGATAACAGTACTTCTTGTCAAATAAGTTAGAAAAACTCAAGTTGTTTATCTTAGCTATGACATAAAGATTGACCTCTGATTCGAAAATCAAAATCCTTAACAAAAACAAATCATGAATCTACAAATTGTTTCACTGCCACATAACCTGCCTCTTCTTATCACTCTGTTGATCCTCTCATCACTGTATGTTGAGACTTCAAGTTCCCAGAACTTGTTGAGAAGAGGATCTCATCTTTCTGTTGAAGATAGTTCACATGTGTTGGTTTCCCCAGACAAGACATTCAGTTGTGGCTTCTACAACCTTGATGGGGAAAATGCATACTGGTTCTCTATCTGGTACACCAACTCCAGGGATACAACTGTTGTCTGGATGGCCAACCGTGACAGGCCTGTTAATGGTAAAGGCTCCAGACTGTCTCTTAATGAAAAAGGTGCAATGGTTTTAACTGATGTTGATGGTACTACAATTTGGATGACAAACACCACGCTTACTGGGGCTGATAGTGCTCAGCTTTTGGACTCTGGAAACCTTGTTTTGAAGGACATGAAAGGTAACATTTTGTGGCAAAGCTTTGATTTTCCTTCTGATACATTGCTTCCTGGTCAATATATTACAAAGGGTGTTAAGCTGATTTCTAGTCTAGGAAAAGGGAATTTTGGTTCTGGGTATTTTAGTTTCTATTTTGATAATGATAATGTCTTGAGGTTGATGTATGATGGCCCTGATACTTCAAGTGTGTACTGGCCTAATCCTGGTTGGGATGTGTTTCAAAATGGAAGAACAAAGTACAATAATAGTAGACTTGGTGTGTTAGATAACGAGGGAAGTTTTGTATCTAGTGATATCTTTCAATTCAATGCTATTGATAAAGGGTTTGGGATTAAAAGAAGGTTGACTATGGATTACGATGGGAATCTAAGACTCTATAGCTTGGATGACAATTCGGGGTTGTGGATTGTTTCATGGGAAGCTCTTAGTCAGCCGTGTAATGTGCATGGGATATGTGGCAGAAATGGAATTTGTGTTTATGGGCGAGAGCCTAAATGTACTTGTCCTCCTGGATATGAGGCTGCGGAACCTGGTAATTGGAAAAAAGGCTGCAAGCCTAAGTTCAATAAAACTTGTTCAAGTTCGCAGCAATTTAAGTTCATTAAGATGTCACATGTGGATTTTTATGGCTATGATCTTGCTTTCCTTCAGGCTGTATCGATGGACACATGTATGAAATTGTGCTTGAATGATTGCCTGTGTGATGCATTTTCTTACAGGTTAACAGGGCAAGGATTTTGTTTCACCAAAAGTGTGCTTTTCAATGGCGTACGTACAACAAGCTTTCCAGGAGATATTTATGTAAAGTTGCCAGTGGATGTAGAGGCATCTGAACCTGCTAACCTTGTTGGCACTAATATTGTTTGCCCAACAAGGGTTCCTGAGACTGTGATAGGATCTTCATCCATGTATGACTCTACTGTTAAGAGGATAAATTGGTTTTATCTGTATGGATTTGGAATTGCTATTGGTGCAATTGAGGCTATTCTATTTGTGCTTGGATGGTGGTTCCTCTTTAGAAGACATGACATGCCACCCTCGTTAGAAGAAGGATACCGTGCAATATCAAGTCAGTTTAGGAGATTCAGCTATATTGAGCTGAAAAAGGCGACAAACAATTTCACAAAAGAGGTTGGTAGAGGAGCATCTGGGGCTGTTTACAAGGGTGTTCTGGGAGATGAAAGAGCAGTGGCTGTAAAGAGACTAGAAGATTTTTATCAAGGAGAAGAAGTGTTCTGGGCAGAAGTTAGTACAATTGGAAATATCTATCACATGAACCTAGTGAGAATGTGGGGATTCTGTTCGGAAAAGAAGCACAGACTCTTGGTGTATGAGTATGTGAAGAACAGATCACTGGACAAGCACCTATTCTCATCAGATTTCCTTGGCTGGAAAGAAAGGTATAAAGTTGCCTTAGGAACAGCAAAAGGCTTAGCCTATCTTCACCATGAATGTCTAGAATGGGTTATACACTGCGATGTGAAGCCTGAAAATATACTTCTAGGCAGTGATTTTGAACCCAAGATTGCAGACTTTGGCCTCGCCAAGTTGTCACAGAGGGGGAGTAAAAGTTCTGAGTTCTCTCGAATTAGAGGAACAAAAGGTTACATGGCTCCTGAATGGGCTTTGAACCTTCCTATCACTGCCAAAGTTGACGTTTACAGTTATGGAGTTGTGGTTCTAGAAATGGTGAAAGGAAAACGGCTGTCGAATTGGGTAGTAGTAGATGACGGTAATGAAGAAGAAACCGAGCTGAAAAGATTCGTCAGGATAGTGAAAGGAAAAGTTGAATGCAGTGATGAATCATGGATAGATGGCGATGTGGATCCGAGATTAAATGGGAAGTTTATCAGAAACCAGGTGGCAACATTGGTCAGAATTGGTATTTCCTGTGTAGAGGAAGATCGAAGCAAGAGACCAACTATGGATTCTGTAGTCCAAACTCTGCTAGAATGTGAAGCTGAATCAGAAGTTGAAAATTCAGGAAAGCTCTAACTCCAGTTTTAATTGTAAACTTCTTTTCTTGCTTTGTCACACTGTATATTCTCAAGATTGTATTCATTAGCTTATTTTATGCAATAAGTTCATCTACTTCTCAGAGAGTTTATGTAATAAAACAAGTTCATGTGTCATTGATTGACTAGTTTTAACTCTCTGCAAACTTAGGAATCAGTATATGAAGTAATTTTGACATGTCTAAATCTGTATATATATTTTCTTTGATTCTTCCATTAAAAACATACCATATTGAACTGCAAATTCTAGCTGCCAAGTTTGAAACAACTATAAATCTTAAATTAATGTCAACATCATCAACTGAGCTTATAATAATACCAAAGTTAGGTGGGTAATTACAGTCAAATTACATGGTCTGTCTGAGTCAGCCCAAGTCAGCAAAACCCAGATTATATCGCACGTGTCAATTAATGGAATGAAGAGACACGATTAGTTAACAGTAGGGTTGCATTCGTAGACAACAACCGCCTCCCGCGGCAATCAAGAGGTCAAGTAAATAAAAATACAAGTAAAATTAAAAACCCAGTAAAATTTAATAAATAATTGAAGAGGAAACTGACGTAACTGGATTGTTTAGGGTCTCTACGTCCTGTTTCCGCCTCCAAAAGTAAATTTTTTTCAAGTGCTTTAATGGTGGCTTCTTTTATTTTTTAGCCAAAAAAAGGTATATGCTTGATCATTGTTTGTTTTTCTCATGTTGATGCTTGTGATAAGTTGCGGAGTGAAAGTTCTGTTTTTGTTTATTGTTTCAGGTATTAAGTAAAGGATCTTTAGTGGGTTTGTGATTTTGATTCGTTCTCTGCTACATTTGCTAGTTTTGCTATACTGGGTTTCTAGCTTTTTGGTTTGTAATAGAGAAAAATCGTCTTTGATTTGTCGACATCTCTAGTCCCATATGGCTGGTTGTGTGTCGGGTTTGGGATTGTATAATGTTGCGAACGTGAGAAATGAAGTGGTTTTGAAGAAGTTGTGTGGTCAGAGCTCGGTGTTTGATAGTGTTAGATGCAAAAACTTGGGGAAGGAGGTAGCTTTTCCACTTTTGAGTGGAAGTTATAGTTGTAGACATGTCTCTCTGAGGACAAAACAGAGACTTGTTGTGATGAACAACATGTCTTATTCTTCAGCTGAGCCGCAGCCTGATGGGGCTGTGACAACAGTGTTAAAAGAAGGAAATGATAGTATTGTTGGTAATGATGTTAAAGTTTTGGATGCCACTAAGGAGTTGAAAATTGATAATGATGGTAGTAATGGTGGCGATATCTTTGATGGTAGTGATGGAAATGGGAAATATGGAGGAGGTGGAGGAGGTAGTGGCGGTAGTGATGGTGATGACAACGAGGAGAATGATTATGAAGAGAAGGAATTTGGACCGCTTATGAAATTTGATGAGGTAATGAAAGAGGTGGAGGCTCGAGGGGCTCAACTACCATTAGATATGTTAGAGGCAGCCAAGAATGGAGGGATTCGAAAAGTGATTCTACTTAGATATTTGGACTTGCAGGTATTGTTAGATTAGTTGTTAGTGTTTTATCAGTATGCCAGTTTGCTGCTTTGCGGGTTGTTGACTAGTGATCATTCGAATTAATGCTCATATTTCAGGGATTGGCTTGGCCTATAGGGTTTTTAGTCCGTTCATGGGCTATGCTTCGAAACCGTATGTTGGCTGATCCATCTTTTCTTTTCAAGATTGGGACTGAGGTTTGTCAACCTTCTTGCTGTTCTCTCCTGTGATCCATACCTATACTGTTTTCATTATTTTTTGAACTACTTTAGTGTCATGTATGTAACTTATGTGAATCATTAAGTGTTTCATTGATGCGAGTCTAAGTACTCTCTTTTGGTTCTCTCACTTGATGAGAAAATCAGTTCTGGCATGCTATAAGGACTTAAAGCTTTAAATCATAATTGAGTTGACTGCTAGTTAGCTCTTTTGTGATCTTAAGGTTGCATTATTAACTCTGTGCATGAATTTGAAGGCCTGCTGAAATTGTGACTTACCTCCTCTTCTGATCATATGTTTTAGAAATAGGGAAATCTTTGTTGTTTTATTTGCCAACTTCCATAGAAATATAAACCAATTGACTTTGGACAATGTAGATTGTCATCGATTCTTGTTGTGCTACATTTGCTGAAGTCCAAAAGAGGGGAAAAGACTTCTGGTCGGAATTTGAGTTGTATGTGGCAGATCTTCTGGTAGGGACAGTTGTCAATGTAGCATTGGTTGGTATGTTAGCACCTTATGTGCGTATCGGGCAAACATCCGTCTCCCATGGACTCCTTGGACGCATGCGACATGCATATAATGCTCTGCCTAGCAGGTTGATGTTTCATACCAGCAATGATTTCGATTTTTTTCCTTGTCAAAGAATCTTAATCAATAATTCCTCAGTAGACATTTTTTCATCAACATCTGCTGCTTTGATGTTTCTAAAGTCATTTTTTGTCCAGTGTATTTGAAGCCGAAAGACCTGGATGCAGATTTACTGTGAATCAGAGAATTGCTACATACTTTTATAAGGTAAATTTTTTGCATATGTTATATTTGTATTTTAGTAGACATTACAGTAGACTGTTGATATTTACATTCTTGTTCAGGGTATTCTATACGCAACTGTTGGATTTGGTTGTGGTATTATAGGCCAAGGCATTGCCAATTTAATCATGACTGCCAAGAGGTATAACCCATCAAGTGTTCAACAATTGTGTGTGGATTAAGAAGCTTTGTTCTAATCTGATGTTTACATTTCAATTAGTTTCATGAAAGGTTCATTGCACTTCTCCACATTCAATGTGATTTAGTCTTATGTTGTTTATTACAGGATTAAACACTCATTTTTCTTCATTGAACAAAAAATAATTGTTAAATTACATCTTCAATTGTATTATTCCTCACTATCTTTCCTATTCCAGGAGCATCAAAAAGTCTGAAGAGGATGTACCTGTGCCACCACTTTTGAAGAGTGCAGCTCTCTGGGGTATGACCCACTTCTCTACTTAAGATTCTTTTAGCATTAACAACTGTTATTACGCATTTTATTAACTTGTAAACACTAGTGAGTTGATGCTGAGACTAGTTTGATCATTGTCAGTTGTCCCTATTTCTGTAGTATTTTTGTTTTTTTCATATTCCCCTTCTTTAAGGCGATACAGTTGTGTTCTTAGAACAATAAGCATGCAACTAAGCTTAGACCAATAAACATGCAAACACATTGTCTATTCTTAGAACAGTAAACAGGCACACACGCCTCCAGAGTCAGAAGGCTAGATGTCTCATGTACGCCTTGTCAATAAACTCTTACTCTCTTCATCTCCTCTGTATGAGGAATACCAATCATCTGAGTTGAATTCGCTTGCTATATAGGCAAAAGGAAAGGCGTCTTTATCGACTTTGCACATGTCGGTTGGCTAGTCTCTTCAACTGATCTAATTTCTCATCTATTGATAATCTGCAGGTGTATTTCTGGCAGTATCATCCAACACCCGTTATCAAATCATCAACGGACTGGAACGCCTGGTGGAAGCGTCACCGGTCGCAAAGCAAGTGCCACCTGTGGCAATGGCTTTCACTGTTGGGGTACGATTTGCCAACAACGTTTATGGCGGTATGCAGTTCGTAGACTGGGCTAGATGGAGTGGCGTGCAATAAACAAACTCATCAATGTCTACTCATTGTTATTCAACGAAATGGTTTCTTTTAACCATTATCTTTGCTTGTTTTACAAGCAAGGAGAGCTGATGCTATTACAGCTGTAATATTTAGTTCCAGTTTTATTAATAGGTAAAAGTTTAATTACTTTTTAAACCAAGTACTAACGCGAGACACATGTAACCAGTTTGATCCTAATAAGACTCAGCATTTGCTTAATATAGAAACTCACCCAATAAATGTGGATTCATGATTGGATAGAAACAACATTCGTTAAAGTCTTTAACACGTCTACAAATTCCAACCAGTCAGCATTCAACGCACTTGGTTTGAGAAAACTTTCTTATATTAGTACATAACTGCTTCAAATTTCACGTCTTTGAACTTCTATACTTCATGCAAGTTTATGTGCATGTCATTTTATAACTTTTCTGAACACTTCTAACCGGAAGCTGTTTTGTCCAGTCTCTGCTTACCATTATTATCAGCTGTTGTAACAAAAGACCGTGTCACCTTCATTAAAAATTGAGACACTGTCCAAACTCTGTTTCTTGGAAGCAATTGATAGCTCGAATAGCATTGTGAACAAGGAGAAGAATGGAGAGTGGGATACGAACAGATTTAGTAGAAGACTCTTCTTCTTCTCCTGGTGCTTCCAAGCGGAAAAAAGCTAAAGGAGGATGGAGATCAATCAAGTACATTCTCGGTATGCATTTTGTTTGATTGAGTCATATTCAAATCTGAATGTTTTCATCAGGACTAATGGGAATTTTATTGTGAATTATTTGTGCAGGGAACGAGACATTCGAAAAGCTGGCATCAATGAGTTTGATAGCCAACATAACAGTGTATTTACGTACCAGATATAATATGAATGGTATACTGTTGGTTAATGTTGTGAGTATTTGGTCTGGTTCTTCAAACCTCACATCAATTCCTGGCGCTTTGATTTCTGATACATATCTGGGCAGATACTACACTCTCCTATTTGGCTCCATTGCTTCTTTTTTGGTAATTTGAAATTGCTATGTTTTGTTGTGACTTTGTTGCTTTATGTGAATCATTAGTAACATGCATTGTTGATTTTCTGAATAGGGTATGGGGATCATAACGTTAACGGCAGGTATCGAAGACTTAAGACCCCCTCCGTGCAAGCCTGGTGCTGAATGCGTAGAACCGGAAGGCTGGCAGCTAGCTATTCTGTATTCAGGTCTTGCATTACTAGCTATTGGATCAGGAGGTATTAGACCATGTAACATTGCCTTTGGTGCTGATCAATTTGATACGAGGACACCTAAAGGAAAAGCACAGCTAGAGAGCTTTTTCAATTGGTGGTACTTTTCATTTACCGTGGCTCTTTTGATAGCACTGACATTAGTTGTGTACATTCAGACTAATATCAGTTGGGTTATTGGCTTTGTGATACCAACTGTTTGCCTTTTCCTGTCGACACTGATATTTGTGATTGGTCACCGGACATATATCATCAAGCAACCAGAAGGCAGTGTGTTTGTTGATCTTGCCAAAGTGATCTCAGCTGCTTTTAGGAAGCGCAAACAGAATGTTCTTGATACTTCAGATTCTGATAAGAACTTTTATGATCCTCCCACTGTTGAATCAGATTCAGAAGCGGTAAAGTTTCCTCACACTGAGAAATTTCGTTGGTTGGACAAGGCTGCGGTGATTGTTGACGACGCTACTGAATTGGATAGCCATGGCAGGGCTAAGAATAACTGGAGACTATGCAGCATTCAACAAGTCGAACAGTTGAAAATGTTGCTTGGTATGGTCCCAGTTTGGACTACTGGAATCATTTGCTTTCTAGCCATGGATCAGCAGAACACAATCGGAATGCTGCAAGCCATCCAAACCAACAAAATCATTGGAAATCTTAACTTCCCACCAGCTTGGTGTGGCCTAATGTCGATGATCGCTCTGTCGATTTGGATATTGACCTATGAACGTTTCTTGCTTCCCCTCACCCAAATAATTACCGGCAGAAGACAAAGATTGGCAATGACACAACGCATCACTGCTGGAATTATAATGTCGATTTCAACATTAACAATAGCAGGCATCGTTGAAAGAAAGCGCAGGCTTTCAGCTTTGGAACAGGGTACTTTCGAATCATCCTTAAGCATTTTAGCCCTCTTGCCACAATTCGCATGCTCAGGAATGATTGAAGCTTTTGCTGCTGTAGCCCTGATGGAATTTTTAACCACACAATTGCCAGAAAGCATGAGAACTGTATCTGGGGCTGTGTTTTTTCTCAGCTTATCAGCCGCCAGCTACTTGAACTCACTGCTTGTCAACATCATTCACGCAGTTACCAAACACTCAAAAGCTCCTTGGCTTGGAGGAACAGATCTTAACAAGGACAGACTCGAAAACTTCTACTTTCTTGTGGCAATAATCGAAGTGTTGAACTTGGTGTTTTTCACTTTCTTCTCAAGCCGATACGTAGTCAACACCACTCCCGTTCCTAACGAAACAGAAACTAAAACGAAGGACATAGAAGAACCAGTGTAACACTTTGTCAAATAGAGGTTCCCCACAGTCCTCCTCCACGCCATTGTGAATGACCAACACTTTTGTTGTAACATTTTGATCAATACCTTCATTTAATTGTCAAAAAGTGTATGAAAAAGTGTAAATGCTGTACTGGCAAGTTCAATTCATTCATGATGTACTTTAAGTTTACATATATCAAAACAAACAACACTGTCTCCAGTTTTGAAATACAAGTTGATCATCTGCATATATTTTGGATAAAAGGGAATCTATACAATAACAATATACAGGCTTTAAACATGATAATAAATTTGATTTGTCAGAGTTGAATATTTATTAACAAACAATAAACAGACCTGTCAAGCAAAGCTGTAACCATGCTGTTCCGTACCACATCTGATACCTCACCAGCCAATACAAACCTGTCCACGTGGCAATATTTCTCCCAAAACCCAGCAAACATTACAACGGCTATATCGATATTCACTTTCCCGCCCTTTATATATATATACATATATACATACATATACACCACCACCGCCTGCATTAACTAATCAAATAAAAAAAAAAAATAGAAACTCACAAGAGCACACACACTCACTCATTCACTTCTTCTATTGAATCTTCAATCTTCAAAATCTTTAATCAACAAGAAACCAAAGAAATGAGGAAGATAGACGCTCTCCGTCGCTTTTTCTTCCCTTGTATCTTCTCCACCGCCTCCAGAGCCGCCGCAGCAACCACCACCGTCGTCAAGAAACGTCTTAGCACTTCCTTGAGAGACGACCTTGACGAAACTACCTCCTCCGCCGCCGCCGCTAACGGCCAAGAAACGACAGCAGCGGTGAAAGGAGAAGAAGAAAGAATGTCGACGACGTCGTCTCCAGGCGAGAGTGTCATTAATTCCTCCTCCAGCCCGGCTTTGGTCATACAGCCACGGCCTTCGAAATCGATGGTGATCGGTACCGTCTTCGGTCAACGACGTGGTCACGTTTGGTTCTGCGTCCAACACGACCGTCTTTCCGCTAGACCGTTTCTTTTGCTGGAGCTTTCTGTGTCTACTCATCAGCTTGTTAAGGAGATGCGGTGTGGACTTGTGAGGGTTGCTCTCGAGTGTGCCCGACCCGAACTCGTTTCTTGTCCGCTCCGATCCGTGCCCGTTTGGGTCGTCTTTTGTAATGGGAAAAAGGTGGGTTTTGCGGTGCGGAGAAAACCTAGTGGCCAGACTCGTTTGATGTTGAAGACAATGCAGTCAACTACTGTTGGTGCTGGTGTGATTCCGGCGAATTTCGGGTCGGGTTCGGTTCCGGGGTCCGAAGCGGAAGAGATGATGTATATGAGGGCTAATTACGAGCACGTGGTTGGGAGTGCTGATTCGGAGTCTTTTCATTTGATCAATCCGGATGAATCGGCTGGTAATGAGTTCAGTGTGTTCTTGCTTAGGTCAAGTTGATTTGATCAAAGAGGGGTTTTAATTTATATGGATGATCGAATTAGGGTTTTTCTTGGGGAGGATCTTTTTCGAAAACTTAGCGTTTTCTTTCATTTTTGAAGGTCTGGGTGAATTCTTTATCAGGAATTTTTGGGTTCAGAGGAATCTTGATGAAGAAAAATTCTAACTTTGTCATCTGGGGATTTTAGATTTTAGGTTTTAGGTTTTGTCATGTGTGTAATATTTTTTTAGGTTTTTACTAAATGCTGGTGGTTGGTGGTGGGTCATCAAGACATGAATTTCCTCTTTGTATATCATCATATCCAAAAGAGAATTGAATTCAATGAAAAATTAATTCAACTTTTTTTCCTCTGTGGTTGTGTTTACTCTTTGTTTCCTCTTTTGACCATCTGAAGACCTGCCAATGTTATAACTCATCTGTGAATGTTAGATTTTTCATGTTTGGTGTAGTTTATATGCTATTGGGTTACTGTTATAAAGGTTTTGGACCACTCATCCAGATCTTTTAAAGTTTACACAAAAATTAAGCTTGAGAATTAAGCTACTAATGGAAGTGATGCTGACTTGAGCTTACAACTGTGGTCCTGTACTGTAATGAAACAATTTTGCACCAACAAAAGTTGGAGCTCAAACAAGACCTTTCTTTTCTCTGTCTTTAACTTGGTCTTGCCAACTTATCATCCATGGACCACTTCCAACTAAGCAGAGAGAATCATCAAAAGGAGAAAGAGGTAAGCTAACAGTTTCACTTGTGGCTGCTCTTGTTTTGTAAGTTTATTAATGTCCATTTTGAGTATTAACTTGTCTAACATAGACAGCACATAGAAAAGGTGAAGCATGGAACCTAGTCCAGGTATATGAAATCCTGGATTCTTGTGATGTGCTTGCTGAAGATTTGCTGCTGTCTTCATGCAGTAAATTGTTTTTGTACGCAATCGGAGCATTCGAAGATATTTTTTTTGGCTTCCAACTGCATTGATTTTTCAACAGTTTTTGATTCTTAAAAATCTCAAAATTTCCAATGTGCAAAATACTATTGAATCAAGGCATAAGGAGATGTTAGTATTTGACTTTTGTCTTGCACCACAAGTTTCTTCCTTTTCAGATTAAAAATATTCAGCTTGTGCTGCTACATATATACAGGCTTTCATTAGCTATATTCGCATTTTCGAAGATACTTTTCCCCTTCGCTCTCCAAGATGTTGGAAGGAAAAGCTGTGGTTCGAGAGGCGGACATGCCTGTGGAGCTACAGAGCCACGTAATGGAGTTAGCTTACCAGGCTCTAGATTTTCATGAGGTTTCAGAGTATCAGTCCATTGCTCGTTACATCAAGCAGGTAAAGCTTTTTTTTTTTTTTAGTGTTTTGACCTTGAGAATCTTATGAACTGTTGGGATATGTGAGTTATTCCTGTGTCTTTAGGTTATAGAACAGAATATGAAATGATAAAATAGTGTTAATATCAGGAGATCAAAAGTGGAAGGTTAAGGCAAACTGGAAAATTATTTTTTTCTTGAAAGAATAAGACATTACTAAAAGATGCAGAATCTCACTTTCTGTCCCTTCAACTTTAACTTATTCTCTAATCTAATAAAATAAATGTATATTTTAGTCATAGAACAATCAATGCTTTATGTTTATGTGCTCTAGTTTTTGCTTCTTATTGTCTAGTTTTCTCTGTAAAAAAAATGAAAAAATTGGCAAATAAAATCATGTTCATGTATCAAGCACAAGTCTCTGTACAATTATGGATTTCCCTTAGCAGTAAGGAGATGAGATCTTTTCTTACTTTTAAAAGTGGCCATTGATTCATCTTTGTGCCAGACACTTTATTGACCATGGAAAATATGGAGTTTTTCGAGATTTAAATGGGACAAACTATTGTTTTAGCTTATATTTTGAACTTATTATCTTGCTCAATAGAAGTTTGATGAAGCTTATGGGCCAGCATGGCACTGTGTGGTGGGTAAAGATTTCGGATCCTGCATTACACATTTATGTGGAAGTTTCATCTTCTTTCACGTTGAGATGTTGGCGTTTCTCGTTTTCAAAGATGGCAAGGATGTCCATGAAAGCATGGAAGAGGCCATTGGAGTGCTGCAGAAATCAAAGAAAAATGATCCATAGAGTTGAAAGTACTCAAGGTATCTATAAAACTATCTTATTTATTGTTCAAGGAAAAGCTTTCTTAGTTAAATAGCTTGAAAGGAACCAAGCATGAATTCAATTGATTTTACCTTAATATTTGTTCGGTTCTGCTGCCAGGATCTTTTGTGGCATGTTATAGTTGGAATTTTAGCTGCTTATAAGTTTCAGGCACTGAGTGTAAGTTATTATTCTAAAATGAAACTGCACTGCTGTAAATAAAACATGAAAAACTCATTAAGTTAGTGCAACTTTAACCTGAAAGATTGATATTCTGACATGTAATGCTGGTATTTGAGCATCAGAGTAATCTATTGTCAATGAGGAAAAGGTAATCTGCATCCCAAGGGCTAGATACAACAAAGAAACATGCTGATCCAAACCTCAGGATGCAGATTACCTGGTCCTCACCAATATCAGCAGAACGAAAATAATAGGATAAGAACGAAGAGGATTATCTAGGATATGGGAAGAAGAGGAAACTAACTTAGTTTTTCAGAAACTTTGTGGAGAGTTTTGAGGACCATATATGCATGATGGGAGGAATTTATAATGGCACTTAAAAGCAGCAAACATGATTTATATTCGAAATGAGATCGATATGGTGAGAAGGGTACATAGCATAAAGTGATACTATATGATAAGGTGCTCATAACTTGGAATCACTGTGGATTCTGTTCTTTTGGAACCAATCATCATTAGCCTGGAGGCTGCTTTTAACAGACACTGATGTTTTCAGATGTTGACTGCTTTTTTGGCCAGGACTGAGATCTTTGCTAATTATAATAGATTCTCTCAAGATTATTATCACAACAGTTTAAATGTATATATATAAAAATATCCCACTTCACAAAAATCTGTCATTATGAACACATAGGTGTCTGGTTCAGTGTTGTTGAAGCTGAGTTCTCTATTCTATCTCTGCAAAAGAAGAATCTAAAG
This sequence comes from Cardiospermum halicacabum, assembly GCA_031304145.1. Classification (NCBI taxonomy): domain Eukaryota; kingdom Viridiplantae; phylum Streptophyta; class Magnoliopsida; order Sapindales; family Sapindaceae; genus Cardiospermum; species Cardiospermum halicacabum. The sequence continues at coordinate 27,930,983 of CM062392.1, forward strand.
CTTTCCATGAATGCAACTAGTGATTCATTTGCATTCAATTCTCTCATTTCTTAATGGAAGATAATGAATGAATGAAAAAGAAAATAGAAGGATTGTCATTTTTACACGTTATTTCTCTATGGATGGTCTCCATCGCGCATCGGCTTCCAATCAGGTAGGAAACATATTCTATTCCCTTAGCACAGGTTACTGCTACATTGATTAAGTTAGAGAGTATCTACAGGGGAGATTGTATAAAATTCTTAACTAGTGGTAATTGATTAATGATATTCTGATTATCATATCTCATTTTTTATTGAATTTTTTTTATGCCTTGTCCCTCAATCCATCAGGTTTGATTTGCTATCTAGCAGCTGTTTTGCTGTAGTAGTTTTGTTTGTCACTGAGCAAAAGCAAAACTAGTCTATCTATGATGAATAAATAACTTGATAAGACTGATATTGGAAACATGGAACTGATATTTAACTGTGATGAATGAATATTCACCCTGGTGAACTGGATTCAGATTAGAGTTATTGCTTGGTGAAAATATTCTGTGAAAAATTATTTACTTTTGCTTTTCAACTAACAAAGAAAGAATGGAAAATCAGTGTCTTCAGAGTCTGAATTCCTGAAAGTAACTGCGAAAATTAAGATTACATTTCATGTATGTATATGTGGCCAGAAAAAATAATTATCTTCATCAGATTACAGTCTTAACAGAAAGTTACAGATGATCCTTTAGACAAATGTATTAAAAAAATAAAAATAAAAAAAGTGTTACAAATGACGCTGATCATAATCAATAAATGGAAGTGGAGACCTAAATATATTCGAACTAGATGTATCAAAACTGTAACACGATCATTATCATCATTGTCTATGGTAGTCTAGACCTAGATATATTCGAACTGGATACAGTTTACACGACCCGTCCAATGCTAAACTACGACCTATACATTAACACTCAAGTATTTTGGTGGTAACAAACAAAATTTACCACCATGAAAACTCCAACATACCGTTCAATGAGAATTACTATCCATCCTTTTAACTGATTTCCTATTCTTTGTTTCAGGTCATTTGACCTGCTGACACAATACATGGCATAAGCCATGGGGAATACTACATTAATCAGAAGAGATGCCGGAAAGAAGCATTTTCACTGTCTCGTAAGTCATGAAAACAATGCCGACGCCGGGAACAACCTTGTAGTATTCAGGCAGAATTCCTCTGTATAGGCCTCGAAGGCCTTCGGACTTTATTATGTGACCGAATGTCCCAAACAATCCAGTATTGTAGATACGGGCTCGCCCACCCGCCCCTTCCAACTGCATTCTCCTCCTAACAAGATCAATAGGAAATGTTGCTGCACAAGCAAGTAGGGTATGAGTCAGGCTGAGAATATAGAATGTGTCACCACAAAACATAGTGCCAATTTTTTTTTTTTGCAGACCCCAATAACACCAAAAGCTAATTAAGTTGTAAAACATAATGAATTGGATGCATAAGAAGGTCTGAGATAAGCAAAAACAATAGATCAACTAAGGCAAATGCATAAGAAGAGTATATGCTTCAATCTGCTTTAACTATATATCCAAACTTAATTAAAAGCATAGAGTATAAAGAATAAGATGAAATTAAAACAAAAAAAAAAAACAAAAAAAAGGAAAACCAAATCAACAAGTTGCACACAGGGTAAAACAGCAGAGTCAGAATCCCTAATTAAAAGGGATATTAAAAATCAAGTACCAGTTGATGATGCAATGCCTGAAAGACTGCCACAAGTAAGACTGACTGCAACAGGGGAATCATCAGGCCTGTAACAATTTAAAGGAAATTTTCATAAAGACAATGCACAAGAGCTAGAGACAAATAAAATACAGCAAATCTTCAATGGATTTTTCTTACCTCTGAGAACGCCAATATGATCTCAGAGACTCGTAAACAGAAAAACTAATTGCCAGACTCGGTCCAACACCCTGCATCACCAGAAGATGTCAACATAATTAAGCCAGGGAAATAAAACAGTGAGGAATCCATAGGAAAAAGAAACAACAAAAAGTACCAATAATGTGGCTCCAAGTCCTTTATACAAGCCAAAAAATCCCTCTTCTTTGCAAATGGTATGAAATGAATGCGAAATCCCTCTATAGTAGATAGTCTGTCTCTGGAAGGTCCAGCCAAATCTAGTTAGTGATAAATCCAGATTAAAATCGCAAAATAGAAGCTTCGTCCAGATCAAATATCCTACAAAGTTCTACTGATCTTATAATTTACACACACACCCCAAACCATTACTCACCCCAGATCATTATTAATTTACCTGTGCGGCCAAGCGTGTCCTCACAAGATCCAACGGATATGTAGCGGATGCAGCAGTCATACCTGCCAAGCCACCGCCTACAAAGTGAACACAAAGATCAGAACCTGCACTTCCCCTTCCTTTCTCTACACCAATAGCCGACTGCAAAAACTATTAAAAGCAAAGCCAATCAATCAGTGATAAGTCAACTAGCACAAAACACATGCAAAATCAAAAACAGCAGCAACACGTACACTTTTATAACGTTCATATGCATAGAAATTAACCGAGGAATATGGTAGACGGTGCGCTATTGTAACCAGGTTCCCTCTCCAGAATGCCCTAAACCCTTCTTCATTGACAATTCGTGACGCCTCACGCAATATACTCGGCTTGCTCAACGCCGCAACATCCGTTTGCATACCTTGCAGCTATTATAATATAACACCACAAAGTCAGTCACAAAACATATATTCTCTATTAATGTACATGTCCAACAAGGACAAAAATCGTAACATCATATTTCACTATCTTAATTACAGTCCTACACTTAATTCCCCTAAAAGAATTCCTAAAATTTATCAAATTCATAACCTAATAAAAGTTAATTCACACTACAGTAAAAAGAAAACAATTATAACCAACCTGAAAGAGAATAGTGAGACGAGCAAGAGGAGCAGTGCAGGTTTTGCTAAAAGCACCAGCAATACCACCAGCGAGAAGCTGGTGAACGGTCCCAATCTGTGATTGCTGGCAATTAAGAGGCCTATTAGGAGTATTCAAACTCTGATGATGTTGCTGTTGTAAAATTTTCCTCGCACTCGTCTCGACGACGGTTCCATGGGCAGTATTCAAAGCTCTCTGTCCTCCTTCGACCACCACTCCAACCCTCGCTTCCATGTTCATGTTTATTCAAAACCCCCAAATTTTGAAGAAAAAAATCTCAACTTGGAGGAGATCAGTGAAAAATCTTAGAAGGGTTTAACTGTTTGGAGTTGATCTAACATGGGCTGTTGCAATGGGTAGAGGAATTGTGAGATATGAAGGTGAATTTTTGAAAGGGGAAGTGAACATAAATAAAACCCTAGAATTAGAAATCCTGAAAGGAAAGGGAGACTAGTTGTAATGTATTACTACTACAACTTTTAGCTGTGATTGTAGTAGGGTTTCTTGGACTCTGGGTTTAGACTAGTTTTAATTATTTATTTATTATTATTATTATTATTATTGTTGTTTTTCTTTTCTTTTTTCTGGTAACAAATTATTATAATTTATTTATTTCATTTTTAATGGAGGAGCAGTGAGGCGCCAACCGGATTTTTTTTTTTTTTTTTTTTTTGGATTTTTTTTTCCCCTCTCTCTGCGTGATTTGGACGAAAGTGCTTATATGTTTCTTTTTGTTATTTCTTTACTTTTGTTTTTAATTTTTAGTTTTTATTTTTATTTTTAGAATATTGGAATGATTCTCATTAGATTCCTTTGATGTGTATTTTCGATCGATTTTCATAAATCTTTCAAAGTACTTTCACCTATTAAAAAAAAGTCGATAATTGATATCAGAAATAAAAATATAAAATGAAAAAATAATTAAAATAATAATTTTTTGAAAATTTACTTATAAGAATTTTGAAATTATAAAATAAAAATAATAATATTTGAAATAGTAATGAAAATATATATTCGAAAATAAATTAGAAAATACAATTAAAAATTTTAGTTAATTAAAATATATAGTAAAAAATACATAAATAAAACCATACCTGCACCATAAATACTTTTTTAATATATATATATATATATATAAATCATTTATTAAGCATAGCAATTTTATTAAATTGAAGTACTAAGATAATTTGATTTGATCAAATCCTAGCTGGACCTTTATTAGCTTTCTTCAAGTTCTATAATTTATTATTTCTATATACTCACACAATTAACCGACTACACTTATCTAATTCTCCACAATGATCTAATCCCATAGACAGTTGTATAAATATTAAAAATTTATATATCGTTGAACACATTGTTTACACGTTTTCATCAAGAAGTTTTAAAATTAAATCACAAATGTCAATGTCACCGTCTTCCTCATCGCGTGCACATGCCTGAACTCAACCTCTTCCTCTTTCATTGGAACTAATAATCAAAACACACCAACCAACATCGCAACGTTTTCTTCATGATCCATTCAATTAAAGTAACATGTTCATCGTGTCTCACGTGTGTAAATAATGAACGAATTTCATTGGACTCCGGCCCAAGAAGGAAATTGGGCCTAACGTACGGCCCACCAGAAATGGTTAACATAGTTTCCGTGCATCACAAGATATCGATTCCAAAGAGCTCTTTTGAGACCTTTTGGTCTCAAAATATGGCATATCTTAACCATATCAAAATATAGATTTACAGAAGAATTATACACCAATCCTTGTAACCTTTTGAAAGGAATCCTTATATATACTTGACGATATTCAACAACAAACATACCCTAATTAACCTCCAAACACTTCACCATTTGACACTATATATTATATATATAAGCTCCTATAACTCGAAACCTTTGTTAGTTAGATCACATCACGATATATGTAGATCATCCAACAAAGTCATGTAAAAGTTGGCTGCCTATGACATCTCGACCGACGAAATGTCGAGTTTGTGGTTCATACCCGTTTAGGACGAATCCTTCATTGTTCGTCTCTAGGCCGAGACCGAAACGTTGAGCTCCAGGATAAGGTTCAGATAGACCAATTGGATTGTTCTGATGGAGACCTAACGTTAAGGAAACGCCGCTACTTGTTCCTCCTGCCATGCTTACGCCGAGACTAACGTTGTGGTGGTGGCTTGACAAGCTGTTGTAGGACAGATTCGGATGTTGTTGATGATGGTGGTGGGTAGTAGCGGTGATAGGTATTTCGGAGAAGTCGTGAATGCTTTGTTTTGATGGAGTTTCGGGTGGCCTTTGTTGGGAAGATGTGGATGGATGTTGTTCGGATGGAAGTGTGTTTGTTGGTGGTAGGCAGTCTGTTGATCTGTTGTTGTTGTTGTTTCGGTCATCTCTTTGCGATTTTTGAGCTTGTCGGGTTTCTAGCATGTGTATTTCTTCTACCATTGGCTTCCATAGCCTTACTCTAGCGTTGATGAACCAATTCGAAACCTGCAAAATTAACAATGTAGCTCAGCTCTAGCTCAGCTCATTCATCAAATTCAAAATGTCTAGATACAAGCATTATTGTATTATAACTACCTGGCTACGCGATAGACCGGTTTGTTTAGCTAGCATCAGCTTATCTGTATCGGTAGGGTAGCTGAAATGGACAACTTAAACAATTGAAGAACTAAGTCAATGAGCAAAGGTTATGGGACATTATGAGTACTACTTACGGATGGAGGAAGTGTTCGAACAACCAAGCCCTTAGAACAGTCACGGCGCGTTCAGGTAGGCCACGTTGAGGTCGCCAAACAGGTTGGCGATCAAGGAAGCCAGAGTTTTGGACAGGTCTAAAGAGGCTTCTATCTGGATTACTGAACCTAAGAGCTTCATCTTTTCCATGGTTCATTTGAATTTGAGCTTTATTTGAGAACTGAAGCTGGTCTGTGATTGCCATTTTCAACGACTTGAAGTGCTTAGACATGGTTTTCAATGCCTGGTTCGCATAAGGAGCTGCATTGCCGAGCCCGGCTACGTATTCAAATGACGCAACCACTGCTTGCATCTGCTGATAGTATTGCTTATACCTCCTGTACACCTAAAAAAATACAACACACAATCAAAAATTAAAACAAGTAATTACGAGAAAGATATTGAATTGTAAAGCAAAAGAGAATAAGCTAGATTATTAGCTTCAATCACTAATTATGTAGACAATCTTGCCAAGTAGTACAATTAGTGGGTGCTAATATGTCTTAATTAGGTAGTCAATCTTGTCATGATACAATCAGTTGGTGGTGCTAACTTCCAAAATTCATTGAATTAAGAGATGACTAAAAAGTAGACTTATTAATCAGCTAACTAATGTCCCTAAACAAGGTTTAGTTCAAGCTTAAATTTGATTTAGAGTGCTTCACTATACATGAAATGACTCCTAAACCTAGATTAGGTAATTAGAGTTTGATCCACCAGCAAATTCATAAATACTACTAGAGCTTTCTAGCATGAGCTAGTTGGTACACATTTAGGATTCATAATAAAAGAATAGAAATGATTATATTATTTTACTAGGACTCATGCAAATCAAAGCATAGAAGGAAATACAATTACTTTCTATTAAATTGAACCAAGTAACCAAAGCAATATCAAAGAGAGGTTAGTTGTCAAGTTGATGATTGAATATTATGACCTAAAGTCACCACAAGAATGGAATCAAATAGATTAAATCTAATCATACAAGATATATAAAACTATTTAAACCATAAAGGGCAACCAAGAACATATTTCATATCAAGATTAGCCAATCTTGATGCTGTGAAAATACCCACTAATTCACTTTCCCAAATAAGCATATCCATAATATGTAACTCACAATACATACTCCAAAAGTACAAAAAATCTGATCATATTATTCCTCTTTTGAAATTCTCCATCACTAAATCAAGCCGTCTTCCAAAAATCTCAATATCTATAACCTTCAACAATCACCATTTTCATCAATAACTTAATAACTCAAAAATCGACCAACCTAGCTGACATTTGGGTCCAGAACAACCATATCAACCTCTATAATGAAGAAAAAAAGCCACACAAACTGTCCCAACAACAAATTATCACAACCACAACTTTATCTACTCACTCTTAGCTTTAAAATCAGACCACATAACCAAACATATCTAAAAACTACTCAATCTAACAAAAGAAAAAATTAAAAAATAAAAACAAAATGACACCTTGTGATCTACTCATATCATCTTTAATACAACTATATAATGATATATAGCTACATAGATGCTTTTCACACACTTTATTAATAGAAGTATAACTCTTTTCAACTTGATTCGTTTAATCACTTTAAAAGCACAAATCTACACTCAAAACATAGTGACATTGTCGTCTCTCAGACCTCACTCACTCTAATATCTGTCAGGTTCTTTACACAACACCAATCTTTTCGCATATATTCCACTTTTTCCCAAAAGACCATTTTTCCATTCATTATCTTCTCCGCAATCACGAGAATCCAATTCACAAACATCACATTTAAGTTTCTTAAACAATCCACAGAAGATCAGATTCTTCCATATTAAAAAAATATTAAATTAACTTATAACGAATAATTTAATAATATTTTTATAGTATTATTATAAGACAAGATATAGCTTTCTACAGTGACTAATCATAAGCGAAAAGAACAAACAAAAACAAAAACAAACCTCATCGAGCATAGAGATGAGCCTAGATTTCTTTCTCCGACTATCATTATCATCGCCGCCACTAGAATCCGATAAATTCATCACCGGAGGATCCATCAATTCACAACCAGTCCCGATTCTCTCGCCGTACACACCGTGGTGGGCCACATTACAAAACTCTTCCAACAATTGCTGAGCCGGTTTTAGAAACCTAGAACCTTTGAGAATCGAAGCGTAGCCGGTGAAAGGACCCAAAGGAACCGAGCTTCTAGAACCTTCATTAGAACTTGAAGCAACACCACCAACACCAACACCAACAATACCGGGGACCACATAACCAAACCGCTCGAGACCGATGTTGTTTTGATTGTTGTGAGATGATAAGGAGAGAGATAAAGGCTCGGGCTTGAACAAAACGACTTCACCGGAAGTGTAAACGGAGTGGTCGAAATCACGGAGGGTATTAGTGGAATAGAGAAAGTCATCGGTTGAGGCTGTGGAGTTAGGGTTTAAGTGGAGGGTGGAGTTTGGATCGATGAAAGAGGAATTGGAGACGAAGTTCATGAAATTGACGGCTCCTTCTTCTTTAACGGAATTGGGTGAGATGAGTGAAGATGGATCGTAGAGTGGTATGTGAAGAGAAGGTGGTGGAGGAGTTGTGGTTGTTGATGGTGGTAGGATTCGTAGTTTATCTCTTCTGCTTTGTTGTGGGACATGGTAGGGCTCAAAACCCTCTGCCATAACCACACAAAAACACAAAACTTGTAAAAAGAGAAGGAGAGATCAAAGATCAATTCAAAACTATCATTTATATCTATCTATTTATGTATCTAAATATGAAAAAACAGAGAGAGAGAGAGAGAGAGAAAGAGAGGATTTGGTGAAGAGAAGAGTGAGTGAGAGGTGGAAGAGGTGGAGGGGAGGGTAGGGTTTGGGAGGAATGACCGGGGGTGACCGGGTATAAGCGGTAAAAATGGGGGTGTTATAGATATTTCTGACAAGAGTTATTTGTCGTGTAATGAAAGAGAGTTGAGTTGAGTTGAGTTGTGTAATAAGTGAATGTGAGTGATGACGCACGTGAGAAGAGAGTGTGATGAATGAAAGGTTCTGGCTTGCTCGAGTTTTTTTGGGGTTTTTTTTTTATTTTTTTATTTTTTCACTTCTCTTTTCTTTTCATTCTCGCTTTACGAGGTTTATTTAAGTGTTATTTTATTAGTGTTACAGTATTTACGAGTACTACTACTGTACTGTTCTAGTGGCAGTACTTGTATTTTTTTTTAACCTTTGGAATATTTATATAAATTATTTTTAAAAATATACACAAATTTTCTAAAAATATTTTATTTTATTTTTAAAAAAATATTTCATGTAAAATAAATTATTTATAAATTTTTATTTAAAAAATTAATTAATTGAGCTAAAACAATAATTAATTTACTTAAAGAAATTTAAATGAAATTAATAAAATAATAAGTGTATTGATTTAAATATAATTTTTAAATAATTAAATATTTAAGTAAATTAAATTTCATTTCATTATTATTTTTAATATTTAATTAAAATTTTATATATTTTTATATTTGCACAGATTTATTTATCATATTAAAATTTTAATATGATACTAATAAACCACTGACCTATCTATTTGATGTATTAACCAACATTCATTAATAAGATATAAATCTGATTAAATGTCTAAATTAAATTTTGATAAGATTGATTGATACACAATTTTAATTGCTGTCAACCATTTTAAACACCAACTAATTGCATTTACACCAAACTTTTCTTCACGAGATTGATTGTAATATAACTGACACATCTCTGGCAGGAACTGGCAGTGGTTAATTACTAACAACAACAGACCCATACCTTGAATTAGGACACTAATCATTACACCTGTGGATTTGATTACTCATCAGAATATATAATTTTATTTTACTTTTTTAAAATTTTAAAAAAATAATTATTAAATGGGTCTTGCGTTGCATGGATTCTGAGTTGGACAATAATTTTTTTATAATAAAAATGGGACCCTTTTGGTGTTGTTTTTACACAACTTTTAATAAACAAAGTTTGCTATCAAAAGTTGGTAACTATCATCTCTCGCTTTTATAAAATTTAATTCACTGTTTAATTATAAAAGCTTTTATAAAAGTCACGTAATTATTATCGTTGCATGAAACGAAATGAAGAAGCCACTTCTAAACAAGTTCGTATTCAACGCTAATACTGACCACTGCAATTTTCTTTTTTCTTTTTCTTTAACAAGTACACAAATATTCAATTATTTTATATTTTTATTCATCAAGGGAATCTATTTTTTTTAATTATTTTTTATTTAAATAGTTGATTAAAACTATTGTTATCCAGAGTTGCATGTGATTTATTGTACAGAACTTTGACGAGCATTGAAATGATTGAACAGTAAATAAAAGTCCCAGTGTTTTTTGATCAGAAACTTTGAATTTATATGTGCGCATTTACATTTGTACAATGTGTATTCTTGACTGAGTTCAAACAACGACTAGAGTATATAATTTGTAATAAATTTTTGAGACAATATTGACAAGAGATTACAGGATTGAAAAGACTTGAAATGTATAGTATAATTTGTTGAGATGTCCTTTTTCTCTTGGAGAAAATGTATAGACAAGAGAATTTTATTATTTAAAAAAAAAAAAGATTATGAGGTTCTTTAGATTTGGAATATATTAATTATATTTTATCAACTTTTTCACATTGCTTTTGCTTTTTAGGTCTATTTTCTTGCAAATATATATTTGCAATTGAAAGAACATGAACTCAACCCTTTGAGATCTCAAAGTGTTGTATTTTGTGGAAGAATCTTTTATATAGGTGTTTTAGGTATATGGGTCTCTTAAAATCTCCTATGGCCATTTACAACTTAAAAGTTTGATTTTCATGATAATGATTATAATTCACATTTAATTCATACTATTTAAGAAAAAATACTAAATAAATATATAGTATAGAAATTTATTAAATATAAATTAAAATGTTTTATTTTTTAAATATTTCAATTGTTTATATGTACTTAATATTTTATTTGGTAAGCACGTATTGACACACAAAAAAAATATTTAAATAAACATAAAATCAATATTTGGCATTATTAGTTTGAGAAGACATTTTATAAAATTAAATATTTACTATTTTTAAATAGTGTCTAATACTTAAAATAGTGGTATGATATATATTATTTAAAATATAGGCATAAGGGTATCAGGAGCCCCCGAACTTGGCTATACTTTTCAAGTTAGCCCTCAAACTTTACGGAGGGTCAATTTAGCCCCTCAACTTCCAAATGATGGGTCAATTAAGCCCTTTTGCTGATGTGGAGGCTGATCTGGCAGCAAAAAGTGTTAACTTTAAAATGTCAATTATGCCCTCCACATCAGCAAAAAGGGCTCATTTGACACAAAACTTGAAAGTTAAAGGGCTAAATTGACTCTTCGTGAAGTTGGAGGGCTAACTTGAAAAATATAGTCAAGTTCAGGGGTTTCTAAGACCCTTATGCCTAAAATATATTTTTTAAAATTACTATTTTGAAATTATTTTTATATTTAAAATAAATAAATACAAATTTATTAATTATATCATTTAAAAATAATAGTAATAATCAAAATCACTATTATTTTATCAAATCTGAATTTTATATATATATATATATATATATATTAAGTTTAATTGTTTGATTTAATTTTAAAATATACTTTTGAAAAATAAAAAAAGTAATAATACTTTTAAATTAAAATTTATTTAATATAATTAAGGTGATGTTCCTTTAAAATATTTTTGAATTAGAAAAGACAAACTACAAACAAACATTTGATATAAAACATTTTTGATGTATAAACAATTTATGTATAAATAGGAAGTTGTATATATTTTTAAATTGAGAATGTGTTTTTAGTGCTCTAATTAAAATATTTTTATTTGTTTTTTTTCAAGGTAAATGTAAAAATTGTTCTAAATACATATCATATTATATTATACTATTATATATCAAACTTTCATCAAATCACTTATCTCAAATTTTCATCTTATCATATCAATTAAAACTTCATATATAAAAGTTAATAAAATTTGGTTGAATGTTCGAAATTTTTGAATATGAAACTTGGGAAGATATCTATAAAAGAATTGGAAGATAGAATGAAGAGTGCTAAAAAGGTACAATTGGTGGATGAGACTCTCTCATATGTTTGGAATTTGAATAAGTCATGGTTAGTATGATTGAAGGAATAAGATCAAGAAAGTTGGGGTGATTCAAGTTAAGGTGAAGAGTTGTTAGGAATGTCTTGAATCACGAGGATTTTTTTAAGGAAAGACTTCGTATATTGAGTTTTGGGTCTTTTTCCTAATGGTTTATTTTTTATTTGAGAAAGATTTAGTTTTCTTGTTTTGGCTTGATTTCTAGTTTAATTTAGATTTTATTTCCTTATTGAGTTAGATACTCCCATATGAATTAGGTTTGATGTTAGCTATAAATATGGGATGTACTCTAGAGTTTTGGGTATGACAGATAATATTAGTTAAGAGCACAGAGGGTCTGTGAGTTGGGTTATTTGTTCATCAATTGGTTTGATTGATTAAATACAATTGTTTAATAGATTTTTTAGAGAGATTTTTCTGATTGTTTGTAAAATTGTTTCGCAATAGAAGTTGTTGGCTTCCGTGGATTTAGCAATTTGCTAACCACGATATATCGTCAGTGTGTTTTCTCTATTTTTGATCTTGATCATCAAATTGGTTACTGAAAATTCTAACAGAACCAATAATCCCGAGAAATATCAACAATTATCCAACAAATACTTCAAATATATTAAAATATTGCATATTTGACAAATTTTAGGACTCATTAAGTATATCCAAATGATATAATGTGAAAAAATGATAATAACATTCAGTGAAGATGAATCATAACTATATTGTAGAATTTAAAAAAAAATCACTATTCAATCATCCTGCAACATAACAATAAGAACATGGTAAGTTTCAATTTTGCATATGTCATAATCCTGAATTTGAGGAATACTTGATTAAGCATAAAATTGACATTATTCCTGCACTATTTTGTTTATTATTTTTGGACCTTATTGAAGATTTGTTATTAATTTGCCTGTTTTTGTAATTTGAGATAGATTGGAGGTAATTATGCAAATATGAAGATTTTTGAGGATCATTAACAACAATTGCCAAAGCAGAGTCAAAGTCAGCAAGTTTTCATCTGAAAACTTATTTAGAAATAAACTTATTGGTTTTTAAGGATTTTTATATTTTGAATTTAGAACTTTCAAATAAGGATTATAAGGAGATTTTAATGAGTTTCAGTTTTGTAACAGAGTATATATTTACTCTGAATGATCAGAATTGGGGAGTTTAGTTTTTAGTTTTAGTTTTTAATAAAAACAATCTGTTTTTCTTCTTTCTGTATGTTTGGTTCATATTGTAGACAATGATGTTGATTGCGCCCATGGGGTGCTAAATTAGTCTACCCAGCTAAACGATTGATTTAATTAATTCGTGTTGTGAGATCTTTGCTTCGTTGCTTTATCTTTTAATATTTGTGTAATCTCTGTGCCAATAGTTAAGGTCATTATGTGCCCATAGCTAAGGTCATGTTAGTTTTATTTAATTAATTGATTAAGAGCGCGATTGATTAATTGAGTATGCTAATACACTGCATGTTAGATAATTCGTAATTAATCTAATCTAGGTAGTGTTGAGGTTTCACAATCATAGTTCAAGAACTGTCGTACTGATTCATTAGCTATGACCATAGGTCTTTTCTAGTTCAAGAACTGCATGTTAGATTAGTGATTGATTCGAAGGGTCGTACCCGGTCAGTCTAATAACTAAGGAAAAAATTGGTTGTTAGACACGTTATCAATAACTATAACTGTGGTTATTAAATTTGATAGAGATATCTTTAGAATCAATGATCGACACATTAATTAAATGATCAGTTAGCTGGGTCTTTTTATATATTTGATTGTTAATATTTTGCGTTTTTAGCATTCAGTCCAAATCCACTTTTCAAACTCCCATTTACATTACTTGGTCAGTATGCAATACACAATTGATAACCATTCTTTGTGGATTCGACCTTGTTTACTACAATCAATTTGTTGTTTACAGGATATTTAAATTACTGACGGACTCGACACCCGTCAATACCCAAACTCAATTAAGAAATATTACGAGAATTAACTTACGGTTTTTAATAATGCATAACAACCTATTCGACTCTTATATTTTGCAAATAATAATAATTATTATTATTAAATTACATGGAGATTCATTTTAACCATGGAATTGCATTTTTCAATACCATTTTAGCCTCGTATCTTAAATGATTCGTTCGCCACCTCAACCGCCATATAAGTAAAGAGGGATTAAATGACTAGATTTTGTAAAGTACATGAGTAAAACTGAAATCACGCATTTTAAAATGATTAAATGGAAAAGTGTTGTTAAGATTAGAGGCTTCGAATGTCGTTGTGCCTAAAATTAATTAAAAATAAATAAAAAATCTTTTAGCATATATTTTCAGTTTTTTTAAAAAAATTATTAATTTTTTTTTTTTCGTTGTCAATTTTTATCAGTATTTCTCATATTGCAAATACCATCATTTAGCTGCAACATATATTTGACTAAGAAGCGAAACGATTACAATCATTTCGGTGTTTCGCAACAAAAATGAATAAACGGGTGTAGAATAACCTTTAAAAAAAAGTGACGGATAACATTTTGTGCAAATTTAATATGCCCATTTTTGTTGGGAATTGAAACCTGTGAACTTCACAAATTTCATTCAATTAAGTATTTGGTCTAATGACATATGTTGTTTTATCATACAAGTAAATGAATACTTTTAACAAGTCAAATCTATTTTTGTAAGCACTTATACTTTTACTTTTACCAATTCGGTTACTGTTATGATTATACAAAATCATAGTTATCTTGATTAAGGAACAATTTTAGAATCTCGAACACCACTTTGACGCAATCCTATGTGGGGAAGTATAGCTGTTGAGTACGATATTTAGGATAATAATTTGATAATATATTTGATTTTATATTTGATTTGAGTCATTAATGTAAAACCAATCTTAAAAGTCAGTAATTCAACCAAAAACTTGTATTTATATACCATAATGCTTAATAAAAATTTATTTGATTTTTTTAATACTTAAATAGTTTTAGATATCATTCATGAATACATTGAAATTCGAGAGAAAATTAGTATTAGAGGTAAAATCATAATTCATTAAAATATTTAGATATTACAAATATAGGTTTTGACATTTTAATAATGCACATTTCAATGTGCCATTTTATTTATTCTTTACGAATATGCTTTTAATTAATCAAGTTATATTGAGCTTTTAATAAAAGGAAAATAAATTGCTTAATTACTAAGTTGGATTATGTTTATACTGAATTGGCTCGTTAAAAAATCGTAATTTGGAAACTTAATCGGAAACACATTTCAAGGGTAAATGAATTAGATAGCTAATGTAAATTTGTTAATTTAACCCTAATTACGTTGATTTGCCAGCAATTAATCTATTTCTACCATTTTTATTATGAATATGCTACATGCACCCATTCAATTTATTATTTCATAGCAAAATAATTTTACACAATTCGCTTATAATCCACTTGCAACTAAGCAACAGATGGATGAAAATCAAAAATAAAAATATTTTAATAAAATCTTAATTCTAAATGGTATGTCCCTCTACAATTTTCATTACATTCTAGACTGAAAATATAAGTATTTATAGAGGGTTAAAATTCTAAGCTCGGTTCGGATTCAATACCTAAGCCTTAAACAACCAACAAGCCTCAATCCAAAACCCAGACTCGTATCATTCGATCGGCCCATGCAATCTAAACTCTCTTTCACAACCTTTCAACTGATTCGCAGTTCAGATGATTCCGAATTCTGCGGAGATCCTTCCCCAAAGATATCGGCAAGTCCCTCCAACGACTTAGGAGCTTGAACCTTATGGAAGAGGACACGTTTTAACTTACAGAAACGCTACAAAAATCATCTCCGACATATTCTAGTATCCGGGCACATTCTAAGAGCACCGTCTCCAATTCTGATCACCTTGTTGATCCCTGATTGACTGGACCCAAAGTTCAAATTGTTTTGCTATTTTTCAATCACTTCATTTTGACAAGAACTATTACAACCAATGACTCATTACTTTCCTTAATCCTTTAATTTATTTTAACTTTAAAGTTCAGAGTTAACTCGAGCTTCAAAATGCTTACGTCAGTTTCCTCAAGCTTCGCTCAAACGTTTTTCTTATGATTTTGTAGGATACTTTATTTTTAGGATTAGTCTCCTATTTTCTTGTTGAATTCAGTTTTACAAATAGAATTTTACTGTAATCCACCCGATCAAATCTTACTGTGATGTTGGAACCGCTACCATCAACCTATGTTTCTAACCCTCATCAAGAAAACCCGAAACAGATGAATTCAATAAAAATAAATAAAATAAAAAACTAACTACTCAAACCAAACATGCAAAACTCCATAACTAAACCTTTGAGTTTGCACATTTCCATCGTCTCCATAATTGCGTGCAAAGTAAGCTGAGAGAACTAAACTAGTTACAACCGCCAATGAACACAACTCAATGTTACCATCCATGACATCACCTCTCTATCTGCCCCCACCTGCTTATTTATTCATTTTATCAAACAACTATTATCATTCTCATCTCATTCAATTACTGGTAACTTTTCAAGTTTGATATGACTCAACAGTTCTTATTACTCATGACTGTCCTATTATATGGTTTCATTAATGCATTTATGGTTAAATGTTGAATAGGGAGGGTGTGTATGCAGATTCTAGGAAGAAACTGAGTGTTTAGATTAATTGGTGTCACCAGCCATATTCAGTATTCAATTGAATCTACATAGCTACTCAATATCAGCTTTAATTGACACTGTCTTCCTGCATGAAAGCAGTGTTTTAGTACTAAATTAAATTTCTCTTTCAAAATTTAATAATGAAAATAGATTCCATTGCTTAGTTAACTAAAATTCCTAATTACATTAACTTATATTATTCAAATCGTACTCTGCTGCTCATATACATAGTAAAGTTTGTAAGGGTTGAAATCAAATAGATTTAATAATTTTACAGTAAATATTTATATATTTTATAGATAAATCATTTTATTTTATTATATTTAATTATAAATATATATAAATTGAATAAAAGATAATTTTATTTATGTATAGTAATTTAGATGCAATAGATTGAATTTTAATCGAATTCATTCATTTTTATAATTTTTAATCACTAAATAAATTATTTTTTATGCGGTAAATTAAAATTTTAAAATTGAAAATTTAAATTATTACACAAAAAATTTAAAAACTATAAAAAAAATAATTTTTAATTTGATAAAATTAAAAATAGAAATTATTAAAAATTACTAAAATTATCAACAAAATATTTGAGAGTTCTTAAAAATTATTAAAAGAAAAAATGCATATTCTTTTGTTATTTAAAAAAATAAAACTCAAAACTCAAAATTATGAAAATTTATTAAAATAAAAATTTAAAATTATTAAAATATTATAATTACACAAAATCATCCCCGAACCAAAATTTGAGTACCCAAAAAAAAGAATTAAATATATAGAAAAATTTGACAATATCTTTTATAAATTCTGCAGAGTCGAACTCAACAACAATAATTATAAAAGAACCAAATATCTTAAATACTACAGACCAACCGAGTTATTCTCCATACTTACAAGATTGCTACTCTACACACCAACAAAACGAAATCATTTAAATGCCAAATCAAATAGTAGATGTGTCAATCCGAAAAACAAAAAAAAAATAAAAAAAATCAATCAAATAGCAGTAGAGTGAGTCCAAATTTCATACACAAACAAGACACCAATCGGAGCTAATTCTATCAATCATTTAATCAATGAAATTCTATGCTTAGGATCTTCACTTTTTCATATAACCCATGCATTACTTCAAATTAAATAAATAAATAAATAAATAAAAACCCATTCTTCAAAAAAGTGAATCCACGTGTCAATCAAAAAAGCGATCTGACAAGAGATCGAAGATCGTCATGCCAACGTGGGTTGAATTTCCACTTTTGATCTGTTTTAATCTTGAGAAAATCTTTTGCTTGAGATAATACGAAGCCCCCGAATTTGGCGTCACTGAAACGAAACGGAGTTTCAGTTCCCGTACTCTATGCGAGTGACTGTTAATTGCGTCAGTCAGTCCAGTCAGGTCAGGTTGCGTGAACCACACGCTCGCTCTCTGATTGATGTCGAAAAGTGACGACTACTTTGGACCGTCCGATGCTCCTCGATTCTCGTATTCAAACCTGATGGTCTTTGGCGGCCCCCGCTCTGTCTGCAAACCTACACACCTACTACGACGTCGTTCTCCTTATATAAACCGACGTCGTAAAAAGTATTGATTCTGTGTTTCTTTTTTGAGAGAATATGGAAAGAAAGGTGATGTCTTCAGGTCTGAGACATTTTTCACTTTTGTTTAATCAATATATGTTTTAACTTAACTAGTCGTGTTGTGCTGATCGTGATGATGATGATGAGACTTCGGTTGTGTTTTCATGAGAATCTCTATATGTACATACACTATACATATTTGGATTCTATGAACTTATCAGAGACCTGCAATTTGTGGGATGTAACTATGAATGCTTTTTTCAGGATACAGGACAATGTTGTGGTACGTTACATGACCAAAGTGGTATTCATAACATTTCTGTATAAAGACTCAAATAGTATATGTGCCCTAGCTGATTTATTCACTTTTAATTTTGATTTTTAGAAATCATTTTATAATGTTTTCGATGAAAATAAAAAATAAAAAAATATTAATTTTTTTGAAAATCGCTAACTCTGAGTTGTTTTTATTTTAATTCGAAATGAGTGAAAGCATGAAGAACGCACCAACTCTAATTATAAATAATTCTAAATTACTGAATTATTGTTTATTTTGAGATTAATTGTTTATGTTTTATTTGAATTTTTAAAATATTAATATTTAATAGAAATTTTTTATTTTTTATTTATTTTTTAAATTAAAATTTTTATTGTTATAGTTAAACTAAATAGACTTTCAAATTTTTTTTATTGAAATTTAAATCGTTCTAACCAATTTTGGTTATCCATCAAATTTTACAAAAAGATAAAAAAAAACTATTTAAAAAAAAATATATCAATCTAAATTAAATAGTTTAATTTTTTAATAATTTATAAATCTTATAATATAATAATGTATATTATATTTATTCTCAAAATATTTTTAAAAAATAAAATATTCTTAAATACCACCTAAATAGTAGAAAAAAATAATTCTAACCAATAATCTGAAAATAAAATCTAATAATTTTTTTTCTAAGATCGGTGAGTTGAAAATAAAACTTCCCAAACGTTTGAATCAGATATAATCAAAATTGAGTTGGATCTTAGACATCTTTTAGGGAAAATTCACAACCTAATATGTCAATATACATATCACATCCAATATATGTATCATATGACTTATTACATGAATTCTAAATATAAAACCAATCTTATTAATTTGTCTGCTATAACTACCATTGATTACAAAAGACATCCAAGTAAATAATTTTTCCAGGGTTTCACACAGTTTACACATACAATCCAAGAAGACTAGAATAAAACCAATAAAAAGCTGTCTGGTTCATTGGGTCCATGTACACAATCGAGTAAAGAAGAAGGATCCAATTCAATATTGAAAAATCTCTTACAATGTTTTAACATCAAATCAGCAAGATATAGACACAAATAAGACGACCAATAATGTAAAGACTTTTTTGATAATCAGGCCAATTTGAAAAAAAAATAAATTTAAAGTGATTGATGCCCAACTACCTAAACAAGGAGATTCAATTCACCCAAGATTGGCCGGACAGGATTACTACAACATGTTATGTGTCATTTAATGCTTTTTTTAAGTGAAAATGAAATGCCACTTTACCTAATTATTTAATGTTTTGCAGCTGTATACATCTGCTTTTTGATTAAATTCCAAGAGCGTAGGGATCTAATTCGTGTTTTGTGGAAGATTAGTGAAAATTGTGTTTGGATTAGCAATAATTCAATGGTAATTAGATGCTTAGTTAGGGTTTTAGGCTTTTTGATTATATGGAACAATATAGACCTCACAATTCAGATACCCTCATGATAGGGAAGAATCAGAAATTGGGCCTAGAGCCCAGCTAAGTTACTAAGTACTGATTATTGGGCTTTAACTTCTCATAAGCCCAAATGTAATGGGCCTATACATAAGGCCCGTTTAACATTTTGGTCTTGTCGAGGTAGTGATGGTTTTTATAGAGAATATTTTTTGGGTATCAAATGGGGCCGAAATATAAATAACGAAATCATAAAAAAGACAAACTTTTCTTAGCTATGATTCTAAAGGTTATAGCTTTACGTTTCTCTAAACGAAACCATGTCCACTTATACCCAATCACTCTTCATAGAATATGATTCCAAGCTCAACTACTCTCATTCCATGATGATAAAGTCTGTTTTTTTAATACCATCTTCTTTTATTTATTTTTCGCTTTCTCTCTACGACTCCAATACAAAAATCATCAATTAGGTGGTGGTTGTTGTTATTCACCGTTTTATTTTAGTTTTTATATCCCAGAATGGAAAGACACAACAGACAGAGAAAATTTTGATGGTATTAGTGGAGATCATTGTTAGAATAAAATGCAACTTCTGAAGCATTCTTTTCAATCACGATGTTTCTTTTTCCATGATTATAATCAAATAATCATCTAAACCAATCATTTATCAATTTCACATCTTTTTTACAGTTTTTGTCACTTCAGATATATCTCAAGTTTCATTGGATGGATTGTCATATAGATAAAGCAATGACTAGCAACACATGAATTTGGGCCCCATATTGGATCATGTGTAGGAAAATTTCTTGAAGAACCCTCAAATATTCCAAATTTCGAAATTTAAGAAAAATTAGAACGGTCTACCTAAATTTCACCACTTTCGACTCTCTGGGTAGCCGACAGACACTTCACTCTGGCGGGACCCATCCGTTGTTTTATATATATCCGTTACCATTGAATTTAAATCATACACTTAATTATTGTATTCAAATACACAAATTATTATCATCTAACCGTTGATAATAAATTTAAACGGCTGAGATTCCACTTCCACACTCAACTCAAGTCTTCATCAACCACTCTCACACACACTATAAGCTCTTTTTAAGTGATTGCTTTTGTCTTCATTTTCACACTCACTTGAAATTTCTCTTTGTGTCTGATGGCTGTTTTCGCTTCTCAACGATGTTTAATTCTGTTTGTTTTTGGTTACATGTTCTTTACACGCGCAGTCGCTGACCTCCCCGGCGCGTGGGAATTACTGATCCCAAACGCCGGTATAGCTTCTATGCACACAGCGGTGACACGATTCAACACGGTGGTGCTTCTCGACAGGACCAACATCGGTCCTTCTCGCAAAATGTTGCCAAAAGGCCGTTGTCGTTTTGACAAAAATGACCCTTTTCTCAAACGTGATTGCTACGCGCACTCAGTCCTCCTCGATCTCGAATCTGTTCAAACCCGACCGTTGATGATCCAAACCGATACCTGGTGTTCGTCGGGTCAGTTTTTACCCGACGGATCATTGATACAAACGGGTGGCGATTTAGATGGGTTTAAAAAGATTCGTAAATTCACTCCCTGTGAACCAACCGGGTCGTGTGATTGGGTGGAGCTCCAAGATGTTGAATTGGCAAACGGGCGATGGTATTCGACTAATCAAATATTACCCGACGGGTCGGTTATTATAGTTGGTGGTAAAGGAGCCAATACGGTGGAGTATTACCCGCCGAGGAAAAACGGTGCCGTTTCCTTGCCGTTTTTGTATGACGTGGAAGATAATCAAATGGACAATTTATACCCCTACGTGCATCTCCTCCCAAATGGACATCTTTTCATTTTCGCGAACAACAAAGCGATCATGTACGACCACGTGACGAATAAAGTCGTGAAGGATTATCCACCGTTGGATGGTGGGCCAAGAAATTATCCATCGGCTGGTTCTTCAGCGATGCTGGCTCTTGAAGGAGACTTTTCAATGGCTACGATTGTCGTTTGTGGTGGGGCCCAATTTGGGGCGTTTATCCAGAAGAGTACCGACACACCTGCACATGGAAGCTGCGGACGTATTGTTGCCACGTCGGATCGACCCGGTTGGCAAATGGAGGATATGCCATTTGGACGGATCATGGGTGATATGGTTATGCTACCAACTGGCGACGTTTTGATTATTAATGGAGCTCAATCGGGTACACAAGGTTTCGAAATGGCGTCGAACCCGTGTTTGTTTCCGGTTCTTTACCGACCCGATCAACCAATCGGGTTACGGTTCATGACATTGAATCCGGGTACGGTACCCAGAATGTATCACTCCACTGCTAATCTATTACCCGATGGACGAATTCTCTTAGCTGGAAGCAACCCGCATTATTTCTATAAATTCAATAAACAATACCCGACTGAGCTTCGGATCGAAGCCTTTTCGCCCGAGTATTTATCAGCGGATCGGGCGAATATCCGACCCGCGATTGAGGACATTCCCGAAACGGTACGTTATGGTGAGGCGTTTGATGTTTTTGTATCGGTACCGTTACCTGTTGTCGGAATATTGGAGGTCAATTTGGGAAATGCACCTTTTGCCACGCATTCATTTTCTCAAGGTCAAAGACTGGTTAAATTGACGGTTTCGCCCTCGGTTCCTGATGGCGTAAGATACCGGGTCGGGTGTAAAGCGCCTCCGAATTCGGCAGTCGCTCCACCGGGTTACTACATGGCTTTTGTTGTCAACCAAGGCGTGCCTAGCGGGGCCCGGTGGGTACATTTAGTAGCTTAATTAAATGAATTAATCTGTGTTTAAGAAATTTAATTAGTTTGTTAATGATTTATGATTGGTAACTGTTGATACAGATGATCATTGTTTCATCATATGTATTTATGCATATGCGTTAAATGAAATTCGTCTATTAACGTCATAGATTCCTTTATTTCAAGACCATACAGTGATATATATGTCTCTTTATGTGCTAAATTGATTGAAAGTGACTTTCATGTGTCTGTGGGTACCTCTATTTCTATATTTGCGATCCAATTCATCAACCCACTTTTTGGCTGTTAATCAATGAAGCTTGTCTGATTAGAATTATCAGATTGAAATCACTTACTGTGGATAGGTAGGGGTGGGCAAGGGACTAGGGATGAGATGCAAACAAACCCGAATCCGCACGTCCCAATCCGAATTCATTTAGGTGCATCAGGACCCGATCCGAACCCGGTGCATTTTAATAAATTCGAATTCAATTTGAACCCAGGATTCGGATGCACCTCATATCTCAAAATAAAAATAATTTTTTTTAAAAAAAATAATAATTACAAATTTAAAATTAAAAATCACAATTAGTTCATGTCAATTTATTATTATTATTATTATTATTATTATTATTATTATTATTATTATTATTATTATTTTATTATAGTTTTAAATTGAAATTTACTCAATTTAACCATTAGTTCACGACTAATGAGAATTAGTAGATACTAAATTTTATGTGGACTTTATTTAGATTTTTGTTTTAAAAAATTTAAATTGACATTAAGTATTAGAGAAAAAATTGATTAAAAAGATATATAAATTTAAATTACAAAAGTATATAAATTTCATTTTTAATTTTTTTTTTCTAGTTAAAATGAAAATCACGGGTTTGTTGGGGTCACCCGAACTCGAACCTGCAACAATTAATGAATTAAAGTTAAAACCCGAATCCATGAACCCGCGAACCCGAACTCATGATGGGTTTTGTGGATGGACATCTGCGAGTTCGCGGGTTCGTGGATTTTTCCCTAAACTGGACGATATGATTCGATTTTCAACAAAATCAAATTAAACGAATAATATTCGATTTTTGATTTGGTAACCGTATCCAATTGAATTATATATGTAAATCGAATCGAATTAAATCCAAATTTTCGATTCCGTTCGATTCGATTTTGGGTTTATGAATTTCGATTTTGGACTTTGGACTTATGGGCTTTGCAGCTGCGTATTGAATTTTTATTTTTTAAATAAATAATAGACATTTTAACTCTAAAAGACAACAAAAATTAGGTTTTCTTTCTTCCTTATTTTTGATAATAAAGACTTTCTTTTCTCTTTATTAGTTATATTTTATTATTATATATATTAATATTAATATTTTATTTTATTTTCTATTCGGTTTTGTTCGGATAAAACCAAATCAATTACAAAAACCCGAATCAATCTGAATTCGATTCGGTTTTAGAAAAGAAAAATCGAACCGAATCAAAATAAAAAAATGAATCAAACCGTGATTTTCGATTCGATTTCGATCAGTTTGATTCGATCTCGGTTTTTTGCCCACCCCTAGACGAAGACATATTTTCTAATATTTCACATCTCTTAAAAATATATTACGTATTTTACAACTTCACTATTTTTAAACCGTATTTATATGCGTACCTAAATCATTTCCCCTTCTCTCGAATAAAATGTTAGGAAATTTTCGATTCTATCCCAATTTCTTCCTTATTCCTTCTTCGATTCAACCAAAACAATCCGCCCAAACACAAACACAATATTTAACGTGGTTCGGCAAATTGCCTAATCCACGGAAAGATAACAACTTTACTTTGAGAAATAAGAATTACAAGTCATTCAGACAACACTCTCTCTCCACACAAAATTGCTTTCTTTCTCAACCAGAATCTCTTTTAGGCAAACAACTCCACCATGGCGAGACAACCCAAAATCAAAATCTCCTTAATGGCGAGACAACCCAATTCGAAATCTCCTTAATGGCGAGACAACCTCAATACTCGAAATCTCCTTAATGGTCCTTAATGGCGAGATCCCAACCTAAATACTCGAAATCTCCTTAATGGCGAGACCCCAACCTCATACTCGAAATCTCCTTAATGGCGAGACCCCAACCCCAATGATCATTACCCCACGGGTATGACCCAACTCTAATGATCACCACCCAAAATGACGGGATAATTTTTTCTTCACGAGACAACTCTATTTATAGTAATCATCAAATATACTTTCCTAATTTGTTTCCTTTCCAACTAAGGAATACAATCAACCAAATTAGGAAAACCAAATCTTTTCAAAACAAAGGATCAAACAATTAGAAAATAGATTCAAACTCAAAATAAAAAAACTTCAAAATAAAAAAACTTTCCTAAAAGGAAATCCTTGTTATTCAAGGCAATCCTAACATAAAGAATATAAATTGCTATAATATAATATAATACAATATAATATATATATTCTTACTCAAGTGATAAATTTCTCTCGATTTGATTACATCAACAAATTAATAGACACATGTCAGCGTCCTTACCGCGCCTACAATTTTCTTTATTATCTGCCAACTCCCATTCACCATGACGCTAATATATCTCGGAAGCCGCCAGCCCGGATCAACATTCATGATCCTCCATCATCTACTAGCAGTTCCTGTCCACGATGCCAAAATCCCTCAGGCGCAGCAGTTTGCCAAATTTCGATGTCTTATTCCTGCCGAACCCTAGAGATTTGCTACCGTGCGGACCAATATCTACCTTAGATTATCATCCCTATTCCATTACTGCCTAACTCTCCTCCACTACTGTCGGCACCAACCTCTCTATTTTTAGAACCAGCCTCGTCGCTCTCGGTGCTGCACTCTCCGCTGTCACTGTCGTCCCTTTTTTCAATAGCCACATGTATACTATTTTTTGGAGAGTTTGCACCTAATAGTACATCATTTTAAATTTAGTAATATGTGAAATTGACATAAGAAGATGATATATATTTATGATAAGATTTATTATGCTTATAATATGTATGATTATTTATTTAATAATTTAAAAATTATAAAATTTTATAATATTTAATAAATAATTTTAAAATAATTTATAATTAATCACTTTTTTTTTCAAATTTATAAATTTTAATTATAAAATAAAATATTAGAAACAGAAAATTGAAGTTTGAATAAATTTATCTTATTATATAAAATAAAATATTAAAAAATATAAGATTCGAATAAATTTATGTTATTATATAAAATAAAATATTTAAAAAATACTATATAAAAATTTATTACATATATTTTTAAAGAAACAAAATAATTTTAAAAAATGGAATTAGTAGGATTTGAACTTGACAACTCTAAATTATAAAAAGAGAACAAAATCATCAATCCACCATGCTTCAGTGTAGTAACTTTGCCATATAGTATTTTTATTATAAACCTGGGGGTTTATGGTAGCCGCTGCCTCCCCTTATCTCCGCCGCTCATGACCCGGCCTTACCTCTGCCGCTCATGACCCACAAACAAATAAACATGGGATGACATGAGTTACGAAATAAAATTTTTTTTTCTTTAGGTCCCCCCTTCCCCAATAAAAAATATAAAAAACTACTAATAAAAATTGCTACAATAATTAATATATATATATATATGATTTTAGTTTTTTTAATAACGTTTTTAATTCAATAAATTCAACCGATGGATCCTTATCGTTCCATTATAGATGAACAACCCGACTAGGAACTCTGTCTGATCATTACTGCGGACGACCGAAAATATTCAACCTCCACCACCACATCACAACGATAGTGCTCTCGTTGGTGCCGGCGATGAGAAACACCCAACTACCACCACTTCACAACACCTTTACTCTTTTCTACACGGC
The DNA here is from genome assembly GCA_031304145.1 of Cardiospermum halicacabum. Lineage (NCBI taxonomy): Eukaryota > Viridiplantae > Streptophyta > Magnoliopsida > Sapindales > Sapindaceae > Cardiospermum > Cardiospermum halicacabum. Next base: position 27,957,475 of record CM062392.1, read on the forward strand.
GATGAGAAACATCCAACTACCACCACCACTTCACAATGCTGGTACATAGATATTTCAATTTTTTTATTTCTTATTCTTGAACGTGTTTTTCATTTAACCGATTTTCGTTAATTTGCTCTTGTAATCGGATTCCACGAGATAGTGATGCTACATAATTTGGGGCAGAATTCTACAACATCCGGTTTATGAAATGACCAAAAATCCAATGAATCACATTGGCAGCTCCCGGCTCCACAATGTCCAAACTCTCACATGGGTCATTTTTCGATTTTCTAATTGTCGCAGGGTCCAAGCCCGACAAATATAGGGTATCTTCCAGTTCACAAAATGGGGCAAGGTTCGTTGGCATTTGGTCAGTCTCAACGGGCTACATACCAGTGGCCACCTTCTTCACTCAATTCCTGCCTCACCGCCTTACAGGTTAGCCCCGGTGGTGAGCATTCCTCTATCTCCATCGATTCTCTCTTATCAGTCGGCACCTTCTATCCGCCACTATGCCAAAATCCCTCGAGTGTCGCCGTTAGCTGAATTCAGGCGTCTACTTCCTGCTAAATCTGATAGGTTTCCCTCTACTCCTCCGCCTAGGAAATTACAGAGCCACCCTTACAGTTACCACTTGATCCACGTTCTCCTTACTTATGTAGCACCGATACTTGTCTGTAGGTGAAGTATCAGTATCTGATACATACCTATACGCGATATGCTCCTATACGTCCCGATATGTATCAAATTCGTATATAGATTTTTTTAAAAAATTTTTGGTTAATTAGATACTTTTGATACTTTTCGATACAGGGAAATGAAAAAGATAATAAAAATAAATTGCTAAAAAGTTATCTAACCAGATAAGATTTATTTTTTTAACTTCAAAAGGTTATCTAATTAGAATAGGAAATGCTTTGAATCTATATATAAATATAAAGCGGAAGTTTTCAGCGGCCCCACCAAGTTGATATGGCGCGCTGAAAACTCACCGTTGAGTTGAAAAATAAGTAAAACGAGTGATTTTGAGTTTTGTTCATTTTTTTAAAATGAAAAGATGGCATCTGGCATTTGAGAATTCTTTTATTTTTTAGCCAAATATTTTTTAAAAAATGCTTAGAATATTTGTGTTTTGATTGTGTTGTTAGCATTTTAGAATATGCTATAAAAGATGCTTTCATTAATAAATAATTTTTTTTAACCTCTCATTTTCTACCTTCTCCTTTAAAGATATGCGTTGAATATATTAAATAAATCACTTTCACTCATCGATATAATAAAATACATTAAAAAGATATTATAGTGTATTATGAACATTACAATAATGAGATGATACTATATTTTCATAAACAGTTTATCTTTTCATTTGATTTTTTTTACTGTAAAAAGGTATCGTAACATCATCATTCGTCTCTTCAACTTTGTTTCCCGAATTTTGAACTCTCTCTTAAATAAATTAGGTTATCTCTTTATCTCTCTTTTTTTTTTTTTTTTTTTTTTTAACTAATAATTTGTTTTTGCTTATGGTTTATTTTTGGATCTCTAATATAATTTTTTTTAATGTGCATGATATTAACATATGATTTTTCTAATCTCTTTTAAATTCAAAGGTGATGTCTCATCTTTTATCCATATTTTTGTTTTTTTTATTATATATTTATGATTTTGATGGTTACATATTAGATATATTTTATTTTAATATTATTTAGTTCGGTTAGATTTGACTATATATATATATATTAATTGATATTTATTTAAATAAATATCAATATTGTTAGAATTGAATATATATTTTTTGAAGCAACTCTTTTACATCTATTCATTCATAAAACTGGTAAAATTAATCCATTCACAAACTGGTTAGGTTCATTTATCATTAAATAAACAATTTGTCTTCTTTAATTTATTGTATTATCTTTATTTTTATTATATTTTATATCTTTATAACTTAATTCTACTTAATTAATTTTTTATTTCATAACATATTCTTTATTCATTCTTATGAATCAACCAAAATTTAAATTAAAAAATAATTTTATAACTCTCTGGTTTCATTTTCTAACTTTATAGTTAAATATTATCAATTTTAAACAATATTGATTATGAATATATCAATTTTTTCAAATTTCATTTAATATAAAATATATACGTATAATATTATCAATGAATTCACTACATTATAAGTTTATCATCAATAGTATTAATTATAAATATTTATAATGACTAAAATTCATATTAGTCTTTGAGTTTCAATTTTATAATTGCTTTTAATGTTTTAGATACATGTATATCCGGTACTAAATTAGGTTGTACGGTTGGTATTTCATATGTATATTTAATATAATACCTATCAAACACATATAATGTTTTGCTCGATATTTGATATTTTCAATAAAAAATTAAAACGAAAATCAATTAGGTAATTAAAATTTGTAAAAAATGAAATGAAAAGAGTAAGAAAATTTTATATGTATATTCTGGATACCTATGACCGTCATCTTTATATTTAGTATTAATTGATATAATAAATATGCACTATATATTTTGTTTATCTTCCTCAATAGTTTGTTTATACTTTATTTCAACTCCTTATAAAGTGTCTGTGGTGCCAAATAAACCACAGCCAAATATTAGGCTAAGATTGCTTGAGAAAATAGCTAAAAAGCTTACAGAGATAATCTCACAGAGTTTAGCTCTAATGAATAAAAAATTGGATCCCTTTACAATCTCCTCTACCCCTTATTTATAAGAGGTATTTGGGGTCCTATTTCTATTTGGATTGGGACTCCTTATTTTCCTTGAATTCGGACTCCTTTTTGGGCTCAATCTCTTCTAGGGCTTGATCTCCTTTTATTTATTTGGCTTTAGGAATCCTTGTTTCAATAGGGGTTGGTCTTCGTTTTTCTACCGGGATTTGGAAATCCTTGGCCTGGTATGATTAGTCTTCCTTCTCGGATTTGGTGTTGGAAATCCGTGTTTAGTTAGGTAATCGTTTGGTGGGCTGGAGCGCTTCGGTTTGGATTCTACTTTACTCGGCCGAGTTGAACTTCATTGGGCCTTTTGACCATGTCGGTCGAGCTAGATTAGCACGTTTCTTGGGCCTTTGGCCCTCTTATTCGGTCGAGGGTAGCTTTTTGGGTACCCTCTCTATATTCGACCGAGCTTTTTTTTAGGGTACCCTTTCTGTTTTCGGCCGAGCTTGGCTTTAGGCTTTGGTTCCCTCTGCTTGCTCTTACCTTCGACTATGATACCTTATGGTCATTTTCCCACCACAGTAATCCCCCATTGCCATGGCTTGAATCTTTCGAGCATGACAATATCTGTCGTTATCTCGATCGAGTTTGGGCTTCCATTTGTTTTTATTTTCGGCCGAGGTTTCTGTGGTTTTCTTGGTGGGACACGTCAGCCCTGGCTGTCTTGTCTCAATTAGATTTGGCGGCTCTTCGATTGTTGTGCCCTAGATTTTCCATCATGGCTGCTCCTCGACTGCCGTGTTCAAGATTTGCCATCATGACGGCTCGCCTATATAAAGGTTGGTGGTTTACTTCTCTCTCTTAATTTCTTCACTTTCAAATCTTCTTTCTCTCTCTAGCTTCGAAGACCGTCTGCCTCCCTTGCCGGTTTCGACTTTCCGGCGGCGTTTCGAGGTCCTTTCTCCCACTTCCGGTCAAGGTTAGCCTTCCTTGCTCAGTTCTTTGTCGTTGTTGGTTTGTTTTACTTGTATTCTGGTTCTTGATAAGTTGCTAGGTTTGAATCTGTGTGTCTGTTCGTCTGCTTGGTTTGTTTTCCTTCCTCTCTCTCTTTTTTTTTATTTTTTTATTTTTATTTTTATTATCTACTTCGTTTGCCTTTGCTTTCTGTCTTTTTGTTTGTACTAACTTCGGTCGAGAGTCTCTAACCTGCTGCTTTTTCTCGGTCGATTGTAGATGTCTACTGATTCCATAGGCACATCTTCTTTCGGGGGTCTGACTTCAGAATTCTCGACCGCGGAGGACGCGGGCGAAGAATGTTCATCGGTCCGTAATTCACCGGCCGAGTCTAGCCCTCAGGGCATTCTGCCTCCTTTCTTTAATATTAGGAGCACCATGACTATGGACGAGCTGGAATCGGCCTTCTTTGCTTACAAGTTCCTTAGTTGGATTAGGGCTCGGTTGCCCGAGCCCGAGGAAAAGGTTGATGATATGTTGGCCGATGGTTGGGAGCCCTTCTACCTTCGTCATTTCAAAATAGGGCTTAGGTTTCCAATCATGGGATTGGTCGAAGAGTTGTGTACTTGGTGCCAGATTCATCCAAGTCAGCTAACTCCCATGACTATTAGGCTTCTCCTGTGCGTCGACCGTTTGAAGGAGAAGTACAACTTAGAGTTTACGGTCGAAGATTTTTTCTACTCTACTTTGTGAAATGCGAGAATCCCGAGTTTGGGCGGTATGTGTTGAATGCTCGGTCGAATGCCCAGCTCTTGGTCTTAGGTTTTTCTTCTAACGAGACCAAGTGGAAGGACAAGTACTTTTTTGTTAAAGGGGTGACCCGTTTGTTAAAGGGGCTGGGTTATCCTCCATACTGGCGGGACTCTTGTAGGTTTTTTTTTTGGCGAGTTTGATCTTGTTCTGACTGCTTTTCTTTTCAGCGAATTTCGGAACGAAGAATTGCAGGTCTTCTCCTCGGGCGCGTGTTAGGAGCGAGGCTATTTTCTCTTTATCGGCCGAGTCTCGTGATTACAGGACGCTTTTGGGTGAGTTGTCCGTCAGTCGTCTTTGGGCTTTCACTAGAACAAGTAAGTTGTTTGTGTCGTGTTTCAAGTTCCTTCGATTGAACTTTACTGACGTTTGTCTTTTCAAAATTATCCGACTACGTGATGTCCAAGCCTGAGGGTCAGAGAGCTTTGGCCATACGGGCCATCATGCGTCAGATCCAGGCGAAGCAAGAGAAGGCCCATGCATCCGGTTCTGCTGGGAATAAAGGGCCGGTCAAAGAACGATCTGAGCCGGCCGCCGATCCTGTCCGTCCTCCAAGTCCTGTTCCTTCGGTGGCTGCTGAGGCTTCTCGCCCGGCAGTTTCAGAGGGTTCTCAGAAGCCTTCTCGCCCCCCCGGTTTTGAAGGAGAAGCGGCCGATGACGGGTGGCGTGGCGCCGGCCAAGAAGCGGACCAAGCATGTTGGTCAAAAGCCTCGGGGCGATGGTCGTCATGTGATTGACTTCTCAGGGGATTCTTCTACTAGGGAGATATCGGCCGAGATGATTGCGGCCGCGGATGGTTTCTTCTTTCCCCAGGACGAGGAGTGGTTGGAGTCCTTGTCCTTTACAAAGTTCTACGAGATGTCTATCTCGAGCCTTTATAGGGTAAGTTCGTCTCTTGTTTGTTCTCTTAGGTGGTTCCTTTGCTTACCTTCTTTATCTTCAGGGGCTCCAAGGGGCGGTTGGTATGCGCAAGCATTTCGGCCCTGTTTTGCGGGATAGGCGGGCTCTTGAGGCTAAGTATTAGTCTGCCTCGGCCGAGTTAAAGGCGGCTCAGGATGACTTGGGCAAAACAGTGGCTCAATGTGCTGAGGCTGTCAGCCGAGTTGAGAGGGTGAAGGCTCATAACGCTAGGCTAGAAGCCTCGATTGCTTCGAAGGATGCGGAGCTAAAGCGCCAAGCGGCGGAGTTGGAGGAGTTGAGGGCGGCGAAACAAGCCTCACTCGGTCGAATAGAGGAGCTCGAGAGCCGCATTGAGAGCCTTACCATTGAGGCAGCCCAAACCGAAGTCGTGATCAGGTCATTTTCTTTGGAGCAGGTCATCAAAGGGTCTTTGACTCCTGAGTCTGCTCAAAAGGAACTGGACGCATTGGCTACTCTTCGTGAGGAGAGTTGAGCGAGTATCGTGTACCTTTTTCGATCTTTTGTGTACTCGTTGTAACCCCCCCTTTTTGATTAATGAAATTTCTATCTTTCCTTGTACTTTGTGCTGAATTTGTTTGTGAGGGGTGTAATCCCCCAGCTGTTTAATTGCAATTTAAGCATATTATTTCTACGCTCGCCGTTCTTGATTCATTTAGGGTTTCGTGGCTGTAGTTCGGTTGATTCTGGCCGAGACGTGTTTTATTTGATATTTGTTGATCTTTTCGACCGATCTGCTTCAAGGATTTCCGGGTTGCCCTTTGGGTAGTTTTTGCTCTTTGAGCGGTTGGTCTTCGCCCGAGACCCTCCAGATTTACCGGGGGCTTGCCTTTGGCAATTTTTGGGTTGCCCTTTGGGCAGTTTTTGCTCTTTGAGCGGTTGGTCTTCGCCCGAGACCCTCTTGATTTACCGGGGGCTTGCCTTTGGCAATTTTCGGGTTGCCCTTTGGGCAGTTTTTGCTCTTTGAGCAGTTGGTCTTCGCCCGAGACCCTCCAGATTTACCGGGGGCTTGCCTTTGGCAAATTTCGGGTTGCCCTTTGGGCAGTTTTTGCTCTTTGAGCAGTTGGTCTTCGCCCGAGACCCTCCAGATTTACCGGGGGTTGCCTTTGGCAATTTTCGGGTTGTCCTTTGGGCAGTTTTTGCTCTTTGAGCAGTTGGTCTTCGCCCGAGACCCTCCAAATTTACCGGGGGCTTGCCTTTGGCAATTTTCGGGTTGCCCTATGGGCAGTTTTTGCTCTTTGAGCAGCTGGTCTTCGCCCGAGACCCTCTAGATTTACCGGGGGCTTGCCTTTGGCAATTTTCGGGTTGCCCTTTGGGCAGTTTTTGCTCTTTGAGCAGCTGGTCTTCGCCCGAGACCCTTCAGATTTACCGGGGGCTTGCCTTTGGCAATTTTCGAGTTGCCCTTTGGGCAGTTTTTGCTTTTTGAGCAGCAGGTCTTTGCCCGAGACTCTCCAGATTTACCGGGGGCTTGCCTTTGGCAATTTTCGGGTTGCCCTTTGGGCAATTTTTGGCAATCCATAAGTCGTTGAGTAGTGGATGAGATAAAAAGGCTATTTTATTGCACTGAGGTGGGGCCCTGTTAAAAACCCCTTTCGGGGAGAAGAGTGCCCGTTATTACAATTATCATACTGTTTTCAAAATTGGTACCTTTTAAGGTGATGTATGTTCCAGCTATGCTCTATCTCCTTCCCTTCTTTTGTGAGCAGCTTGTAGGACCCTTTTCCGGATGCTCGTCCCACTTGGTATGGTCCTTCCCAGCTTTCGGCCAGTTTTCCATGGGCTTGATTTCTCGTATTTTGGAATACCCTTCTGAGTACCCAATCTCCAGGTTGGAAGGCTCGTGCCTTGACTTTTTTGTTGTACTGCCTTGCTATCCCCATTTGGTATTCGGCTATTCCTCGCTGTGCGCTATTTCTTTTTTCATCCGAAGTATCTCTCTCGAAAGCTAGGACTTGTTCATTGGCCTTTCCATTTAGTCTTTCTTGTGGTGATAGGATTTCCGTTGGGAGTACTGCTTCTGTTCCGTATACCATTGAAAAAGGGGTTTGCAATGTTGAAGTTCTGGGGGTTGTTCTGAATGCCCAGAGGACTTCGGGAAGGGCTTCGGGCCACAATCCTTTGGCTCCTTCCAGTTTTTTCTTAAGTGAGTCTACCACTGCCTTGTTGGATGCTTCGGCTTGACCGTTGGCTTGGGGGTACCTTGGGGTCGAGTATGTAAGTCTTATGTTTAGCTGGTTGTAGAACTCTTTCAGAGTCTGCGCTATGAATTGGGGGCCGTTATCAGTGATAATTTCTCTTGGTATGCCGAATCTGCAGACGATGTGTTTCCAGATGAATTTTTGTACTTCTTGCTCTCTGACTCTTTCTAGTGCTTCAGCCTCTATCCATTTTGTGAAGTAGTCGGTTACCATCAGTATATATCTTTTTTGACCTTGTGTGGATATCGGGAAAGGCTCGATGATATCCATCCCCCATTTGTCAAATGGCTATGGAGAGGTGATGCTGTGTAAATTTCCGGCGGGAAGGTTGGAGTAGTTGGCATGTCTTTGGCATTTGTTGCACTTTTTTACAAGTTCGGCCGCATCTGTCTTCATGGTTGGCCAGTAGTACCCGGCTCTGTGCGCCCTGAACGCTAGGCTTCTTCCTCCGGAATGGTTTCCAGCTGGTCCTTCATGGAGTTCTTTCAACACTAGTTCGGCTTCAGGGAGGGAGATGCAGTTTAGGAAGGGACCGCTTATGGATCTTTTAAAAAGTAACCCTCCGATGATGCAAAATCTGGCAGCCTGGGCTCGTAGCTTCCTAGCCTCTGCCTTGTCTTCAGGTACTTGATCATGATTGATGTAGCTGATGATTGGGGTTCTCCAATCACTTCATTCTATGGCCAAGGCTTCTTCGTATTCGATGGCTGCTTTGGGAAGGAAGGCGTATACAATTGGTCCCGTCGGCTCGTCTTTATGCATTGAAGCTCCGAGGTTTGCCATAGCGTCGGCCCTTTCGTTTTCTTCTCTTGGGACCTGTTTTATTGTGGCCTTTTGGAAGCGATTCATAAGATCTTTGGCTATCTTCAAATAATTGGCCATCTTTTCGTTTCGGGCCTGGTATGTACCGTTTATTTGATTTACCACCAGCTGGGAGTCGCATTTAATCGTCAAATTGTGCGCTCCACTTTCTTTCGCCATTCTTAACCCTGCGATAAGGGCTTCGTATTCGGCCTCGTTGTTGGTGGCTGGAAATTCGCATCGAATTGCTTGAAGTATTGGGGGTAGATTTGGGGGCCTGAGGTATACGCCTAGACCGCTGCCACTTTGCCTGCTAGCCCCGTCTACTTCTAGTATCCATTCATCTGTTGAGGGTGTTATTAGTTGGTTAATATTGACCGAGGCTGTTTCGGCCGGTGGAGCTTCGAAGTCAGCCATGAAATCTGCCAGCGCTTGAGATTTGATCGCTTTCTTTCCTTCGAAGGATATGTCGTGCTCGCTAAGTTCTAGAACCCATTTCATTAATCTTCCGGATCTGTCGGGGGAGTGGATTGCGCTTCGAAGGGGTAGCGCGGTTATGACCGCGATTGGATGCCCTTGAAAGTACGCCCGATGTTTCCTCGCAGCGAAAATAAGACTTAGAATGGCTTTTTCCAGGGTAGGATATCTGGTTTCGGCCGATGTTAGAGTCTTGCTTGCAAAGTACACTGGTTGCTGTTTTCCCCCGATTTCTTTGACCAGAACAGCGCTTACTGCGATCTCTGAGTGTGCCAGGTATAAATAAAGTTTTTCGCCCTCTTCTGGTTTTGCCAAGAGCGGGGGGCTGGTCAAGAAATCCTTGATATCGGCTAAGGCCTTGCTGCATTTTTCGGTCCATTCAAATTCTTTGGACTTTTTAAGAGCCTCGAAGAAAGGCTGGAATTTTTCCGAAGCCTTAGGGATGAACCGAGTTAGCGCGGCTAGCCTTCCCGTGAGTTTTTGTACGTCCTTCTTGCTCCGAGGTTCTGCTATGTTCAGGATGGGTCTTATCTGATCCGGATTGGCCTCGATCCCCTTCTTCGTGACTAGATAGCCTAAGAATTTCCCTACTCTTACCCCGAACTGACATTTTGTGGGGTTGAGCTTCATGTTATATTTTCTGAGTGTCTCGAAAGCCTGGCTCAAATGGATGGTGAGCCGCGTCCTCGGATTTAACCAGCATGTCGTCGATGTAGACTTCCATGGTTTTTCCCAACTTGTCAGCGAACATCTTGTTCATGAGCCTCTGGTATGTAGACCCTGCGTTTTTTTAGGCCGAAAGACATTACTTTGTAACAGTAGATCCCCCTCTCCGTGATGAATGCAGTTTTTTCTTGATCGTTGGGATGCATCAAGATCTGGTTGTAACCTGAATAGGCATCCATGAAGCTCAACATCTCGTAGCCCGCAGTTGCATCGATGGTGAGGTCGATATGTGGCAGCGGGAATGGATCTTTTGGGCACGACTTATTCAGATCTGTGAAGTCTATGCAGATCCTCCATTTCCCATTCTTTTTCTTGACGACTACCACATTAGCAAGCCAGTCCGGGTATTGGACTTCTCTGATGGACCCGTTTGCGAGGAGTTTTTCGACCTCTTCGTTGATAATTTTGTTTCTTTCGGGGGCAAACCTTCTGCATTTCTGCTTGACTGGTTTTGCGCCTTCTTTCACGTTCAGCTCGTGGGTTATGATTGCTGGGTCGATTCCAGTCATATCTTCATGTGACCAGGCAAAGCAGTCCTGGTTGGCTTTGAGGAAGCCTATCAGGTTTTCCCGTTCCAAGCCTTCTACTGAGGCCCCAATCTGCACCGTTCTCGCCCCCTCCTGGTCCAGGGGGACTTCATCTACTTCGTCTTCGGCCGGGCTTCGGGGTGCGTTCGGCCGAGACGTTTATTGCTATTCCTCAACCCCCTTTTGCTTTAAGCAGTTGGCGTAGCATTCCTTGGAGGAGCTTTGTTCACCCTTTATCTGTTTTATCCCTCGTGGGGTTGGGAACTTGATAAGTTGGTGATATGTAGATGGGATTGCCTTCATATCGTGTATCCAGGGTCTTTCGAGTATTACGTTGTAAGCGGACCTCGAGCTTATCACGAGAAAGGTTGTGTGCAGATTGATTCCTTCTGTGAACACTGGTAGTTCGATCTCCCCGATTGTCGAGGTGGCTTTACCATCGAAGGCGATAAGGGAGACGGCCTTTCTTCGCATCATCCTCTCGTCCAGTTGCATATTTTTGAATGTTTCGAGGAATAGTATGTTGGCCGAGCTTCCGTTATCCACCAATACTCTCTTTACAGTTAAGTTTGCTATCGAGATTTTGATCACTAATGCGTCGTGGTGCGGCGCATTGACCCCATTGGCCTCTTCTTCTGTGAAGGTGATAGAGTAGTTATTGGTTGTGGGTCCGTCTCTAATGCTATATATGCTGAGGGAGTTTCTCAGTTTTCTCTTTGCTGCCGAGCTTGTTAGTCCGCATATGTCGGATCCCCCGGCTATCATGTTGATCACCCTTTCTTCTTTCGCATTCGCAATTGGGACCGTCTTTGGAGATCGGCGATTCTTATCGGCCTCGGCCGCGATTTCTCGCCCCTTTTCGGATAAATATTCCCGTAAGTGGCCTGCTTTTATTAGCTCGGCTATTTCTCTCTTGAGGGTCCAACAGTCATCCGTGTTGTGGCCATGGTCTCCATGGAATTGGCAGTATCGGGATTTACCTTTCCATGCTCCTGCGGGGTTCGCTGGCTTGTCAGGCCATCTGACTCTGTCTCCCATTCCTTTAAGAATTGTAAGGGTTTCTCTTGTGGGAATGGTGAGTGGATAAGGTAGTAGTTCTTTTCTCCTTCGGCCGTGTTCGGAGTAATCTGGCCTTGAAGAATTATGGCCGGTATAATCCGGTCTGGACAGGCCGCTGCTGTTAGTCTCCTTGAAGTTGTTCCTTGGCCTTTCTGTTCGGCCGAAATTTCCAGTACTGTTTTGGCCGCGGGAGCTTGGCTTATTCTGGGAGCTTTTGTGATTTTTGGGTTGGAGTTCCTCCTCATACTCCATCGCGTCTTCGGCTCTTTCCAAAACGTCTTCGAAAGTGCGAGGTTTGATCAGTTTTAGGCTTTCGTAGAACTTGGAGGTCTTCAGCAAGCCTTTGATGAAAGCTCTGGTGGCGCTCTTGTCTCGGCAGTCGGGGATGACCATTTTGATTTCTTTGAACCTTCTGACATATTGTCTTAGACTTTCAGCACTTCCTTGTTTTAGATCATACAAATCATCTACGTCTTTCTCCTTCTTCCTGCTATCCGAGAATTGGTTCACGAATTTGGTGACCAGTGATGAGTATGACTTGATGCTTTTCTCTGGCAGAGCCGAATACCACCTCTGGGCGGTCCCCGTCAAGGTGGAACCGAAACTTTTGCACATAATTGCTTCCATATCCTCTTCTGGGATATTGCAGGTTCCCATGCGATTTTTGTATCCGGCGATATGATCTTCAGGGTCTGTTGTTCCGTCGTATGGTCTCATGTTTGGAATTGAGAACCTTTTGGGCATCTTTGTTTCTAGGATCCAAGATGTGAAGGGCATGTCGGAGTATCGCATTGTTGACGACCTCATTGTGATTCTTTTTCCCGAAGTTCTTTGTACTAGGTCTTTGAGTTCTTTGATTTTCCGATCGTGGCGTCTCTCTCGGTCTTTACGGGTGGATTTAGGGCCTATGGTCTCTTAATCGGAGCTGCTCGAATCACGTTGGTCGATGTTTTTACAGCTTTCTGTCGACCCGTCACTTTCTTCTGATGTTCCTCTACCGGAGTCTTCAAAGTTGAGCTTGCGCTTCCGGAGGGGCGAGTATTTCCGGCTTGATTGCCGGGTTTTCTCTTTGGTGGACTTCCTTCTCGATTCCGCTTCTTTTTTCCATTGCTCCTTCTCTTCTTCAGCTTTCTTCAACCTCTCGTTCAAGATTGCCAGCTGTTCCTCTGGCGTTTTTGGAACTTGATCTTCTACATTGATGGTATCAGGGTTCATTGGAGCCATGTCTAATAAGAGCAGGTGTGGACTGTAACTTGAATTTTGAATTTTCAACCTTAACTTTGTGTGTGAGGTTCGAGCCCCACGGTGGGCGCCAAACTGTGGTGCCAAATAAACCACAGCCAAATATTAGGCTAAGATTGCTTGAGAAAATAGCTAAAAAGCTTACAGAGATAATCTCACAGAGTTTAGCTCTAATGAATAAAAAATCGGATCCCTTTACAATCTCCTCTACCCCTTATTTATAGGAGGTATTTGGGGTCCTATTTCTATTTGGATTGGGACTCCTTATTTTCCTTGAATTCGGTCTCCTTTTTGGGCTCAATCTCTTCTAGGGCTTGATCTCCTTTTATTTATTTGGCTTTAGGAATCCTTGTTTCAATAGGGGTTGGTCTTCGTTTTTCTACCGGGCTTTGGAAATCCTTGGCCTGGTATGATTAGTCTTCCTTCTCGGATTTGGTGTTGGAAATCCGTGTTTAGTTAGGTAATCGTTTGGTGGGCTGGAGCGCTTCGGTTTGGATTCTACTTTACTCGGCCGAGTTGAACTTCATTGGGCCTTTTGACCATGTCGGTCGAGCTAGATTAGCACGTTTCTTGGGCCTTTGGCCCTCTTATTCGGTCGAGGGTAGCTTTTTGGGTACCCTCTCTATATTCGACCGAGCTTGTTTTTTAGGGTACCCTTTCTGTTTTCGGCCGAGCTTGGCTTTAGGCTTTGGTTCCCTCTGCTTGCTCTTACCTTCGACTATGATACCTTATGGTCATTTTCCCACCACAGTGTCCATTTTATTTTAAATTATATATATATATATATATATATATATACTTTTACATGATTTTCGTGCTGGTTGTGTTTGAAAACCATGATTCGATTTGAATATAAAGAATTTAATTTCATCATAGCAAATTCTTGAATTTGAATTGCAATATGGTGTTTGGGAATTTTTTAAATTTGAATTTCAAAACTCAAATTAAAATATTTGTTTAAAAAAATAAATGATTTAATTTCATAATTTATATTACAATAATTTTAATAACAAATAATTGAACTATTAAAATAAAATAAATTTCATCCGTACCTAGAAATTAGAATCTTAAGAATAAAATTCACCCATACCTAGAAATTAGAATTTTAAAAAAAAAAAATTAAAAAAATAAAAAGGGAAGACTTTAATGGTAAAATTAATGAGGAGGGAGATGATGAATTTATTGAATTACATACTTTAAGGGTAAATTTAAAATTTAAGTTAAAAATGCAAACTATGAATTGGGATGAAATCCATGCAAGTATTCAGCACATACCATTTTATATAAATTGAGAGTGCATTAAATTTAAGGAATGATATATAAGTAGGTCAATTCAACTAAGTTGGTATGATTTTTATTTATTTTATTTTGAATTAATGAAGGAATTTTTTTTTTTTTTTTTTTTTACTATATGATATTAGAATAAATGGTTCTCGATATATTAAAGTAAACGTCTTAATGAATTTTTTAATAGGTCAATTCAATTTAACATTTATATTTGATTTTAATTGCTTTTAAATACTTTATCATTTTTAACACTTTAAGAATTATATAAATATATGTTTATAAGTAATTAACTGGTTGACACTAATTAAAAATATTTTAATTGGTACACATTTTAACAAAATATAATTTTGTAATAATTTAAAAGAAAACCAAATTAAATATTTAAAAAAAAATAAATTTGAAGCCATTTATTTTGTAATTTTATTAAATAAAAGTGATTGGTACATTCATTAAGTAAATGTTAAGAATCAAACCGGTAACAATTTGTTATAATATAAATTTTTAAAAAACAATGTTGTTTGATTTTGTAGTTTTTATAATAACTTTAATCTTATAAATATATACACATTTATTAAATTATTATACTTCTCAGGTTCGAATGTCCTCCGTCAAATATTTTAACCTTTTATTTTGTAATAGTAAAGATTTTAACAAGTTTGATTTTTTCATTTATAATAATAATTATATATATGTATTCAAATTCTAATTTAATTAGACTAAATTAGTCATACATGCAAAATGAGTCAAATAAATAAACTTAGTTTTATTTTAAGTATTGTCATATTGATCAATAAATATTATTTATTTAAATATATGTAATTTTTTTTTCATTAGTCATATTTATTAAAATTACTATGATAATTATGAACAATTTTTCATGATAATAATTATTATCAACATTTTTAATATGATATAAATGATATTTCAATACAAAATAATATTAAATTAAATTTAATAATTCTTTAATATTCATTTATTTTTTAATTATTTTTAATGGGTTAAAGTTTTTACCAGACGCCACCAGACGCACCATACTTAATTGATATAATTGAAGTCATTAAAAAAAATCAAATATGATGTTCATTTCTTTTTTATTATTTAATCATAATTATTAAACATTTTATCTCATAACTTGGATTTATAATTTCTAATAATCAAATAAAATTTTTTATTTATTAATTTTTATTTGAATAATTTATAAGTTATAAAAATTAATATGATGTAGAAAAATAATATTACAATTTTAAGATAAATAATTGCATAGAATATGCTTATATTTTTCTAATATAAAATTGAGTTTCATGATACATTTTACTTTATAATTTTTCAATTTATTTTTAAATATTTTTTGTGTAATTAGAATTTATTATTTAAAAAAAAAACTAAAAAATTACATAAATACATATTTTATTTATTTATTTATTTTTTCCAAATTAAAAAGTATATTTACAATATAATATACTAACCATAAAAATTATAAAAATATATTTCATATTTTATATTAAATAAAAAAAATTACATAAATATTTAAAAATTTACAAACCACACAAAGCGCAGGTAAATTCACTAGTTTATAATAGAAAAGGTTTTTAACTTCATAAATTAATTTTGAATTTAAAAAATGAATATCATTAGTTTACAAATGTGAAAAAGTAATAAAAGAATTAGAAACCCTAAAGCAGATATAATAGAAGAACATTCAAAACAAAAGCTAGAGTCTGCTTTCAGAGGGTTAGGGAAAAAAATGTCTTCAACTTCAAACGCTCAACAAAGTCACGAGGTTGCTAAAGATTTAACACATCCACTTTGGATATTTGTTATCAAAGATGAAAAGAAGTCAGAAGCTTGTGGTAATGTTCGATGGTAATATAACTTATGTTTGAAATTTTATACAAGCTTGTATATCAGAGCGAAAGCCTATTTGTTAAAAATAAAAGGTGTCACAGTTGGAGTTTGTAACAAAATCTCTGCATCAAGTTTATTTGAATTACAAAAACTAGGCAGTGAAGCATATGAGAGAAACAAGTCTACAACAACAAAGGTACCTCTTTCTCTTTCTAATTTTAGTTTGAATGATGCACAAATAGCTTTTATGAAGAAGAGAAAAACAGGAATGATGGTCAACTTGAGAAAACGTTTAATAAACAGTGTAGGGATCAATTAGATGCTGAAATTGCTAAGATGTTCTACTTTAGAGGCTTGCACTTAATTTGACAAGAAATCCATATTATAGAAGTTCTTATAACTTTTTTGCTAATCACTCTCTTTTAAGTTACACCCCTCCAAGTTATAATGTCATGGTAACAACGTTTTTACAAAAAGAAAAGGTAAATATTCATAGATTTTTATCTTTAACTAGAGCAATGTGGAGTTAGAAAGGAGTGAGTATTATTAGTAATGGATGAAATGACTCACAAAAAAGACCACTTATTAATTTTATGGTAGTAAGTGATGGACAAGCAATGTTTTTGAAAGCTGTTGATTATTCTGGTAAGATAAAAGATAAATTTTTCATTGCTAATTTGGTAAAAGAGATGATTAGTAAAATAGGGCATGAAAAGGGGATTCAGTTTATTATAAATAATGTTGCAAATTTCAAAGGTGCAAGCCAAATAGTTGAAAGTTTATATCCTACCTTGTTTGGACACCATGTATGGTCCATACTCTTAATTTGGAATTAAAGAATATTTGTGCAACAAAGAATATAGAGAAAAATCAATTGGCTTATGAGGAGTCTAGTTGGATCACTGAGATTGCAACAGATGTTTAACTTATCAAGAATTTCATCATGAACTATGGTATGCAATTAGCTATCTTTAATGAATTTGTTGGTTTGAAGTTTGTTAATGTAGCGGAAACTCGTTTTACTTCTGTCATTGTGATAATCAAACGTTTTAAGTTTGTAAAAGGTGGACTTCAAGTAATGGTGATTAGTGATAAGTGGTATTGTTGTAGAGAAGATATTTTGGAGAAGGCTAAGTTTGTCAAGGATGAAATCCTAGATGATATTTGGTGGGATTCTATAGATTAAAATATTATCTTTTACAAGTCATATATATGAAATTATTAGATTTTATGATACAAATCGCACATGTCTACATTCAGTGTACGATATGTGGGACACCATGATTGAAAGAGTAAAGATTGTTATATATATTAAGGAAAGAAAGAGAGAAAATGAGAGATCTTACTTTTATGATGTGGTTTATAAAACTCTCATTGATAGGTGGAACAAAAACAATATACCATTACATTGCTTGACATGCCCTCTAAATCCAAGGTAAATTTTAAATTTTCATCTTTAAATTTTTTTTAGCTATTTATTTAAAGTGATACATGATTATAACTTGAATATTTTGGTTGTCTTTAGGTATTAGGCTTCTAGAGGATTCAAAACGAGTTCCTCCTTACAAGGATGCTGAAGTTTCCAAAGAAAGGATAAAGTGTTTCAAAAAATATTTTCCTAACTCGGAAGAACGCAACAAGGTAGTCTTACAATTTGATAGTTTTATTGATAGATCAGAGAGTTTGGTGAGTTGGATTCTATCTCTAATAGGTACAATATGGATCCTAATAATTGGTGGTTGCTACATGGTTCAAATGCACCTATGCTTCAAAATCTTACTTTAAAACTACTTGTGCAACCTTCATCACCATCTTGTGCAGAAAGAAATTGGAGCACTCACTCATTTGTGCATTCATTGAGTAGGAACAAAATGACTTCTTAAAGATTCGAGGATTTAGGTTATATCCACAATAACTTGCGTTTATTATCAAGAAAATCTAAATCTTATTTAAAGGGTGAGACCAAGATGTGAGACATTGGAGGAGATAAATTTGATTCACTTGAAGGTGTTCGACTACTTGAAGTTGCTACATTATCACTCATGAACCTAAGTTAGAGAGTGTTGTTTTTAATGATTAGGAGAAAGTTGTAGTTGTGCAAATCTTGATGAGTGAGGAAATGAAAATTAATTATAAATGTTATTTTTTCCCTAATATTTAAGTTCCTCTATGGTTAGGATTATTATTTTCTTATATTTTATTTTGTGAATAAAATTAAGGGTTAATCCCAAAAAACCACCGCATGTTTGTCAATTTCTCCAAAAAAATACAACAGTTTGAATTTTTTCCATTTTCCCACTTTTCGGCTACTTAACAGATTGTTACTATTCAGTCAAGGGCGTTTCAGTAATTTAATAATTTTTAAAAAATAAAATATATAATAAATTTTAAAAAAATCTTTTTTTTCCTTTTCTTTATTTTTCTATTTTTTTTCCTTCTCCCTGTTTCTCTTCTTCATCTCCCTTCCTCCTCTGTCTTTTAACCCCTTACAACGCAATTCCCAAATTGAAAACAAACCAAAACCCTCCACCAATTCCCAAAATGAGAACAAACCAAAACTCTAAACCAGACTTTAAAAAAATTGAAATTATCACCACCATCCACCAAAAATCAAAGCGATATATACTCATCGGTGACCTCGTCCACAACAACAATACCAACATGCCCGCAATTTGTTCGCAAGGATTTGCAATTTCGAACATGTGGAATAGCACTGCCGACTTACACCATACGCCGGTAAATCAAGTTTCATTCATCTCCACCTCCGTTATACAACGGTCAATCAAATCTCATCCATCTCCTCCATCTATGTATATGTGAAATAAAAAGACAGACGAGGAGAGAGAAGCAGGAGGAGAGAAAGAAGAAGAGAAGAGAGGGGAGAAGAAAAAAAAAAGAAAAATATTGTGATGGATTGTCTGAGAAGAAGATCAGATCTGAATGGTTGTTTGAGAAAAAACAGATTCGATAGAAAAAGAGAAAAATTGAAAAAGAAAAAATAGTAGAAAAGAAAAAAAAAATTATTTTAGAATTTTTAAATATATATTTTTTAAAATTATAAAATTACTGTAATGTCCTTGACTGAACAGTAAATCATGATGTTAGTAATAAAATAGTGGGAAAATGGGAAAAATTCAAACTGGTTTTTTTTGAAAATTATCAAACTTGCGGTAGTTTTTTTTAGGATTAACCCTAAAATTAAATAAGATATTTTATTTTCAAAAATTTCATATTATATATAATATTATATTATCACACGTATGTATCTTAATTTCAAGTAATCATATTTGAATCAATATTTGTATTTAAATATTTTGTGAATCAAATTGAATAAGATATTTTATTTCCAGAAATTTTATATTATACTTAATATTATCCTAATTTCAATTTCAAGTAATCATATTCGAATCGGTATCCGTATTCGGATGCCAAATGAGACTCGAGACAACGTTCTATTATCAGCTGATAGAAGTATACTGGAGCCATATGATTCAGTCCAATTCAAAATTCAACGTGTGATTTTCCGGTGATGAGTTCTATTTTTACTTTTTTATTTGGTTTTGATTTGAACCATTTGATTTCTCCCAGTATGTTTGTTCGGTGTTTGTTCGGTGTTTCTTGCTGTTTGAGGTTCCCATGTCAATCAAACTCTGGTTTGAGAAAGCTTGCTGTGAACTTGATCCACTTTTTGACTGATAATCAATGAAACTTGTCTGATTAGCATTATCAAAAGCATAAATCTGCATCAATTCCTGAAATCTCTTACTATATTACAACACATAACATTCTAGACAACAACATAGTTTATTAATATTTAATCACAAGCTATATATATATAAACATATATGTCTCAGACCAGTGCTGCATTTTTGTCGACATCATTACAATCAGCAACAGCAAGGCTTCTCTGAACACTCTTGTAAGAATATCTTCTAGCCAACAGAACAAAGATGAACAAATTGACAGTAACAATCGCAGCCAACAGCAAGTAAAAGTAATCCAATCTACTACTGTTAATATTCTTACCAAACCAGCTCCGTCCTGTTTTCTCTGTAACGTCATCAACAACTGTAATCAACATACTGCTAAGGAAATTCGCCGCACCGAGGACACTTAAATAGAAAGCAATCCCTAAGCTTCTCATTGAATCCGGAACCTGATCGTAGAAATATTCCTGTAAACCAACCAGAGTGAACCCATCTCCGAACCCAATTATCAGAAACTGTGGAGCTAACCAGAATACACTCATTGATAGTGATCCTTTTACAGGGTCCTTTTCAACTAAGTGAAGTCGTTTTCTCTCAACCAAAGCTGCAACTACCATTGTAGTGATTGAGAATATCATTCCGATTCCGATTCTCTGCAGGATTTTGATTCCTCTTTCGTTTCCGGTTGCTTTTCGTAAGACGGGTACTAGGATTTTCTCGTAGATGAGTACGGAGATGATCATTCCGATTGCGGATAAAGCGAAGATCGAAGCTGGAGGGATAACAAAGTTTCCGATTTTTCGGTCTAGAGTTGTGCATTGTTTGATGAAGAATGTTGCGGTCTGTGATACTGTTAATCCGAATGGTAATGTCGCTATCCAGATTGGAATCATGTTTAGTATTAGTTTCATTTCTTCTACTTTTGTCACTGTTGTTAGTCTCCATGGACTCTGCTTCTCTGCTGGCGTTTCCTTGTCTTCCAAGATTGCTGCTTTATCCAAAAACTTTAGCTTCCCGGTATGACACAACAGTCTCCCATGACCCTTATTGACTTCATAAAGCTCATCAGAATTGACAGGAGAATTCAACCTCCTCTTACGCACAGCGGCAACAACAACCTGCAACAATGGAGTCAAAGGACTACCACTCGGCACTCTGTACCGATACCACCGTCTTCCGACAATGAAAACAATCAAAGAACAAGACATAACCCCAGTTAAAACACCATCAGCAACACCCCAACCGAGATGATCTTGCACATAAACAATCACAGTCACACCTAACAAAAGACCAGAACACAACCCGAAATTCCACCAATTGAAAAACGACATCTTCTGCTTCCGTTCCTCCACATGATCGTCATCAAATTGATCGGCTCCAAAGCTCTCCAATGACGGTTTGTGTCCACCGGTTCCTATAGAAATCAAATACATCGCTAAGAAGAATATCACTTCGTGAACCTTTTTAGGCTCTTCACAGATATCTCCCCCACCGCAAGGTCGCAAACTCGGTACGAACCATGACAATGTTAACAGAACCAAACCCTGTTGAGCAAAAACCAAGTAATAAACAATTGAATTTAAAAAATTCATGAAATGGGTGTTTTTATACCAGTAAATAGACGACAGAGGAAGCGAAGACAGTCCAGAATCGACCGAAATAAGCGTCTGCAATGAAGCCACCGAAGAGTGGCATGAGAGTGGTGACACCAGCCCAGTAATTGACACTTCTAGCGGCTGTTTTCAGGTCCTGGTGGATTACTTTCGTCAGGTAAATAATCAAGCTTGTTGCGATTCCGAAGTAACTCAGTCTTTCACTGAACTCGATTGCTGTTGATGGAAAATGGTCAATGTCGTGAGAAATAGATAGGACATGGAAATGGAATTTAAATGGACCGACCAATAGTATATGTTTTTATTATTATGATAACATTATAGAGTGGTTGTTGTCAGTGGTGCAGAGACAATTTTGTGGGGAACAGCGAAATTGGTGGCTAGAGGAGAAAGTTTGTACACTAGGAAATATTAATTTGTTCCAATTTAGAATATTTTGTTTATTTACTATGTGGCTTAGTTTTGATTTTAAGTTATTTGGACTCTTTTTCGGCCAGATGTACGTTTTTAGATGTAATTGAAATAAATATAAATATTAATATTAATATTAATATTTATTAATTAAAAATATAAATAATAATTATGAGAATAAATTTTAAATTATTTTATTATAATATATTTTTTGAGGTTGACACATGAATTTGAATATTTATTTTGTGTATTAGATTTTTAATTATTTATTATTATAATATTTTTAATATTTTAATTTTAAATAATTTAATTTCTATAAAGGAATAAATACAAAAGTTAATTGGAAAAAAAATTAATTTTCCTTAAAAGAAGTGAGGTAGTATATAATTATTTGATAGTTATAAATAATTTTTCAAATCACACATTTAAATTATAAGCGAAATTTTGAAAATTTAAATTATTTAAAAATTTTAAAATAATAAATGAGATATTTTTTATTTAAAAATAAGTAAAAATTATTTTTTAAAATACTAATATTTCTCGTATTCTTCCAAATAAAAATTTTAATAGGGGTAGTTCCCTTCAAACCTTAGAAGGACTAGCTAGTTTAATGTATTATTATTATTATTATTCAAATGTTTTTGGTTTGGGATCCAAATTTTAAAATCAAATCTTA
The DNA here is from genome assembly GCA_031304145.1 of Cardiospermum halicacabum. Taxonomy (NCBI): domain Eukaryota; kingdom Viridiplantae; phylum Streptophyta; class Magnoliopsida; order Sapindales; family Sapindaceae; genus Cardiospermum; species Cardiospermum halicacabum. The sequence goes on from CM062392.1 coordinate 27,979,401, forward strand.
CTTTTTGTATTATTAAGCATATATATCTAATCCTACTTTTTTTCTAAACAATATATCTAATCCTACTTTTAGGATGATCAAATGTCGAATAATTATCGAATAATTTTTTTGAAACAATATATCTAATCTTATTATGATCAAATGTCGATTAATTGGCGAATAATTAGTGAAAGTTATATAAATTATTCCAAAAATTACTAGAATAATTAATGAAGGTTATATAAATTATTCCAAAAATAAATTAATTAATAAGGATGGTTAGTTGTTTATAGATTCCTCCTTCATTTCAATTTTATCTTTTTCCCTGATTTTAAAAAAAAATATCTAAATCAAATGAAATTAAAATTATATTCTTTTCTTTAAAAGAATTTATGGCATACAAAACCAGCAACCAGAGAAAAAGTGAAAAAGAAAGATGGTTACCAATGATGTAGAGAGAAGCAGTCCAGACACCAGTTCTGGAACGAAGAGGGATATTTCCTTTATGATCAACTGAGGAATCATAAACCCAAGTCTCTGAATCCACATCACTGCTCTTTTTCGACTCCATAACTCTCTTCACTTCTCTTTGTGTTTGTGATGATGATGATATATGAGGTTTAGCCGTGGACCTTATTATATAGGACAAAGAGTGAAGTAGTGGACGCCACTTTCAGAATAATTGTATAATTGTTGACTCAATATTACTTATAAGGAATCTATTATCAACCTCCTATATTATTATTTTTATATTTGGTGTAAAATTATATTTTTATAAATATATAGTCCACTATCATATTGTTTGGTTCTAAAATTATATGGGGCACTTTTGAAATAAACAGAGTCGTAGAAAACGGATCAAAAGCAAGATACAGAGAAGAGTGGTTTACTGAATGAGAAATACTATTAAGATTAATTTGAAAGTTCAGTGCAATATGAAACAACGGAAGCAACTATTTAAAAACTCATTCTACTGCATAATCCCTAGAATATCTCTAATAACATGAAGTGGTAGTTAAAGATAATGGTAACCACCCATTAGCTTAATAATAGCTATCCACTATCAACACTTATTTGACTTGGTAAAATAAAGCTAAATCAAATAAACAACTGACATAAGAAATAAAGAAAAAAAAAAACCACTAAGCTGCACTAATTTTTGACACTCCCCTTTAGTGCTGACTTAGGATCAACAACTCCTAATTTCTCTCGAAAGATCTCAAACTTAGACTTCAGCAGCGCCTTAGTAAATATATCAGCAACTTGGTCATTGGTGTGAACTCCTTTCAACGCAATCTCTTCATCCAAAACTTTCTCACGGATAAAGTGATGACGAACTTCGATGTGCTTTGTTCGACCATGGAAGACTGGATTAGATGCAAGTTTCACAGCACTTTCATTATCACATTTAATCTTCACAGCATAGTCCACTTGCACAAAATATCACCAATCAACCTTTTCAACCAAATGCACTCTTGAGCAGCAATTGTAGCAGCAACATATTCAGATTCAGTGCTTGATAAGGCAACAACAGGCTGTTTTTTACTACACCAAGATATCACAGCTGAACCAGTATTAAAACAATAACCTGATGTTGAGCGACGATCATTTGTATCTCCAGCCCAATCCGCATCTGTAAATCCACTAAGCAAAAACTCATTACTCTTTGTATATAAAAGACCATAATCAAGCGAACCTTTTATATACCGTAATATTCTTTTAGCTGCATCTAAATGGGGAACTCTTGGATCTTGCATAAACTGAGAAACAACACCCACAGAATATGAAATTTCGGGTCTTGTGATGGTTAAATAAATTAAACTTCCAACCAGTTGTCGAACTTTCTAGCATCCATTAATAGCTTCCCCACATCCTTTCTTAATTTGAGATTTGCTTCCATAGGAGTGCTCATTTCTTTTGACTCCCCCATACCAAAGCGATCCAAGAGAGCCTTTGCATATGCTTTCTGAGAAACAAAGTACCCATGTTTCGACTTTTCTACTTCCAAGCCAAGAAAAGCAATTAACTTCTCCCAAATTTTTCATTTCAAAGCGCACAGATAAACCATTCTTCAAACGAGAAATCTCACCTTCATCATTTCCGGTCATTATCATATCATCAACATATAACAATACTAATATATGAACCTTTGATTCTAATTTTATAAATAAACTAGAATCTGAACCAGAAACTTTAAATCCACAAAAGATGAGATATTGTGCAACTTTACCATACCAAGCACGAGGTGCTTGCTTCAAACCATAGAGTGCTTTCTTCAATCGGCAAATGATTTGGAAATTGTGTAGATACAAACCCTTGAGGCTGCTCCATAAATACTTCTCGATCCAATTCACCATAGAGAAATGCATTTTTCACGTCGAGTTGCCACAACTTCCAACTTTTGAAAGCAGCAAGGGAAAAAATTGATCTCACTGTCACCATTTTCGCTACGGGACTAAATGTTTCTTCATAGTCTAGCCCATAACTCTGAGAAAAACCACGAGCAACTAATCGAGCTTTAAACCTCTGAATTATTCCATCTGAATTTTTCTTCAATCGGAAAACCCATTTACAAGTGATAGGCACACACTTTGCTGGTTTTGAAACTAACTCCCAAGTTTCATTTTTGCTTAAAGCTTTCATCTCATCCTCCATTGCTCTTTCCCAGTTTGGTAAACCTTTTGCCTCTTCATAGCTAATTGGTTCTTCTCCATTTAACATTCCTGTGAAGAAACATGAGGTTATAGTGCAATAATTTAATTCTACCTCATAATCTCGAAGATAGTCAGGTTGCCTTATTTCCCTTGTTGCTTCGAACAACTTGTTCATTGTTTCCAGCTCCTTCAATGTTTTGTACAGAAGTTGAATCTTCTTCCTCACCAAAAACAACTTGCATAATTACTTCTGGAAAAATTTGCTCCAAACTACTTTGGTCAGCAGCGAACTTCTGAGTAGGAAATGGAGATGATATTTCATCAAAAACCACATCTCTAGAGGTAGTAACTTCTTTGTTTCTGGATTCATACACCTCCAACCCTTTCTGTAAGCATCATAGCCAACAAATACACACTTTTTCGCTTTCGAATCAAGTTTGGTTCTATTAGATTTTGGAACGTGAACATAACAAATAGAACCAAACACTCGAAAGTAATTCACACTAGGCTTCACATCATATAAAATCTCAAATGGTGATTTTTGTGTACCTGGCCATGGAGGTAATCTGTTTACTACATGAGAAGCGCATTGAATAGCCTCCGCCCACAACTCCAAAGGAAGGTTTTTATCATATAGCCAAGAAAGACTCATTGAAGTTAAATAACCAAGCTTTCTTTCTGAAACTCCATTTTGCTGAGGAGTGTTCGGACATGTTAACTGACGAAGAATAGCGTTATCATCACAGTATTGAAAGAAATCACTTGACATGTACTCTCCACCATTATCGCTCCGAACAGATTTTATCTTCTTCCCAAATTCTTTTTCAACAGCATCTTTGAATTCCATAAACTTTGACAAGGCTTCATTCTTTTCCTTCAAAATTTCACCCAAGTGAATCTTGAGTGATCATCCACGAACACCATTACGTAACGATGGCCACTGTAACTTGGTGTCTTGATTGGCCCCATCAAGTCTGTGTGAACCAATTCAAACAATGTGGATCTTCTAGTTGATGATGCTTTAAAAGGAAGACGATGAGATTTTCCATATTGACAACCCTGACAGATCACATCTTCATGTATGTTCTTCAAAGTTGGCATGCCATCTACCAACTTTTTAGTAGAAATTTGCTGCAACATTTGATAGCCAACATGACCGAGTCGTGCATGCCAAATTGCAGCATTATCTATTTGGCTAGTTTTCTTCACATACGCTTCACCTGCTGACATAACAAACAATGATCCTTTCTTTTCACCAGTAAGGACAACATCAGCAGCAATGTTTTTCACACTATCAAGCACCTTTACATCATTTGGACCAAACAACACATATTTTCCAGAGTCAGTAATTTGAGAAACTGATACCAAGTTTTTCGTCAAACCTGGAACATGGTAAACATCATTCAATTTGATGCTTTTATCCTTCGTATCATCACGAACGACAATTACCACATCACCTTCTTTTTCTACTGGGTAAGTCGAGTTATCTGCAGTAATAATAACTCGTTCTCCATTGTGTTTATGCGTCTCCAAGAATAATGTATCATTGCCAGTAACATGATGTGAACAACCGGAGTCAATGATCCACTCCTCTTTGTTGTTAATGCCATTGACAGAAGTTGAAGCCAGTGACTTACTTCGAGTTTCAACATTGAAGCATTGCTCCCACTTCAGCTTGTCATCTTCAACCTCTGTAGTTGCAACATTGGCTTTGAAGAGTTTCACACGACAATTTTTCCTGATATGCCCCGGTTTTTTTGCATCTATGACAAATGATGGACTTTCTTCTTTGTGAGTTCGCATCCGTCTCTACATTTGAATTTTCCTCTGAATTTTTGCTCCCCCCAGATGCATTCTTGTTCCCAGTTTGTGCATTCTTGTGACTAGACTTGCCTTTGGTAAAGAGAACAGCATCAGCATCTTGATTTGTTGACATCTGTTTGGCCAAGGCTTCTTGATTACTTAGAAGACTCTCTAAATCTTCCACTGATGGTTGTTTCTCCCAACCTTGAATAGAAGTAATATATGGTCCATATTCCTTCTTCAATCCACGAATGAGATATCGACGCAAACGTGCTTCACTGATTTTTTCAGTACTATCTACCTCTGAAACTTCAGCACACAAATTTTTAACTCGCAAAAAATATTCAGAGATAGACATATTACCCTGTTTTATCATTGCCAACTCATTTTCCAAAAACTGCAATCTTGCAGTATTTTTCTTGGTGAACAACTTCTCAAGTGTATCCCAAACTTCTTTTGGAGAGCTAATATCACGAACATGATCAATGTACTCCTTGCTGATTGTCGTCCTCAAAGCAAAGAGTGCCTTGCCACACTTGACCTTCCACTTCTTTCTAGCATCAGCATTTTGGGGTGTATTAGCAGGTATAATATCAATACCAGAAACTATCTCCCATAAATCCTGACCTTGAAGGAAGGCTTCCATGCACATCTTCCAATATTGGTAGTTTGTGCCCACAAGCTTCTCCATACCGAACTGTTGTGTATTTCCCCGTTTGAGATCTCCATCACTACAAACGACAATTCCTCTTCTCACACTTCAAACCCCTCCAACAAGTTAAACTTGAGAAACAGAAGATTGAAAATATTTAATGACCCGGCTCTGACCATGAAACAAACAGAGTCGTAGAAAACGGATCAAAAGCAAGATACAGAGAAGAGTGGTTTACTGAATGAGAAATACTATTAAGATTAATTTGAAAGTTCAGTGCAATATGAAACAACGGAAGCAACTATTTAAAGACTCATTCTACTGCATAATCCTTAGAATATCTCTAATAACATGAAGTGGTAGTTAAAGATAATGGTAACCACCCATTAGCTTAATAATAGCTATCCACTATCAACACTTATTTGACTTGGTAAAATAAAGCTAAATCAAATAAAACAACTGACATAAGAAATAAAGAAAAAAAAACCACTAAACTGCACTAATTTTTGACAACTTTAACTAAATTTTATTTTTATATTCCCTATATATATGTATACATTTCTAAGACATGGTACTACAGTATATCTATAACACATTAAACTAATAAGTGTATATAGGATAAGAATGACGTATATTGTTATATATCTGATTTGTATGTATTTGGAAATACTAGTTTTGTTTTATAGTGACATCTTATTATAAAATGTTGAATAGTGTAAAATGCTGGCTTTCTAGATTAAATCAATTTGGAAAAATAATAATAATCATTTCAATTACAAATACAAATAGTTGACTTGAAATTCAGTCTTATCTACAAAAATTTCTTCAAATGATACATTTTATTTTTTTAATTTAATATCAAGTGGGTATACCAATCTCACTTCACTCATTTAGGAAATCTACAACCCAACTTTCCATTTTATATTTTAGTTCAAAAAATTCGCAAATTACATTTCACGTCACACATTCCAATATAAAAAAATTTAACATTTATTATTTGGCATGTGAACTGATCCCTATATTTAGCAGGCTGAAAAAATAACATAAAATTTTTGAAATATTAATTTAAAATATTTTAGAATTATTATATATATTTATCATGTTTACTAGTTATATTATAATTTGGATTTAATATTAATATATTATATAATTCAAAATAATTTTTTTTTCAAATTCTTTAATTTAAATTTTATATTTATATATTTTACCATTTAATCAAATAGTAATTAAAGTATAAAAATTTAAATTCTATATAAAAATAATATGTATAAAATAATATTTATATTAAATTATATTTTACCATTTTAAACAATTGAATGATGTATTAATTTATATTTAACTTATTATTAAAATATTAGATGAATTATATTTTATTTGTTAGCAATCTGATTATTTATTTACGTGTTAAAAAATAATATTTATCCAATTTAATTATTAGATTATTTAATTTTTTATATTAATTTAATTAATAAATTTAATTATGTTAATAATAATAATTTATTTTTATTAGTTATTAATTACAATTTCTATTTAAATATAATTCAAAATAAAATTTTTTATAAATTATGAAAAGATCTTTAAAATGTCATTTTAGTCTCTGTATAATTGAAAGATATTGAAAAAATAATATTCCATAAAATATATTTTTTCTTAATGTCAAAATCGCATTTAGTATAATATGTGATTGGAAATAATCTTAATAAACCTCATCTCTATAAACCAATTGTGCATGTCACACATTCCATTTTATATTTCAATTCAATAAATTCTCAAACTACATTCCATGTCACACCTTGCAATATAAAAAAATTTATTATTTGATATTTGACATGTGAGCTGGTCACTATAATTAGTAGATAGAAAAAATTAGCTTTAAATAGCAGTCTCAACAGCGTTTTGAAAAAATAGGTATTGAGTGATAGTTTTTTAAAATAGTGGTTAGTGATTCATTTAGAGATCTAACGAACGCTATTCAAATTAACTTTCGCTCCAACTGTTATCATAAAACTACTAAAATACCTTTTTATTTTATATTAATGAATACAAATCAAATAATTAAATCAATCATTTTTGTAATTTTATGTTTAACCGCTATTTTAACCGTTACAACTATCACCGAACGGTTATTGTAACCGTTGTTTTAACCATTATTTCAAACCGCTACCGCTATCTAAACGGTCATTTTAACCGCTAACGCCGAACATAGCCTTAATATGTTATCCCCAGCTTATCAAATTTCCATCTGTAAAACCAATATATTTATCCACATATATGTATACCTTACTAATATTAGCTTAATTGAATATTAAATGAAATTTAGAAAAATAAAATAATACAAAGAGTAAAGTATTCAATGAACCATGTGAATTTAATGTTATAATAATAATAATAATAATAATAATAATAATAATAATAATAATAATAATAATACAAACATGTTATTTATTCTTGATGGATTCATTATTTACTTGTGAAAAGTGGGTATAAACAATGTAAGTTTAACAATGGAAGTCATTATCCATTATTTTCTTCAAGATTTTCTTAGTATTGAAACTTGACTTTTTCTTCAAAAGTAAAATCTTACTCCCAGATTCCATTGATTTTATCATGTGTATTAGGTTTATAAAAAATAAATAAATTAAAACAATCCAATTTTATAATTATTATTTTCTTAATTCAAATAATCATCATAAAATATTTATATTAATAACTTCATTCAAATAGTACTGTTTTAAGTTAAAAGTTTCTATAGGTCATTCTTTTATACCTTTTATAAAATTAGTTAAATTTCTATTTGGATAATACAAAACGTATAGATAATTTTATAAGAGTTTAAAATATTATTTTTTAATGAATTTGCGTTATATCTTTCTAAAATGAAACTGCAAATCGAATAAAATTTTAAATGTAATAAAATATCGAATATAATATTGTACTATAAAATTATTGTTTTGAAAGTAATTTAATATATTTTTTAAAATTTTAAAATTCCTTTTCTCAACATATATTATATATATATATAAACTATCAAAATATGTTATATTAAATAATAATATTATAATTTTTTTCTAAATATAAAATTCCGCTTAATCATTTCTAGAATTTATTAATGTCTTAATAATAAAATTGACTATCGAAAATTTATAATAAAAATTAAAAAATTAAATAAATCTTAATATATAAATTATTATTATTATTTTCACATCATTGGAGAATATAAATTATAAACATCATGACATAAAATTTGCATCAATTTCAATAGTCATATTCAAGCATATATACCAAAATTTCATTTATAGAGTAGACTAGAATAATGTAATGTTTACATTTCCAGCAGTGAAAAGGACTCATTAAGTTGAAATTGTGAATTGTTCGGGTGACCATATTTTAAAAAACGTGACATCTAATTCTCTGGTCGACTTTATGATAACGATCATTTATTGGAGTCATATCAAAATCTTGTAATACTATTCAAATGTGTCATTCGATCAATAATGGTGATATTTGATTGCATATAGTTCTCCACCATATGAATATTAAAATAAGTACAAGTTCTTCATTCCACTACTAACATTGGTCATTATCATTTCTATTTCTATTTTCACGTGCTAAAATTAGAAACTACGTACCATCGTCACATAATTTATTTGTTGTTTTTGTAAATATAGATTTCATATGAAGAGACGTGAAATTAGTATATGCATGTATACATGTATATACATCAGCCGTTACGCGAACAGATGTTATTTTAGTGTGTCCAAATGGCCACTTCAAATTAAGTATTTAAATAGATTATAATTATACCAATTTTAAAACAATATTTCAAATGCGATTTGAATAATAACCCCTCACAAAAATTCTTTATTCAATAAATTGGTGAACAAGTTCATAACCAATTAATTCATCAATTATGTTTGAAATTGAGAACACACTTAACAAAATTTCAAAAATTAAATTAATATGTTTCCATCTTCTATAGGTCAAATAATAAAATATTATCACGTGAAATACGTGTATCCACTCTCTAATACCAATCACATAGTTACCACCTACTAATTAGATTTTGACAATAATCAAATTAGATATATTATTATATTAATAAAACAATTAAGCAACATAATTAATCATGTAATGGAGCAATTATATCTCACTAGGTCATATCGAATCTAGATTAATTTAACATTAATTATATCTCCCACTCTCTAATCACCAAATTCACTGCCACAAGATTGTAGATAATGGTTTGAAATTGCAATATTTTAATAACTTGTTGAAATTCAATTGACTAGTTGAGTGGCTGTTGTTGGTGGTTAGATGGATTTCTAGGTCATATATGATGAATATAGCCATTAGAAATAATATTGGAATCATAATAATTGAACTAGTTTTAGCATTTTTAAATTTGAATTTAGCATGTGATCTTAAACTTAAATTTGCATAAATTTGTTTTAGTTAGAATAATTTGGATCGTATGGTAAATAATTTTTTTTTTAGATTCTAAATTAGTTTTGAAAAAAAATATTTATTTAATAGTAGTGTTTAAAATAATATAATATTTATAAAAATTATTATAAATAATTTCAAATCGTAATTTATTTTATTATTTATTTATAGTCAATTATATAATTATATTTATAATTAATTTTCAATAAATATATATTTAATAATTAATTTAAAAATTAAAATTAATATTCAATATAAAATCCAACAATAAACTAATATTTAAATTAGAATCTAATCTAACAGTAACAACTACTTAAAACCTTAATTTAATCATAATACTTGTTATATATGTATATATAGAATTAAAATTTTTATTATAATAATATTTTAGAATAATTATAAATTTTCAATTTTTATATAATAACAATCAAATTTAAATAATATTTTAAATCAAATATCAACTTTTACTAGTATTAATATTTTTAAATAAATTGTGAAAATATATTAATACATTATTAAAATTTTAAGTTTATACTTTAAAACAATATATTACCAAAATATTATTCTAAATATTTTCAAATTATAATATCTATCAGTATCATTCCAAACTGCTAATAAACAGTATTTACATAGTTCAAAAATACCATATCTTTATTTTAACCATGATTCCAAACTGGAATGGTATAACAGCTGATATTTATTGTTTGAAATAAGATAGAATCTGAACCAATACAGCTTGTAGAATATGAGTAGCTTTAAGAATAATAATAATTGAAAGAACTAATTAGAATCTGGAGATGGATTAGAAGGAATTTACAAGTCCTTTAATTTGTAAGATAATCATTTGCTGTACTTAACTATATTCTCTTAAAGTGGAGTAAAAACCAACATCGTTAAGACAAGACAATCAAGTAAGAATAAGCATAAAACAACTGTTTGTGTATTATGACACTCTTAAGAGTTGTTATTCTTTTTCCTTTTAACAGAAACAAAGCAGCAGCAGCAACCACCACCAAATATATGGTGGTGGGTAGATTAGCATAATAAATATACAGTCTAGAAGAAAAGATTCAATTAAATCAAATGCCTGCAAGTTGTGAACTGACAAGAAACTGTAACTGGAGTTTATCATATATGCTATGTGTTAAAATCATTTGATGGGACTTCTATCTTCCTTTATTAAGTGGAGATGAAACTAACATGACTGAAGATAAGATAATCATAATCAAGTAGAATTGGATATACAGTGTAGCTGGATTTGGTTCTTGTTTCTTTCAATATTAGTTTAATCTCAGCACTAGCACTAATAATATGGTTGTGATACTGATAAATCATCAGCAGCTAACATTCATGAACTAAATGAGATAGACTTGTAATGGCAACTAACTCTATTTTCATGAATTCATTTCCTACTTAGATACATAAAAGAACTCCAAGTAGTGTAAACAAAATTTCAGAGAGTTATAAAAGATGAGGAAGCAACATAAAGCAGAAAAGATCAGCATTAACAAGCCCAGAAGCAAGCAGAAGATAGAAAACAGCACAAGCAAGCAACTTTGGCCACTTAGTTAACTTGAACATGTTTTTACATGAATCAGCAAGTCTATGATGAATCTTAAGTTAAATGAGTATCCAATAACACCTAAACCAAATACTAGAATTTAATAACAAGACTGACAACACAAAACAGGCAGCTTCTCAAACCTATGAAGAAGAGTAGTTGTAGAACATACAAAATTTGATTGCAGTTTAAACTAACTTAAGCTTCTTTGGAGTTACTGGGAATCAATGAAATTGTAGAGCAAGTATAAGATGCTCAACTTAATCAAAATCATCCAAAATCTAAACTTTGGTATAAAAAGCAGAAGGCAGCTATCAGCTATCAAGCTTGCAATTGTGTTTCTGGGTTTACTCTTTACTATTATCAAATAAGTCAGTTTGGGATAGCTTGTGAAAGCACCAACATCAACTGCTATTCAAACACCCTTTCTGCTTATATAAACTAAGCCAACAGACCTATACATTACTATACATTACCATTATAGTACCAGTAAATCCTTGCTATGGCAACATAACAGCAAACCAAAACCAAGTACTTGAAACATACTAAGAGCTTTATTAATTACAAACATGTCAAAATATATAATACAACTATACCCAAATCTCTAATTACTCTAAACAACAAAGAAACAAACACCAAATCAATCAAACATACCAATAACAGATGATTGATTCTCATCTTAAACCTTCATCAAACACCACCAAACCTACTCCTCCTTGTCCTCCTCCATCTCGCTCCTTTTTTCCTAAAGGTTTCATCTTCTTCATCTACAACAGCTTTCGTATTCGATTGCTCCACTTCTTCGCCATTCTCCACCTTATTCAAATCAATTTCATCTTTATCTTCCTTAGAAATGATTCCGTACGGTTTAACACTATGAACAACGCCTTTTGGGAAAAACCGCGCGGTGGGTAATCCATCGGGTGTTTCGAACAGCTGCGGTCCGTCTCGTTCGGTCCAGAGGTCGAATCCGCCGGGTTTTTGAAACCGGTCGGCCAATACTTTCACTTGCTCGTCGGCGCTGACGGAGAATAGCGTCGGAGCTTTCTCCACGGCTTCCCAAGGGCGTTCGAGCTCCGATACGGCGGCTTTCAGCTCGGCTCTCTTTCGCATCTCGTAGATTTGTCTCTCCCGGCTGAGTCGTGCTTTCAGGAGTTGTTTAGCTTTCTTGGCTTGCATTCTCTTCCACTGCCACTTCGTTACGCCGCCTGGATACGTCCTTGGCCCGCCTCCCATTCGGATTACGGTGGATTTCTTGTCGCCGGGGAAAGAGAGGTTTGGAAGCTTTGTGCTGAGGAAGAGCGGCGTCGAAGACGATAGCGAATTCGAGAAGGAGAGTGATTTTGGCGATGGAGTGATCGAGAAAGACATTTTTTTTTCTGTGGAAGCTTTCGCAGCCAAGTGAGAGCACTGTAACCGGAAATCGAGTTTGTGGCAATGGCAATGGCACGATTTTTTTATTGCAAAACGACACAGTATTTACATGACTAATACACTTTTACTAAACATCACACTCAACAAGCACCAGTGGTCTAGTGGTAGAATAGTACCCTGCCACGGTACAGACCCGGGTTCGATTCCCGGCTGGTGCAATTATTTTTTCCCACTCTTTCCTTTTTGGGCCTGGACCCGGCCCACTTGCTACTGGGCTTGATCGGTTGAAATGCACGTGCGCTTCACACACACGTGGAATTACAGACTTTGACTATAAGCTAGCAGACAGAGACAGCACCTCCACCTGCAAACAATCTAGATTTATAATAAATCATCAACCTAATTGCAATTACAATAACAATCATAAATGAATAATGGAGTCTTTAGACAATACCTGACACAAACTCCACCTTATATGTTCCCACATAAAATGACAATCACAATTATAATACTATAATCTCCAAATCTCCACATAATTTCATCTCCTGAGCTTTGTCTCAACTTTTTGAACCATTTGCCCTTATAGCAAGTTTCCAATTTCCAATAACATTACATTAATTCATACCTTCCACAATATATGAACAGTTTTGTTTATAATCAGGTTCTGTACAGTTAACAAGCATTAGAGAATCGGTGTCTTATGATCTGTCTGTGAACATAACTACAGTGAGCTCGATCATGTTTTGATTTTCAAAGATACACAATGTTACCTTGTAACTGGGACATAAATTAACAATATTAGTATGATATAAGCAACTATCACTGGTTATTTCCTGCTGTCTTCTCTGCTGCATAAAATAATGTAGATTACAGCTTACAAATAGACACACTGCAGATCTTGTTCCACTATTGGGTGTCACTAATTAGTTGTATTTCCATATATTCTAATTGTTCTTTAATATGAATCAATTTTGTCAAATTGGAAATTTCCATCGACCCACACGCTTGTGTGATTTCATTAACTGATTTGCTTATATATACCGCGCAAATTTTCATTACAGAGAAGGAAGAAGAAGAAAGTGGTTAAATTTAAAACCAAAAAGTATCTGAAAATGGCTAAAAGATTTCTTCTTTGCTTGATCTTAGTACATGCTTTTCTGGGTTTATCTAAAGCTGAAGAAATAACAGCAATCTCGAACCGACCTGCTGAGAGTCCTTTATCAAGCAGAAAACTTGGGAAACACGAAACAGGTTTGAGCCCAGAAGCTACCAAGGAAACAGAGGGTGAGAGCGTGGAGGAGATGATGGAATTGAAGAAGAAGAATCACCAGTCGAGGGATAGATCTGTTGTCGGTGGTGGCGTGATTCTCGGAGGTCTTGCGACGACTTTCTTTGTGACGATTTTTTGTTACATTAGAGCTACTAGAAGACAAAAACTCCATATTCAATCTGAATCTGAACCTCAGACACCTGTTTGAATTGTATTTTATTTACTACCACTCTGTAAAAATTATATATTTACTACCACTCTGTAAAAATTATATATCATGATAATGAGAGAGAAATTGTTGTACACTTATTTATCCATTACCGAAACACACGAAGAGTGAAGCTCCAGAAGGTTAAAAATGTAAATAACATTTCTTGTGGGGGAAGAAAACTAAAATTTATAATAAATAATTTAAATATTTAAATACTGGAAAAATATTAGCACCGCTTGGCAGCAATATAGTATTTGTTTATTTCTATTTCTGAATCCTCTCTCGCTCTCTCTCGAATTCGAACGAAACACAGACGAAAAGGAGGTTTGGACGTCAAGTGAAGCGTTTAATCGGAGGAAAGTAATGGCGACGGAAAGATCAGTATTGGCGTTGATTCGTGCGCTTAAACCTACTTTGAGAAATGACCATGACAAGGTTGCTTTCTCTATCCACGCCTACTTCCTTGCAAGTGGTCATATACTAACTGCCACCGGCTCCGCTGCCTGTTCCGATGACGCGCTTTCTTCCGCCTCTACTGGTACAATCTTGTTTCTGTTTTGTTTTATTTGAGCTCTGGACTGAGTCGTTGTACATTTCGACATTTTGATTTTCATTTTTGATGTTAGATTGCTGCTGTTGTTATTGATTGCGATTATTTGATTGAATTATTGTTCAATTGAAATTTTAGGGTTTATCTAGGGTTTTTATGAAATGAATGGTGGAGAGGAAGGTTGTAGTGTAGACTGACGGTGTTATTATTGTTGATTGCGGTTACTTGAAGAAATTAGTAATCAATTGAAGTTTTAGGTTTTATTTAGGGTTATTTATGGAATGAAGGGTTAAGGAGAGGAAGGCTGTTTGAATTTTGAGAGTGATTTGCTGATGAATTGTTTTTAATTTTCGGAGTTCTGTTGTGAATGACTCTAACTATTGTTGTTTTCTTTCCTTGGGTTGTGTGTAGATGAGGTTGGAATTGATACATGGACTGAACTTGACGACAGCTATGCTTTTGTTTATGTGAATCCGGAAGACAATTCAAAGAAAGTTATGGTCAAGTGTATAGCGTTAAATGACAGGTTGCTGGTAGATGTATTGGCGGTTGGGAAGTCTGAACCCGTACATCTTGAACTCAAGTATGGTTTTGATGTCTCATCAATTGATTGTGACAAGGTTCTTTCATAGTTGGTTTATTGATCGTTGAACTTTTTATTTTAAATGGCAGTGTTGGGGATTATGTACAGGGAGGATCTGATTATTCAACACAGTTCAAGAATTTGGACAAGCTAGTAAAGAGTTTGGATTCTGAAATCCTGTCCAAGCTGCAAGGCTCTACCAAACCCTCCAGGTAATCATAGTTAAGTAGAGTAAGAAATAGAAGTGTTTCTATTCTTTGTTAGAGGTCTGTTGAATCTCGGTCTATGCTGACTTATTTATTTATTTAATTTACTATCTATATACAGCATGAGTTACAGGCATGGCCTAACGGACTCCTACATAATTGGGATTTTTAAAACCAATACCTTATGGGATCATATGAGTTCCATAATACCGCACATCTAAGGCCATCTCTGCTAGTGTTTGCAAAATGTTTCCTCTTCATTTTATGTCCATTTCATGAAAAATTAAAAGTTAAATTCACTAAGGCATAGTTTATGCTAAATAGCAGTTATATCTTTTCTAGTTTAAATGTAAAATCCACTTAGATATGCATGACGTATCTTGGATCAGCCATAACGGATTATCTTGTATTTTACAGATCAGAAGCAAGTGGAGCATCAAGGAGTAATGTGAATGATCCTGCTCCTGTGGTTTCTGAACCAACAGGTCCTCAGAATAATCCTTATGGGTAAATGCTGAGACTTTTTTTTCTTAACTGATCTGCATAGCACCAAGACTATATCCACATTTTTGCTATTAGTAATGCATGATAATTAAATTGTTTCCCAACTCTCAAGTGCTTTTTGATCTTTGTATCATTTGTATCAATGCCAACTTAATATTTTTGTGGCGTTTGTAGTTTCGTGGTTCCCCCTGTTAATCAAGGTGGTTTTAGTGATCTGTATCCAGGGCCTCCTGCTGGAGTGTATCCGAGGTACTACCTTAACCTGATCTCAGTAGAAGTATTGCCTTGCCACATGTTTCTGATGGTGACTTATGAGTGTATTTGTTGCTTTTCAGGCCCGGCTTCCGTGGTGATGGAGGGATGCTTATCGGTACGTAGAACCCATTCAATTTTTTGCACCACCTCCTAAATATCCTCATCTTAGCTATAGGATTGCTAATTTTCTCATGTGGATACAGGACCTGGTCATCCCATGTTTGGCGGAAATGGGAGAGATTTTCAGTTTCCTGGAGGACTGCCGTGAGTAAAATTAGAATATTTTTTCTCGAATTATTCTCATTATTCATTACGGCAATTATACTCATGATGATTATTGTAATGATACTATCAATCTACAATACTGACCAATTTGTTATTGTCTTCTATGATGCAGTGGTGTTCCTCCTGGTGCACGTTTCGATCCCTATGGTCCACCTGGCGTTCCTGGTTTTGAGCCCAATAGATTTGGCGGTAACCGGTAAATGAAATAATTATGTTATTCAAATAATAACCAGCTATCTAGGAGCAAGTTACCTCATACTGCTTGCCTCGTGCTTGAACTAATTTTGTATAAAGTCTGGTTTTCTATTGTTGTGAACTTGTGATCCATGTTTGCCCTTGACATATACTACATTCCTGTAGAACTTATGGTTTTAAATTGCATATTACATAGCATACTTTTCAATATTTATTAAAAAGAATTGTAGAGGTTGCCATTCTCATTGAACTAGCATTTCCTGGAAAAACAGTTAGCGAAATTTAGATAACAACACTCATCAAATGTAGTCAAAACCTGTTTTTGCTTATGCGCTTACTATTTGGATTATGCCTTTAAATCATTGTGGCTTTCCTTCAGCCAAATGCCTTTAAATCATTGTGGCTTTCCTTCAGCCAAGTGTTGCTACTCTTGCTTGCAGAAACCCACCAAGACCTGGACGTGGCGGCGGAACTCACCCAGACTTGGAGCATTTTGGAGATGGTTCAGGATTCATCTAGATGCCTCAAGTTTTGTTCTGGTTCCTTTGGTGTGTGCCATCGTTCATCAGGAGACAGACGGGTTATAAAATCAATAGTTCAAAGATTGTAAATTTATGTCAATATTAAGTCTGTTGGTATGTGATATAAACGTTTGAGAGTCAGATTAGAATATATTAAGTTGGTTTTCTTTTGCTACAAGAGCTTCTGTTGCTGATGATAAAATCGCAGTCTTTATGTACTGTCTTATTTGCTGATTAACAACCAGATAAAAGTAATTATCTGTGAAATAGGAATTATAATGACAAGGAGCAATGATGATGGATGTCGTTTTGCTTCATCTATAAATAATGGAAACTTTATCCTCAAATGTGAATTTCAACATATTGGCATCATTTTTGAATCTGCTAACATTGCCTTTCTCTTCGTTGAATTATCAAAGAGTTCCTTACAGCTCAGATGGTAAAATACGGAATGAGAGCAATTACGTGAACACTATATGTTAGTCCAATTGCCCACCTTCTCTTGCGCAATATCAAAACCATAACAATGAAATGCAAACCAAATCTGATAGTAGTTTATCAGATTTTCAATTCCAGTAACCACAATGCAAATAAAAATCAGATCCCATGGGCGATAAATTGTCACGAAAACAAAACATTGGGCACATGATATCACATTTTTCCTTCCGTAACAACCGGATCTCGACAATGGAAAAGTTGGTGCCTTTATCACATTCATCACAAATAACAACTGATGTATTCATATATTCAACAAACCAACCCCATATAGCCACTCAAAATTATCACTTTGCGGCGTTGAACGTCAATCGGTATACGCGGTAACGGCTTTATTTCCATAGCAATTTCTGAAACTAATTTTTATTAGCTGTAATATGCAAAATATATCATCAACAAGTGGGCGTGCCGGAGTGGTTATCGGGCATGACTAGAAATCATGTGGGCTCTGCCCGCGCAGGTTCGAATCCTGCCGCTCACGGTTTTATATTCTATTAAAGTGAATCCATTTTAATACCTTTTTTTTCTCAAATTTTCCACGCGATTCTCTCTGTTTCTTTACTTGGGAAAAGGAGTATTCAATTTTTCAAAGAAGTGTAGAGGGAAACTACTCACGAAAGCAATCATCAATCATTGAAACAATTGTAGTCTATGTTTCATGTCTCACAAATTCTTCCTTGTCCGATAGTAGTTTCATGTTCTTAGAAAATCACACCTTCCCAGTACATACAAAATTTGTGATCAATATCATGTTGCAGCATTAAACCATCATCAACCTCCGGTGCAAAGACTCTAGATAATCAATATCCTTTTCACTGTCCGTGTGACAACAACAAGAAGAAGTGTGAAACGTCTCTTACAAATTCAACAGATACATAATATTGAAAAACAATTCTCCTTTTTCTATCAATAAAACAAAAACCCCCCAAACCAGGTCCCACATTCCAGAAGAACCTTCCTACAAGTTGCTTACTTTCTTCCAACTTATTGACAACGTCACATGTGGGAAACAGAACACTTCAGACATGTCTTATTATATGTCCTGTTCTAGAACATCAATCAACACCCCCCACATGCTTCATATTTCAAACACAATCATCACCACCACCACACCACTTCTTCAACCATGTTTAACTCTTCTTATCTATTAATCTAATCAATACCCAAAACCCTTTTTTTCCCTCTTTTATCTTCTCCATCTAAACCAAACTGACAACATGTCTAGATTTAGAATTCCAAAGGTTTTGTTTCTTCTGGTGATTGCTGTTGCTTTTCTGTCTCCAGGCTTTGCTGAAGCTAGACCTCTCTCTATCATACCTGAAAACAGTATGTTCTGTTATTGTCTCTACTACTTCAATCAAGATTAGTAGTTTAATTGATCATTTTTCGTTTTATAGGATACACAAAGCTATTTGCAAGTCTTGGAATTGTGTGCAAGTGTTGTGACAGCAAAGAAAGTAGCGAATGTTCAAGTACTTGGACTGGAACTTGTTCTCATCTTCAGTGTCTACCTTGGAAGCTACATTAGATACATAATACTTCAAAACATGTTCTGTCTTTTGCTTTCTCTGTGTTGTAAATCCAAATTTAGCTACATCAATTTGATGATCAAAAAGAGCTTTTGATGTTAATTTTGTTGAGGTTTTGTTTTCTGGAAGGTAGTGGTGCAGAAATTCAAATGTGTTAATACAGGGCATTGACTAAAGCAAAATAGTTGACCTGAAGACTTAATTGTTATCAATTCTCTTGAATATTCTTCTCATGGATGGATATATCATAATAAAGGTTGGTTGTGGTTTAAATATTGAAATAAAATCAAATGGAAGCTTCCTGTTTTTGATAATTGGGTTTATTATATTTGTGGTTGTTGAAGTGGAGGTGAATTGGGATTTGTGTTTAAATTTTTAACATTAACTTTCATGTTGAACACATGTACCTCTATCAGGTTTTGCTTTCTAGATGGAAAGTAAGTGTTTAGTTTCAGTTTACACAATACCTTCTAGTAAAATTTTGAAAAAGAAAATGTGTCAAGCGTCATACCTACTTCTTTGAATTGGGTTAGAACAAAATTAAAAATAAAATAATAAAATCGAACCATCAACATATCTAATAAATTAAAATTTTAGTTTTAAAATGGATAAATTTTCCTTTATTTTTGATCTATTTCACTGAAGTAACAAACCGCTGAATGAGGTTACACAGACAATTGGGAGATGTATAGAATCTACTGATGCAGAGCTAACAATTCAAGTCACGGTACAGTATGTCGAAACGAAATAGATATAATAAATTTATTGGTATCGTCTTAATAAATATATAAACTTATTCAACCATTTATTAACTAAACTTGTTATGGATTGATCTGTTTAATAAAAAAAAGATAGAATACTAAATTTATATAATAGAAATAAAATTTTATTGATCCATTGTATGATAATCGTAATATGTTTTATCAAATTAGATTATTTTTATATTTGTATTTTGTTTATTAGATCCTTTTAAAATTTTAATTTATATATAAAATTAGAGTAAATTACAAAAAATTCCTTATTTTTTCAAATATTTTGCATTGATTTTGTTAGGAATAGAGGAGACAGAATAGCACCAACCAGAGTAGAAACAGAACAACAAAGTATGGAAAGTAGAAAGAGACACAAGAGATTTAACGTGGTTCGGCAATGTGCCTACTCCACGAAGAAAGAGAATAACAATCCACTATAATGATCAAAGGGATTACAAGATATCACACAAAATAGCTACAAAAGGCTACACTCAAATCTCACAACCCAAGGCACCCAAACTAAAACCCCTAACTCTCGAATGTGTTTCCCACACTCACAATGTGAAATTCTCTTTAGAACTGGATGCTTTCTTCTTTGTGAGACGCCTCTATTTATGATCACAAAACCCACTTTCCTAATAGTTTCTTTCCATTAAGGAAAAGTAAACCATAACAATTGGGAAAAACAAATCTCTCAAATTAGGAAAACTAGCAAATAGGAAATAGATCCAAAAACCAAAATAGAAATTCCTTCCAAAAAAGGATTCCTAGTGAATCAAGTAATTTAGGATTCCTTATGATTCAAGGCATCCTAACAAATCTCCACCTTGACTTGAATCACCTCAACTTTTCTGAATCTTCTTTCTTTGATCACTATCAATTATATCTTCACCTTGACCCATAAACAGACTTCGAATTGTCTTCCTCTTCCTTGTATCCCGTAAGGGAATCTTAACGATCACAAATTCCAATCAAGCTCAAACAATGCTTAAACTTGATTGTAGATAAGGACTTGGTCATCATATCAGCAGGATTATTTTTAGTAGCAATTTTCTGAACCGTAATATTACCTTCAGAAATCACATCTCGAACAAAGTGGTACTTGACGTCTATGTGCTTAGTGCGTTCATGGAACATTTGATCTTTTGCTAGATGAATCGCACTCTGACTGTCACAATGGACTGCCGTCACCTTCAAATCTTCGCTGAGTTCACCAACCAATCCTCTCAACCAAATTGCTTCCTTTACAGCCTCAACCATGGCCATATACCCGGCCTCTGTTGTTGACAAAGCAACAGTCGCTTGTAAAGTAGCCTTCCAACTAATTGCACAACCTCCAAGAGTAAAGACATATCTAGTAATCGATCTTCTTTTGTCAAGATCACCGGCATAGTCCGAATCAACGTAACCAACAACATTCCCTTTGTCTTTACCAAACTCCAAGCAAACATGAGTAGTACCCTTCAAATATCTCAATATCCACTTCACAGCTTGCCAATGTTGTTTTCCAGGATTAGCCATGTAACGGCTAACTAAACTAACAACATGTGCGATATCGGGACGAGTACACACCATTGCATACATGATACTACCAACAGCATTAGAGTAGGGAACTTGTGACATATATTCTATGTCCTCATCAGTTTTTGGTGACAAATCAGCAGAAAACTTAAAATGAGAAGCTAATGGAGTACTTACCGGTTTTGCATCTTTCATCCCAAAACACTCAACAACTTTCTCTATGAAGCTTCTTTGAGTTAAGTAGAGTTTACCGGCAGCTCTATCTCGCTTAATCTCCATTCCTAAAATTTTCTTTGCTCCTCATAGATCTTTCATCTCAAACTCACCATTCAACTGATTCTTCAAATTGTTGATCTCAGACTTATTCTTGGCAGCAATTAACATGTCATCGACATATAAGAGTAGATAGATATATGAATCATCAGATAACTTTTTGAAGTACACAGAGCTATCAGAATGACTCCTTGTGAAACTATGCACCATCATAAACGAGTGGAACTTCTTGTACCATTGTCGAGGTGACTGCTTTAAGCCATATAATGACTTCTTGAGTAGACAAACATGGTCTTCTTTTCCTTCAACTTCAAAACCTTCTGGTTGAGACATGTATATGGTCTCTTCAAGTTCACCATGTAAAAACGCAGTCTTCACATCTAGTTGCTCTAACTCGAGATCATGAATAGCAACTAAACCAAGCAAAATACGAATAGAGCTATGTTTAACAACAGGTGAAAAAATATCGTTGAAATCAATACCTTGCACCTGACTATAGCCCTTTGCAACCAAACGTGCCTTGTATCTTGCTTTCTCGACCCCAGGTATGCCTTCCTTTTTCTTGTAGACCCATCTACATCCAACGATCTTCTTTTCAATAGGAGGCTTTACTAGTTCCTAAGTTTTATTTTTATAAAGAGACTCCACCTCTTCTTGCATAGCCACCAACCACTTACCAGAATCATCACTCGAGACGGCTTCACTATATGTGACTGGGTCATCAGATCCTTCGATTTCTTGTGCAGCGACACAAGTTATAGTAACATAATCATCAAATCTCGAAGGCATTCGTCTCTCTCTTAAGGGCCTTCCTCTGGCAATGATTTCAGTCTCTATCTCATTTGACTTTTCATGATTTTCGGATGGAGACTCCACCCTAATACCTTGCATCTTTTTGTTCTCCTTCTCAGAACTCTCCACCTTAGTGTCAGAACTAACACTTTCCTTATTTGGATGAAGCATGGTATTCTCATCAAAGATGCAATTTCTGCTAATTATGGATTTTGGTGTCTTTGGATCAGTAAGCCAAACTCTGTATCCTTTCACACCATTCGGATAACCCAAAAATATGCCCTTCTTTGACCTGGGTTCTAACTTTCCATTGTTTGAATGAACATAGACAGGACATCTAAATATCCGCAATTCAGAATAATTAGCAGGTTTACCAGACCATACCTCTTCAGGAGTCTTACACTCTATTGACGCGGATGGAGAACGATTCACCAAGTAACAAGCTGTCGCTGCAGCCTCTGCCCAAAAATCTTGCGTCAATCCAGAATTACTCAGCAGACAAAGAACCTTTTCCAAAATGGTTCTATTCATGCGTTCGGCTATGCCATTCTGTTGGGGTATCCCACTAACTGTGAGATGTCTCACTATGCCCTCTTTTTTGCAGAATGAATTAAATTCCCCACTACAGAACTCCAACCCATTATCAATTCTCAAGCGCTTAATTTTCTTTCCAGTCTGCTTTTCAACTAATGCCTTCCAATCTCTGAAGGTCTCAAAAGCTTCAGACTTATTCTTCAAGAAATAGACCCAAACTTTTCTTGAAAAATCATCAGTCAATGTCATCATGTAACTTGAACCACCTTTTGATGCAACACGTGATGGTCCCCAAAGATCAGAGTGAATATAATCCAACGTACCTTTAGTTTTGTGTATTCCAGTGCTGAAGCTGACTCGTTTGTGTTTGCCGAAGACACAATGCTCACAAAACTCCAAATTGGATATATTCTGATCACCCAAAAGACCCCTCTTACTCAGCATTGCCATGCCTTTCTGACTCATATGTCCAAGTCTCATATGCCACAACTTCGTAGTATCTGTTTCGTTTGTAGAAGAAACAGAGGCGGAACCCATAACAGTAGACCCCATCAGATAATACAGGCTACCAAATTTCTTCGCCTTCATAACTACCAGCACACCTTTACTAACCTTCAGAACTCCACATTCACTAGTGAATTTGCAACCAGTATCATCTAAAGCAGATAATGAGATAAGGTTTTTCTTAATATCAGGAACATACCGAACGTCTACCAATATTCGAATCACGCCGTCATGCATCCTAATCTTCACAGAACCAATACCAGAAACTTTACAAGGTTGGTCGTTACCCATTAACACAACACCTCTTTCGGATTCCTCGAAAGAAGTGAACCATTCTCTTTGCCGGCAGATATGGAATGAGCACGCAGAATCAAGAATCCACCCTTGATCAGATCTAGTATTATCATCAATGACTGTGTAGACATCACAGTCTTCATCCTTATCTTGCACAGCACTGGCTTCTGGAGGTTTCTCTGATTGTTGACTATTTTCTTTATTCTTTTTCTGAAGAGTCCAACAATCCTTTTTGATGTGTTCTTTCTTCTTACAATAATGGCAAACCACATACTTAGACTTTGATTTTGATCTAGAGCGATTTTTACCAGATTCTCTAGATTCGGGTCTTCCTCTAACCATTAAACCTTCAGCAGGATGATCTGCTCGGTTTTTGGACATCTGGTTATCAAATAACTCCTTCGAATAAAGTGCCGATTTGACGTCTTCCAACTTTAGAGAAGTATTACTATAGATCAACGTCTCTCTAAAGTTCTTGAAAGAAGGAGGTAGAGAATGAAGTAACATGAGGGCTTGATCTTCATCTTCATACTTGATGTCCATGTTAGATAGATCCATTACAATAGAAGAGAATTCATCAATATGAGACTTGATGGACGTACCTTCTGCCATCGACAGGGTGTATAAACGATGCTTGGCGATCAATTTTGTAGTGAGATTCTTTGTGATATATAGAGCCTCCAATCTATCCCATAATCCTTTTGCAGTATTCTGATCGATAACCTCTCTCAGAACCTCATTAGACAAACACAATTGGATCATGGATAATGCTCTCTCATCTATCTCCACCATATTCTCTTCATCCCACGATTTGGGAAATTTTTCTTTCTTCAAAAGCGCCTTCTGCAATCCATGATGTGTCAGAATTGCTTTCATCTTGACTTTCCACATAGCGAAACTCATGTTTCGATCGAACTTCTCGATATCAAACTTTGTTGATGATGTTGATGCCATGACTAAACCCAACTTATGCTCTGATACCAGTTTGTTAGGAATAGAGGAGACAGAATAGCACCAACCAGAGTAGAAACAGAACAACAAAGTATGGAAAGTAGAAAGAGACACAAGAGATTTAACGTAGTTCGGCAATGTGCCTACTCCACGAAGGAAGAGAATAACAATCCACTATAATGATCAAAGAGATTACAAGATATCACACAAAATAGCCACAAAAGGCTACACTCAAATCTCACAACCCAAGGCACCCAAACTAAAACCCCTAACTCTCGAATGTGTTTCCCACACTCACAATGTGAAATTCTCTTTAGAACTGGATGCTTTCTTCTTTGTGAGACACCTCTATTTATAGTGATCACAAAACCCACTTTCCTAATAGTTTCTTTCCATTAAGGAAAAGTAAACCATAACAATTGGGAAAAACAAATCTCCTCAAATTAGGAAAACTAGCAAATAGAAAATAGATCCAAAAACCAAAATAGAAATTCCTTCCAAAAAAGGATTCCTAGTGAATCAAGTAATTTAGGATTCCTTATGATTCAAGGCATCCTAACAGATTTATTAGTTTCAAATATTACTTATAAAATTTATTTCTGATTTTGAGACAGTATTTTTTAACTGAAAAACGGTTTAAAATCAGCGGGTTAATACAAATGTTTATTTGACTTTAGTTTTTGAAAAAAAAAAAACGATTAAAACGTGGATTAATACAAAAGATTTGAAAAAATTGAGTTTTTTTATTATTATATATATATATAATTAACCCTTAAAAATTATATATTGTAATTACATAAAAATTATAAAAGGGCCATATGAGTTACATCGTGTTGTGTCCAATATTAACCTGTTTGTTTAATATACAAATTGATCGTGTTAAATAGTTTATTTTCGTGTTAGGTTCATGTTAGAATTGTCCAACCATTTATTAATCAGGTTGTATTCGTGTCATATCAAAACTAAACGGATAGTATTTATATAGGACCCCAATACGATCCATAAACATGAAGTATCAAAACTATCAAAACTACTCAGCTTGAAACCTGCTCACCACTACGCAAATGGACTGTGTATTATCATTGAAATTTCTGGGCTTAATTGTCCTCGGGCCTTTTGGGCTTCTAGTCTAATAAGTCCATATAAAAATAGTCAAAACTTATCAAACTCCATTACAAACATCTTCATTCACGTGCAGAGCATTGAAAAATCTGCCTGCTAACATACCTAACATTACAAATTTTAAACACTTCCTTTATCTTTATCATCAAACAGTAAATACATTGAATAATCCATTACAAGTTAGTCCACAGTTTGACATCACACTATTGCAAACTCAAGCTTTATAGTCTTTTCTTCTCTTCTCGATAAGATCTCCCGCATCCACCAAAATCAACAAAAACGTTTGCATCAAGATAAACTCAAACCATTTAAACACTTCCATTAAATCCCCTTTTTGACTGTCGGCATATCCAATCCAAACCCCAAAAAACACCGAATCACATTATCCATAACTAAACTACCCTTTTTAGTAATAAAGACAAAAGACAAAACCTGACTTGAATGAGATTTGATACCTAAATACATTTTCGAATCATGTGCTTCAGTTTATGTGTAGAAGAGCCATTCATGACAAATCTCAATCTTCTGTCAACTCTTTTGTACTTTTGTTTGATTCTTTTCTACACACTGACTTTCCTTTAAATCGTTACTATTCTCTATGGATAGACTTTGAACCAGCGAAGTCACTCACTACTTTTACAGAAATTATAATCATAGCCACCTTTATGTAATCTAATTTTATTCCAAAATCATTCATGTTCCGTGCACGACAAGTCTAGATTCATCTCCACTCACATAACCATTTCAAATTAACCACATCATTAGCCATTTTGATTAATTTAATAGATTGGGTATTAGAATATAGAGGGAAATATCTTACAAAGAGATAAGGTTAACCGAACATATAACAATAATAACTAACGAACTTACGAGATGAGATGAGATGAGATGAGATGAGATCTAAACGGACGGTGGGATTTTGTGGGATGCGAATGTCCACGTGTTGAATGGCGAAACACATGTTTGTGATGATAACTTGTGCGGCGACCCACAGGGGACTGCATACGTCGGATCGTATACGTGTCGGCGCCTGGTCGCACCTGGACCCACGGCGTCGTCATTTGTTGATTTAAACCAATTATGGCCTTAGATATGTGACGTTCTTATCTCAAACACTATGCATAATCACTCCTTAAGTAGCAATTAGAAGAGATAAACATTAACCATACAATAGGTTATCTGTGGAATCGAAAATTAAAATTAACGTTTAAAATAGTAATTTGGATAATTTAAACGGTTTAAATTTTGGAATAATAGTGAAAATAATAGTCGTTTTAATAACTGTTTTGTTATAATAATTATTTAATAATATAAGTAATAAAATTGTAAAATGTATTTAATCGTTGGAGTTGGTGAGCCAAAATTTAACCCCTTCGCGATTAAGTAAATGTTATTAAACATTATGTATCAAATAGTCAATATAATTATTATATATTTATACAAAATAAAAGTTTTATAAAAATAAAATATAAATATTATAAAAAAAAATAGTAGTAACAATTATATAAAAATATTTTTAAAAATAAATTAAATAAATTTTTATTTTAATAATATTTTTTTTAAAATACATATTAAACCAAAAATCATTAGGTTCATCTGGATACTGCCCAGATGCTATTTATGTGGCAGAAATAATTAGAGTGAAAATTTTAAGCGATGAATCACTGTTAAATTAAACACAATTTTTAATACACTGATTTATAACCTTACATATTGGTGTGGTTATTGAATTTTCTATTGGGTTATTTTCATTTTTGTTATTTTATAACTTTTATTTATATTATATAGTCCAACTTTAAAATTCTACAAAAATAATATTTCAAACTTTCACTTTTCAAAAATGAACCAAATTGACCATTTGATCCTTCTGTGAAGATCTTTTACACAGATCTGTGAAGGCGTGAAGGTGATCTGTGAAGAGGACCTTCACATATGTGATGGTCTATTTATGAAAATCAAAGTTTGGGTGGCTCAAAAATAGAAATAAAGTTTTATTGGTTTAGTTTTGAATTTTTAAACTTTATTTGGTTTACTTTATATAATTTTTCATTTTCTATTTATTATTAAATATAAAAATATTTTATTATTTTAAAATAATATTTGAATAGTGTTATGAAAAAAAATATTTTAAAATATATTTACCCAACCATTATTTAAATTGTAAAATAGTATTATTAATTTTTTTTTAAAAGAAAACAAAAAAAGCTACACTAATTATTATTTAAATTACTAAAAATTATTTAAACTACTAACATCAAATTAGACTTAAATAGTTATTTAAACGGCGTACACTATCTCCATATTTAAAATGAAACATTTTAAAATATTTTTATTTTTTAAAATATAAATAATTGACAGTTTTCAAAGTATTGTAGATTTAATATATCTTTTTAATTTACCTTTATTTATATTTTAAAATAAAAAATAATGATAAGTGAAATAAGAAGAGAAATAAAGATTAATAAGTTTAGGGTAATTTTCAAAAAATGTTATTTCTTAATTTGAAAATCAAAAGTAGACCAATTTTAAAAAGTTTGTAAAGTTTACAAAAATAATCTTTACAAACTTTCATATTCATGTAATGAGCCAAACTTACCATTTTACCCTTCATTTAAATAAATGATCAAAGAAAAATAGAAAAACTAGTTTCTCATAACAAAAAGACCACAACACCCTTCGTTTAAATATGAAAAGACTCAAATACCCATTTAAATAACAACATTTTAAAACTTCTCTCCACATCATTCTCCCCCAAAACCTCTCTTATCTCCCAAAAAATGGAAAACAAAACATACCCTTCCTCTCAAACCCATTTTCTCCATTCCCTTCCCTTCCCTTCCCTTCCGACCACTTAAAATGATAAAAGTTTACTCTATAAAAGATGTTTTTATTTTTAGAGGTTTGAGTTTCTAGGATTTTATGATAGAGTAGGTGGATTGATGAAATTCTTGATTTAGGATTAGTTGTTGTTCCTCCATTAAGTTGAAATAGGTTGTTATTTGTTTGCAGCTGTAATTTGGTAGGTATGGTCTGTTTGGTGTACAATTTGTGTTTATAGTTTGTTTGTAACTTTAATTTGATAGTTAGGGTTTAGTGTTACTTGGGTTGTTTTTTAGTTTGTTATTTTGTGTACAAGGTGTTAGTTTGATGGATTAATTGTTATTGGTTTTCATTTAATCGGTTATAAGAATATATGAGATTAAAGACTAGGTAGTGTGGAGATTGAAGTCATTGAGAAAAATATTTCGGTAAAAAAAATAATCTTTGCAGTAAAAAATGTCTCATCCTGAGACGTTTTCTGAGACTACTCAACAGAAAATAAAAAAAAATCAAACTAACATGTTGTTGAGTAGTCTCAGAAAACGTCTCAAGGTGAGACTTTTTCTGAGACTACTAAAAAACGTCTCAGAAAAAGTCTCACTCTGAGACGTTTTTTGAGACTACTCAACAAAAACACAATAAAAATAAAACTAATGTATTGTTAAGTAGTCTCAGAAAAAGTCTCAACGTGAGACTTTTTCTAAGACTACTCAATAGCATGTTAATTTGATTTTTATTGTGTTACTATTAATTTTTACTGGGCGAACATTTTTTGCTAAAATATTTTCCCAAATTCATAACTCGCTTCAACCAAATTATCAATTAAATTTAAATAAAATAGATGACCATCAAACCTGACGATAAAAAACATTACATAACTGAGATTCCATTTAAGTTCAATGCCAACAAACCATTACATTGTATTTAAAGTTTTTTCATAAACATCGCAACATAATTATCCCCAAAATCAAACATAAAAAGGGCTTTCATAGATATGTCTAGTATCGTTTGAGGACCTTCACGGACAATTTGTTCACTTTCATGAAATCCCTTTCCAACACTCATTTGTTAAGAATAAGAGAATTACTCCAAACATATTATATAAAACGGTCATGTTCGATTATGTAGAAGATTTGTGTCCTTCACGGATCCATCTGCTATCGTATAAGTATCTTCACGGACAATTTCTTCATCTTCACGGACAATTTCTTCATCTTCACGGATCTCATAGCTTCACCCACACGGGCGTCAATTGACCCCAGAACTGAGAATTTTTAATACACTGTATTATTTTTGACAATTCTAAGTCCCACGAGAAAAACGAGTTGGTTTCGAGACGGTCAAATTTCGGAACTCCAAGTTTGTGGTGGCACATGAGCTAATTTTTTTGGGAAATTTAATATTGCATTTCAACACAATCAATACATCGCATCTAAAGCTTTTTCATAAATATCGAAATAATTATTATTCTTGGTAAAACATAAATGGGGCCTTCACCGATCCTTCTAGTGTCGTGTGGGGACCTTCACGGATAACTTTTTTCACATTCATGGATCCTCTTTCAGCACTCGTGCACTAGGAATAAGAGAATTGCTTCAAATGTATTATAAGGTATGGTCATGTTCAATGAGAGTAGAGAATTTGAGTCCTTCACAGATCCATCTGCTGTCATATAGGTTCCTTCACGGACAATTTATTCATCTTTACGGATCTTATAGCTTTCCCCACACGGGCGTCGATTGACCCCAAAATTGAGAATTTTTAATGCACTGTATTATTTTTGACAATTCTAAGTCCCACGAGAAAAACGGGTTCATTTCGTGACGGTCAAATTTTGGAACTCCAAGTTTGTGGTGGCATATGAGCTAAATTTTTTGAAAAATTAAATATTGCATTTCAACACAATCAATATATCGCATCAAAAGCTTTTTTAGAAATATCAAAATAATTATTATCCCATAAAAAATACAAATGGGGCCTTCACGGATCCTTCTAATGATGTTTGGGGACCTTCACGGATAACTTTTTTCACATTCACGGATCCCCCTTCCGGCACTCGTGCACTAGGAATAAGAGAATTGCTTCAATTATATTATAAAATATGGTCATGTTCAATGTGAGTAGAAGATTTGAGTCCTTCACGGATCTGTCTCTTGTCGTATAGGTACCTCACGGACAATTTATTCATCTTTAAATATCTTATAACTTCCCCCACACGGGCTTCGATTAATCCCAGAACTGATAATTTTTAATACACTGTATTATTTTTGACAATTCTAAGTCCCACGAGAAAAACATGTTGGTTTCGAGATAGTCTAATTTTGGAACTCCAAGTTTGTGGTGGCATATGAACTAAATTTTTTGGGAAATTAAATATTGTATTTCAACTCGATCAATACATCACATTTAAAGCTTTTTCATACATATTGAAAGAATTATTATCCCAGACCAAACACAATTGGGGCCTTCACGGATCCGTCTGGTGCCGTTTGGGGATCTTTATCAGATAATTTTTTTTCACTTTCACGAAATTTTATGAAGAGGCAGTATGAGTATGTGATGGGTGTATGAAATATTTTAGGGATGTATGTGAAGGTATGATAAGGATATGCTAAGAAAAAATATTGAATATGTGAATGTATGAAGGGTTTTATGTGTTTGTGAAGGTATAATGAGGATTTGTGAAGGGGAAATTTTTAGATGTGTGAGGGTAGGAATGTTTAAAGATGTATTTTTTATTTGTCAACGTGTGACTAGAATTTGTGATGAGGCAATATGAATATGTAATGGTGTTAGGAATGTTTGTGAAGGTGTGAAGAGAAAATATGAGTGTCTGAAAGGTGTTACAGGTATTTGTGAATGTATGATGAAGATATATGAAGATGAAATATTGAGCATATGAAGGTATAAAAGTGTTAGGAATGTGTTTGTGAATGTGTGATGATGTTTTGTGAATGAACATTTTTAGGTGCATTTATTTTTTCACTTATATCTAATTACATCTAATTTGTAGATCTTAAGTCATTTTAAATTAGATAAGTGATTTTTTTTACATTATATTAATATAATATAATATATTTTTATTACTATTTTACCTTTCAATAAATATTTATTTATGTTAAGTAGAATATTTTTTAAAAAATATATTTAATAAAAAAATGATGACATTGTGGTGGTTGTCGAAATTTCGGCAATGGCTGTCGGAGCTCCGGGCAACGGTCACTGGAGCGCCGGAACTCCGACTGTGATCACTTGAGGTTGCCGGAGCTCTGGCGGCGGTCGTTAAAGTTGCGGTTACGGACGCCGGTCATAAAATTAAATCAAATAATTTTATTATTAAAATTAAAAAATCTTCTAATTTTAAAATTTTTTAATTTTATTTTATAAAAAACGGGAAAATTATATAAAATAAACCAAATAAATTTTAAAAATTCAAAACTAAACCAATAGAAGTTTATTTCTATTTTTGAGCCGCTCAAACTTTGATTTTCAAAAATAGACCACCACATATGTGAAGGTCCTCTTCATAGACAACCTTCACACCTTCACAGATCAGTGTAAAAGATCTTCACATAACGATAAAATGGTCAACTTTGTTCATTTTTTAAAAGTGAAAGTTTGAAAGATTATTTTTGTAAATTTTTTAAAGTTGGGCTATATGATATAAATAAAAGTTATAAAATAACAAAAATAAAAATAACCCTATAAAAATATTAAATACAAAAACATAAAAAAAATAATACTTAAATATATCTAGTATAATTAGAATAAATAAATTTTTTCACCTTTTTTAAAAAGACTTTTTAGCACTTAAAATAAGGTATAAGTGAAAAATAAATGAACTTCAAATCTTTTAAAAATAAACAAAAGTGGTAAGAAAAAAATTTATAAGAAAAATAAATGGCACTTTAGATATGTGAATGACTGAATTTGTGAGATTGTTTTTTTTTTTTAATTTTTTTTAATTTTTTATTTGTGAATGTGTGATGAGAATTTGTGAAGAGACAACACGGGTGTGTGAAGGTATTAGGAATGTTTGTGAAGATGTGAAGATATAATATTAGTGTGTAAAGATGTGAAGATATAATATTAGTGTGTGAAGATGTTAGGAATGTTTGTGAAGGTGTGACGGAAATATATGAAGAGAAAATATTGAGTTTGTGAAGATATAAGTAGTTCGAAATATGTTTGTGAATGTGTGATGAGAATTTGTGAAGAGTCAATTTTAGATATGTGAGGGTGTGAGATGTATTTTTTATTTGTGAAAGTGTGAACATGTGTCCTTTTTTTTAAGGATAAATAAGACTTTACATTTAAATACTTATTTTATTTTATTAAAAAAATATGAAAGGAATTGTATTATATGATGATGGGCATTTTAGATTTTTTTTTTTTTTTTTAAATTCTGAATGACAAATTTTGGATAACTTAAAAATAGAATATAAACTTTTTTGGATTAGTTTTGAATTTTCGAACTGTAATTGATAACTAAATGTAATTTTGCCGTAAGTTTATTAGAATTATTTTATTTATTTATTTAATGTCTGTGTTTTGAAGAGGGGCTAGTATTTGTTTCGATAGAATAAAAGAG
This sequence comes from Cardiospermum halicacabum, assembly GCA_031304145.1. Taxonomy (NCBI): domain Eukaryota; kingdom Viridiplantae; phylum Streptophyta; class Magnoliopsida; order Sapindales; family Sapindaceae; genus Cardiospermum; species Cardiospermum halicacabum. The sequence goes on from CM062392.1 coordinate 28,012,625, forward strand.
TTATCTATGGTAGTTTGTTTCCTAGTCAGCTGGATGTTTAGATTGGTGGGGTGTCATGTCATAATGGGAGAGAAGAGCACCTGCGGTGTTGTGACTGTGGCATTGAACTGGAGATTGGATAGATGGACAGACCAAACTCAACTGAGTGAGTTTGAATGGAGAGATAGGTAACATGTGGATTTTGGGACCCACAAGATAAAAAGATAAGGTGGTCAGAGTCAGACTGGAGGAATCGAGTGGAGGAAAAAGTCAAAAATAGTTTCAACTTCAACAAACGAACTCAAATGACTGCTTTTGTTATCCAATACTTCTCACCGCTAGATTTATCCACGTGGCGCTCATCTGTTTGATTTCTGTTCGTTGGATTGGATTCGACCTTCTAGCTTTTACCTAATAGATTAACATAAGTGTTAAATGGCATTTTGTTTGTATCTCCCTGGATTATAATTAGTGTGAAATGTTTTTTTTTTTTTTTTTTTTTTTTTTATATACATAAAAAATAAAATATTTAATTAAAAGCAATTTACAAATTATATAAATAAATATAATTATATTAAATTAAAGAAAATTTCATTATTTTCATTAAAATATATATTTCTTCAAATATTAAAATAATTTTTATTTGTAATTCATAATAATTCATTTCATGATATAAATTACAATATTTCAAATGTGAAATTATTAAATTTTTATGGTACAATAATCATATAATATTCAAATTTTATATAATGTAATCAATTATTTTGAAAACGTCATTAATATTTATAAAAAAATTATATATATTTATATCAAAATATTACATATAACTTCATAATATATATTGTTAAAATTCTTTTAAATGATATTTTTAAAGTTCAAAATAACATACAAAAATAAATTTTTAAAAGTTTAGTTCTCACTCCATAAGTCGAGTTTTCCAATATACCCCTAAATTTTTACAATTTATAAATTTTATGAATTACACTCACAATTTGTGAACTATAGTCACATTATGTGAATGACCTATGGAGTGAAGTTTAAAGTTTAGATTTGTAAAATTTTCAAAACAGATCTATAATTATGTATTAAATTTTGTATGGTCTAAAAACAAAATTTTTCCATATATATTTTCTTAAGAGGCTTAATAATAATCAATTTTGTCAAATCTTTATTGGTGTCTCTAATAATATTGTCTAAACTCGTCTTAAGTTTGTAATATCGGGAGGATTGAGGAAAAATCAAAGTTGGAACCCATTTTAAATTGTTTACACGAGTTGTTTTAAATAAAACTGAGGTATTTATCTTTCTAAAAGACGGAGTATGGAAAAAGCTCAATTCATACAAATGTAGTTTCTTATCAAGAGCGGGTAAGGAGGTTATGCTCAACATGGTTCTCAAAACTTTACCCACATATATTATGAATTTATTTAGGTTGCCAAAGATTTACAAACACTTATGAGTATTTTTTTAGGGGGGAAAGGGAAGAAAGCTTCGACATAGAGTAAGGGATATTAATTGGGTCATCTAGGAAAGGATGAGTAAGTCGAAAGAGTTTGGTGGGTTAGGATTTAAAAAATTGCATGAATTCAACATGGAAATGGTGGCCAAACATGTGGAGGCTTCCAGCGAACCCTGATTCATTGGTAGCTCACATATTAAAGGCAAAGTACTTTCCTCATTCTGATTATTTGAACACTTCACTAGGATATAATCCTTGTTATGTCTGGATGAGTCTCTAGGAGAGTCAAAATCTAGTTAGTTTGGCGGCTTATATACAGATTGATAATGGTTATAATATTTTTATTCTGGAGACCCATGACTTTATTCGAAGAATTCCATGAGAATTTCTAAACACCGCTCGACAGATTCAAGCTTGTTCATTGTTTCTGATTTGATTACTGATGGCATGGAATTTAGGAGTGATCATCTCATGCATTAATGATGATGATAAGAGTGTTATTCTTCGAATTTCTCTAAGCAATCGAAATTGTGAGGACATATGGTTTTGACATTTAAACAAGAAGGGTGCCTACTTAACTCGTAGTTCCTATTGTCATTTGACTTTCATTCTTATTGAGGCTGGATCTGGTATGTCATCGAAACTATGGAGAAAGTTATGAAAGCTTCGTGTTCCCCCTAAATGCCAAAATTTTCTACAGTGGATTTGCTTAAATGCTCTTCCCACATTAATTGCTTTACAACATAGACGAATCCTCAAATTTAATTCATGCTATTTTTGTTATACTAGTGATGAAAATCTGCTTCATTTATTTGTTGAGTATGAATTTGGAAGAAGATATTGGCCGATGTCTGCTGTGGGTTACCATCTGTATGTTTTGGAAATGTTTAATTCTTAGTTTTGTCAGATTTTTTAACAGCTTGATAGTATGTTAAGTTAGGAGTTTGTGATGATGTTGTCATCTATTTTGGAGGCTCGGAATACATTGGTGTGGAAAGGAAAAATTACAAAGTCATTTTATAGTCCAAACAAGAGCATTGGTTGTTTTACAAGAATGGAAACAAGCTCAAATTCCAAAAGCCTCACCTTCTTTTGCATTAGCTTTAGATTTTTTTTTGGTTAATCCTCAATAACAATTTCTAAAAGTTAATGTTGGTGGTCATGTTTTATAACTTCGTTGGTCTTGGTTGTGTGGTTAGAGGCTGCCATAGTGTTAGGTTATGTTTAGTGTTAGCAGTTAAATTACTGGTCTAGAACCTGTAATGGTTAGCGACATGAAGTAGCAGTTAGAATAACTGTCAAAATAGTGGTTACAATAGTCTTTCGGTGATAGCTATAGCGGTTAAAAATAATGGTTAAATATAAAATTACAAAAAAGTTAATATAATTATTTGACTTGTATTTATGAATGTGGAATAAAAAGGTATTTTAGTAGTTTTAAAATAGCGATTTTGAGAGAAAGCTAATTTGACTAGTGTTTGCCAGACCGTTATTTGATCCGTTAAACGCTAATTTGAACACTATTACCGAACACATATTTTTACAAAATATTACTCACGTCGCTATTCAAATCGCTAAATACCAATCAAATCAGTGACATTGAACAGATACTTAGCGCTTTCCAAAAGTCAATTATTGTGAGGGAGTGTTTAATCCTTATTTTTCTTGATTTTGATGCTGAGTTGTGTGTTAATGAAATTGCAAGTTCTTGTTATTAATATCATTCTACTTTTCGATTACCTTTAATCTGAATTGAGAAACCTCAATCTTAATTTTGTGAGACAGTCTGCGAATCATGTGGTTCATTTGTTAGTTAGAGTTTATACTTTGTCAACAAATTTTGTGGTTTGGGATTCTCATCCTCACATTGTATTTCTGATATCCCGAGTCCAGTTCGGCAAAAAGACCCAAACCTAAAACAGCCATAAGGCCTCTAACTCAAACATGCAGATCTAGTCCATCCGTTCGGTCTATGAATTTTTTGAGACTTCTCAACAGTCAGATACATGGTTAGGAAGATTCCGAATTTCATGGTGATTCTTCCGGCAGGATCTCGCCGAGATCCACGAACGGATACCTCAGACTCCTATAAATAGGAACCTAAACCTTCTACATGCGGACGACTCTTTCCATACTAAAATGCTGCCAAAATCTCTTCTCATTACGTTCATATCTCCAATCATATTTAGGTGTTAAACTTGCGATCTTGATCACTTTGCCGATCCTAATTAACAGAGCTTAGTGCTCCAGGTGTTTGACAGTCTATTGCCATTTCATTTCGATATGAGCAATCACGAGTCGGAAGTCATTACTTATTATTTTCTTTTATCTTACTATTTAAGTCTGAATGTCTACGACCCATCAGTATCTTTGATCTGATATTCTTTTTATAGTTTTGCAGAACCTTTTTACGTTTAGGTTGGTTCATCAAAATCCGGTTCTGTCAATCCGAACCACAACGATTATCATGAATATATTTTATTTTAGCTGTATTATTAATGATTAAATATTATACAATTAACTCATGACACAATTAATAAATTACTAAAGTAATTATATTTTAAAATTCTAACCGAATCTTAATTAAATACAAATATAGATTCAGTTCTTTAGAAACAAATTATTGAAAATGATTATGATAAAATGAATTTCTAAAATTTAATAAATTAGTTATTATAATTAAACAGTTATAACAATAATAATAAATATCATTAATTATATATAAACCAAAATTAATATCTTCATTAATGTATATTCTTTTGTAATCTTGACAACACATTGCCATAATCTAGACCTCATAATTTCAAAAACTTGGTAGATTAACCTATTATGTTCAAGGGTTATTACCATTTAGTCATTTTGAAGTTGGCAAAACGATTTAATTGCTAATATTTAATATTAATATAGTTAATAAATTATTTAAAAATCAAACTATATAATTGAATAATATTTGTTTGGATGGTTGATATCGTTGTTGTTTTAATATTTGATTTAATGTAATTAAGTTATGTATTGTTTTGTGATATTGACTAAAATCATTTGAATATATAATATTATAAAATATAGTTAACTTGTTTTTAAAAATTTGATAAATTTTAAAAAATTAAATATTATATTATAAATAATTGAATTAATTAAAAATATTTTATGATATTATATTAAAAAAGAATAATTTTTTTTTTAAAAAAAAAGTAAAAACCATAAAAAAAAACGTCATTCTTTATATACTAGTTTTTAATTTAAAATTTTTAATTATTCAAATTTTTATATTATAATAATTTCACACTATTTAAAATTTATTTTATTTTATAATAATTTTAAATAAAAAATTTCTAACAAAATGCATATAAAAATAAAAAAGTTTGTTGAATTGAATTGAATTTTGATATATTGTGTGCGTCACTTTACTGTGGACTTTAATATTATAAATTGACGAGCGAGGGAGTGGCGGTTTTTCACATTCTCTTCTTCAACAACAAAACACAATTAACCTCCGCGATCTTCACGTGTCTTTTCCTCTATCTTTATTTCCATTTCCCCATATTCAATCCATCGATTCTCTAACACCACTCTCTGTTTCTTTGACTCCTTCTTCAAAGTCGTCTCCTTTCTCAGTTTTCGTTGACAGAATGGAAGGAAAGAAGCAACCTGGTTCGTCTTCTTCGATTACCAATGAATTGTTTGGCACCAAAGAATCGTCTTCTTCGGCGATTTATACTTCCATCTTTGCCCCTTCCAAGAAGGTATTGTTTTCTTGTTACTCTGTTTGTCGGTTGGTTTCTGATGTTTCGTGATTTTGTTTTTATGGTATGGAATGTGGTATTGTGTTTTAATTGAGATTCTGCCTTAATGGTGCGTGAGGTTGGATTTTTTTGGGTAGATTTTGAAAAGGTGAAGAATTTGGAGAAGTGTATTAATTTGGATGGTTTATTTTTTTGATTTTATGAGACTTCCTTTTTGTTTTTAAGTTGGATTTAGTGTGATTTTCAAACAATTGATTTTGAGTTACAATTTTTGTTGTTTTTATTTGGTCTAGGTGTCAGGACAATCTGTGGTTGATTCAATGGGGAAGAAGCAGGAGTGCTCCAAGGACTCCTTGAACAGCAAACTTGGTGGTTTTGGTAGGTTACTGTATTTGTATCAGTTGTGTTTGGATTTCATGAGCTTAAGACTCAACAAATGCTTGATTTTGATTTGTATATTTCTCATTGTCACGTCCTAGTTCATAGACATAGTTTGTTCGAAGTATTGGTTTTTATTATTGTGACATTTGTTGTTGAGATTGGTTGATACTTATTGTTAAGACAATATTCTCTTATGTCAGGTGATGCTACCAAACCCGAATCAAAGGGTGACGAGAATAAGGACATGAGTTCATTGTATCAGGATCAAAGAGCTCAACCTTGTCATCTCAGCTCATCTATCTTTTATGGTGGCCAAGATGATTATTCTCAGTTTCAGAGTTCCAAGGGCTCTAGCATCAATGACAGGGTGAGGAATTCTTTCCATGATCTAGTTCCATCTGTTAGTTCATGATGAAAATTAACTCACCTTTACTTAGAGCTTTGACAGAATTTTCCCTTTTTGGGCTGTAACGAGAATTCCAATATTATCTTAGAATTTAACCTAACAGTTGGTTTCTTTTATACTGTCTCAGCTCTCGAAAGATGGGGCAGATGATGATTCCGGGTGTGCATCAAGAGGAAATTGGTGGCAAGGTTTGTGCTACTGATACTTATAAGTTTTAAAGTAGTTATGCTTCAAAATTGCACTGATGCTAATATGTTTACTTTTGCAGGATCTCTCTATTATTAAGGATGCTTGCCGTAGGAATATATTCTAATAAAGGTATGGTCATATAACCTTAGATGCTATTTAGTGAAATTGGCTTTTGGTTTTATGCTTGTCTGCTTCACAACCATGTTCTTGAAATACTGCTCTGTTCACAAAAAGTAAATTGTTCTTCTTTACATAGTGATAGGTTAGATTGTTAACTTTGATCATCTGAATTGCAGGTACATAGGATGATAGAGTAGCCGTTTCATCTACCTTTTATTACTATTATATATAAGAGAGAGATGATAGTGTTCCTGTCGTAGCTGCTGGTATTCCGTCTTTAAGTGAAACAGCAACAATCCTTATCAGGACACCATTATTTCCAGTTTTAGTTCCTGCTTTTATTGTAAATAATCATAAACTTGGTGCTTTTATCTTAGAGGGTATCTATTAAGGTGACTTTTTAGTGCCAGCACCTGCTGCTTGGCTATTGAGACTTTGTATGTGAAGTCAGCCAAAGTATCTTTTATCTATATGGCTGGAACTCAATGTTGCAATTTATGGTGGATGGAATTATATTATGAGAAACTTATATTATCTAAATTTCGACTTGTTCTTCTTGCATCTTCCTTTGTTCTACTTCTTGTTTCATTAGTATCATGACATTAATGTTAGTCATTATCGTCTTCAAACTCTTAGACTATGACTAATCACTTGGTTCTGTGTGGCCCAATCTTGCAATCAGATTAGTAGTTGGTCCACAAACAGACTTTTCTAGTTTTTGTTTTTCATGCTAAGATTTCAAGTCGAGGTTATAACCTGTCAAAATTCTGACCCACTGATTGAAACAAGTCTCTATCTATCATGTCTACTTCTAGTTAATATTTTTAGAACACAACGACAAAGGTCCTCCAACCACATTTGTTTTGATGTTAACTTAAGAGAATTTGTTTGTCCCGAATGGCTTATACGACTCTGCCACATCAACCTGACCTCCTTTTGGAAAATTATGTGATGTATGGATACACTTGTTTCCACTCAGTGCAGGTATATAATAAGTTAGATTCCTTAAGAAAATGACAGTGAATAGTATAGAAAAACACTGTAACAGTGTTACAGTGGAAGTTTTGTATTATTAAGATGAATACATACAAGCTGCTTGCTTTTTTATTAGTATAAAGACAAGCATAAGCAACCCAGATACTTAGAAATCACTAGTTTCTAGCATTGCTTTTAGGCCTTCTCTGTGGCCTATAGTGTTTCATGTTCTGTGTCTGCTCAAGGAAGTGTGTATTCTGCAAAAACAAATACATGTAGTTTCATTAGAGATTGTAACCAAAATCTGATGGAGCTTAACATGAGAAGTGAAGATACTTACGTCCACACTTGTAACCCACGGGACGGTTGGCGAATTTGCAGCGTTTGGGGATGGTGATAGCAACTTGAGGGTTAACTCCAGAAGCCTTAGCAGTGTTGGAAAGCAACACAGCACAGAGACATGCAGGGTTCTGTCCCATTCTCTTGACCTGAGCACAGCAACTGTCCGAAACAGCTGCTTTCTCATCTTGTGCAGCCATTGCACAAGGAGCCAGCTTCATTGCCTCTTCGTCTGGAGAAGCCTTACCACATTCTCCTGCCCCATTAACGCGCACAGCAACATTAACAGCTACAAGCAATCCCAAAAGGCAGATGAGCTTCAAGGAAACCGCCATTGCTGAGTATATATGTACTTCACTAGATATATTGATATTGATATCTCTTGCTTTACAATCTATGAATGCAATGACCATGCTCCTGGGTACGAGATTTTATACTGCAATTCTGGGGATGAAAAGTGGTGGCACTCATTGTCCACTAATGATAATGGAGACACCACTAGAAGAACATAATTGCAGCACACTTGCTGTGTTCTCATTACTGTTGTTATTTTATTTACGGATGGATCAATTCAAGAGCTGAAATTTGTGGCCAATTCATTTGAGTTCCTCTAGAACTTGGTTACCAACCAAACAAACATTAACAGTTAGTGCATCTTCCAATAGAAATAGTTTATTTTGGAAACGTGTAATCAACTTTTGAGCCAATAAACTACCCCATGGCCATATTTGGGTGCCAACTGGCAGGAGTCATGAATCATTATAGGGCATAAACATAATCATAACCAGGCCACCTACTCTATAACTAAAACTAGCATCAAGTACCTCAGATTAGATTGGTAAGACAACAGTGTAAGCATATGAACATAATTAATTTACAGCCTAAGCATAAACTACCAACAAGGTCGTTGTAGTATAGTGGTGAGTATTCCCGCCTGTCACGCGGGTGACCCGGGTTCGATCCCCGGCAACGGCGTATTTGAATTTTATTAGGACATTATGTACTCGCCGTATATATTATCATTTGAGACGAAATAGCTCTCAACAAGGGCATTTGGTCTAGTGGCATGATTCTCGCTTAGGGTGCGAGAGGTCCCGAGTTCAATTCTCGGAATGCCCCATTATATTTAGTTTTAACTTTTTTGCTGTTTTCCCATACTTATTTGTGTATAAGTTCTAATCACATAGAATTCCATACAGTTATTCACATCTGGAACATCAGTAACATTTTAATAACATGTTCAAACTATGTAACTGAGAAACTTCATGGAGATACATGAAGCAACACAACTCATATGCCTACAAATATGCCGTGGCATTAAACTCAGTATAACTACAGCTGCAAGGCTGTGAAAAGATCAAAACACCTAACAACTTTGCCAACATAAACATATCTATCTTTCTCTACAACAACAGCATGTATAAGACCTCCTATTTGAAGTGAACAACATATCTCAGCAGCACTGGCTTGCAAGACCATCATTTCTTCACACCCAAATCCTGTTTCGGCGAACTAATTGACTCTATGCTAGTTCGAGATGGGGATTTTCCATTAATGGAGTTTAAAGGGGTGCCTGGTCTGTCTGTTAGAATGCATGAGTCCTTGCCATCAATGTTAAGGTAATCTGTCAAGACCTTTTTCACACCTACACCACGCTGAGGCATGGTTTTGGTATTGAATGGAGACATATCTCCCTTTGCTGCGCTTACATGTTGAGCTGGCGAAAAGCTTGGTGTTGTAAATGCTGTTTTATAAGGAGTGCTTGCAACAGTCATTGTGTATGGAAGTGAAACACTCTTGTGAGCAATCAGACCTACTTTAGTCATTGGTGACACGGCATCTGAATGCTTGGTTAAGTTATCAACGTAGAGGAGATCATCAATACGCGCCACTATATTAAATGCCAAGCTCTCCAACACTCTTGAATAGCTTTCCAAGATGGACTTCCCCACATCCTGATAACATTTCATAGATAAAATTAGTACCTAAGTATGATATTATAAAGCATTGGTATCAAGGACTTTGATAAGAAAACCAACCTTGTTGTACTGAATCTTGCTCATGTCCAGTGTTGTTTGAGGAAGACCAGGGAACCACTGCTTCAAGCAAAGTAGGAGACTTTCTGCCCGATCAGCAAGCAACTCCCTCTTGTCAGAATCAACAACCAATTCCTTCATCATTTCCCATGACGACTTTGAATTGGACCGTGCTGTGGTATGATGCACAGGTTTGGTGTTAGCTCTTTTGCGCCATACATACATTGATGCCTCCACTCTGTTGGCAATTTCTATAGCTTGATGTTCAGAAGATAAATCAAGGCACTCGAGCAAACATTCAGGAGAAAACTGATCCGACAAAATGTATCTATAAATTAGATCTCCTAAGCTGGCTCTTCCATTCTGAAACCATAAGTTTTCAAATTATATCAACTGTGTCATATCTAGATTGAGATCTTTAACACAGGTTTCATGTATGTGAATGATAAATACCTTCGGAAGAGAATCCAAAAAGGAATCAGGAACTTCCATGTCAGCTAAAGTAGTGCTGTTGATAGCCATAGCAGCTTTCAATATCTGATTTGTGCAATCGCGCTTGTGCTGCAACTGCTTCCTTGAATTTTCTGAGAGACCACCAGCAGGTACTCGCGGCACGGGTAGCCACCATTTCTCTTCCTGACGCTGTAGAGCTTTCCGGAAAGAGGACGATCCATCATCCTCAGGCGCTATAATCCCTTGATCAACATACCAGAACTCTGTATCATCAAAACTGTCCAATATTTCCTGCAAATGTACTTCATTTCAGAACACCTTCTTCAACATATGAACAATGGAAGAAAGTAACAAGTGCTACTAATCCTTACAAGAAGCATGTTGTCTAATTTACGAAGAGCTGGAAGATTAACATAAAGATCTGAACGGGGTCTGCAAGTCATGACCTGTGAAAAAGTTGAATAATTAACACCAATAAAAACAAGTTCAAAAGTTCACTCTAAATTGCCTTGATCATAGTAATTATAGCATCAGAATAAGCAATCGCAATAAGAAGCAATTGATATCCAGGAAAATATGTGTGAATGGTTTCACAATTTTAAGCTACACAGAATCAAATTGTATTAGTCTTAACTTTTCAGCTCTTCAAAAGGCTTGGTGACCTCTTGATATATTTGGACAAAGAACTTATGATAAAACTTGAAAAGTTTCTATAGTTCAAAAAATGAAGAAACATACCAAATATTTTCAAATTTTGAAATGCTATAAGAGAAACAAAAAGAAAAAGCAATGCTTTGTGAACTTGCAAAAAGCTAGAGTAGCTTTACCTCAAGCTTGCTACCATCTGCAAATGTCTGCCAAGAGGGCATCAACTCAACAATGTGATCACTAACACACAGAAGCAATTCCATCTCTCTTCGCCACATAGCTTTCTTCTCAGAAGGCAATGGTTCTAACCTCCATAGTTGACCAAACAATGTAGCTATCAAAATAAGGTAAAAACACAGAATCAGAAATCAACAGACATTTAATTCATCAAATTACATACACTACTAGTACTACACATCATCCACCATTAACAATAAGTAAACATACCACAAAGATTAGTAATGGCATTGGAAATAGCCAAAGCAGTGGAAACCCCATTTCCACAACCGGACATATCTTCACCAAGCAACAATTTTGCAAACCTTTCCTTCACAATCTCAATCTCTACAAAAAAAAAAAAAAAAAAAAAAAAAAAAAAAAAAAAATCAATCAAACTCAATTCAGCAAACACATTCAACAAAATTAAACCCAAAAAAGATGACAAATTTTACCTGAAAGAGTAGAGCTTTGTTTCTCCAGTTTCTTCCTATCAACATCTGGTTTTCTTTCACTATCATTACCATCAACACTACTACAATCAGAAGTCTCAGGTTTCTCCACAGGCCAAGCCAATGTAGTAGGAGGAGAAGAAGACTGAGAGCTACTATGACTCTGTCCCTCCTCCTCCTCTTCCTCCTCATGTCCTGATGTCAAAAAATCAGAACTTGAACTACTCTCTCTACCTTTCTCTTCAATCAAATCCCCAAAGGTCTCTCCTTTCCTCTCCTTCTCCAAAACCCCTTCATTTTTAACCTCTTCAACATCCCCTTTCACTTCCAAACCCTCCATCCCACCTCTCTTTTCTTCAATTGAAGAACAGTAAACAGAGTTATTCACCACCATAACATTGCATTCAAGCCTCTTTAACCCAACCCCACATAAAAATCTTCCTCTACAATCCAACTTTGATACCCAGAAACCAAACAACTTCTTTACAGGTAAACAAAGCTTCAACTGATAAAGCTGCTGGTGGTGTTGATGATGTTGATGATGTTGTTGTGGTCGCTTACCTTCTCTCCCCTCTTGGTATGTCAAATCGCTATCCATATAAGGCTTTCAAGGACCATTTCTAGTTATAAAAAGAATGTAAAAATGTGGAGGTGGTTAGTTACTGTATATGAAAACAAATGTGAAGCTGGTGGTACTCATCACCATCATTATTACTCAAAACTTGCAAAAGCACAAGATATGTCAAGTCCTATAGGCTCTCTATATTTATTCACCATAACCAATCTCTTCTATATTTGAAAATTGCACCAGTGAATCTCTCTCTCTTGCTTTTTTTAATTAAATGTGTATAATTATAATAAATACATAGTTTGTTTCAAAATTTGAGATTAAAATAATGTCATGAAAATCGTGTAAGTGACGGATCTGTCAACTTTTTTTTTTTTTTTTTTCTTTTTAATATTTGATTATCAAATTATGTCTTTAGAAAGAAAAAAAAACAATTTAAGTTCAAGACAAGTTAGGTTGTGTTTAATATGATTACTTAAACTAACCTAACCTTTATTGTATTGCTTATGGACCATGGTAATGCTTTCATTTTAATTTTTTTTTTAATGTTATTATTATTGTTTTTCTTTTATAAATTTAGCTATTACAAATTCTTAAATTTGAAGCTATATGTGGTTCTGGTGCAAAATTTACAAAACACTTTCAAAATAAAGGTTATGAAGGAAAAAAATAAAAAGAGAAAAAGAGTCTTGTCTCAAACTTATCTTTATGGACTTATCAATATAAACCAGTACATAATTACAAACATGGTTTTGAATTTCGATGAATTCAAAATCAAATATGAACATATTATATCTGTTGTTTTGGTATTAAGATATAATAGTAGATAAAGACACCATTATTGTAAGAAGAGATTGGTGGTTGCTGTTGGCACAACTGGAGTGTTTTGTTAACTACTATGGATAATGGAAAATGATGTTTTGTCTTTAATTCAAGCAACAGGAATCCCAGGAACAGCTAAATTGTGTTGTATTATTATTACATCAATATGTATTTTTCACATTAACATTTTACATAAGTGAATGTTGTTGGTTGAGATTAATCAACATAAACAGTATATATACACTATGAACAAAGTTTAGTGTAGAAGGGAATCAAAGAATCCAACAAATTACATTGAAGAAAAAGAGGTAATGATGTTTATTTACTACAAGATTTCAACTTTTATCACAAGATGTGATGTTTATGAGCTCCTTAAATCATCATTTAAGCTGATGAGTTAAGCAAAAATAGATAACTACTTTTGATGTTGACATTTTATTTGAAAATAACCTAGGAGGGAAACAAACAACAGCATTGATGCATTGATGTTGTGATTGATGTTGTGTATGTGTATTTAAAACACTTGAATTACAAGTTGTATTGAGTAAAGTTGAATTAGGTATGTTTTTTTCTTTATAAAAGTGAGAATATTAAGTTTTGAATAAATGTATGGAGTGATGACTACTCTTTTGTTTGGGATGACTTGGCTTCAGTTTAGTTTAAATTTCTTAGAAGAATTTATGACATGATCTTGTGTGTGAAAAGAGTGAATAGGAGAATGTTGGGATAGACAATTTGTGTTTGAATTTTGAATGCTAATAGATGTGCATGCTATTTCTGAATAAAAAGATATAATGTAATATAATATAATATGATTATGGTCGGATCCGGCGTGACGAAATCAGAGAGTTAGTGGACTTTTGGGAGCAAATCCAAAGGCAAAAGTATCCGGTAAAAGAATAACGAACATTAGAGTGAAGTTAAAGTTAGTGGACGATTTGGGAGCCGATCCAAGAGTAAAAGTATCCGGCAAAGAATAAGGAATATTCAAGTGGAGTTAAAATACATATGTCTATCATACGCACTCCAACGTTTGAGAGAACTCTGAGCATAGATAGAAAAAAAAAAAAAGAATAGAGAAAAAAATTAACTTCATATACATGATCGTTGAAGCCAGAAAATAGTGTTAGCCAGGTTAAACAACACCTGGAGCACTGGGTTCTGATGATCAAAATTAGCGTAATGACCAAGACCAGAGAATAGTACCGGAGTATAGTCCAAGGACTTGAATATGATAAGAAGTAATTTCAACCGCGTTTCAGTAAGTCAAAAGTGATCCCTCTTGATGAGATTCAGGTTCCTATTTATAAAAATTAGAGATAACTGTTGTCTGGTCTTGCCGAGATCCTTACGGAAGGATATCCGCAGAATCCGAAATCCTCTCAACTGCGTATCTATCAGCTGAAAGATTACTAACAAGGTTAGAACAGCATGAACTGAGCAAACTATGTGGACCTGAATCTCGGGCTTGAGCTTGCTGATTGTTTTGAGCTTGGCCTTTCTACCAAGCTGGGCTCAAAATTTCAACCCATTATAATATACTTCCTCTACTTTTTTTACTTGCTACACTTTCTATTTACACGCACTCCAATGCTTAATTTTAACGGTAAATATCTTTAATTAAATATAATTAAAATTATAATAATTTTAGATTTAGAAAACAGACGTTAAGACGAATAAAATAATATCTCACTTGACTATATTTTTCTTTATACATAAATAACAACATACAAGTGTAGCGATTAAAAAATACGGAAGAAGTATAATATTTAAAGAAAATATAAAAGAAATTATACTAGTGGCTATCTTCATTTACAACTATCATATTAATTTTTTCTTTTCATTTTATCATTGTTTCATTAAAAAAAAAAAATTAATAAGACCATGTAGATCTACAAGAAACGAGTCGAATATGTTGGACCATTCGGAGCCGTTCCCCAACTCCCACGTTAATATGATATTATCCGCTTTCTGCCAGAGTCGAGCCCGCACGATTTTTTTAGGTACCACCACCAAAAGGCGTCATACTAATGAAGTTTTCTTGATGTTTTATATCCAAGTCATTATCTTATTGTATTGATGTATTGGGTTTGACACCGCAACAATCCTCCCCTTCAAATCAAGGGCCACATTGCCTCCCTTCGAGTTAGTCCCCGATCCTCCAAACTAAAAATCTCATATCAACCTCCCATTGAGATAATTCACTGGCCCATCAGTCACTGGTCTCCCCTTGAGATAATCTACCGATACCGTCAAATCATCTTATACCGTCGTTACTACCTAACGGGACCTGTTGCCTGACCACCATATTTTATCATGAAGACTTTCGACACAAGGTACACCACGGATCTAATCACGGGCTCCATCTCTGAACTAGACTTTAATACCACTTGTTGGGAGAAGCACACATAATCACTCCAACAAGCAGCGGAAATCTTTTCTCCCTAAGATGAATATGATCTTATCAACTTAAGTAAAGCACACCATCAACCATGCTCACACAACAAAGCAGCATAAATAACACAAATAACACAAGCCGATTCTTACATGGAAAACCTCCTCAATGTGAGAAGTAAAAACCACGGGACCGTAGTCCACTCCAAAACTCCACTATGATCAAATATAGAGATTACATAATGTTCAAACACCAAATAGAGTACCAACAACAACAACAATCCAAATAACACCATATTAGGATCTAACAACAAGAGAAAGAACACAATTACCAAATCAACACTCACGTTCTGATGAATGTCGCTCTCTACAAAAGCCATCAAATCTAATCTCCACCATCCAAAATAAACTTCAATATGTTCTTGACAATATATCCAAAATTGAGCTCGATCCAACGACTAACGAAAGATATAAACCCTTTTGAATCTGGCTGCTCAGTGCTATGACGGGAATTCGACAGGCTTCACTTTCGACGGTATAACTTATTATTGAGAACTCTAATCGATGATCGCAACAGTCAATCTTCAGAACTATGTGTCTACTACGTACGCTCTAAATATCAGTATGATCCAACGATTGGTTTAAGATCAGTCGTCAAAACCCTCAGACTGCGCGGAAGAAGAACAACCAGATTCCTTCTTTTTCTCTCAATCATTTTTCTCTTCTTTCGGTGGCAGCTTTTATAACGTTCGGCCCCCGCCCCTAGATGACCCGAGGCGCGATGGCAGGACGTCACGTCATTCACATAACCAGTCTTAAGGCTGACCACTAACCCTACAGACCACCTTTACGCTTTCTAGCATAACTAGTCTTAAGGCTGGCCACTAGCCCCCAGAACACCATTACCCTTTCCAGCATGCTTTGTCCTCACTCGCATGCTTCCCCAGAAAACTTCCCGGAAGGTCACCCATCCCAAGATTGCTTCAAGTTAAGCACGCTTAACTTTGGAGTTTTCAAGTTGTAAGCTCCCGAAAAACAATGTGCACATTGGTGATATAACTAGCAATTCAGTTCCTTTTAACCTTGTCTCAATATGGGTGTTACAACTTTCACTCTATTCTTTTATACCAATAAACCCTAAAACTCCTTAGGTTTTATCTAGGGCTCCTTAGAGTTGTTGGGCCTCACACATAAGAGGGAACACAACCCATCAAATCTCCCCATTCCCGATTATGTGGAGGGACTCGCCATTCCGGCTATCTCCTCGCAGAATTTGAACATCTCTTCACTTTCACCTTTTGAAGCCTCAATATTAAACTTGTGTTATCCCTTGTCAGTTAATAATTCACCATCATGAGCATAACTTGAATTTGAATTAACCAAACTATCATTGTTGCCATATTCTACAACCTTAACCTTGTCTATATCTCGTATAGTTTGATTTTCAATGAACACAACATCTCTGCTTCTTACTAGCTTTTGCACTATTGGGTTATAAAATCTATATTCGAACTCATATTGGCCATAGCCAACAAAAATACACTGCTGAGACTTCATATCAAGTTTGGACCTTTCATCTTTAGAAACCTGCCCAAAAACCTTACACTCAAAGAATCGTAAGTGATCATAAGTCACATCTCTACCTGTCTAAACTTTCTTTGGTACGTCGAACTCTAACAAAATATCTTTAATAATATAACTAAAAATTATATTTGAAAAATAGATATCAAGATAAATAAAACAAAATCTCACTTAACTATATTTTTCCTTATGCATAAGAAATAATCCATGAAACAAATTAATTCATAAATAATATATACTATTAAAATATTATAAATAAATTGTAAAGGAGGAAGTATATACTTTACACTTTTACCCGAGCCAAAACTTCTTTTAAAAAATTTTAAATTTCACAATAATAATGATAGAAAAATAAAAAATATGATATTTTTAATTATATATATATATATATATATATCGGATAATCGGAAATCTTAAGATTCTAACCTTCACCATTGATTTGACGGTATCACTATACATTAATTGTTTCCCTCTTTTGGATATTTTTGAAATTACTTTGATAATTTAGTAAAAATTTAAATTTATCTCACCTTATTTTAAAATTTTATATTATAAATAAATAAATATAATTTAAAAATATATATAATATTTGAAATTTCATTCCCCTAAATTATTATTTTCATAATCACAAATAGGCGTAAAGGCATACAGCATCCTATCAAATACCTACCATTTCGACGACCAGTCTTGATTCAAGTAATGAAATAGGACCAACCAACCAAACCAGCATCTAAAACTCACACCATTCATCCTATCAATGGAGGTAACAGTGATATGCAAGTTTCGTGTGCTAGAGGAGGAGTTATAGCAATCTACACTATAATAGTGGGCTTGTTTCCGAGTAGATCGGTCCAATGTGTTAATTCAGGTTCAATTGAAACCAGGCCAGACCCAATATTTCAAATGGCCCATCAGGTTTAATAAGAGAGAGTCCCAAAATCTATGGTTGTTAGATGTCGCCATTTGGAGAGAATAGATGAGAAGAATTAACAGACTGATTCTGATTTAATTAAGACAGTTACTTGGATTCAAAGACATATGTTTGAAGTCTTTGTCATCAATTAATTAAAAATACCAAGTCTTCTGTCATCAATGTGGATGAGGTAACAGCTTACGACACCCACAACCACCGTTTCCATTCAAAGCCTCAAAAGTCAAAAAAGTCTAGAATCTTCACTCAATCAAACAAAACTAATATATAACCAAGCCTTCTGCAACCCAAAATTCACACAATTCAATCAAACCAACACCACACACTGAGTCTCAAGAATTGGAAACGATGGCAGGAGAAGAAGTGAAGTTGCTTAGAACATACGGCAGCCCAATGAGCACAAGAGTCGAGATCGCATTGAAACTGAAAGGTGTAGAGTACGAGAACATAGACGAAGACTTGAGCAACAAGAGTCCTCTGCTTCTCAAATCCAATCCTGTTCACAAGAAGATCCCTGTGCTCCTCCACAATGGAAAACCACTCGCAGAATCAGCTCTCATCATTGAATACATTGACGACACATGGAAACAAAATCCCATTTTGCCTCAACATCCTTATGACAAAGCTCTCGCTCGTTTCTGGGCTAAATTCTTTGACGACAAGGTAACTTTTGGCTTCATCATTCTGATTATTCCAATCCAATTTGATTGATATTGATTTAGTGAATTTGGTACAGTGTCTGCCTGCTTTGTTCAAAGCGGTGATGAGCAAAGGGGAGGAGAAAGAGCAGGGGACTAAGGAATCAAAGGAGTATTTGAAGATACTTGAAGGTGAACTTGGAGACAAGAAGTTCTTTGGAGGAGAAGAGATTGGATTGGTGGATATAGTTGCTGACTTTTTGGCTTTTTGGCTTATGATTATTCAAGAAGTTGCAGGATTGGAGATTCTGACTGATGAGAAGTTTCCTGGATTGTACAAATGGACTCAAGAGTTTGTCAATCACAGTGTTGTCAAGGAATGTTTGCCTGCGAGAGACCATGTTGCTGCCTTTATCACTGCTCGTCTTCAAGCTTCTTCAAACTGAGAGAAGTTTAACTATGGAATAATGGTTTTCTGTATTGCGTATCGAATCAATTGGAAATGTCTTTGTATTTTGTACTTTTTTTCGACATTTTAATTTATGGGGAAATATGGAACTACTCTACGGTCTCATTCAGTTAATAAGTGACTTCGGTCAAGTAGGATTTCGTTGAAAGACGAAAGGTTTCGGTTTCAATTAATTAATCAAGTTCACTTATCAAATTGACTTGCCGTGTGTTCCAACCGCGTCAATAACTGTTTTAAAAAATATAGAAAACAAAGTAAGTATTAAATAAATAAAAAAAAAAAAATCTTTTTTTTTACAAAATTCAGTTATATTTATTTTAGAATTTTTTTAAAAAATATACTAACATTGCGTCATTAATAGTAAATTTATAATAAAAGTCAAAATACAAAGCCACATACCTTAACTTGAGAGCAAGTTCACAGGTAACATCTATATCTATTGTCAAGGTCACATGCGACACTTCCATCTATTTTCAAGGTCATGGACGATACTTCCAGTGCCAACTTTTATCGCCAACCTCCTATTGCCAACTTTGTTTTTTCTAGCGATGCCTCCATCGCCAACGCCAACTCTTATGGTCAACTTTGTTTTATTTCTTTCTTTATATTGTAACACTCCCTCCCCTTAAGTTGGAGGATCTGAAAGAGTTTCCAACTTGGACAGTAGAGACGAAAAGATAGAGGAAGGTAGATGTTTCGTAAAGAAATCTGTCAACTACTTAGATCCGGAAATAGGTGAATGATCAATAAAACCTGCTTTATATTCATTTCGCACTACATGATAATCAATGTCCAAGTGTTTGGTTCTTTCATGGAAAACAGAGTTAGTAGTAATGTGTAATGCTGCTAGAGAATCACAATGTAGCTTGATAGAAGATAGACGTTTATACTAAGATCAGTGAGGAGGAAATGTAGCCACTTCAGTTCACAGGTTGTTGTAGCTATGACTCTATATTCCCGCTTCAGCTGAGCTATGTGACATAGTAATTTATTTTTTGGTTTTCCACGAAATGAGTGACTTACCAAGGAATATACAAAATCCAGTAACAGACCTTCTTGAATCAGTACATGTAGCGCAATCTGCATCATTAAAGCCTGACAACTTAAGCTCTTGATTGACAGGATAAACAAACCTAGTGTTGATGAACCCTTAAGATATTTCAAAACATGTAGTGCAACTTGCCAGTGGACTGTGGTAGGAGAGTTCATAAACTGATTAAGAGTTTAAATAGCTTGAGTTATATATGGCCGAGTACAGTCAAGATATAACAATCTACCCACTACCCGCCTGTATAATTCAGGATTTGGTAACAAATTATCCTGAGATTGAGTAAGTTTACATCCTAGAGATAATGGTATGGCTATAGATTTACTGAATTCCAGTCTTGCATCTGTGATGCCTTTGTACGTGACTACACTAAACATTCCAAGCTTACACGGGTTTCATCCGTAAATTTTCGTAGCTGAGTCGGAGAAGCAGTCAAGAATAGGACTGACAAAAATACTCAATCCAATCCAAACCTATTTTAACCCGGTACTTTTCAGTCGGGTTCGGGGTAGCAAAAAATACATTTGGTTCGGGTTTGGGGTGAAAGACATGACCCATTCGGGTCAATGGGTCGGTTTGGAGCGAAAGGCATGTCTCATTCAGGTCAATAGGTTAGGATCAGGTCGAACAATTTAAACCCGAATCGGTACCACTAATTTATCAATATATATTTACCTAGAATTTTTATTGTATTATAATTGTTATTATACTAGCATGCATTGAAATGATTTTGAGACCATATAAAGTTAAAATATTTTGGGGAGCATGTAAATTTGAAATGATTTCAACAAGCATCAAGCACGAGTCGATTTATATAGTTGTAGATGCTACAAATGTATATATTTTTAAATGCTTTGTAATGATGGTCACTTTTTAAATACTTGATATTCTAAATACTTGATATAAATATAATACTGCTAAGTACTTAATATATGGTATGAAAATTTTTAAAATATCATTTTATGATCGGGTCAAATAGATAGGGTCGGGTATAGACTGATCTGATCAGGTTCTGGTTTGGGGCAAATAGTTTGGAACCATTCGAATTTCTAGTCGAGTTTGGGTCTATCCCAAATATTTTGACGGATGTGAGAAATATAGTGATATAGCGGCAAGATAAAAGATGCACCAGATTTTCGTGGTTCACTAATAATATGTTAGTTACCTCCACCACAATAGAGAAACCAGATTTTATTAGAGAAAAATATTTTACAATAACAGACTCCCTTAAATTCTCTGTATCTCTTTATATCTTCGGTTAAGAATATAGAAGTGTATTTATAGTACTCCAATAGAAAACCTAATTAGATAACATAAAACCGAAATCCTAATTAGGGACAGAAATAAAAATTCTAATTTGGGACAAAAACAGAAATCCTAATTAGAAAACATGAACAGAAACAAACAAATAAAATCCTAATTAGAGACTGTTTTAGATTTCAGACATTACAACACCAAATAAATACAGGTCGGGTATGGGGTAAGGTTAACCCGCACCGATCTGATCGGTTGCCAGTTCTAGTCGAGAATCCATTCATACAACATTGATTGCATTTCAATGGTAGACTTATATTTTACCCCAACATGTTGGTTGAGTAGTTTGTTTAGATTTATCATTTTACTTCTAGGTTTTATGGGTGATTTTTACAACCGAAAATTTGAATTTATTCTATTAAACTATGGGATTATTAAAGATTTTAGAATATTGGATTGATAGATTTTTCAATTGAGTTTTGGACTATAGTTTTATTGAAATTGGAATTTTGATCATTTATGATAGTGGCTGATAGAGATTTGATATTGTGATATAAATTATTAGAAGTGGTTGATTGAATTTAAAAAAGTTTCGATAGTTAGAAATATCATTGAATTACTAAAGGGGAAACTCTATCCGTTTTATTCTGTGAATATGTTAAAAATTTCGGTTAAGTTTTTTATTTCAATTGGTTAGCTTTTAATTCTGTGATGATGGATATTAAAAATCTTTTCAAACTTTAAATGATGAGTATGTATCAATTATTTGATCCGTGATGTGACATCTCCAGTCCGGTTATCCTAAACTGAGCAAAGATGTTATATTTATTATTATCATAACCTAATTAGGTTCACCTCTTAAAAGATATCTTTAGTGTTTTGTGGGGCATGGGTTGCATTACATACATCATGCATCATACATGTTCAGGAATGAATGTGGCTCTAATAGTATCAGCTCGCACTTCTCATATTAAGTTTCCACGGCTTCTAATGATGTGGGTTCTATTCATGGGTCACACAGTCATAAGGATCCTCTCTTAGAAGGTTGGATCAAAACAACAGCGTTCAAGATGGTAACGCCATTTTCAAGGTGGACACCTTTGTGGTGTGGCAATCTCCCATGTGAATAAAAGAGTAGACTGCGAGAATGAGATGGAAGGAAAAATACTTTACATCTTCAACCTAAATTTTCATTTTTAAATATTGAAACTGAGGATTTAATTAGGATTCTCATTTTTTTTCCGACTACATTCTTTATTCCATTTCTTTTGTTAATTTTATTAAATAAAAAATTAAATATTATTAATCTAATTGGTTAGAAATTCATAAGTAGCATTTTTATTTTTTTCTAATTCACATATTGAAGCGAAGAAAATCGATTGGATGAGAAATTGGATTAATAGCATAAAGAAGTAGTGATATGTTATCAATTGGCACCTAACCATTCCTTTTCACAATAGAGATATAAATATAAATATACTTCCCCTGCTTTTCTTTATTCACTATACTTTCTGTTTGCAACCTAATTTTAACGGTAAATATCTTTAATTATATACAACTAAAAATTATAAAAAAATTATATTTAAAAAATAGACATTAAGACGAATAAAACAAAATCCCACTTGAATATATTATTCTTTATACATAAGTAATAATATAAAAAACAAGATTGATGAATGAATAGTAAACACTATACAAATGTACCAGATAAAAAAAAAAAAAAAAAGTCTAATACCGAAGTAATAACAGCTGAAAGTTCAAACTAATGTAATTAAAATAGTTGCTGGGATTCAAAGCCTTTGTCATCAATGCGGATGAGGTAACAGCTTACGTGACACCCACAGTCGCCGATTACGTTCAAAGCCTCTGAAGTCAACAAGTCTAGAATCTTCACTTCACCCATATATATAAAGAAGCCTCTGCGAACCAAAATTCACAGAACTCAATCAAACCAACACGAAAGCATACACATTGCTAAGAATTCGAAACAATGGCAGGAGAAGAAGTGAAGTTGCTTAGAACATACGGTAGCCCAATGAGTACAAGAGTCGAGATTGCATTGAAACTGAAAGGTGTAGAGTACGAGAACATAGACGAAGACTTGAGCAACAAGAGTCCTCTGCTTCTCAAATACAATCCTGTTCACAAGAAGATCCCTGTGCTCCTCCACAATGGAAAACCACTTGCAGAATCAGCTCTCATCATTGAATACATTGACGACACTTGGAAACACAACCCCATTTTGCCTCAGCTTCCTTATGACAAAGCTCTCGCTCGTTTCTGGGCCAAATTCTTTGACGACAAGGTAACTTTTCACTTCATCAATCTGATTCCAATTCAATTTGATTGATTTATTGAACTTCGTGTTCATTGCACAGTGTGTGCCTGCTCTGTTCAAATCGGTGATGGGCAAAGGGGAGGAAAAAGAGGAAGGGATTAAGGAATCAAAGGAGTACATAAAGATACTTGAAGATGAACTTGGAGACAAAAAGTTCTTTGGAGGAGAAGAGATTGGATTGGTTGATATAGTTGCTGACTTTCTGGCATTCTGGTTTATTATCAGTCAAGAAGTTGCAGGATTGGATATTCTGAGTGATGAGAAGTTTCCTGGATTGTACAAATGGACTCAAGAGTTTGTCAATCACAGTGTTGTCAAGGACTGTTTGCCTTCAAGAGATCATGTTGTTGCTTATGTTACTGCTCGTCTTCAAGCTTCGTCAAACTGAGAAAAGTTGAACTATGGGAAAATGGATTTCTGTATTGCATATCAAATAAAATAAATGTGGTGAATACTACAACAATAATCACTCGTTTAACACAGAATCGTAAAGAAACACAAATAACACGATCGATTTACGTGGTTCCACCCGGTGGCTCCAAAGATCCTCCAAAAGGGTGTACTCCACGGGGGTTTCGGCTCAGAGGCCGGTTGCACTATGGTGGTGTCGATTACAAGTACAAGAGAGAACACAAGAGCCCTGTAGAGATCCAAAGAGGAAGGAGACGAAGCAAAACCCTAAAATCGCCAGAGCAGAAGACGACTTCAGGAACAAAACAGAGAACAACAACTACTGCTACAGTGACAAAAGAAGCTTATATATCATGGGCTGGGTCAGGTCATATGGTTGGGCTTTTAATAATTGCCCAGGCCCATAAGTCTTAACCAAACAATAAAACAGCCCTGTACAAACAAAGTCACAGGCAGCAACACATTATGATTCAAAACATGACACAACTTCCCCTTTTGGATAATAACAATACAGAGTTATAAAGCTTTATACAACAATATAAAAAACAACAACTAGCCACCAGTGCCTTCCATGCCTTAGCATCCTTGCCTGGTCCCCAACCATAAGCCTTCCTATAACAGTCCAATATGAAGAAGGTCCCTGTAAAACAGAAACTTCTTCACAGAGAGTACTTTAGTACCCATATCAGCAGGATTAGCATCAGTGGAAATCTTCCCCATATCAATAGTACCATTTAAAACATGTAACCTGATGAAATTAAATTGAACATCTGTATGCTTAGTTCGGTCATGATACATGGGATTTCTGCTCAGCTGGAAGGCGCCCTGGCTGTCTGTAAAAACAGAAGCAGTGCCTTTCAGGAGCTTCAATTCCCTTAATAGACCTTGGATCCATATAGCCTCCCTAATTCCTTCTGTCAAGGCAATGTATTCAGCCTCAGTAGTAGATAAAGCCACACCAAATTGAAGTCTTGCTTTCCAAGAAATACAGTTTCCACATATAGTAAAATAGTAAGATGAAGTAGACCTTCGAAATTCAATTTCCTTTGCAAAATCAGAATCACAGTATCCAATTACAGAAACAGAATCAGTGTACTTACCATAGACCAAACCAATGTCCATAGTGCCTCTGATGTACCTTAACAGCTCTTTCATTGCTTTCCAATGAATTGCTCTAGGTTTCATCATGAAGCGACTTAGGACGCTCAAAAAGTATGCCAAGTCAGGTCTAGTACAGACCATTGCGTACATAACACAACCAACAGCTTCAGCATAGGGAACGTTATCAAGAATATCATCAGAATCAGACATTTTTGTATCCAAACCATGACCAGCAACTAAAGGTAAGCTAGAAGGTTTGAGTCCAGCATATTAAAATTCTTTAAAACCTTTTCAAAGTAATTTTTCTGATCAATACACAACAAATGAGACTTTCTGTTCCTAACAATATTCATCCCTAATATCTTAGAAGCATGGCCAAGATCTTTCATTTCAAACTCATTATTTAGGTGCTGCTTAACAGATTTCAGCTTAGCAAGTTCAGGCCCAATCAACAAAATATCATCAACATATAGAAGCAGAAATACAGAGGAATTATCATCAAGTATATAGTACAAACAAGCATCGAATAAGCTCCTTTTAAAACCAATGGAAGTAATAAATTTGTGAAACCGATCATTCCATTGTCTGGGTGATTGTTTCAACCCATACAAGGAACGTTTTAGCAAACAAGCTTTATTTTCATCACCCTTTTTACAAAAACCTTCTGGTTGTTCCATGAAAATTTCTTTATCTAGAAAACCATGTAAAAAGGCAGTTTTTACATCAATTTGTTCCAATTCCCAATCAAAGAAAGCAGTCAAAGCAAGCATAATTCTGATAGTAATATATCTAATAACAGGTGAAAAAATCTCATTAAAATCAATACCAGGTTTCTGAGTATAGCCTTTGGCTACCAGCCTGGCTTTGTACCTGCTTAGATCAACAATAGGGAGATTTTCCTTAATCCTGAACACCCATCTACAAGCAATAAGTTTCTTACCAACAGGTATATCAACCAATTCCCATGTCTGGTTTTTCAGAAGAGAGTTATACTCTTCTTTCATGGTAAACCACCATTTTTCAGAGTGCTTACAATTCACAGCATCAGAAAATGAAACAGGCACAAATTCATCAGAAACAGCAGCAGTTAGAGCATAGATTACCAAATTAGCATCCAAGTATCTAGCTGGAGTTCTAATGACCCTCCTAGGCCTATCTCTAGCAATGGAGTGATCATTTAAATCCATATTATCAATATTAAAAATTGGATCATAATCAGGATTATCAGAATCGAAAACATCATCAGATTCATCATTAATATCAGGAGCATTAGGTACAGATGAATCATTATTAGATGAACTAGGATTAGTGTCAGGAGGAACAACAGAGGAACCAGAACCAGTGACAGTATTATCATCGACATTAATAGTGTTATTAGAGCCAACATCAGAATCACAATCAATATTGTAATCAGACAGAGTGTAACCAGGCAAAACATTTTCAGAATCAGCAACATCAGAATTGAAACCAGGAAAATCAGATTCATTAAAAATGACATCCCTACTAATAATGAATTTATAGGATGATCCCTCTTTATAGACCAATCTGATACCTTTGGTACCAGAAGCAAAACCCATAAAAAGACATTTCAAGGACCTTGGTTCCAATTTACCAACAGACTGATGTGCATATGCCCTACAACCAAATGTTCTAATATGCTTTAAAATAGGCAATTTACCAAAAAACAGTTCAAAAGGAGTTTTCCAATCAATCACAGCAGAGGGAGACCTATTTCTGACATATATAGCAGTATTCAAAGCTTCCCCCTAGAATGTCTTAGGTAGCTTAGCCTTAAATAGCATGCTCCTCACTTTTTCAAGTAAGGTTCTTTTCAAACGTTCAGCCACACCATTCTGTTGAGGGGTAAACCTAACAGTTCTATGCCTTTTAATCCCATTTTCAGCACAAAAAGAGTCAAACAATTCATTACAGAATTCAAGACCATTATCAGTTCTTAGAGCTTTAACCTTGCAATTAGATTCAGTCTCAACATGCAATTTTCAGATTTTAAATTTATCAAGAGCTTCATCTTTACTTCTTAACAGATACATCCAAGCAAACTTAGAATAATCATCAGTTATAGACATAAAATAAACACTCTTGCTAAAGGTTTTGGTCCTAGAGGGACCCCACAAATCAGCATGCACATATTCAAGAATAGAACCAGCTCTAAAACCAGATTTTACAAAAGGCATTCTAGTTTGTTTTCCAAGAATACAATGCTCACAGAAATCAAGTTTGCAATTATTATCAATCTCAATCAGCCCATTTTTCATTAATTCCCTTAAACTGTTTTCACCCAAGTGACCAAGCCTGTTATGCCATATTTGCAGTTTAGAAACAACAGATTTATCAGCAGTTAAAGCCTCAACAGTATCACCTTCCAATTTATACAGATTGCCACATTTATTTCCTTTCATTATTACCTCTTTAGTGTTAGAATCCATTATACAAACAGTCTGATTTTTAAACACACATTCAAAACCAAGACAATCCAGAGCACTAACAGAGATAAGACTCCTCCTCAAATTAGGCACATATTTCACATCATTCAACAATCGAATAGAACCATCAAAATGCTTAATTTTAACATAACCAATGCCCTTAATCATGCATTTATGATCAGATCCCATTAGAACTAGTCCCTCATTACCAACTTTGAGCTCATTAAACCAGTTCTTATTAGGTGTCATATGATGCGTGCAACCTGAATCTATAACCCAATCCAAAACAGATTCTTTATTAACAACCAAAGCACCAAATAGTTTAGCAACAATAGTTAAACCTTCACAGATTTGAACACGATCATCAAAAATAGCAACAGAATTAGAAGGTACAGGCTTAGAGATACCCTTTGCCTCATCCTTCTTCTTTTGGAAACAGTCTTTCACAAGATGATTCTGCTTCCCACAGTAAAAACAACTTCTATCAGATTTACCTTTTCCTTTAGTCTTATCTTTAGAATTACCATTGTTATTACCATGACTGCCACCATTATTATTCTGTGAGTTAAACTTCTTTTTCTTGTTCCTGGAAGGTTTATGGTTTTGAACCATCAACCCTTCAGGTTTTGATTTTACTTTTTCTTCATTAGCAGTTCTAAAAGTCAAGGCATCAATGATCAATTTAGTGGTCAAAGCAGCATTATTAAACGAAATAAATTCCTTTACAACACTGTGAGATTCAGGCAAAGCATGCAAAAGAATCGTAGCAAGATATTCTTCAGAAAGTCTATTTTCTTCCTTAGTTCTACTATTAAAATCCTGCACAAGCCTTTTAAAAACAGCCAAGTTTTCAGCAACTTTCTTTTTAGAATCAAATTTAAAACCAAACAATCTGTGCAAGCTTAACAGCCTATTTTGAACATCTTTTTCTAAATAATTTGTTTCTAATGCAGTCCACAATTCAGATGCAGTCTTAGAACTAGCAAGATTTGTCATAACATCATCAAACAAATGCAGTAAAATCATATGATATGCCTTTTTATTTAATCTTTTCTTTTCAGCCTCAGAAGTATTCTCAGGATACTCATTATCAACTGCACCCTCAACCCCATGATAAACAAGAACAGACAACATCTTTTTCTGCCAGAGAATAAAATCCTGATTACCATCAAACACTTCTATATTAATATGGCTTGAACCAGGAGTCTTAGCCATATTAATCCTATTAAGACAAGAAGTAAACAAAATAGGGATACAGGGCACAAACAATCAAGCAACCAAACTGACACTACAAGACTACAAACACAAACAAGAGCAGTAGTACAATTTAATCAATCAGCAAACAATCAACAAATTAATACTTCAAACACAATATCAATCACACACACAGAATTTCAATCAATACAATCAGAGATTGAATTTAAACAAACAAAATCAAATAATACAATCAAAACATCAAGAACCACAAAGAATTTCAATCAAGCAATTTCCCTGAGGGCGTAAACCAAACCCCACTCAGGCAGCAATGTTGAAAAGCAGTAAACAGGAGACCTAATTCTAAAGGTTATAGAAATGTACCTAGCAGAAACCAAAAGCCGCAATATCTTCTAGTATTCCATTATTAGCCATTTCTGTACCTGTTTTCCCTTTTTCTTGATTTATTTGTATTATTTTCTCATTCTTTTCAGATTTCAGTACCTGTAATATTACAAAGTTAGTACCATCATAGTCAAATATTGACAAAAAATAAAAGAAAGGGTTTCGAATGATTCCAGCAGATCCTTCTCAGATCTGTTTTGACGAATCTCTGAGATAGACTTAGGGTTTTTGTTGCCGTTGACAGGGGATGCGCCGGCCACCTGCAAAAGTCAACAAAGTACACGAATAAAAGAATATAAAGAAGAGATCGACAAAAACAGAGAGTTAGGGTTTAGAGAACGAGCAATTTTCGCTCTGATACCACTTGTTGTGAATACTACAACAATAATCACTCGTTTAACACAGAATCGTAAAGAAACACAAATAACACGATCGATTTACGTGATTCCACCCGGTGGCTCCAAAGAGCCTCCAAAAGGGTGTACTCCACGGGGGTTTCAGCTCAGAGGCCGGTTGCACTATGGTGGTGTTGATTACAAGTACAAGAGAGAACACAAGAGCCCTGTAGAGATCCAAAGAGGAAGGAGACGAAGCAAAACCCTCTAAAATCGCCAGAGCAGAAGACGACTTCAGGAACAAAACAGAGAACAACAACTACTGCTACAGTGACAAAAGAAGCTTATATATCATGGGCTGGGTCAGGTCATATGGTTGGGCTTTTAATAATTGCCCAGGCCCATAAACCTTAACCAAACAATAAAACAGCCCTGTACAAACAAAGTCACAGGCAGCAACACATTATGATTCAAAACATGACAATAAAATAGAATTGTGTTGTGTTGTGATTTTCTTCGGTATTTTAATTTATGTGAAATATGGGACCACGGTTTCATTCTGTTCAGATAGACTTCAGTCAAGTAGGATTTCATTGAAAGACCAAAGTTTAGGTGTCAATTAATTAATTAAATTCAATTATTATCGACTGTTATTAATAAAAGTAGAGGTTAAATGCATTGATTAACAACAAATTTAATATATTTTAAAACTTGTTATTATTTAATATTATGAAATTAATAAAATGTGGTTTACATGTATAATTTTACAAAAACTCGCTGCTTTATAGTATAACTAGTAAATATATTCGCGCTTTGCGTGATGTTCATTTTTTTTTATAAATTAAATTAGATTAAATTATAATATTTAGATTACTTAAAAAAAATAAGAATCATTTTATAATTTTAGTGGAGTACGTTATAGTATTTAAATATTAATGACTGGAAAAAGTTCATTAATCTAACCGATTAATTTCACTCTTCACATATTATTTTTATAACTCCATACCGAATCATTATTCATTGAATTAGGTTAGAAGTCTTACTCTATAAAAAGTTGAAAAATAATAAAATAATTATATATTTACAAAATTTATTTTAAGATGTTAACATTAAAAAAATATATTATTTTTAATGATTTACATGGTCACGAAAAATAAAATAAAATAAAAATAAAAAATAGAAGTAGATCGAATGCGTATAGAAGTTACACTTTAAAGCCAAAAATTCCAAAATTGAAATGGTACGCCGAGTGTAGATGAATCTAAACTTGTGAAGTTATTATATTAAAGAAATAGGTAAATATTGATTTGATTCAATTTCATTAATGATTGCGCGGTATGTCTCCGTTGGATTAAACATATAAAATGAAAGCGTTTTTTTATTATTTTTCCAATTAATTAAATCTATTATATTTTTAAATCGAGAATTAAATTTTTAAAAAATTAAATAATTTAATAAATAATTTGCACCCAATGAATTAAAGTATCATAATATCTCTTTCAATTAAATAATTAATTTAAAATATATTTATTTATTTTAAAGATGCATAAGGTCTATTATGCTCTTCAATTTAAAATTTTGAATCTAAAAATAATATTCATATAATAGGAAAAATAATTTTCAGTTGTATCGAAATCCTAACTTTTACAATCTCAATTTCACACAGTTTTGGAATATCAAATTCAACCTTGTTTGTCCCTTAACAATCCATAAGCATGTCAGCATATATCTCTCCACTATATTTCTAAAAATACGTCTTCCATCACAATTCAAATGTATGTTTTAAAAGATTTTTCATTCTTGAGCATGGTAGAGTGGATGTTATGGTGTAAGGGTGTAGCGGTCTTGAATATATGATTTTAGAGTTAATGGTAACGTCAACATGGATATTGGATAGTGTTTGGAGTCAATTGTATGTTGTAGGACTACAATTTTACGGGTTAGAGTTGAAATTCCCGATTTTACGTTTTCGAGCGATTTTTTGGGTTCCATACCTGGAAACTGTCGGTAATTATATAATTTCCTGGTGTCCATGCATGAAAACAGACCTGTATTTTTTGTCAGTGATTTTCTGATATCGACACCGGAAAATAGGCCAAATGAGCTCCTATTTCCGGGTGTCCATACCGGAAAACTACTTTGATGCATTATTTTTTACTGCATTTAAATAATTTATGTTTTCTTTGTTCAGAAATGAGTTTGAAAAACACACTAGTCTACTTCAAGACTGATATAAGGTTAGAGAAATGGTCGTTATGCTTAACAACATTTCACTCTCCTAATTGGTAGCAAAACTTTAGTTGACATACCATTCACATGTGCCCAAACAAACATATCGAAGTTTCGGATTCCGAGGAATCACCGCAGAATAAAGATTTGACACAAACAGCGAATCCCACAGTTGAAATATACCATTTCATCTGGAAGCTAACTCGCTCGAGTCTCCTTTACTTTAGATATATGACTTTTATATGAGTTTGTTTGAACATCGTTTATCATATGATATTTGTCGAATATGGTTTGGTTGTTGAATATGGTTTAACTATAATTATGATTTTGAATGTAGAAATGCATTTCGGAAAAATGAAATTGTAATGAAACAGATTATTCCCTCTTTTAATACATGAAAATTGGACAATTTTTTATACTATTTCCCGGTGTCCATATTGTAAAACAGATTGACTAGTAATCATTTTCGGGCCACGACAACAGGGAAACATGATGATATTTGGTCTTTTTCCTAGTATTGATACAAGGACACTAATTGGCAAAATTCCCAATAATTTTCAGGTTTCATGGGCGAGATATGAGTCAATATGACAGGCATTTTTCGGCCTAAGGGAGGGAAATGGGGTGAGATTTTTCCAAATTATTTCCTATTGTGACAACTTGGAATTTTTTTTTTGGCATGTATCCCGGAATCCATACAGCGAAACAGATTGACCAATGATTATTTCCTGGTACGAGTGTATGGAAACATGTTGATATTTGGTGCATTTTTTGGTGTTCATACAGGGAAATGATTTGTCAAAAATCCTAGTGATTTTCATATTTTGTGGCCGTAATATGAGCTAATATGACAACCGTTTCTCGGTACAAATAGAGGAAAATGATCGGAATCAGAAAACTAGTTTATAAAATGTTGGTTTCCATGTATTGGGATCGGGACATTAGAGCCATTTATAACTGTGTCCCAGTGTTAAATATAGTCATTTTCAGGCTTCGAGACCGGGACATGGTGCAATTTGTGACACATTTTCAGGTATGAACACCTGGAAATTTTGATTTTCCCCATTGAATAGAGTCTTTTTCAACTCCAATCAACTTTTTCCGCCTAATAATAGTATAAAGATTATTGCTTGGTCGCTTCCCTCAACCCCAGCATGTTGTGACACACAAAAATATATTGGTATATTGATGTAATCGGTTTAAAGTGAATTTTAGGTACCTTCTAACGAATAAAAGTGGATGATTATCCCTACTTACAGATACTGGAACTTAAATGTATAAAAAAAATTTCATAATTGAAATTGTTGAAAAACATGATGTTTGCATGACCTACGTAAGAGTACATTGTCTATCATGAATAACTCTTACATGCCAAGTGAAGCAAATATCTAAACACCTAATTTCTAATAACTTGTGTTGGATTCCTTTATTGTAAGCATGAATAATCATCCACTTTTAGTCATTAGAAGATACCTAAAACCCACTTTAAACCTACTACATTCATAAACCAATCCATCCTAGTGTGTCATAACTTGATGGGGTTGAAAGAGGTAACCAATAAATCATTCAAGTGCTATTAATAAGCGTTTTAAGATGTTTGGATTTGAAGATGATGCAATAAAATGTGAGAATTTGAAGTGTCCAGGGGTTGATACCAGGAAACTAGGCTAAAATTATGCCAAGTCCCGACCCTAAAACATGGAAATTACCGCATTAGTTTCTTAACTCATATAGCTAGAAATGGTGCAAAACGGGACCTGTTTCCCGGTGCTTATACATGGAAATGATTATTTCATAATAAATTTATTCCTAAAACAACCACAAAATCAATAGAAATAATAAAGGAATCCAACACAAGTTATTAGGAATTAGGAGTATTAGGAATTAGGAGTTTATATATTTACTCCACTTGGAATGTAAGAGTTATACATGATGGACAATGTACTCTTACTTAGGCCATATAAAACATAATATTTTTCGATCTTTTCAATTATGAAATTTTTTTTATCGATTTGAGTTCCACTAAGAGTAATCATGGATAATCATCCACTTTTAGCCATTAGAAGATACTTCAAACCTATTTTAAACCTATTACATTCATAAACCAATCCATCCTAGTGTGTCATAACTTGATGGGGTTAAAGGAGGCAACCAATAAAACATCCAAGTGTTATTAATAAGTGTTTTAAGATATTTGGAATTTAAGATGAATTAATAAACAAATCCGGTAAATACCGCACCCTAATTTAGTTAATACCGCACTTTTTCCAATTTTATCCTTGTTTCTATTAATTAATATTTCTTAATTAATTAATATTTTAATTTAAGATGTCTTAATTCAATTTATATTTATCATTCCTTTTAATTAATTAAGTTTTAATGGTGGGATATCTTAATTTAATTTATATTTATATTTTATATAATCAGTAATTTAACATATTATATATGAGTTGAGTTTGAGTAATATATAAACTAATGAGTTAAAATTTGATTTAAAGAGACTTTATATTTGTTCTAAAGACTTATTAGTTTTGGAGTTCTAATTCGAACTACCGTTGATCGTTATTGAATAATGTTTATTTTGCCATCGCAGTAGTTTAACTAGAAAGTTTGTTTTTGAAACAAAGTTTTAAAGTTATTTATATATAAAAGTGTATCTAGTTTGTTAAGAGATTGAGAGCCAATATAATACCACTTTTTTAGGATTTTTATCCTCTTATTTTTGTTTTTAAATTTTCAAAATAATAATATTTTTTATATTATTAAATTTAAAAAATTTATTAAGGATAAAACTGTAAATTGTGGAATAATAAAGTGCGGAATGATGCGGTATTTACCAATGCCCTTAATAAAATGTGGGAATTTGAAGTTTTCAGGTCTAGAAACCGGGAAATAAGGCCAAAACTAAGTCATGTCCTTAGAAACATGGAAGCTACCCCATTAGTTTCCTAAATCTCATAGCTGGACATATTGAAAAATGGGACCTATGTACCGGTGCCGACACTAGGAAATGAATACCGGGACATTCCTAAGTACATGTCTGTTATTTTCCTCCCTCAACACTGGAAAATGTCTGTTAGATTGACCCATTTCCGACCCTTAGAACTAGAAAATAACTGGAAACTTTGTCAATTCATGTTCTTGTAACAATACCGAGAATCAAACCAAATATCATCGTGTTCCTATATTTTCGTATCTAGAAATTATTGCTGCTCAATTAGCTTCACAGTGTGAATACCGGGAAATAGTACAAAAATGTCCACATTCCATGTGTTAAAAAAGGGAAACAGCCTGTTTCATTATAATTTTATTTTTCCGAAATAAATTTCTGCATTCAAAATCTTACTTGTAACCAAACCAAATTCAACAACCAAACCATATTCGACAAAAATATGTGATAAAGATGCTCAAACAAACTTATAACAAAAATGTTATATCTAAAGTAAAGGAGACTATGTTCAGTTGGCTTCCAAATAGAATGGTATATATGGAGGAGCCCTGCGTGCTTGTTTCAAATCTTTTTGTGTGATTTCTCTTAAAATCCAAAATATTTTGGGCAACAAAGGCACGTGTGAATGGTATGCCTCAACTCTTTACACTTTTCACAACGAACTTGAAGTACACTAGTGTCTTTTTCAAACTCATTTTTGAAAAAAGAGAATACAATTTATTTAAAATAATTTTTTTATAGGCCATAAAAAGTTTACTATACAATTATAGGCCACTTTTGAAAAGTTTGCAAAACTGAAGTTTGATTTTCACTTCATAGGTCATTCACAGCTGTGACCGTAATTCACAAACTGTGAGCGTAAATCAAACCTTCTGTGAATTGTAAAGTTTTAGGGATATGTTGGGAAACTTGGCCTATGGAGTGAAAACTAAACTTTTAAAAGTCTGTTTTTGTATATTTTTCAAAACAGGCCTATAATTGTATTTTGAACTTTAAAAAGCCCATTTAAAAGAATTTTCACTTATTTAAATGCAAGAAAAATACGCATCAAAATTGTTTTCCGATATGGACACCTGGAAATAGGGGTGTGCACGGTTTGGGCCGTCCCGAAAACCAAACCGAATACAAAAATTTCGGTACGGCCCGAATCGAATATTTATTATCAGGGTCGGTATTCGGTTATGCAGATTGGGGTTATTCGGTATATGGGAAGGTACGGGACAAAACCAGAATTTTCGGGACCGTCCTGACTTATTGAAATTCAATGAGCTGCTTCAATTTTTTTTAGTTTCATGTCTGTTTTTAACAGCCTGTTGCAACTTGATACAAATGTAACTGCATAAACATGAACAAAGTAGAATGAACATTTCAAATCTAATAAACATAAACTTAACATTTAATAAACATTTTATGTTTCATGTAACAAATACTATAATTTAACATTGATTAGTACAGAGCAATAATTATCAAAAGTTCAATAGTAAACAGCGACCACCAAACGAGTCCACAAAGCAGCAGAGTGTCAATGAAACATTGGCATACGCCAAACAACAATCGGTAGAGACACAAACCATCAATACACAGACAGCAGAGTGTTAAATGGATAGTACAAAATTCAAGTTCAGGAGTAGCAGCAATTGTTGCTATATATATCTCATAAAATAATTAGAAAATGAAAACAAAATAGAGACAAGGAATGAGATGAGAAACAAGGGAAGATGAAGGAGATTATTTACGTTTGACTCGAGGTAGGATGGTAAGTGATCGGAATGAAGAGATTAATGGAAATTCAAAGAGGATCGTCGGTGGAGGCGATTTAAGGTTAGGAATTTTGCTTTACCCAAAAAATTCGAAATACAGATTTTGAAACGTATGTGTTGTGAAGACACTTTACTGTGTTTGACTACTAAAGGTAATAATTCGGGATTCGGTAAAATTACTGAACTGTCCCGAACAAACCCATACCGTACCGTACCAAATTCAAAATTTCGATACGGTATTTAGGCCGAATATTTGTTGTCCCGAATACCGAAATACCGAAAATTCGATACGGTTCAGTTCGGAACAACCCGAATGAACACCACTACCTGGAAATAAGAGCAGTTTTGGCCTATTTCCCGGTGTTGATACCAGAAAATCACTAATAAAAAATACAGGTCTGTTTCCACGTATAATGGAAGAGAAACAGGCAAATTGAGCCCCTATTTCCCAATACGAAGTCCGGTAAATATTTTCTCTTTCACGAAGGTTAGAAATAGGCGTTTGATAACTTGTGTCCCGGTCTTCAACACTGGAATTGACTGACAAAAATAATCCCTTATGTATCATGGTATGGGTATCGGGAAATATGAAAAAAAAAAAAAAAACCACATTTGTCCTGTTTTTATGTCTGGAAACTAAAAAAATTATTTCCTAGCATGTGTCACGGCATCAATACACCATTTTCATGCATGGATACCATGAAATGGTATAATTCGTGTCAGTTTTCAGGTATGAAAACCGTAAAATAGCTGGAAAACTAACAACTGGAAAATGGCTGGAAAACTAACAAACGAGAATTGCAACCCTAACTCGTAAAATTGCATTCCTATACCATATAATTGACTTGAACACTATCCAATATCCATATTAACGTTACCACGAACTCTAAAATCATATATTCAAGACCCCTACACCTCGAGACCATAACATTAACACTACCATGCTCAAAAATGAAAAAACTTTAAAAATATACCTTTGAGTTGTGATGGAAGATGAATTTTAAAAAATATATAGTAGAGACATGTGCAGACATGCTTACGGATTGTTAAGGCATAAACAATGTTGAATCTGGAGTGAATTGGGTGTTCCAAGAACACGGAGAATTAGGATTGTAAAAGTTAGATTTCCAAAATAATTGGGGATTATTTTTTCTATTGTGTGAGGACCATTAACAATTTATCTTCAGACGGAATTGGAGAGGAGGTTTACGGAGTTGGGGCGTTGTACGGAGTGAAGGTTGAAGTGAGGTCTCCGCCAGAGAAGTAGAGAGTGGAGAGGAGGAGAGACCGGATGCCAGAATAGTGAATGTTGAATTGTGACGAGTGAAGAGAAATGATTTTGGATTCAAACGATTAAAGGAATTCTGATTTATTTTTATTTGTTCTATTTTTGGATTTTATTTTTATTTTATTTTTAATATCAGGGTAAAATAGTAAACTTGGTTCACTTGTTGCAATATATATATATATATATATATATATTTATAATTATTTATTTTTAAAAAATTTCTAATATTAGATTAAAATAAGAATTTTAATTTTACATTGGTTTAAAAATAAAAATTATCATAAATAAAAATGAATTTCAAAGGCTCAGTTTAGCCGAGAAAGTCAAAAGCTGAGGTATGATTATAATTTCTGTAGGAGCAGTGAATAAATAAATAACGACAATGAGGAAGAGAACAGTATGTAGAAAAAGGAAATGATGACTTAGGTAGGCACATGATTCGCAAATGTGTTTAGGTATCAGATTTCTTTCCATCATCTACACTCCGGTTTTGGATAATGTGATCTGGTGTGTTTTGGGTTTGGATTGGATATACGCCGACAGTCCCGGGAATATTTAAAATTATGACGTTTGAGAGGTGATTATTTTTATATGGGCTTAAATGAGAAGCCCAAAACGCCCCAGGCCCACTAAGCTGTAACCCAAACCACCATAGAAATTGGAATGGAAAATTAAATTCTTAATTAATTAATTAATTATTTATTTATTTTAATAATTTATAAGAGCTCTCCAATGGAACTAAAATAGAAGTCCTAAATTATTGGGTGACAAAATATTTATTAATAGACAATATAGTGTCATCTTCTATGATTTTTCTTTTCTTTCTTTTTTTTTTAATTTTTAATAAAAATTTAATTAAAATTAAACTCTTTAATAAAATTATAAATATGAATAATAACAATAACAAAAAAATTTGAGACACATAAAAAAATATAATAAAATAATATAAAAAAGTTGAATCAGTATATCCACTTGATCGTCTAAAATAGAAGTTCCGATGGATAATGTCAACTTTAAGATTTGTCACATCAGCTAGACATTAAAAATAGACCCAGACATTGAAAATAAAAGGTACCATTAGAGCTCTATTTTTTCAAATATTATCCACATTACTGATGTGGTTATTAGGGTTGTGTATGATTCCAGAATCAAGAGCTGAACCAAAAAGGGTACTAGAACTGTAAAAAAACCGGTCATTTTAGAACCATATCAAATCCATTATCAGGAATTATATTTTGGTACTGGTTCCTCGACTAAAACCGGAGTAATTGATACTGGAACCGAACTGAAACCGGTTTTGAAGAATATTATATGTTACCCTATGTGTTTTAACAATAATAAATTTTAAAATATTATACTACATATTTCTAATCGTTATATATATATATATATATATATATATATATTTATTTCAAATATATTTAGAAATTAGAATTGCTTCTTAAATTTTGAAGAATATTATTTGAAGAATTGAAGTGAAGAGTTAGAACTGAATTGAAATGTTGGATATGGAATTAGAAAATAGAGGACTAAGCAGTTTAGACTCAAATTTGCAGAACCTTTGAATAATTTATTTGTTTATTTAAAATTATGCACAATTTATTAATTTATTTTATTCATCTAGACGTCAAGTTTAAATTTGCAAGTAAAATTTTTGGAATTGTGCAACTTGAGAACCAATTGATTGAGAAATTTCTTGCTTTATTTTATTGATTTTGAAATGATTATATTGCAGATATAGATTTGATAAATTGTCATTTCAGAACTGGTTCTAAAAAAAAAAGTAAATAGTCATACCAGTCGAGATGCCCTAAGATTTTCAATATATTTAAAAATTTGTAAAGACAAAACGTCTATTTAAAAGTAGTCGTATAACCATGACCATGTATCAATTTATTTTATTTATTATGTTTTTATTAAAAATTAATTAAAATTATATAATAAGATTATAAATATAAATAAAAAAATTATATATTACACTAAAAATCTAATTAAATCACCGTTAAGTTAATTCACATGATGGCATCTATTTTTAAATTTACATTTAAAATAAAATTTTATTTTAAAAATATTTTAATTATATTACTTATTTGCAAGTATCATTTAAATCGCAATTTCTTCTATAGGTAGAGTTTACTATTTTATTTATTTCAACACAATTTAAAGGAGGAGGAATGACAATTGCTTGACACATAAGGTATAAGCCGAAACTAAAACACTTACTTTACCATCTAGAAAGCAAAGTCGAGAGTTATATGGGTTCAACATGAAAGTTAATGTTAAATTTAAACACAAATCCCAATAGATCACCACCACTTCAACAACCACAGTTATAATTATCGGACCTGATCTAATTTTTTTTTAAACCAATTATAAGAAGAATTAAGTTCGGTTTTTTTAAATCAATTATAAGAAGAATTAAGTTCGGTTTGAATTCGGATTCAACGAATAAATATAAAATTTAAACTCAAATCCATATAGTAGATTTAAACTAGTTATCATATACGGGAAGCTTTCATTTGATTTTATTTCAATATTTAAACCATCACGACACAACAACTTTTATCATAAACCAACCTTTGATTATTATCCATGAGAAGAATATTCATGAGAATTCTGATAATAAAGTAGTGTTCAGGTCAACTATTTTGCTTTAGTCAATGCCCTGCATTAACACATTTGAATATCTGCACTACTATCGTCCAGGAAAAAAACCCAAGAAAATTAACATCAAAAGAATCATCAAATGATGTCACACAATAGACATATGTTTCAAATTATAACAAAACTGAGTAGAACTTCACAACCCCACTTCATTGAATTGGATAATTTGCAACAAACAGAAAGCAAAAGAGAGAAACAGATCTGGAAGTATTATGTATCTAATGTAGCTTCCAAGGTAGACACTGAAGATGAGAACAAGTTCCAGTCCAAGTAGTTGAACATTCACTACTTTCTCTGCTGTTACAACAGATGCAAACAATCCCTAGACTTGCAAATAGCTTTGTGTATCCTACAAGAACAAATTAAACTAATAATCCTGATTGAAGTAGTAGTAGAGACAAGACAGAGATGACCAATCAAAATCCTGATTGAGTTTTTTAACAGCCAGCGGTCACTCTCACTTTGTTGCTTGTCCTGGAAGAAACAGAAATATACTCATAAATCACCATCACAAACATGTGCCAGGGCAATACTTCTACTAAGATCGAGTTAAGGCAGTACCTAGGATACAACCCAGCAGGAGGTCCAGGATACATACAGATCACT
Organism: Cardiospermum halicacabum; assembly: GCA_031304145.1. Taxonomy (NCBI): domain Eukaryota; kingdom Viridiplantae; phylum Streptophyta; class Magnoliopsida; order Sapindales; family Sapindaceae; genus Cardiospermum; species Cardiospermum halicacabum. The sequence goes on from CM062392.1 coordinate 28,053,451, forward strand.
AAAACCACCTTGATGAACAGGGGGAACCACCAAACTACCAAAAGCCACAAAATATTAAGTTAGCATTGAGACAAAGGATACAATGATAGCATTGCAGAGCGGAATATAGTCTTCCTTGGCGATATGCATATCAGTTGAGAAAACAAAGAGATATATGGATTATTCCGAGGACCTGTTGGTTCAGAAACCTCTTGTTTCTGACCTGTAAAATACAGGATAATGCGTTACGGTGGGTCCAAAATTCGTTATTTTGGTTAAAACTAAGCAATCACAACATAGAGAAGTACAACAACTGCTAACCAAAACATCAGCATAACACACACCACAAGTCAAAGCTCAAAGTCATTTATGTTCATACTCACTCCTGTGCTTCCTCATCGGATGTCCTGTACTGTTGGTACAGCGTCAGTGAACTCCAGTGCAAGAAACTGTTCAATCACAGGACGGAACATCTCCTGAATGGAAGAGGAGGAGTTGCCAATGAAGGTCGATGCCATATTTGAACCCAGTTGGAGGGATGTCACAGACAGTTTACTTGGCGTTGTTGGATTGGAAATCCATTCAACGAAGTAACGGAAGTCTTGTTCTGGACATTGATCATCGGCTCATCAACCTCTTTAGTGCTCATTTGACCTCTGAAAATAGCTGAGGACCAGCTGCACATAACCTGTTTCGTGTTTCCAAGATTTCTGCTCGATAAAGGACTCTCTGCTGGTGGGTTCAGTCACAATTGTTGGTTTAGCCAGACATAAATCCAGAAAAGCAAACAAGAAAACATTTAACAAAAACTTCCTTTACAACTTTACACTTCGAACAATGAAAAAACAAACAATTATTCTCCAACAAAGTAGAAAATCTGAGGAGGTGGAGGTGGAGGCGGAGGCGGAGGAGGTGGAGCGGATGATAGCTGTAAGGGTCGCTCGGGAAATAGAGGAGGTTGCAGAGGCGGCGGAGGAGCGGAGGGAAATCTGTCAGCAAGGAGCAGTCGCCTGAGTTCAACCAACGGGGGCACTCGAGGGAGAATCGGAGCTGGCCGTGGGGCAGGAAAATTGAATGATGGAGGAGGCGGCTGGTGCGTCGCAGGCTGACCCTGACTGAACGCCGCCGACGAACCTCGAACCGGAAGATACCCTGCTTTTGTTATCGGGCTTGGACCTTGCGGCGGCTGATGGTTTGGACCCTGAGGAGCCCGGATATGAATAATCGGGTTTTGGGCCATTTGATGGTGTCGGGTCGGGCCCTGCACCGTTGGCGTCGGGTTCTGCCGCAAATGATGTGCTATTGGTACCTGGTGGATCCGATTACAAGATCAACGGCGCTTTTTAATCTATATAATCCATTCTTACTAATTAATTACTGATATGCTTCAGATCGATTAATTTTTAAAATGCTCCAAATTCCAAAACGAGAGTTATCGTTTTGCTGGAATGGACAAATGATACTTTAACAACAAAACGGGAAAGAACGTTTTGAATTGACAACAATAAAACGCATTAAATTGTTTTGTGCAAAATGTTGGGGAGCGTTTTGCTGCAAATGTGATGCTGACCCAGCATCACATCATAGTTGCAGTCAGCATCACATTTGCAGCAAACGCTTTAATGCATAAAGGCAAAATGTTGGGGTGCTATTATAAATATTATCTTATTATAACCATTTCGCCACTTTCAAATATTAAAGTCCACATTAAATTTTATCTAATCAATCATACAATATAATAATTAAGAAAAATGAACATGTTATAATACAATTCAAATGTATCTTTTTTTCCAACTAACGTAAATTTTTTTATTTTTTTTAACGTAAATTAAATCTAAAGTTAAAAATATATATGTAATTTCATGTAACCAAAAAAAATAGAAAATTAACTAGTATACCAAAAATATCTACTACTAAAATAATACTCAGCACCAAAATTCTACCCAATTTTGCAGCAAAACGCACCAGGTTGTTTTATGCTTTATTTTTTCTCAGCAAAACTACCTGGTGCATTTTGCTGCAAAATTTAGAATCAAAACTCTATCCATCGTTTTGCTGAAAAAATAAACTGCACACTCTCCATTCAATCCAGCAAAATGCACCAAAACGTTTTACAATTTGGAGCATATTGAAAATTAAACAAAAAGTTGGAGCAGATCAGCATATAATTAAAATTTTGGGGTTATATCACTCAAAAAGTCCAAGATCAACATCGAAGGTTAAATGAAAAAAGATCATGAAACAAGAATTAGAATTTTCGAAATACTAACGGCGAGAGGAGGTGGTCGGTGGGTGTTTTCCATCGCCGGGTAGAAAGAAGCAACGACATTCTGAGGCGGCGGTGATGGTTGGGTGTTTGTCATCGGCGGCACGAATGGGTTGGAGGGAGCGTTGTGAGGCGGTGGTGGTGGTCGGGCGTTAGTCATCGGCGGCACGAACGGGTAAGAGCGAGCACCGGGGGGATTCTGAGGTGGTGGTGGGTGAGTGTTTGTCATCGCCGGGTAGAAAGGAGCAACGACATTGTGAGGCGGCGGTGGTGGTTGGGTGTTTGTCATCCGCGGCACGAATGGGTTGGAGGGAGCGTTATGAGGCGGTGGTGGTGGTCGGGCGTTAGTCATTGCCGGCACGAACAGGTAATAGTGAGCACGGGGGGATTCTGAGGCGGTGGTGGACGATGAGAGTACATTTTTGAATCTGTTGAATCAAAATATACAATTATTCAATAAAATTAAAACTAAGAATCATGCAACTGTTGAGTATTGATTCAATGATTGAAGGTTGATCAAGTTTATGCTGACGTGGAAAGAAAGAATTAATATTCTTGGTGTCTACGGTTAGATAATAAAAACTGAAATCATGAAGCAGTTTTTTTTTATGGTTGTAGCAGTTTTTTTTTATCTGTGTGTTTTTTCTATAAACTTGAAGAGAGAGGAAAAACAAAGTAGTATGACTTTGATTGTAACCTGTACTTTGAGAATGAAAGAAAAATCAGGGACTGAGCACCCCGTGGAGTTTATCTGTTTTGATCGAACCACGTAAATACTGTGTTGTGTTGTTTAGTATTTTTAATTTTCAATTTCTCATTGTGTTAAAATAAACACCAAAATCAGAAATTAGAGTAAACTATTTATTTTGTACTTGTTTACTGCAACAAATTGGTATCAGAGCATGGGAACGGCTAAGTACGAAGTAAAAAAGTTTACTGGTCATAATGATTTTGGATTATGGAGATTGAAGATGAGAGCTCTGTTGGTTCATCAAGGTTTGGATGAGGCTTTGAAGGGAGAACAAAGATTGCCAGATTCTATGAGTGAGCAGGAGAAAAAAGAAATAATCGAGAAGGCTCACAGTGCAATTATTTTGTCTCTGGGTGACAAAGTCTTGAGAAATGTCTCAAAGGAAAAATCTGCGGCAGGTATTTGGTCTAAACTAGAAAGTTTATATATGATCAAATATTTGGTAAACAGACTTTTCTTGAAACAATCGTTATATTCTTTTAAGATGCAAGATGATAAACAAAATAATTCTTAATCTTGAGAATATTGATGTTGTGATTTATGATAAAGATCAAGCACTGTTGTTGTTGAGTTCCTTACCAAAGTCATATCAACATTTTAAAGAAACTCTTTTGTATGGAAGAGAAACACTATCTCTTGATGAAGTGCTGGCAGCTTTAAGGTCAAAGGAGTTGAATAAAAAAAATGACGCTAAGGCAAATAACGCAGGAGAAGGATTATTTGTTAGAGGGCGCAGTGAGAAAAGAGAAAATAAGGGAAAATCAAAGTCACGTTCAAAATCTACTGCTTCTTCATCTGGACAAAAAAATTAAATTAAATGTTATTATTGTCATGAAGAATGTCAAATAAGAAAGTTGTGTCAGAAAAGATTGAAGACAATTACAGATAAAAATAAAGAATTTGGAGATGCTGCTGTGGTAACTGAAGGATATGAATCTGCTGAAGCTCTTGTAGTATCAAACATTGATTCTGAGAAAGAGTGGATATTAGACTCTGGATGTACATTTCATATGACTCCAAATAAGGCTTGGTTTGAAGAGCTATCATTTCAAGAATCAGGACTGGTTTTGTTGGGCAACAACAAGTCTTGTAAAGTCATGGGAATGGGTTCAATTAGAATAAAAATGTTTGATGGGATGGAAAGAGTTATTCATGGAGTAAGATACATTCCTGAATTAAAGAGAAATCTTATTTCTCTAGGAATATTAGATGAGCAGGGGTGTATTTTTAAGGCTGAAAATGGAGTCTTAAAAGTGATGAAAGGTTCTTTGGTGCTGATGAAAGGGGTAAAGAAGAATGGATTATATTCTTTGCAAGGGAGCACTGTTATTGGTTCTGCAAATGCTTGTACTGGGATCTTGGATAAGACAACACTTTGGCATAGGAGGCTAGGTCATGTCAGTGAAAGAGAATTGATTGAACTTTCAAAGCAAGGATTATTGTGTGGAGACAAAATAGAGAATCTGGAGTTCTGTGAAAATTGTGTGTATGGCAAGTCTCACAGAGTCAAGTTTGGTGCTGGACAACACAGAACAAAGAATACTCTTAACTATATTCACTCAGATTTATGGGGTCCTTCAAAAGTTCAATCACATTCTGGTGGCAGGTATTTTTTATCCATTGTAGATGATTTTTCTAGAAAGCTGTGGATTTTTATTTTGAAAAAAAAGGATGAAGTTTTTGGTGTGTTTAAGAGCTGGAAAATTCTTATTGAAAATCAGACTGGAAGGAAAATAAAGAGGTTGAGAACTGACAATGGATTAGAATACTGCTATAGTTTTTTTGATGACTTTTGTTCAAAGGAAGGTTTAGCTAGACACAAAACAGTAGTTAAGACACCACAGCAAAATGGGCTTGCTGAGAGATTCAATAGAACAATTCTAGAAAGAGTCAGATGTATGTTGTTGAGTGCTGGTCTTCCTAAAATATTTTGGGCTGAAGTTGTATCTACTGCAGCTTATTTGATTAGTAGGTGTCCGTCAACAGCTTTAGGACTTAAAACTCCTGAAGAAGTTTGGTGTGGTGAACCTACAAAATATGATAAATTGCGAGTTTTTAGTTGTCTTGCTTATGCTCATATTAGGCAAGATAAGTTGGAGCCTAGAGCTTTGAAGTGTGTGTTTCTTGGATATCCAGAAGGAGTGAAAGGATATAGACTTTGGTGTTTGGAATCAGGTTTCAAAAAGGTATTAATTAGTCGAGATGTTATTTTTAATGAGAGTGTTATGGCAAACTTGACTAATAATACTAATATGGTGTCTGGTGAGTCAAATGATAATACTGCAGATCATCAAATTGTGGTGGAGACAGATGCAGTAAAGAAATTTGATTATCAAGATGGAGTTGAGCAAATTGATTGGTTAAATCAAGAAACTGAAGATGTTGATGATCAAATAGGTCTTGAAAATTATAATTTGACAAGAGACAGAACTAGAAGAACAATCAAACCACCTCAGAGATATGGTTATGCAGATTTGGTAGCTTACGCATTTTCTGTTGCTGAAGAAATTGACACACATGAGCCAAGAAATTATGCAGAAGCACTTGCAAGCAATAATAGTAAATACTAGTTAGCTACGATGGAAGAAGAAATGAATTCTTTAAAGCAGAATGATACTTGGGTATTGGTGGAGAAACCAGAAAAACAAAAATTAATTGGCTGTAAGTGGATATTCAACAAAAAGGAAGGAATTCAAGGCGTTGAAAATGCTCGGTTCAAAGCGAGGTTAGTAGCGAAGGGTTTTACGCAAAAGGAAGGAATAGATTTTAATGAAATTTTTTCTCCTGTGGTGAAGCAGCGATCAATCAGATTGTTGTTGTCTATTGTAGCTAGTAATAACCTGGAGCTCGAACAGATGGATGTAAAAACTGTGTTTTTGTATGGGGATCTTGAAGAAAAAATTTTCATGAAGCAACCGGAAGGTTTTGAGGTTAAAGGAAAAGAAAATCTTGTCCGCTTGTTAAAAAGATCTTTGTACGCACTCAAACAATCACCGCGTCAATGGAATAAGAGATTTGATGAGTTTCTGTCAAAAGTTGGTTTTCAAAGAAGTAAGTATGATTATTGTGTGTACTTCAAACACATGGGTTCACATCTTGTTTACTTGCTGTTATACGTAGATGATATATTAATAGCAGGTAGCAGACTGGATGAGATTGTGAAGGTTAAACAGCTTCTCAAATGTGAGTTTGAGATGAAGGACTTAGGAGATGCTAAAAAGATTTTGGGGATGGAGATTGACAGGGATAGAAATATTGGTACTTTATTGTTGCATCAGAGAGGTTATTTGAATAAAATTTTGAAGAAGTTTGGGATGGAGAATTCAAAACCAGTATTAATTCCTCTGGCTCGACATTTTAAGTTAAGTTTTGATCAAGCCCCGAATAATGAGTTTGAAGTAGATTACATGAGTAAAGTTCCATATGCAAATGTTGTTGGTTCAATCATGTATGCTATGGTCTGTACTAGACCAGATTTAGCATATGCTGTGAGTTTGGTCAGTAGATTTATGGCAAATCCAGGTAAAATTCATTAGCAATCAATTAAATGGATTTTAAGGTACATTAAAGGAACTGTAGACATGGGTTTGGTTTATGGTGGAGACAAAGTTGGAAAACAATTAAAAGAAATTGTTGTTGGCTTTATGGACTCTGATTATGCAGGTTGTTTAGACACCAGGAAGTCTCTCACTAGATATGTATTTACTAGTTTTGGAACTGCAATCAGCTGGAAAGTTTCTTTACAGAAAGTTGTTGCATTATCAACCACAGAGGCTGAATATATTGCAATGACTGAAGCAGTGAAAGAAGCTATGTGGTTACATGGTTTGTTGATGGAATTGAGTATTATTCAAGATGTTGTAGCAATGCATTGTGACAATCAAAGTGCAATACAATTGAGTAAAAATCAAGTGTTCCATGAAAGAACAAAGCATGTGGATATTAAACTTCACTTTATCAGAGAAGTTGTGCAAGGAGGAAATGTGGAAATCAGGAAAATTTCTACAGATGATAATCTTTCTGATATGATAACTAAACCACTGCCAAGTAGTAAGTTTGAGTACTGCTTGGAGCTGATTGGATTCAAGAATGGCTAGGCCGTTGGGGCATTGGTGTTCAGTCAAAATCCTTTTTTGTTTATCATTGAATCAATATGGAGAATTGTTGAGTATTGATTCAATGATTGAAGGTTGATCAAGTTTATGCTGACGTGGAAAGAAAGAATTAATATTCTTAGTGTCTACGGTTAGATAATAAAAACTTAAATCATGAAGCAGTTTTTTTTTATGGTTGTAGCAGTTTTTGTTTATTATCTGTGTGTTTTTTCTATAAACTTGAAGAGAGAGGAAAAACAAAGTAGTATATTTTTTATTGTAACCTGTACTTTGAGAATGAAAGAAGAATCAGCGACTGAGCACCCCGTGGAGTAGATCTGTTTTGATCAAACCACGTAAATACTGTGCTGTGTTGTTTAGCATTTTTAATTTTCAATTTATTATTGTGTTAAAATAAACACCAAAATTAGAAATTAGAGTAAACTATTTGTTTTGTAGTTGTTTAGTGCAACACCATATAACTCTCGACTTTGCTTTCTAGATGGTAAAGTAAGTGTTTTAGTTTCGGCTTATACCTTATGTGTCAAGCAATTGTCATTCCTCCTTTAAATTGTGTTGAAATAAATAAAATAGCGACGGCGGTTTCCTTGAAGCTCATCTGCCTTTTGGGATTGCTTGTAGCTGTTAATGTTGCTGTGCGCGTGGTAAGGCTTCTCCAGACGAAGAGGCAATGAAGCTGGCTCCTTATGAAATGGCTGCACAAGATCAGAAAGCAGCTGTTTCGGACAGTTGCTGTGCTGGTCAAGAGAATGGGACAGAACCCTGCATGTCTCTGTGGTCTGTTGCTTTCCAACACCGCTAAGGCTTCTGGAGTTAACCCTCAAGTTGCTATCACCATCCCCAAACGCTGCAAATTCGCCAACCGTCCAGTTGGTTACAAGTGTGGACCTAAGTAGCATCACTTTTCTCATGTTAAACTCCATCAGATTGAGGTTACAATCTCTAATGAAATTACATTTATTTGTTTTGCAGCATACACACTTCCTTGAGCAGATACAGAAGATGGAACACTATAGACCACAGAGAAGGCCTAAAAGCAATGCTAGAAACTAGTGATTCTTAAGTACCTGGGTTGCTTATGCTTGTCTTTATACTAATGAAAAAGCAAGCAGCTTGTATCTATTCATCATCTTAATAACCTATTGTTATGTAAAGAAGAACAATTTTCTTTTTGGGAACAAAGCAGCAATTCAAACTAAAATAAATCCACTTAATAGCATCTAAGGTTATATTAGTATATATTCCTAATAGAGAGATCCTGAAAAATAAACATGTCTGTACAACTTTGAAGCATAACATAGCAACTACTTTAAAACTTATAAGTAGTAGCAGCACAAACCTTGCCACCAATTTGAATTGAATCAAACCGTCAAAACAGGTCGACATAGAGAATCAATGGATTCTATAATTGTGTTGTCGATGTTGAAGAAGAGAAAGTGAAAAACCGCCACTCTCTCGCTCGTCAATTTATAATATCAACGACCATACATTACATAATATAATATGAATTTCAATTCAATATAAACACACTTTTTCATTTTATTTATTTTTTTTTTTTGTGTTATTTTGTTTTAATTGTTTAGCTACCGTATGAGTCAAAATTTTAAAATTATTTATAAAATGAATAAAAATTTGAATAGTATTATAATGTAAAATTATTAAATAATTAAAAAAATGTTCAAAATTAAATGTTAGGATAGCCGAATCAAGTTTTTTTTTTTAAATTTTATTCTAATAATTTGAAATACTAAAAATATATATATTTAATATAATATATATTCTAATTATTTTATAATATGTCACTGGAGGAACCAAAGGCATAGGGTATATTCCTTGTTTGCTTGTACTTACCAATTCGGTTCTTGTTACTTAACATATTGTTCATTGATTCATTTAATTTTCAGGTTTGCAATAGTTGAAGAACTTGCAGGATTTGGAGCTATAGTACACACATGTGCACGCAACCAAACAAAACTCAATGATAGACTTCAAGCATGGAAGAGCAAAGGTTTCAAAGTAAGTGGCTCGGTATGTGATCTCAGGATCAGAGATCAGAGAGAAAAGCTGATGGAGACAGTCTCTACTTTGTTTGATGGAAAACTCAACATCCTGGTACAACTAATCTGTTTCTCTGTCTATGCTATCTTCTTGATTTATCTTACCCAGATAACAGTGTACAAGTGATTTTAACATAGGTGAACAATGCTGGAATTTATATTGCTAAGGCAGCAACAGAAACCAGCGCTGACTATTTCTCTAATTTGATTTCCACAAACTTAGCTAGTTTGCCTATCCCACTTAATATGCTGGATCTCCCCTATTGTTAGGTTAGGTTTCCACCAAGTATTACTCATTTATTGGCATTAATCTCATTCCCCTCGACAACCTCTTGAATTGCTCTCTAGGAAGTCCTTTTGTCAACGGATCCGCTAGATTTTCTTTTGATTTCACATAATCAATGGTGATACTTCCATTTGTAAGCAACTGTCTTATCGTATTATGTCTACGCCTAATATGCCTTGACTTGCCATTATATACTTTATTTTTTGCTCTAGCTTGTGCCGCCATGTTATCACAGTGTATACATACATCTGTCACTGCTTTAGGTCAGACTGCAATGTCCTCTAAGAAGTTCTTTATCCATTTAGCTTCTTATGTTGCTTTGTCTAAAACAATAAACTCTGATTCCATGGTAGATCTTGCAATGCAAGTCTTTTAGAGGATTTCCAGGAAATTGTACCTCCAACTACTGAAGGATATGAATTATACACTAATCCATAATTCATTGTATTCTTTAAATACCTTAATACTCTTATAAGAGCTGTCCAATTATCACTTCCTGGATTATGTGTATATCTACTAAGTCTGCTTACTGAATAAGCAAGATCCGGCCTAGTAGAGTTCATCAAATATATTAGACTACCTATTATGTGAGAATATTCCAATTGTGAAATTACGCTCCCACTATTTTTCTTTAAATTGCAATTTGCATCAAATGGAGTAGGTGTAGGTTTACTATCATATTGAATAAAATCTTTCAAGATTTTTTCAATATAGTGAGTTTATGTAAGAACGTATCTTTCATCAATTCTTTTAATTTGAATTCCTAAAATGACATCTGCCTGACCTAGGTCTTTCATGTCAAATTTTGAACTCAACAATATTTTAGTAGAATTAATTGCATCCTTATTTGTACCAATTGATCAGCATATCATCCACGTACAAACACACCATTACACATGCATTTTTTTGTTTATTTGATATACACACACTTATCACATTCATTAATCTTAAATCCTAGTGTAAGTAATGTATGATCAAATTTTTCATGCCACTGTTTTGGTGCTTGCTTAAGTCCATACAAAGACTTGACAAGTTTACAAACCTTATTTTCTTGACCCTTAACCACAAATCCTTCTGGCTGTTCCATATATATATATTTCTTCACCCAGCTCACCATTCAAGAATGCTGTCTTTACATCCATTTGATGAATATTTATTTTGTTCAAGGCAGCAATTGCAATTAACATTCTAATTGATGTTATTCTCGAGACTAGTGAATATGTGTCAAAATAGTCTAATCCTTCCTTTTGACGATATCCTTTAGCAACTAAACGTGCCTTATATTTATCTATTGAACCATCAGCCTTAAGTTTTCTTTTGAAAATCCACTTATATCCTATTGGTTTATTACCTGGTGGTAAATCAACCAACTGCCAAGTATGATTTTGTAAAATGGATTCTACTTCGCTATTAATTGCTTTTTTCCACATATTAGCTTCCGAAGAAGTTATAACTTCTTAATAAGTTTATGGTTCTGCTTTAGTTAAGAAATTGATAAAATCTGGACCAAAGTTACTTGGAACTCTCATTCTTTTTCCTCTTCTAGGTTCAGGACTTTCAACATGTTCTTCAACTTGTTCTTGTTCAGAAGAAGATGATTGTTTTTGAATCACTTCATGTGCACTCTTTTTAGATGAATCTGAATTTTCCAAATACTGAAATATATTTTCAAAAAATTCAGCTTGAACAGATTCTATTATTGTATTCACATGCATTTCAGGATGATTTGATTTTACAATTAAGAATCTATAAACAACACTATTCTTTGCAAATCCCAAAAATACACAGTCTACTGTTTTTGGCCCAAGTTTGGTTCTTTTTGGTAAAGGAATTTGAACCTTTGCAAGACAACCCACACTTTTAAGGTTTTAAGGTCTTTTCTTCCACATCTCATAAGGTGATTTGTCAGTACCTTTATGTGGAATTTTATTTAGAATTTGATTTGCAGTTAATAATGCTTCACCCCACAGATTATGGGGAAGACCTGAATTATTTAACATAGAATTTATCATTTCCTTTAAGGTTCTATTTTTCCTTTCTGCACCCCATTTTGTTGGGGCATATAAGGAGCGGTAGTCTGATGAATTATTCCATGTTGTTTACAAAATTCATCAAACACAGTGGATTCATATTCCCCACCTCTATCAGATCTACTGATTTTAATTCGTTTGTCTAATTGATTTTCTACTTCAGATTTGTAATTTTTAAACATCTCAAATGCTTCATCTTTACTGTTAATCAAGTAGACATAACAATATTTACTGCAGTCATCTATAAAAGTTATAAAATAACTCTTTCCACCTCTAGTTGGTATTGATTTAAAATCAGAAAGATCACTATGAATGAAATCAAGTAATTCATTTGACCTTTCTTTTATTAATTTAAAACTTTTCCTTGCAAGTTTTGATTCAACACAGATTTGACACTTGTGTTTTATATCAACTTGACATTTAGTAAGCATTCCTAAATTCACAATTATGTGCAAAGTTTTATTATTCACATGTCCAAGTCTTGAATGCCATAAATTAAAGGACTCAACAATATAAGTAGAATTACTTGTATTATTATTAATAACATTAGTAACCATTACATTCAACTTGAACATTCCTTCTGTAAAATAACCATTTCACACGTACATCCCTGCTTTAGTTAATACAAACTTATCAGATTCAAATACTAATCTGAACCTGTTTTTGCTTAGCAATGGACCAGAAACCAAATTTCTTCTAATGTCTAGAACATATAAAAATCTCTCAGAGTCACGACTTTTCCAGATGTAAATTTTAGAAGAATATTCCCTTTACCTTGAAACTTGGATGAAGACGAATTCCCCATGTATAACTTTTCATCTCCAGAACTTTCAGTGAAAGAAGAAAACAGACTCCTGTCTCCACAAATATGCCTGGTTGCACTAGTATCAACCTACCAACCTTTTGCATTTCTGACCATATTTACTTCAGAAATCACTGCAGCAAGATCAACATCAACCTCAGTATTATTGGATTTATTTGTGTCAGGCTTCTGATTAGCCTGAACTTTCTTGTAGCGACAATCCTTGGTAGAGGTGGGCATGGTCCGGTCCTGGATTGGCCGGACCCAGACCGAACCGGTCCCAAAAATTTGGCCCGGACCAGACCGATTAAAATGTTGGACTGATCGGTCCCAACCGGTTCCGGTCTCGGTCCGGTCCGGTCCAACCGAGTTGAATTTTTACGGACTTTTTTTAAAAAAATATTTAAAAAAATAAGTTTTAAAAAATTATATATAAATTATATCTAATATTATAAATTAAATATCACCGTTTTAATGTCAATTTATAATATTATAATTATTCACTTAAAATATTTTTATTCCTAATAAATTCAAATTAATATAATTATATTAATTAAATATTATTATAAATATTAAAAAAAATTTATCTAATTAAATTCCATCAAGTATATGGATTTTATTTTATTTTAAGTATTTTATTTTCTATTATTAATATGAATTTACTTATTTAATAAATATATTTATTATTATTAAGGGTTATTTCCAAAAACCAACCGCAGGTATGAAAAATTAGCCAAAAACCTACAACTTTTTCATTTTTGGTCATAAACCGACATTCTGACAGTTTCCATCCATTTTACTGTTCATCCGTTAGTTGATGAACAGTAACTAGGGGTATTTTGGTAATTTTCAATTTTTTAAAAAATAAAAATTAACTATAAAGCAAAATAAAATAAAATATATTTTTTTAAAATAAAAAATTACAAAAATACCCCTGGTTACTGTTCATCGCATAACGGGTGAACAGTAAAATGGATGGAATCTGTCAGGATGTTGGTTTTCGGCTAAAAATGAAAAAGCTGTTGATTTTTGGCTAATTTTTCAAACCTGCGGTTGGTTTTTGGAAATCTCCCTATTATTAATTGGTCCGGTCCGGTCACTAGAGGCAGCGGACTGGACTGGACCGACAAAAATAACCGGTCCCAATATTTTGGACCGTACTGGGACCTTTTGGACCGTGGACCGGCAATTTTCAGTCCGGTCTGGGTCGGTCCCGGTCCGGTCCGGGTTTTATGCCCACCCCTAATCCTTGGCTCTGTGATCAGGTTTTCCACAGACATAACAGTTTTCTTTGATTCTTTCAGAATCCTTTCCATTATGTGCATGTGGATTAGATCTCTTTTTCCCTTGTTTCTTGCTTTTCTGATTTGGATTCTTCAGGGCAGGAGGATTAAAAGGACCACTTTTGACCACGTTGGCTTTCATCCTTTTTTCACTAGAATCTGTCTTGTCTCCTTTTTTGTGATCTTCTTCTACACGAAGTCGTAGAATGAGATCTTCAATGGTCATCTCCTTACGTTTATGCTTCAGATATATCTTGAAGTCTTTCCATGAAGGAGACAGTTTCTCAACAATTGCACCGACTTGAAAGTGTTCGTTAATAGCACAGCCTTCTGAGTGCAATTAATGAATCAGCACCTGTAATTCCTCAACCTGTTTCGCAACAAACTTGTTAACAACCATCTTATACTTGAGAAACTTATCAACCACGAACTTCTTTACACCAGTATTTCGGTTTTGTATTTTTTTCTCAAGAAATTCTCAAACGCTTTTTGCAGAGGGGCATTCAAAATATATATCATACATTATATCATCCAATCTGTTAAGAATATAGTTTCTGCATAAAAAATCAGATTGCTTCCATGCCTCCACTGTCATCATGCTTTCTTTGGTCATCGGACCATCATCACATTTGGGAACGTCCTCCTTGATCACGTGCAGGGACGGAGCCAAGGGGGGGCTGGCAGGTGCCATGCCCCCCCCCCCAACTCCTTAAACAATGACTATATATTTACTAGTGCACTAGTAATATAAATGTTACAAGTAGCTCGGTGGTTAAGGTTGTTGGGAATTTAAGAGAGGTTTTGGGCTCGAATCTTTTTGGCTCCGTTTCTGATCACTTGTACCAAGTGCCAATGGCCTTATTACACCTTTATTAGTTCTCCAACAACTATCCTATATATATATTGCTTTCAACCCATTTGTTATTCAAATATATCATCTATAACAATATGTTTATCTCACATATCCAATAAAAACATACAACAAACTAATATAAGTAAGTCAAATATCACCAAAATGCACGATACAACAAAGCACGCCTTGTTCTCAGATTAACTAAAACATAACAATTGCATATATCAAAGAAATTGGTTTTCATCCCAGTCAAAATAAACATAGTATCCAAAGTCAATTTACATTATAATGTACCTTAATATAGTATCGTGGAAGAAATTTCTACAAATCAAACACCAAAATAATTCAATACAACATAATTCACGAGCCTTTTGTGGCTAAACAATAAACAAAAGTAGGTAGGAGCGGCAACTTTGTGGAGGATCCATGAGACCATTGACAAACATCAGAAGTGATTGTATGTCCTTAAAAGATGAGTAAGAGGAGTGACGAAAGAGAAGATGGCGAAGGAAGAGTGGATGGTAACATAACCAATTCAACACTCCTCTCCACATCTTCACCATTCACAAAATTTGTAAATTGATATGAATAATCTCCAGCTCCAACATAATTTACACGTCTAAGAAGGCTAAAACATCCTCCAACGCTGACTTAAAATTAGTTGTCCTCCTACATCCTCAAACACATTATTAATCTTCTTTATCTCAACTTTCTCATTAGTCTCCCTATTTATAGAAGAACACCACACCATAAGCCCCTCCGCCCATCGGTTTAATAGGAACATATTCTGTATCAATCTCAAACAAAGTCCGCCACATTGAGTAATAATGCTTCCTTTCTATTTCACCCAATTTGGTGGCTCAACCAAATTCGTAATTTTTAACTACAAACAATTAGAAGAGAAAAAAAAAGCATTAACAACACAGATGAAATTAAAATTAAATCAAATCACGGAGATATATGTAATCTAAGAAAAATCAAAACTTACTTGTCAATTTTGACAAAGTTTTATGCTTTTTCTAAAAAGAAAATATTTTGTTTACATAGAAATTGGGTATAGAGAATATCTGAATTGGGGAATTGGAGAAGAAGAGTGAGATAAGAAAAAATATATATATATATTATGATTGCATAGAGAAAAAAAAAAAGATCATCTATAAAAATCACAACTCTATTTCTTATAATTTGCTAAATTACCTTAGCTTAAAACATTATGCTAAACTCCATGCTGACCAGCTCAAGTCTCAGCAATAATCCACTGCTTATCCAAACGCTTGGCAAGCAGAGCTTGTGCAATGACATTATTGATCTTCTGCTTATCCAAACGCTTAGCAAGCAGAGCTTGTGCAATGACATTATTGATCTTGTGAGCTCCAGTATGATTAAGGTTTTCCATCTTAAGTATATCAAGGGCCTTCACCATTTGGATGTCTATAATGCTCTATCAACCTTTCAGCAAAATAAAGGGACCTCTCTCTACCCTCATAATCTTTCAAAATCCCATCCAGCTCCTCCTTCCATTACAGATATTTACCATCATGCATATCACTCAAGAATATCATCCTCCATCATTCCAAATACCAAAATTTTGCAATGTTATACACATAAACCACGATATCATAGTAAAATCTTATAATGTTCCAAAAGTAAAATAATTGTATCTTACTATTAGATTCATTTGATAAACATTATTAGCATCGACTATTATCAACAACAAGATAAATATAATTTGAATCCAATAAATATAAACTAAATCAAAATCCATATTGAAAAACTATAACTTTACTCCTAAAGACCGTTTATTCCCCTAAACATATATTGAATCCCCTAAATCAAAACGATACCATCCCATCGATAATTCAAATAAAAATAAATTCAACCTAACAAAGCACTCACATTCAACCAAACACTCCACTAACATAACCCAATAAAACAATCTTTAAGCAGCACAAACCTGCACATTTCACAGCCAAAAAAACAAATCGGAAACGCAAGAGCAAGTTTATAAAACGTCGACTGAAACTCCGGAAGAGCAGACATCAACGTTTCAGTAATGTCCACCCATATATATATATATTAATCTTATAAGTACAAATTTGATAATTGAGCAAGTTAAAAATTAAAGATAAGGCAAAATTTGGAAGATAATGGCCATAAAACTTCAAATTCACATCAAGAGCTATCATTAGTTTTCTTTAAAATAATTTAAACACGTCTGAAAATTCTTAAGACATTTCAAATTTCCTTTTCAACTTTTCAAATTGTACATTTTGAAATGCTTTAGAGATAATTTCAAAAGGAATTGATAAGTATGAAACAATGTACATTATGATTCATATTGTTTCTTGAACTATTATATTGTTTTATGAAACATTATGTTGTTTCATACCAAACAATGTACCTAATGACTTTTCATATTGAAAAGTCATTTTCTTACTGGAGTAGTATGTTTTATTAAACAACATGTTGTTTCATAAGTGATTTTTGAAATATATAAATAGATCTTTATGCAAATGGATAAAGAGAAAAGAAGTTTCTCTCTTCCAATTTATTCTTAATTATCGTCACGTAGAGCTTACAAGAACAAGTGACTGTAGCATTTGTTCCTTGTACTGGAAAGATATTACTCTCATATCTTTATACTTGGCTATCATTGTATCTTATCCCGGGAATTTATCTGGTCATATAAGGCAAATAAAGCTCTTTAGAAAGTGTTCTAAAGTTCATGATTTATAATGAATCTGAATCATAACAGCATCATCAAATTTCGAAGATTTCCACCAACAACCAATGAGTTTTATTTTAGCTTCAGCCAAGGATTTGACCACCAAATTCAACAAATTGAAGAAATTTTAAGGGATGGATTTTAGAATATGGCAAAAGAAGATGTATTTTCTTCTTACTTCGTTAAAGGTCGTATATGTTTCATTTTTTACAAGATCCGAAGAACTTGCTGATTAAGATGAAAAATTATTAAAGAGAGAACGAATACCATAGGATACATTGAAGAACAGGTAAATAGCCAAAAAGGCATGCATTTATGATTACACAGAATTTCACAACATTCTAACCATAGGAAGAAACAGGTACACAATCAAATTTATTGATTATCTTCTAGATGTTATGAGTTTTATCTAATAGAGGCTAAAGATAAAGCAATCTTAACACAATCTTACTATTTGGAGAATGTGCTAAGAAGTTCAATCTTTACGATTTTAAGTATATTTCAACTTCGTTCTAATTTCAAACTAGAATAGAATAAAGGGATGTTTGTAACTCGATTTGAATATGTCAAGTTTATAGAGTGCTTGATTTATGTCATGACAAGTATAAGACCTGATAGAGCATTGTCATTGGCAAGGTGAAAAGGTACACTAGCAATTCTTCTAGCATGTTATTATAATACTCGAGTACATAGAGAATACTTTACATTACTAGATTTTATAGCAGACAACTTGTAAGTTAAGAATAATATTCAGATGCTAGTTTGATATAAAATAAGAGTAAATTACTTGGACTAGTGGATAGTCATACCTTCTCGGTGCGAGTACAATTTTTTGGGATCTAAAAAGCAAACGTACATAACATATTCAACTATGGTTGTAGAATTTGTTACAGTGTTATCTATCTCCAACAAGCATAATTGTTGAGAAATTTGCTTTACGAGATACCTAAACTCATACCATTGATTTTTATACATTATGACAATAAGGCTCAAATAATAAGAGCATATGATCATATGTAAAATGATAAGTCAATGCGTAATAGCCTAAGACATAGTAATATTAATCAAATTACTATAGATGATGTATATATGCTTGTTAAAAATGTAGTGGATCCTTTTTACAAAAGGATTAGTTAGAGACATGATATTACGAATATCATAAAGGATGGGACTACAGCCTAATGAATAATCATTAAGAGTGAAGCTTCGACCTGATGCTCGATAAAATTGTCCAGTCTCAAGTTTAATGAATGACGACAATTTTAGTGATTAAAAGTACAAAAGACTTAACCATCCAAATGTTAGTGCTTTACCTACAACTTGTTTGAGTTGGTTGAATTATTTAATTCTTAATAGATCTTGATGGTAATTGTACTATTATAATAGTAAAAGTAAGGTCTACCTATATGGAATGTGAAGAGGTGCCGCTTCAAGAAGTTATGGGTTTAACTTTCATGCATTCACTAATGAATAAAATGCAGGGTCGATAAAAGTGTTAATTGTAATAAAAAAAAAAATATGTAATGGAAACCATGTATAAGATATATTCTATTAGTCAGAAAGGTTGGAAGCTTTAATTGTTTGTACAAACGTTGCAATCAGATTAACAGAAATTATATTCCACTAAATAAAAGTTCAATTGTAAGACATCTTTATTATGCATGTATTCCTAGTTCCTTTATGCTCATAGATGATATATATTGTTTACTATATTTCTTTAAAATGGTGGGGAATTGTTAGAGATAATTTCGAAAGGAATTGGTAATTATGAAACAATGTGATTTTTCATCATATTGTTTCTTGAACCATCACATCGTTTCATGAAGCATCATATAGTTTCATACAAAACAATGTGGCTAGTGACTTTTCATATTGAAAAGTCATGTCCTTACTGAAATAGTATGACTTTTTGAAACAACATGTTGTTTCATAAGTGACTTTTGGAGTATATAAATAGATCTCTATACAAATGGAAAATGAGAAAATAATTGTCTCTCTTCCAAATTTATTCTTAATTATCATCACGTCGTACTTACAAGAACAATTGACTGCAACATTTGTTCTTTGTATTGGAAAGAAATTACTCTCATATCTTTATAAGTGACTATCGGGTATCTTATCATGTGAGTTTATCTTGTCATATAAGGCAAATAAAACTCTTTGGAAAGTGTTCTAAATTTCACAATTTATAACGAATCTGAATCATAATACCATCAACAAATTTCGAAGATTTCCACCAACACTTTAGTAAGAATGTCAACAACTTGATCATTTGAGTTGAGGTGAATAAGTTCAATTTCTCCATTAGCAATTGTCTCGTGAATAGAAATGAAACTTGACCTTAATGTGTTTTGTTCTCCCACAATACGCTGAATTTTTAGCCATGGAAATAGTTGACATTTTATCACATGGATTACAATAGTTCTTTCAATCTGTATTCTCAAATCATCCAAAATCTTCTTAATTCAAGTAGGTTTATTCGAAGCTATAGCAGTACTCAGCTTCCAGTGACGACTGTGCCATCAGTTGTTGCTTTATTGAGCTCTAATAGAAAGCTCAACTTCGAAAAGAGAATACAAAACCTATAATACTCTTAGAATCATCTTCAGAGCGTGCCCAATCACTATTAACTCTTCCAATTTCACCTAAGTTCTACCACACCAAATGTTAGGATTTAAGGTACTTTCGATGTAACCCTCTTACATGCTGCAAAGATGAAGCATACTTAGAGAGTGCATAAATCTTGACAGTACACTTGCCGAGAACATGAGATCAGGTCTGCATACTCTCAAGTATAAAAAATTTCAATAAAATTTCTATAATAACTTGCATCAGTTTTCTCACTTTCATCAGTCTTCAACAACTTCATATTTACAACAAGTGAAGTTGGAGAAGGCTTTAAAGTATCTTTTTTCAACCTCTTCAATACCTCCTTAGCATACTTAGTTTGTGAGATAAATATGTCATTTTTAAGCTAATTTACTTCCATTCCAAGAATTTCATTAACCTAAGGTAATTTATCTCGAATGCCTTCAACGTAGTCTATTTCAATTCTCAACGTAGTCTTTACAATAAGATCATCGATATATATAAAGAGAAATGATCAATCTCTTTAAACTAGTACATTGCTTTACATAGAGTGTGAGTTCATTATTATTCCTCATGAATCCATTTTTAATTAAGTAACTGTGAATTCTACGAAACCAGGCTTTAGGGGCCTGCCTCAATTCATACAAGGCTTTATGAAGTTTGTACACTTTTTTTCTTCTCATGCAATCATAAACCTATCAGGTTTATCAACAAAAATCTCTTCTTGAAGGATGCCATTCAAAAAGGCTGATTTAACATCCAAGTGATAAACATTCCATCCATATTGTGCTACTAGTGCAAACTGACACAAAAGTCTCACCATAATCTGCTCCCGCTTGTTAAGAACAGTTAACCACAGATCTTGCTTTACTTTTTAAGATTGAGCCATTAGAATTTAACTTTGTATAAAACACCCATTTAACTCGAACCAACTTTCGATCATTTGGTCTTATGGTAATCTGTCATATCTTACTCTTCTAAATCATAAAGATCTTATATCTCATGACTGTCTCCACTCCTCATGATGTACAGCTGTGTGGGTGTATCCACCATAAAATTACAGTTTTCATAAATTTCAGCAAGACATTTTGTCTTTAATACTATATAATCATGTTTTGCAATATTTTCTATAACTTCTAGCTCTTTTGACCCCGTGTTGCAAATTCTTCAATATTTTTGGTGAAGTTTCCTGTGAATGAGTGCTTTCTTATGAAACTTTTTCTTTGTAATGTGGTGGGGGACGTCGAACTATTAGGAGTGACATGCTAGTTTGACTTTCAAAGATGACTCGAGGGTTATGTCTCCTATATTGCGATCATGTGACAGTTGTCTGTTACTCATGCTGCAATCGTGTGATATTGTAGCGTGGGATGTTGTAGTATGAGAACATATTGATTGTGTATCATGCATGTTGGCTACTTACCTACCCTTTTTGGCATCGTGTGTCCTCGTGTCTTACAATTTTTTCTTCCACTACATAACTCGATAAGATATTTTTTAAATTTCATTGATTTCATAGACAAATATCAAGTCTTCCTCAAGTCTTCATAACTTATTTCAATAAATTTTATCAATATTAATTATCTGCAAATATCAAGTCTCCCTCCCATAGGACTAGTTTAAGTTAGTATGGCCCCGAATTAAGTATTATCACGAAGTTAGTATGGTTGTGAAGTTGGTATAATCACGAAGTTCTTATGGTCAAAGAGTCATAGTCATGAATTTGGTATGGTCACGAATTATGATCGCAAAGTTTGAGTCGTACTTAAAATATGTCGGCGCTACAGTATGGTCACAAATAAGGTCATAAAGTTAAAGATGCGAGTAACGCATAATCGCGAATAAACTTTTCTAACTAACCTATGGTTACTATTATTATCATTTAAACTTCATATGTAGACGATTAAGATGGAGTCTCAGCCACATATGGCAGTAGATCGGTGCGAGATCAAAGAATAATCGTATAGAAGATCCGGAGTGGTGGTAGCCAAATCGATTGGAGGAGGTCAATGTGAGGTCACGGTAATATCAATTAGAGAGCCGCTTTTTGATTGAAGTCACTTTAAAGTATGTTTGTTTATTTTTAAAACTTGACTTTGAGAGAAAAAAGAGGAAAAAAATATAAATATTAAAAGAAGAAGATGAAGAGGGGAAAAAATTATTTTATTAACGGATTTAACCTATAACAAATTTCCATATTAAAATAATTTTTTTAAATCCAAAAAATATTAGACCCTCATATAAAAATCCACTAGTCATATCATTATTTAATATATCAATTTTAAAAATGGTATATCATTGTAATTTTTTTTAAATATAAAATATATATTTCTTCACTAATATGTAATCATAAATTTGTTTTAGTAGTCAAATAAATATATAGATAAAAATGGATATAGTATATTATTAATCGTATTTTATTTTGAAAAAAGTTAATCGGTTGATTCATTCATTTTGATCCATAAACCAACTAATAAATTGATAAACTGATTAAAGGGACTGGACCACATCACCCGTAATTTAAGTGGACTAACGATTTGCGGGCCACGGCCCATTTACACAACCGTGCTCATGCTTGATTGTGGTTAATAAAGGAAGACAGTAACCGGGAACTGAAGAATCACCAAAGAAGTCTTTGTCATCAACGTGGATGAGGTTGTTACGTAACACCTACAATCACCGTTGCTGTCAAAGCCTCAAAAGTCTAAATTCTAAACACGTTTTTAAATCTTCTTCGCTCACTTAAACACAAAAAACAAATATGTAAACAAGCCTCTTCCAGGCAAAATTCACACAACTCAATCAAACCAGCACCACACGATGGCAGACGAAGTGAAGTTGTTTAGGTTTTACGGGAGCCCGATGAGTACGAGAGTCGAGATTGCATTGAAACTGAAAGGTGTAGAGTACGAGAACATAGACGAAGACTTGAGTAACAAGAGTCCTCTGCTTCTTAAATACAGTCCTGTTAACAAGAAGGTCCCTGTGCTCCTCCACAATGGAAAACCACTTGCAGAATCAGTTCTCATAGTTGAATACATTGATGAGACTTGGAAACACAACCCCATTTTGCCACAACATCCTTATGACAAAGCACTCGCTCGTTTCTGGGCTAAATTCTTTGATGACAAGGTAACTGTCACCTTTAAATTTGATTTCAAACAATTGGATTGATTTAGTGAACGTTTTGATTGCACAGTGCATGCCGGGGCTGTTGAAATGTGTAATGAGCAGAGGACAGGAACAAGAGGAGGGAATTAAAGAATCTATTGAGTGTTTAAAGATACTTGAAGCTGAACTCGGAGACAGAAAGTTCTTTGGAGGAGAAGAGATAGGTTTGGTTGATATTGTTGCGAACTTTTTGGCATTCGGGTTTATGATATTCCAAGAAGTCTCAGGATTGGAGGTTCTAACTGATGAGAAATTTCCCAGATTGTACAAATGGACTCAAGAGTATGTCGATCACAGTGTTATCAAGGAATGTCTGCCTGCAAGAGACTATATTGCTGCTTATTTTACTGCTAGTCTTGAAGCTTCTTCAAACTGAGAACAGATAAACTTGTATTGTATGTCAAATAAAATATTCTATTTTACTTGATCACTTCACCTCATCTCTAGAATCCAGACATTCGAGCAAAATAAGATTTTGTTCAAGTAACAGACATAGAAAATCTTGTCATAAATGTTGATGAGGTAACAGCTTACGTAAAACCAACGAGGACTATTATTTTCAAACCTCCAAAGTCAAAAGTCTAAACACGTTTTTGAATCTTCATTCAATTGAACAAAAACAAGAGTGTATATAAATGAGGCTCTGCAGGGAACAGCAAACATAGTGTTAAGAATGGCAGAAGAAGTGAAGTTGTTTGCCGTGTATGGCAGTCCAATGAGTAGAAGAGTAGAGATTGCATTGAAACTGAAAGGTATAGAGGTTGAGAACATAGAAGAAGACTTGAACAACAAGAGTCCTCTCCTCCTCAAATACAATCCTGTTCACAAGAAGATTCCTGTGCTTCTCCATAATGGAAAACCACTTACAGAATCAGCTCTCATCATTGAATACATTGATGAGACTTGGAAACACAATCCCATTTTGCCTCAACATCCTTATGAGAAAGCACTTGCTCGTTTCTGGGCCAAATTCTTTGATGACAAGGTAAAATGTTAGTTCTATTCTGATTCAAATCCATTTTGATTTCGATTTTAAACAATTTGATTGATGCAGTGCCTGCCTGCGCTCTGGAAATCGGTATGGAGCAAAGGGGAGGAGAAAGAGGAGGCGATTAAGGAATCAATTGAATGTTTAAAGACACTTGAAGATGAACTTGGAGACAAAAAGTACTTTGGAGGAGAAGAGATAGGATTGGTTGATATAGTTGCTAACTTTGTGGCATTCTGGTTCATGATACTTCAAGAAGTCTCAGGATTGGAGATTCTTACTGATGAGAAATTCCCCAGATTGTACAAATGGACTCAAGTTTATGTCAATCACAGTGTTGTGAAAGACTGTTTGCCAGCTAGAGAAAAAATGGTCGCCTATTTTACTGCTCGTTTTGAAGCTGCTGCAAAATCAGACTAATTAAAATGCATCAGTTGCTCTTCTTCTGTATTTGCATATCAAATAAAATAATCTTGTTTTTGGATAACTTGTGATTTTCAGTCCCCACACAGACTTGTTTAAATTAAAAGTCAATAGCTAATGTTATGTCAATAGACTTGTTTTTGGAACCAATCCATGTTGACTATTAGTTCCAGTCAAATCAGTCATTTAATTTATTTATCATAGCTAATACTTGGAAGCTAAGCAAACCAAATGATGTTTAGTTTATAGATAGCGTTCAGTGACTATTTTCAACATTGAATTGTTTCCATGTGGGGACAAATGCTTAGATCAAATGCTGTTGCTACATATGATTCCAAGGAGAATATATTGATGACCCCAACTTGGTTAGTGTCGTTTAATGTTGCCGTTTGGATAGTTGTCTGATACATGACAACTAACGAACAACTGAATGAATCATCACAACCGATAACAGCACCTCCAACTACCGTTATTTTCAAAGAACATTGTCCTCTGAAGCTCAATATATATAAATAAGCCAATCAGACTGACAACACGCATAGTGTTAACAATGGCGGAAGAAGTGAAGTTGTTTGGAGTGTATGGGAGCCCAATGAGTCGAAGAGTAGAGATTGCATTGAAACTAAAAGGTGTAAAGTTTGAGAACATAGAAGAAGACTTGAGTAACAAGAGTCCTCTCCTTCTCAAATACAATCCTGTTCACAAGAAGATTCCTGTGCTTCTCCACAATGGAAAACCAATTGCAGAATCAGTTCTTATCATTGAATACATTGATGAGACTTGGAAACATAACCCCATCTTGCCACAACATCCTTATGAGCGAGCACACGCTCGTTTCTTGGCCAAATTCTTCGATGAAAAGGTAACTATTCAATCAATCTCATTTTAGTCCATTTTGGTTCTGATAAATTTCATGGCACAGTGTCAGCCTGCGCTGTGGAAATCTATGTGCGGAAAAGGGGATGAGAAAGATGAGGCTATTAAGCAATCAAATGAGTGTTTAAAGACACTTGAAGATGAACTCAAAGACAAAAAGTTCTTTGGAGGAGAAGAGATAGGATTGGTTGATATAGCTGCTAACTTCATGGCATTCTGGTTCATGATACTTCAGGAAATCTCAGGATTGGAGATTCTGACAAATGAGAAATTCCCCAGATTGTACAAATGGACTCAAGACTATGTCAATCACAGTGTCATCAAGGACTGTTTGCCTGCAAGAGAAAAAATGGTTTCCCATCTCACTGCTTTTTTTAAAGCTTCTTCAAATTAAACTATCAATTGCTGTTCTTCTGTATTTGCATATCAAATACAATAATCTATTCAGCCAGTTAATCTTGTACAAATTTCTAGACATTGAAAATTCAAAAGTCAATAGCTTCTGTCACCATCTACAACTAAAACTAATACCAGTCAATTGACTCATTTAATTAAATATCAAAGCTAAAACTTGGAAGCTAAGCAAACCAAATGATCTTCACTATATAAGTAGCTTTCAATTGGTATCAATTCATCACAGAGAACCAAAAATGGGAGAGGAAGTGAAGTTGTTCGGAGTATGGGTGAGTCCATTTAGCAAAAGAGTGGAAATAGCATTGAAACTGAAAGGCATAGAGTACCAATACATAGAAGAGGATCTAAACAACAAAAGTCCTCTGCTTCTCCAATACAACCCAGTTCACAAAACAGTCCCAGTGTTAGTCCACAACGGAAAACCCATTGCAGAATCACTCGTAATCATCGAATACATAGACGAGACCTGGAAACACAACCCCATCTTGCCTCATGATCCATACGACCGAGCCATGGCTCGATTCTGGGCAAAAGTGGTAGAAGACAAGGTGATGGAGGTGATGTGGAAGGCTTGTGGGAGTCAGGGGACGGAGAGAGAGGTGCTGTTGGATGAAGCTAAAGAGCAGATGAAGAGACTTGAAGATGAAGTGAAAGATAAGAAGTTCTTTGGAGGTGAAGAGATTGGTTTGGTGGATATATCTGGGATTTTTGTTGGGTATTGGTGGGGGTTTTGTGAAGAGGTTCTGGGGGTTAAGTTGCTGACTGAAGAGAATTTTCCTGGGTTGTGGAGATGGAAGGAGGAGTTAGTGAAACATAGTGCTGTGAAGGAGTGTCTACCTGACAAAGAGAGGCTGTCTGCTCTTATGTCTCGGTTGTTTGGTGCTGCTGCTGAGTGAAAGGTTGTGTCTGTAATATGTATGAATATGATGTTTGTGCTGTTGTCTATGTATCGAGTTGTCTGATTATGATGTTTGCGTCAATGTGACGATAAGAATAAAACATGTCTTTGTTTGAATCAAATGGTGTTTCATACGGAATTAGTTTCAGAATCGTATTCCGAGTAGAACATTAACACTAGTGATGACATGCAATATGGTTTGCCTATAAATATCAGTCTCCTTTGGTTCCAATCGTACAGAGATTGCAATGGAACAGAACAATCTGAGCAATTTACCAGAGGAAATAATAATCCACATTCTGTCTCAGATGGACATCAAGGAGGCAGTGAGAACCTGTGTTCTGTCGAAGCAATGGAGATATTACTGGACTCATGTCCACACTCTGAATTTTTACTTCTCATACTTGAATTGGCCTGCATCCTACGACCTGGTCGTCCATGTCCTAGGCCGTCGACAATGCATCAAACTTTGGAAGCTCAAGATCATATTCCTCAGTGGTCATTACTCTGATGACTGGGCAGCCGAACTTCTTAAAAGACTAGTAAAATATGCCGTATGTCATGATTTAGAAGTGTTTCAACTGGATTCCGAGATCACTCATCTATCACGAATTTGAAGGTTTTGGACTGAATATCAAATCAACTATTCACAAGGGTGTTCTTATCATAAATTAGTTTCATATAAATTTCCTATTTTTAGATTTTTTTTTTTTTAAGTGTATTGCTTAGGATTGTGACGAGAATTCGGTATACTCCAGTATTTAGAATTAGTTTATAATTAGGAAAAAACTCAAATACTGTTTTGGAAGAATCAGATTTGATTAGAAATGGTATTTTCTAAAGCGAATTTTAATTAGGAAAAAGATCATTGAGAATGTTTTTTTTTAATGGTTTAGAATTACTTTATGATTAAATAATGTTATAACTATAGTGCTTATACCTATCATTAAATATGTTGATAGAACAATTTAGATTTGATTGGTTAGGCATGGAAGGTGTCCCATAGGGATTTAGGAACTATGGAGACAGAAATTTTGAGTTTTAGGATCGAGTCCTAATATCCTGTGAGAGTCATATGAGGAGAGCTTGTAAAACTGTAACCAATATAATTAGGTTAGGGAGTGATAGAGTGATATTCTAGTTGTAACTGTTGTTTTATTGTTATTATGTGAACTAGTCTCTCGTCGTCCTGACAGCCGTGATTTTTTCTCGCTTTGGGTTTCTACGTAAAATTCTTATGTCTTATTTTCTGTCTCTATTTTCTTGATTTGTATATGTATGTTTTACTTTGTGATTACTAATACCTGTTTCTGCTGCTATGGATCATCGATTTGTTCAACAAGTAGTATTAGAGCTAATATTGTTTTCCCAACAGTACTATCATCCTTACATTTGTGAGTAGGAGTGTATTTGAGGCAAGCCCGAACTCTCTTTTATCAAAAGTTTGGACTAAGTTGAAGCTCACCAACTTTTTGGTATTCAAACTCGGGTTCGAGTTTGTAAGCGGGCTCGGCTCGAAAGTGGAGCGCAGACTCGGCTCCAAAGCGGAGCTCGGGTTCTACTCATTTAAGTATATTAAATAAAATATTATTTTAATATAATTTTATAAAAATATATAATATACTATACTTGTATAGGGTCGCCAAGCTCATAAGAGCTTGTAATTTTAAGGCTTGAGGCTCCGCTCGTTTAAGTTCGGCCTCATCTCGAGTCGCTAGAAGCTTGTTTAAGTTCGAGCTCGGCTCGGGTCACCATAAGCTTGCTTGAACCGGAATTCAAGTCAAGTTTTAGGCTATATTTGTTGGATCCTCTGGAGCCGCTCACCAACTCTCACATTAGTATGATATTATCCGCTTTGGGCCAAGGCCGAACCCGCGCGGATTTGTTCTTGGGTACCACCACCCAAAAGGCCTCATACTAATGGAGTTCTCTGAATGCTTTATATACAAGTCATTATCCTTTTGTATTATTGATGTAGTATTGGGTTTGACACCTTAACAATCCTCCGCCTCTCTTCGAGTTAGTCCACCGATCCTCTAAACCAATGATCACACGTCAGCCTCCCCTCGAGATAATTCACCGGCCCATCGGTCACTGGCCTCCCCTTGAGATAATCCACCGATCCGTCAAATCATCTTGTTCCCGTCGTTACTACCCAACAGGACCCGCTGCCTGAACACCATATTATCAAGAAGACTTTCGACACAAGGGACACCACGGATCTGATCACGGGCTCCATATCTGAACCAAGGCTCTGATACCACTTGTTGGACCCTCCGGAATCGCTCATTAACTCCCACATTAGTATGATATTGTTCTCTTTGGGCCGGGGGCGAGTCCGCACAGATTTGCTTTATATACAAGTCATTATCCTCTTATACTACCGATGTGGTATTGGGTTTGACACCCTAACAATATTTTACATTAGCGATTAAAAACGCAATTTGGATAGCTATAATTATTAGCGGTTAGAATAGCAATCAAACTAGCGGTTGCGATAACCGTTCGATGATAGCTTTAACAGTTAGAGATAGCGGTTAAATATAAAATTATAAAAAAAGATTAATTTAATTATTTGACTTATATTTATTAATGTGAAATAAAGTGATATATTAATAGTTTTATAATAATGGTTGCAGTCCAAACTAATTTAAAAAATGTTCATCAAACCCGTAATATGAACCGGTTCATCAAACAGATATGTAAACCGTTAAACGATATTATTAAATATTTACTATTTACTTTCACACTGTTAATAAAATCGCTTAACACATACTTGCTTAACACATACTTAAAAGAATCGAGGTCGAGCAGGCTCGAGCCCTATATGTGGAGTATTCCTACTTGTATTTTATAAGTATAGTTATAATTACTGGTGGTTTGGATTATTTTATCTTCATTAGATCGTTTAACATGTGATTAAAGCAATTTAATGAATTGTTGTTTGCAATGTCAACAAGAGAAACAACTATGAGTCCATGTGATCAGGCTCATTGATGGCCACAATGTGAATAATTAAATACACAGTCGAAGTCCAATCCCAAATCAGAGAATCATATAGTAATTAAATAGACAATAAATCCATCTCGTGATGTTTGCTTTAATATTCTAATCAGGTGACAGATCATTGTCTTAATTTCTTGGCTTGCAAAACCATAACCTGAGACCCATGTGAAAGATAGGTGTACAATGAAGTGGAAAATGCACCCACCCACAGAACAACATAGTCACACGATAAATAAATCAATGATAACGCATGCAACTTTCTTTTTATGATATTCTATGAGTGGGGCTCTGACAAATCTAGATCCATCCATATCAAAACCCATGTGATCTGATTTGACCTCAAGACATTAACTTCCAATAATTTATTTATATCTAAAACCATTCTTGATCTTATTCATCAAACCAAACAAACACAAAGTTCAATTCAGGAAAATGAAAAAAAGAAACACTAACTCCAGAAACCCAGATTCCGATCAGTTGTTGTCGGTGGAGTTTGGTTCTTTGACAACAGTCACTGGACACGGTGCATGTGTTATCACATAGTTGCTAACACTTCCCATTATTATCCTTCAGAGTAAAAATTACCCGTTTAACACAAATCATCAACTTAAACAAAACTGAATCCCAAATCAACATCAACAAACAAATACCTTCTGATAGTACTGAGTCCTCTGCTTCCCATGACCAAAGAATCCAATTTCAGATCATCAATTGCATCAAGTAAAGCCTCTCTGGCATCTCCCCAGTAGATTTTGGTCACAATCTTGATCTAAACAAAACCAAAGATCAAAACTTTTATATAAAAATCACAACTTTTCAATGTGTTATCAGTCTCTGAATCAAACTATTAATAAGTAAATAAACAAATACCTCTTTCTGTCTAGAAGCAGTGTCAAGCATATCAAGAACATCAATATCAGTCTTCACATCATATTTCTTCATAACCTCAGGCTCTCTAAACTCAACCAAAGGAATCAAAGCTATACAACAACAACAATACACACAAAAACCAAACCCCATATAAGACAATAACAAAACAAATCAATCAAAAACAAGTCTTGAAACTGAAAAAGCACTCACGAGATCCAGATTTAGCCCAGAGATGGTTACGAGCCTCATCAAGAGGGTTGGGATTGACATGGATGATATGCAGAGTATCGCCTTTATCAGCTAAGTTGTTAATAGCCCATTTGAGAGCGTATTTGCTGCTCGTAGAGAAATCCATCGCCACGCCGATTCTTCTGTCTCCTGGCATTTTCGCTTCCTCTGTTTTTCTCTCTTCTCGATCGCTTATACAAGTCCTCTGTTTCTCTCTCTGTATTTGAAAACAGAGTGTTTGCTTGTGTAAATGCTTGTTTTTACTTGTTATAGAAAAAGCTTGTAAGAACAGAACATGTGTTTTTTATAATGGGGATAAATTAGCGTCGAACATAAGGTGCTTGTGTCATAAGATTTAAATCAGATAAGATTAAACTCCATCATCACCGTACACGTGGGCATTTTCCACATCTACGCGTATTTTTGGTGTGCTTTAGAATAATAGTAAAATATAGGTGTCAAAATGAATCAAAATCCATGTTCTAATGCTTTTCATTGCTTCACGGTTTCCTCAATGTATCAAGCCACGTGTCTATCACGTGGTAGCATTACGTTAAACAAATTTAAATTACTTTTGTCTTAATTAAGCTGTGATTAGTGGCTAAAACTAGTCAGTCTAATGACTAATTAGGAGGGTAAATAAACACCATCAGACGAGTACGAAATTGCTTTGAAGTTTCGTACATCTTTGTCTTATGTTCAGAAATCAATGCAACATAAATATCAAGATGAGAGAATTTTGGACAGTGTGGGTCCATTGTATTTGGATATGATTAAGATAGGTGTTTGAAGGTGGTAAGGTAAAAACATGTTGACTTGAAGATGGTTTTGTTTTGTTTAACACCTAAATTAGGTGAAATTGTTTTGGACTTTGGATTTCCCAGTAGATAATTTCAAGATAGTTTTGACAACTTGCTCAATTATTTATTTTGAAAATTATGATTTGATTTGAATCGTGTTTATAGAAATTGACAATTTGGTTTTGGATACAATAAATACATTAATTAATTATTCTAAGTTTCATGATTACTATCTAATGGAATGTTGCATTAAATCCGCGGAGCCCAATGTTGTTAACAAATAAGCCCACAAGGTCCAATAAAACATCAACCCAAGCCTATTGGGCCCAAACTCAGCCCAAATGTTATGTCCAAAAATGCACTTGAACCCAACAACCTGAGCTTTTCATTTCTCAATCCAATCAAAACATTACATGCACAGATTCTCTATTCTGGGCGCTGTTACTGTAAACAAATACCCTCGTAAATGTGATTCACCAGTTTATCAGAAACAGAATTATGAAGAACAAGAAGAGCAATTATACAGACATGAAGAAACAATAAATAAACTTTTACAACAATGACCCAAATTCCCGACACTAGAAACCAAAAACCTGAAACAAACAACAAAAACAACAAATGGTAGTTAAAAGAAACCAAAACAATCAATCAAAACCCATGTTAAAACTTCACAGATCTATCCACCCTTTTGTCTCCACATAATCAACTTTAAACACCATCACCAATCAAATCTCAAATCTCCATCTCCTCTTGCAAAATTAGTCAATAATGATTGTACTTACTGTGTTGTAACGAACTCGATTTCGAGTCCCCACATGTTTTGAGTCAAAATGTTAGGCAGACAGATGGTCAAAGTTATAAAAATAAAAGAATCTGCTAAACACAACACTTCCATGGACAGTGATAGTAGCAGTAGTAGTTGGATAGATTTATTAAGGACAGAACATAACATAACACAAAGCACAATGAGTCACAGTTGGCCGCTAATTAAGGTGACATGTTCCTCGATATTCTCCTGTTCTTCTCACAAGAAGAAGCTTTTTGTGTGATTAATGTAGTTGTTGATGTTTTTAATGATTAAATGATTGTTAATTAAAGGGGATAATCTGTCTTTTTGTTTGTTATACAGCTGGTTTAGTTGATCCCACCATTCACTGCACTTAAACCGCTCAATTCTTCACCTATATACACTGTTACACATTCCTTTTTTTAATCATTGGTGGTGTGGGTGTAGGGCGAGTTAGAATTGTTTCTGTTTTAATTTTTGGTTATAGAATAATAGAAGTGAAAGTTATTTAAAAAAAAAAAAAAAAAAAAGTTGTGTGTTTGTTAAGATGTATATAAGTATTTTTAGGGTTTTCTAATTCAAAATATTCTTTCACTGATTATAAATTTATATATATATATATATATATATATATAGACATAAAAATAAATGAGATGGTGTTTTTACAAAAATGTTTCTATTTCTCTTTCTCTATATATTAAAAGTATAAATGACCTGTTTGGATAGACTGACTTTTGACTTCTAGTTTTTAAAAGTTGTTTCAGACGGTGTTTAGGTAACTGGCAGAAGTGTTTCTGCCCTCTCAGAAGCTCTTCCAGATGAAGTAAAAAATATTAACTTCTTGAAAATGACTTTCACTTCTCTTTACAGACAGAAGTCAAAAGCAGAAGCAATCCCAAACAGGCCCAAACTATCTCATACATAGGGCTTGTTTGGGATTATTTCTACTTTTAACTTATGTTTGGAAAGTTAATATTTTTCATTTTATCTGAAATAGATTCTGGGAGATCAGAAGCACGGCTGACAGTTACTCCAACACCATCTGAAATAACTTTTAGAAGTCAGAAGTCAAAAGTCAGTCTATCCAAATAAACCCATACTCAAAGCTTGTTTAGTTTATATAAGCACTTTCACAGTTTCATTTTTGGACTCACAAACACTTTCCAGTATTGTTTATTTAGAAATCCTGAAATGCTTATAGGTTAGAAAGTGCTTTCCGTGAAAGCAGTTGATTTCACTGGATAAGGTGGTGTTTATGTCAAAGTGCTTCTTTTTTTCGTCTTCCGTTAGAATTCAAAAGTATAATTTATCCCAAACAAACAGACCCTCCATATTTCACTTCCTCTAAAAGTACTTTTGAAAAGTCAAAATCACTAGTATCAATTACTCCCCATACCAAAATAACTTTTAGAAGTTGGTGAGACCAAACATGTAGTAAATCCAAGTGCAGTGAAACTCTCACAAGACCAAAATCAACACTAATTCTTCCTAACGAACATTAAATGACTAGACGACATGTAAATTTTGTGAAGAAACCCAGAAAAGGAATTTGAATAGAAGAGACCACATGTGAAGAGCAGTCATGTGGTTACAAGAGATTTGTTTGTTGGCTAACAAAGCATGTGAGTGACCCATTCGGGACCTACTTACTTACAAGTTGTTGACAAGATTTGGACTAATCATACAATTAGACAACGCTGATGATATTATATGCTACAAATGAAACTTGAACATGTATGTGACAGTAGAAGTGGAAAAAGTTGAAAACAAAAGTGCTAATTGTTGGGTATGGAAGATGACCTAACTTTATAAGAGAGACCATTCATCATGTGAAAAGCAGAGAAAGCTTAAGTGTCACTCAAATGAATTAAGGATTGTGTAAAAAGACATTGTGTTGTGTGTGCATGTAATGTACATTTTGATTTTTTGATATGTTGATTGATAGACAACGCACTTGCGATATTACACTATCACTCACTATCTGTATTCCACTACATCGCTCTCATTTTGTGTCATGTGCCTTCTTCAATTATAAACCAAGAAACACACATCTCAAACGTGTTTTAGAATTATTACAACCTCAACTTACTAGATCTAAATCTAAATCTCTTCAAATGTTCTTCCAAAATTTTAGAATATTATCTCTCTTTCCTTATAAAGTTCGAGTTTAATTGAATCCTATGTAATGAAAATTTTTCTTTTTCTTTTTATTTATAAATTTTTTAAAATAGATTTTTAGTTTTGAAATTGTTATAAAAAGTATTACTGTTAATTTAGAGAAAACAAAGTTTTTGGAAATTTTGTATATTAGTAAATAAAAATATTAGTAAATTTTACATAGAAAAATTTATAAAATTTGAGCTTTCCAAATATTAATTTTAAATAAATAAATTATTCCAACTTTATTTAAATTTATAAACTTTTAAAATTTTTCAAATTTAAAAATTGAATCAATTTAATTAATATATCCTTAAAAACGCGTTTCACAACATCACAAATGCGTTTCACCAGTTTTAAATTAGCTAGTGTTTCACTGGTAATACCATAAAGTCCATCTATAAGAATATGTTGGTGAATTTGGTCTATTTTTTAAATTTCAGAGTTTTAAAATTTTAAATTTTAAAATAATATTTGGATGATCTATTAATTTAATTTAAAGTTTTTAGATGAAATCATTCCTTTTATATATAAAAAGTTTCAATTGAATTAATTTAAAAAATATTTTTAAAAATAAAAAATTTTAAAATTATTATTTTTTTCTAATTATAAAATAGCCGTACTAAAATAAAACAATATTTAAAATTGTAAAAATATTCTATTAATTTTATTATTTTATTA
Source organism: Cardiospermum halicacabum (assembly GCA_031304145.1). NCBI lineage: Eukaryota > Viridiplantae > Streptophyta > Magnoliopsida > Sapindales > Sapindaceae > Cardiospermum > Cardiospermum halicacabum. The sequence goes on from CM062392.1 coordinate 28,088,486, forward strand.
TTAAAAACCGTTTCAAACATATTTTTTATTAATATTCGAATTGTATAATTTAAAAAATAAAATAATTAAATATCTTTCTAAGAACTAAGTGATCTCTCCCATCATAATTGAGTATATAGTCATCCAAACAAATTACCATCAATTTTTATGTACGAGGTTTAAAAATAAATAAATAAATTATTGTAATCTTTGATGAGTGGATAAACATAATATTTATAACCTCACTTTTAAAAGAAGTTATCGAAATACTTTAATTTTAAAAAGATGATAATATACCGATTAATAATGATTTGAATATTTATAAATAAAATGTTAATATAAGGCAACGTAGGGTCCACTAAGCAAATTGGTCTACCATGACTAAGGCAACAAATGGGTCCATATCAAATTACATGATTAAACAAATTTAATCAAGCCGGATTTGAGTAATTAGGCTCCCCACAAACACATCACCAAATCCATTCTATAATAATCAAAATTAAAAACACAAGTGGCCACTTTACTTTGATTTCATGTCAACGTTTTTGTCTGTTCACTTCACTTCTGTTTATTAATCGAAACGCCACTTTTGTGGAACTCAATTGGTCCGATTCGGTGACAATTTGCAGAATTTCGAAAGTGACACAACATGAAGTTAATCGTTCTTGAAAAGAGTGACGTGTCCCTCAACAACGATAAATTAAACATAAATGAATATTTTGATATTAATACACATTTATATCTCTTTATTCAATAATAAAATCTTGTTTAATTAATAAATTTATCAATATAATAATAAAATTTGCAATTCCAAATATAATTATATGATGTAATCTTCATTTAAAATTAATTTTATTTTATATTTTTACTAATTTTTATGGATAGAATGAGTGTGATTGTATATTAATACCAAAATGTTTATATATATATAATTTATCATCGTTCAAGGGTGTGAGTGCAATTAACTCTTTTGGAAATAGAAAATGTAAAAACGAGGTTTTGGAATTGTTGTTTAGTCGGTGAAACAGACAATGGAGAGACATGTTAGGAACATAAAAGGAAGATAAGAACATGAGAGTAGTGTTTTGATGGTTGTTTGCAGAAGTGTTTACATTCCTTTTTGTTTAGAATATGTGTAAAGTTATTGTACGCCGATTTCAGACCGAAAGTGAGACAAAATTTTTGTCCGATTTCATAAATATTCGTTTCGAAGAGTATGGTATATGGTATTTTATTTAGTAAATGATTATCTTAAGATTAATCACATGTAACACCCATGTTATAAAGTGCTTTTTGCTAGGGTTTCTTACGTCATCTTGCAAGCTGATTTTCCTTTTAACATGTTATATAAATACTAATCTATAAATTATGGTCTAATTCTAATTCATCTATCAATAAACGAAACCAATAGAATGAAAAGTAACCAAATAATAGCAAGATAGGATATACCAAAAATGAACATTATCCACTAATTAAAAAGAAGACAACAGTTGATCAAATCATTAGATTGATAATGCCACCTTAATTCAATGATTAACGTCACATTAATGTGAACATATGCTTCTTCGTTAATACTCTACAACATTACTTTTATGCTACTCCAATCTTTTTGAAATGACAATTCAAAGAATACACACCATATAGTCAAATTAAAGCAAATAATACAATAATAGCAAATGGATAATTGATGTGAAACAAACCAATCGAAATACCTCTTTAAATAGCAAAAAATTTCAAAGTTATTATTATGTGAATAAAAAGTAGGGTCTACAAAATCTTGAAATGTACCGATTTAATTTCAAATGTAGGAAATCGAAACGACAATGTTTTATGTGTCCATTATTGAGGGACGTGGCACATGTTTTGTGGTCTAGTCAAACTTGAAAATGACCTTGTTCTTTCGGCGCCAAAGTTCGAAATTGTGTATGTGTATGGAGTATATTAATGTTTGTAGATTAAGCAAAGTTTTCATTTTTTGATCAAAGGAATTTTTATTTTAAAGTTATTTTGATGTTGCTTTACCACATCAGATCCTAGAAAGATGACGTGGAAAGGATTTACTTTCAAAGAGATTAAAATTTGGATGACAAATAGTATTTAATCATTTAAATTTAATATTTTAATATTTTTTTAAAATTTTGATATTTTATATAAGGGCCACAAATTTGTTAAATTAAAAAAAAAATCACACCAATTTAAATTTTCTCAATTTTACCACTTTTATATTAATTTATACGGAATTACTGTTATCTATTTGTGAAAAAAAGTGGTGAAATAGAAAAAATTTAACTAATGTGGTACTTTGAAGAATTTAACAAACTTATGGTGGTTTAAACCCTGTAAAATTTTTTTATTATGATAATAATTTTTTTATAAAAAATTTTTAAACTAAATTTTTAAAAATAAAAATTATAAAAACAAATTTATTATTGAACAATAAAATAAACAAAATATAACTGTGTTTTTTAAGTATAATTTTACTTTTCAATCTGATTTATTCGGAAAATAAATCAATACTTAAAAGCAATATATTACCGTCTTGTTGATTTATTATCATAAAGAAATTTTTAAAAAATTAATTTTATAAAAATTTTATATTTTTAATTTTAATTTTGATTCAAACATATAGTAAATTTTGTAGTAAAAAATCTAAAAGGCAACGGACTATAATTAAAAAAAAAATTATATGTTATCTTTAAAAGCAATTATGTATTGTTTGGAGGATCTTTAATATAGTCTATCACACAGGCACGCGTGTGAGAGGAAACAAATCGTTTCGTTATATATCTGCTGCTATTTCCAACAGTAAAAAGTGGCGCCAAACCTCCCACGCCGACCCACGTGAACCAACTTATCCTCACGCGCCTGTTGGGAAACTAAACAACACGATCGATCCATCACCGACTCGGTAATCCAAATCGACGGCTGTAATCGCGAGTATCCAGATCCTTCCTGGTTCATTGAATTTAGACGTACGGAGAGGGTGTGAAGTCCTTGTGCTGTCCCTGTCCGCAGGTAAGCACGTCCCCACCACGTCCTCTCCTCTTCTTTTTTTAAATTTGTGATTTGAAATGATTTTATTAAATACAATTAAGGAAGACTTGTCGCGTCCACGAGACAGTCTCGCCGTCCAATGCCGGCGATATGGCAAGAGATTAGAGAGAAAACGACGCGCCGTAATCTGATAGCCGCCGTTAAAAATAACGGAATTATTTTATTGAGATTTTACTAACTGAATAAAAAATGACGAAATTGTTTGAGTTGAGTAGATGTTAATAGAAAAAAAATTTAGAAGGTCGCTATACTAGGAGGGAGAATAAAACAATACAGAGTTAAAAAACATGATTAACTATGTTTCTAAAAATGGTAAAAATTCATTAAAATTAATCAAATCTATTATTAAAAATATATACTAATATTTTTATTGATGTTAAAATCAATAATTAAATAAAATGGCTTAATATTATTATTAGTTTAATTGATTTTCTTAATAAATTTAATTCACACATATTTTATAAATTTTGATGGGTTAATGTTATTATTATATAGTAAAATAATAATAATAATAAATCTATACAAAATCTATTCCTTATATTTCTTATAAATATGTTTTAGCTAAATATGTAAAAAAAAAAAAAAAAAAAAAAAATCGAAAATAATAACCAGTCCAATATTATAAATGTGTATTTGTGCAAAAGTATTTATTTTTTAATCATTTTTCAAAAGTTATATTTTGCATTAGTATTTAAAAGAAGAAAAAGTTTTATAGATATTAATTTTTTTTTAATTTTTAAAATTGATTTATTTATATTAAATAGTGATTTTTTCTTTAAATTTATCCAAAGTATTAAAAATAAATCCAATTGAGAGGTTTATTATTATTATTATTATTATTATTATTATTATTATTATTATTATTATTATTATTATTTTCAAACCTAGTTGCATAATTAGTAAATTCATCCAATGGATATTGTGGATATATTTTTATCTTAATTTACAAGTAATTAATTTTAAAATATATTAATCATATATATATATATTTTTTAAATCTAATATATTATACAAAATACTTCAAAATAGTATACTAAAAACACATATTAACATTGTGGTGTCAAATAAACCACAGCCAAATATTAGGCTAAGATTGCTTGAATAAAGTAGCTAAACAGCTTATAGATATGGCCTCACAGCTTTTTTCTAATGAGTCAAAATTCGGATCCTTTTACAATCATCCCTACCCCCTATTTATAGGGGATATTTGGGGGTCCTATTCCTATTTGGATTTAGACTCCTTGTTTTCCTTGAATTCGGTCTCCTTTTATTTATTTGGCTTTAAGAACTCTTATTTCAATAGGGGTTGGTCTTTGTTTTTCTACTGGGCTTTGGAAATCCTTGGCCTGGTACGATTATTCTTCCTTCGCGGATTTGGCGTTGGAAATCCGTGTTTAGTTAGGTAATCATTTGGTGGGCTGGAGCGCTTAGGTTTGGATTTTACTTTACTCGGCCGAGTTTAACTTCATTGGGCCTTTTGACCATGTCGGTCGAGCTTGACTAGCACGTTTCTTGGGCCCTTGGCCTCTTTTGTTCGGTCGAGTCTAGCCTTTTTGGGTACCCACTGTATTCGACCGAGCTTGGTTTTAGGGTACCCTTTCTATCTTCGGCCGAGTATGGCTTTAGGCTTCGGCTCCCTTTGCTTGCTCTTACCTTCGACTATGACTCCTTATGGTCATTTTCCCTTCGTTTGCTTTTGCTTTCTGTCTTCCTATTTGTACTAACTTCGGTCGAGAGTCTCTAACCTGCTGCTTTTTCTCGGTCGATTGTAGATGTCCACTGATTCCATAGCCACATCTTCTTTTGGGGGTCTGACTTCAGAGTTCTCGACCGCGGAGGACGCGGGCGAAGAATGTTCATCTGCCCGTAATTCTCCGGCCGAGTCTAGCCCTCAGGGCATTCTGCCTCCTTTCTTTAATATTAGGAGCACCATGACTATGCACGAGCTGGAATCGGCCTTCTTTGCTTACAAGTTCCCTAGTTGGATTAGGGCGCGGTTGCCTGAACCCGAGGAAAAGGTCGATGATATGTTGGCCGATGGTTGGGAGCCCTTCTACCTTCGTCATTTCAAAATAGGGCTTAGGTTTCCAATCATGGGGTTGGTCGAAGAGTTATGTACTTGGTGTCAGATTCATCCAAGTTAGCTAACTCCTATGACTATTAGGCTTCTCTTGTGCGTCGACCGCTTGAAGGAGAAATATAACTTAGAGTTTACGGTCGAAGATTTCTTCTATTCGTACTTTGTAAAGCGTGAGAATCCCGAGTTTGGGCGGTACGTTTTGAATGCCCGGTCGAATGCCCAGCTCTTGGTCTTAGGTTTTTCTTCTAACGAGACCAAGTGGAAGGACAAGTATTTTTTTGTTAAAGGGGTGACTCGTTTGTCAAAGGGGCTAGGTTATCCTCCGTACTGGCGGGACTCTTGTAGGTTTTTTTTTTGTTTTTTTTTTGTTTTTTTTTTTTTTTTTGGCGAGTTTTATCTTGTTCTGACTGCTTTTCTTTTCAGCGAATTTTGGAACGAAGAACTGCAGGCCTTCTCCTCGGGCGCGTGTTAGGAGCGAGGCCATTTTCGCTTTGTCGGCCGAATCTCGCGATTATAGGACGCTTTTGGGCGAATTGTCTGTTAGTCGTCTTTGGGCTTTCACTAGAACGAGTAAGTTGTGTCGTGTTTCAAGTTCTTTTGATTGAACTTTGCTGATGTTTGTCTTTTCAGAATTATCCGACTACGTGATGTCCAAGCCTGAGGGTCAGAGAGCTTTGGCCATGCGGGCCATCATGCGTCAGATCCAGGCGGAGCAGGAGAAGGCCCATGCGTCCGGTTCTGCTGGGAATGATGGGCCGGTCAAAGAGCGGTCTGAGCCGGCTGCTGATCCTGTCCGACCTCCAAGTCCTGTTCCGTCGGAGACTGCTGCAGCTTCTCTCCCGGAAGTTCCAAGGGGTCCTCGGAAGCTTTCTCGTCCCCCGGTCTCGAAGGAAAAGCGGCCGATGGCGGGTGGCGAGGCGCCGGCCAAGAAGCGGACCAAGCATATTGGTCAAAAGCCTCGCGGCGATGGTCGTCATGTGATTGACTTCCCCGGGGATTCTTCTACTAAGGAGATATCGGCCGAGATGATTGCGGCCGCGGACGGTTTTTTCTTTCCCCAGGACGAGGAATGGTTGGGGTCCTTGTCCTTTACAAAATTCTATGAGATGTCTATCTCGAGCCTTTATAGGGTAAGTTCGTTTTTCGCTTGTTTTCTTAGGCGGTCTCTTTGTTTACCTTCTTTATCTTCAGGGCCTCCAAGGGGCGGTCGGTATGCGCAAGCATTTTGGCCCTATTTTGCGGGACAGGCGGGCTATTGAGGCTAAGTATCAGTCTGCCTCGACCGAGTTAAAGGCGGCTCAGGATGATTTGGGCAAAACGGTGGCTCAATGTGCTGAGGCTGTCAGCCGTGTTGAGAGAGTGGAGGCTCATAACGCTAGGCTAGAGGCCTCGATTGCTTCGAAGGATGCGGAGCTTAAGCGCCAAGCGGCGGAGTTAGAGGAATTGAGGGCGGCGAATCGAAACTCACTCGGTCGGATAGAGGAGCTTGAGAGCCGCGTTGAGAGCCTTACCGTTGAGGCAGCCCAAACTGAAGTCGTGATCAGGTCCTTTTCTTTGGAACAGGTCGTCAAGGGGTCTTTGACTCCTGAGTCTGCTCAGAAGGAGTTGGACGCGTTGGCTACTCTTCGTGAGGAGAGTTGAGCGAGTATAGTGTACCTTTTTTTTTTGATCTTTTGTGTACTCGTTGTAACCCCCCTCTTTTTAATTAATGAAATTTCTATCTTTCCTTGTGCTTTGTGCTGAATTTGTTTGTGAGGGGTGTAATCCCCCAGCTGTTTAATTGCAATTTGAGTATATTATTTCTACGCTCGCTGCTTTTGATTTCTGATATTTGTTGATCTTTCGATCAGTCTGCTTTAAGGATTTCCGGGCTGCCCTTTGGGCAGTTTTTGTTGAGTAGTTGGTCTTCGCCCGAGACCCTCCAGATTTACCAGGGGTTTGCCTTTGGCAATTTTCGGGTTGCCCTTTGGGCAGTTTTTGCTCTTTGAGCAGTTGGTCTTCGCCCGAGACCCTCCAGATTTACCGGGGGTTTGCCTTTGGCAATTTTCGGATTGCCCTTTGGGCAGTGTTTGCTCTTTGCGCAGTTGGTCTTCGCCCGAGACCCTCCAGATTTACCGGGGGTTTGCCTTTGGCAATTTTCGGGTTGCCCTTTGGGCAGTTTTTACTCTTTGAGCAGTTGGTCTTCGCCCGAGACCCTCCAGATTTACCGGGGGTTTGCCTTTGGCAATCTTCGGGTTGCCCTTTGGGCAGTTTTTGCTCTTTGAGCAGTTGGTCTTCGCCCGAGACCCTCCAGATTTACCGGGGGTTTGCCTTTGGCAATCTTCGGGTTGCCCTTTGGGCAGTTTTTACTCTTTGAGCAGTTGGTCTTCGCCCGAGACCCTCCAGATTTACCGGGGGGTTTGCCTTTGGCAATTTTCGGGTTGCCCTTTGGGCAGTTTTTGCTCTTTGAGCAGTTGGTCTTCGCCCGAGACCCTCCAGATTTACCGGGGGTTTGCCTTTGGCAATTTTCGGGTTGCCCTTTGGGCAATTTTTGCTCTTTGAGCAGTTGGTCTTCGCCCGAGACCCTCCAGATTTACCGAGGGTTTGCCTTTGGCAATTTTCAGGTTGCCCTTTGGGCAGTTTTTGCTCTTTGAGCAGTTGGTCTTCGCCCGAGACCCTCCAGATTTACCGGGGGTTTGCCTTTGGCAATTTTCGGGTTGCCCTTTGGGCAGTTTTTGCTCTTTGAGCAGTTGGTCTTCGCCCGAGACCCTCCAGATTTACCGGGGGTTTGCCTTTGGCAATTTTCGGGTTGCCCTTTGGGCAGTTTTTGCTCTTTGAGCAGTTGGTCTTCGCCCGAGACCCTCCAGATTTACCGGGGGTTTGCCTTTGGCAATTTTCGGGTTGCCCTTTGGGCAGTTTTTGCTCTTTGAGCAGTTGGTCTTCGCCCGAGACCCTCCAGATTTACCGGGGGTTTGCCTTTGGCAATTTTCGGGTTGCCCTTTGGGCAGTTTTTGCTCTTTGAGCAGTTGGTCTTCGCCCGAGACCCTCCAGATTTACCGGGGGTTTGCCTTTGGCAATTTTCGGGTTGCCCTTTGGGCAGTTTTTGCTCTTTGAGCAGTTGGTCTTCGCCCGAGACCCTCCAGATTTACCGGGGGTTTGCCTTTGGCAATTTTCGGGTTGCCCTTTGGGCAGTGTTTGCTCTTTGCGCAGTTAGTCTTCGCTCGAGACCCTCCAGATTTACCGGGGGTTTGCCTTTGGCAATTTTCGGGTTGCCCTTTAGGCAGTGCATAAGTCGAGTAGTGGATGAGATAAAAAGGCTGTTTTATTGCATTGAGGTGGGGCCTTGTTAAAATCCCCTTTTCGAAGGGAAGAGTGCCCGTTATTACAATTATCATACTGTTTTCAAAATTGGTACCTTTTAAGGTGATGTATGTTCCAACTGTGCTCTATATCTCTCCCTTCTTTTGTAAGCAGCTTGTAGGATCCTTTTCCGGATGCTCGTCTCACTTGGTATGGTCCTTCCCAGCTTTCGGCCAGTTTTCCATGGGCTTGATTTCTCGTGTTTTGGAACACTCTTCTGAGTACCCAATCTCCAGGTTGGAAGGCTCGTGCCTTGACTTTTTTGTTGTACTGCCTTGCTATCCCCATTTGGTATTCGGCTATTCTTCGCTGTGCGCTGTTTCTTTTTTCATCCGAAGTATCTCTCTCGAAAGCTAGGACTTGCTCATTGGCCCTCCCATTTAGTCTTTTTTGTGGTGATAGGATTTCCGTTGGGAGTATTGCTTCTGTTCCGTATACCATCGAGAAAGGGGTTTGCAATGTTGAAGTTCTGGGGGTTGTTCTGAATGCCCAGAGGACTTCGGGAAGGGCTTCGGGCCACAATCCTTTGGCTCCTTCCAGTTTTTTCTTAAGTGAGTCTACCACCGCCTTGTTGGATGCTTCGGCTTGGCCGTTGGCTTGGGGATACCTTGGGGTCGAGTATGTAAGTCTTATGTTTAGCTGGTTGCAGAACTCTTTCAGAGTCTGCGCTATGAATTGGGGGCCGTTATCAGTGATAATTTCCCTTGGTATGCCGAACCTGCAGACGATGTGTTTCCAGATGAATTTTTGTACTTCTTGCTCTCTGACTCTTTCTAGTGCTTCAGCCTCTATCCATTTTGTGAAGTAATCGGTTACCATCAGTATATATCTTTTTCGACCTTGTGTGGATATCGAGAAAGGCCCGATGATATCCATCCCCCATTTGTCAAATGGCCATGGGGAGGTAATGCTATGTAAATTTCCGGCTGGAAGGTTGGAGTAGTTGGCGTGTCTTTGGCATTTGTCGCACTTTTTTACGAGTTCGGCCGCATCTGTCTTCATGGTTGGCCAGTAGTACCCGGCTCTGTGTGCCCTAAATGCTAGGCTTCTTCCTCCGGAATGGTTTCCGGCTGGTCCTTCATGGAGTTCTTTTAACACTAGTTCGGCCTCAGGGAGGGAGATGCAATTTAGGAAGGGACCGCTTATGGATCTTTTAAAAAGTAACCCTCCGATGATGCAAAACCTGGCGGCCTGGGCTCACAGCTTCCTAGCCTCTGCCCTGTCTTCAGGTACTTGACCGTGGTTGATGTAGTTGATGATTGGGGTTCTCCAATCACTTCGTTCTACGGCCAAGGCTTCTTCGTATTCGGTGGCTGCTTTGGGAAGGAAGGCGTATACGATTGGTCCGGTCGGCTCGTCTTTATGCATTGAAGCTCCGAGATTTGCCATGGCGTCGGACCTTTCGTTTTCTTCTCTTGGGACTTGTTTAATTATGGCCTTTTGGAAGCGTTTCATAAGTCCTTTGGCTATCTTCAAATACTTGGCCATCTTTTCATTTCGGGCCTGGTATGTACCGTTTATTTGATTTACCACCAGCTGGGAGTCGCATTTGATTGTCAGATTATGCGCTCCACTTTCTTTCGCCACTCTTAACCCTGCGATAAGGGCTTCGTATTCGGCCTTATTGTTGGTGGCTGGGAATTCGCATCGAATTGCTTGAAGTATTGGGGGTAGATTTGGGGGTCTGAGGTATACGCCTAGACCGCTGCCGCTTTGTCTGCTGGCCCCGTCTACTTCTAGTATCCATTCGTCAGTTGAGGGTGTTGTCAGCTGGTTAATATCGACCGAGGCTGTTTCGGCCGGTGGATCTTCGAAGTCAGCCATGAAGTCTGCCAGCGCTTGAGATTTAATCGCTTTCTTTCCTTCGAAGGATATGTCGTGCTCGCTAAGTTCTAAAGCCCATTTCATTAATCTTCCGGATCGGTCGGGGGAGTGAATTGCGCTTCGAAGGGGTAGTGCGGTTATGACCGTGATTGGATGCCCTTGAAAGTATGCTCGAAGTTTCCTCGCAGCGAAAATAAGACTTAGAACGGCTTTTTCCAGGGTAGGATATCTGGCTTCGGCTGATGTTAGAGTCTTGCTTGCGAAGTACACTGGTTGCTGTTTTCCCCCGACTTCTTTGACCAGAACAGCGCTCACTACGATTTCTGAGTGTGCCAGGTATAAATAAAGTTTTTCGCCTTCTTCTGGTTTTGCCAAGAGCGGGGGGCTGGTCAAGAAGTCCTTGATATCGGCTAGGGCCTTGCTGCATTTTTCGGTCCATTCGAATTCTTTGGACTTTTTAAGAGCCTCGAAGAAAGGCTGGAATTTTTCTGAGGCCTTGGGGATGAACCGAGTTAACGCGGCTAGCCTTCCCGTGAGTTTTTGTACATCCTTCTTGCTTCGGGGTTCTGCTATGTTCAGGATGGGTCTTATCTGATCCGGATTGGCCTCGATCCCCCTCTTTGTGACCAGATAGCCCAAGAACTTTCCTGCTCTTCCTCCAAACTGACATTTTGTGGGATTGAGCTTCATATTATATTTTCTGAGCGTCTCAAAGGCCTGGCTTAAATGATGTACATGGTGAGCCGCGTTCTCGGATTTGACCAGCATGTCGTCGATGTAGACTTCCATGGTTTTTCCCAATTTGTCAGCGAACATCTTGTTCATGAGCCTCTGGTATGTAGATCCTGCGTTTTTTAGGCCGAAAGGCATTACTTTGTAACAGTAGATCCCTCTCTCCGTGATGAATGCAGTTTTTTCTTGATCGTTGGGATGCATCAGGATCTGGTTGTAACCTGAGTAGGCATCCATGAAGCTCATCATCTCGTAGCCCGCAGTTGCATCGATGGTGAGGTCGATGTGTGGCAATGGGAATGGATCTTTTGGGCACGACTTATTCAGGTCCGTAAAGTCGATGCAGACCCTCCATTTCCCATTCTTTTTCTTGACGACTACCACATTAGCGAGCCAGTCCGGGTATTGGACTTCTCTGATAGACCCGTTTGCGAGGAGTTTTTCGACCTCTTCGTTAATTATTTTGTTTCTTTCGGGGCAAACCTTCTGCGTTTCTGCTTGACTGGTTTTGCGCCTGCTTTCAGGTTCAGCTCGTGGGTTATGATTGTTGGGTCGATCCCAGTCATATCTTCATGTGTCCAGGCAAAGCAGTCCTGGTTGGCTTTGAGGAAACCTATCAGGTTTTCCCGTTCCAAGCCTTCTACTGCGGCCCCAATCTGCACTGTTTTCGCCCCCTCTTGGTCCAAGGGGACTTCATCGACTTCGTCTTCGGCCGGGCTTCGGGGTTTGTTCGGCCGAGCCGCTAATTGCTATTCTTCAACCCCCTTTTGCTTTAGGCAGTTGGCGTAGCATTCCTTTGAGGAGTTTTGTTCACCCTTTATCTATTTTATCCCTCGCGGGGTTGGGAACTTGATAAGTTGGTGATATGTAGATGGGATCGCCTTCATGTCGTGTATCCAAGGTCTTCCGAGGATTACGTTGTAAGCAGACATCGAGTTTATCACGAGAAAGGTTGTGTGTAGATTGATCCCTTCTGTAAACACTGGTAGTTCGATCTCACCGATTGTCGAGGTGGCTTTACCATCGAAGCCGATAAGGGAGACGGCCTTTCTGCGCATCATTCTCTCGTCAAGTTGCATATTCTTGAATGTTTCGATGAATAGTATGTTGGCCGAGCTTCCATTATCTACCAATACTCTCTTTACAGTTAAGTTTGCTATCGAGATTTTGATCACTAATGCGTCGTGGTGCGGCGCATTGGCCCCATTGGCCTCTTCTTCTGTGAAGGTGATAGAGTAATTATTGGTTGTGGGTCCGTCTCTGATGCTATATACGCTGAGGGAGTTTCTCAGTTTTCTCTTTGCTGCCGAGCTTGTTTATCCGCATATGTCGGATCCCCCAGCTATCATGTTGATCACCCTTTCTTCTTCCGCATTCGCGACTGGGACCGTTTTTGGTGACCGACGATTCTTATCGGCCTCGGCCGCGATTTCTCGCCCCTTTTCAGATAAATATTCCCGCAAGTGGCCTGCTTTTATTAGCTCAGCAATTTCTCTCTTGAGTGTCCAACAGTCATCTGTGTTGTGTCCATGGTCTCCATGGAATTGGCAGTATCGGGATTTATCTTTCCATGCTCCTGCGGGGTTCGCTGGCTTGTCAGGCCATCTGACTCTGTCTCCCATTCCTTTAAGAATTGTAAGGGTTTCTCTTGTGGGAATGGTGAGTGGATATGGTAGCAGTTCTTTTCTCTTTCGGCCATGTTCGGAATAATCTGTCCTCGAGGAATTATGGCCGGTATAATCTGCTCTAGACAGGACTCTGCTATTAGTTTCCTTGAAGTCGTTCCTCGGCCTTTCAGTTCGGCCGAAATTTCCAGTATTGTTTTGGCCGCGGGAGCTTGGCTTATTCTGGGAGTTTCTGTGATTTTTAGGTTGGAGCTCTTCCTCATACTCCATCGCGTCTTCGGCTCTTTCCAGAACGTCTTCGAAGGTGCGGGGTTTGATCAGTTTTAGACTCTCGTAAAACTTGGAGGTCTTCTGTAAGCCTTTGATGAAAGCTCTGGTGGCACTCTTGTCTCGGCAGTCAGGGATGGCCATTTTGGTTTCCTTGAACCTTCTGACATACTGTCTGAGACTTTCTACACTCCCTTGTTTTAGATCATACAAATCATCTACGTCTTTCTCCTTCTTTCTGCTATCTGAGAACTGGTTTACGAATTTGGTGACTAGTGATGAGTATGACTTGATGCTTTTCTCCGGCAGAGCCGAATACCACCTCTGGGCGGTCCCCGTCAAGGTGGAACCGAAATTTTTGCACATAATTGCTTCCAAATCCTCTTCTGGGATATTGCAGGTTCCCATGCGATTTTTGTACCCGGCGATATGATCTTCAGGGTCTGTTGTTCCGTCATATGGCCTCATGTTTGGAATTGCGAACCTTTTGGGCATTTTCGTTTCCAGGATCCAGGATGTGAAGGGCATGTCGGAGTATCGCATTGTTGACGACCTCATTGTGATTCTTTTTCCCGAAGTTCTTTGTACCAGGTCTTTGAGTTCTTTGATTTCCCGATCGCGGCGTCTCTCTCGGTCTTTACGGGCGGATTTAGGGCCGAAGATCTCTTCATCGGAGCTACTTGAATCATGCTGGTCGATGTTTTTACAACTCTCTGTCGATCCGTCACTTTCTTCTGATGTTCCTCTACCGGAGTCTTCAAAGTTGAGCTTGCGCTTTCGGAGGGGCGAGTATTTCCGGCTTGATTGCCGGGTTTTTTCTTTGGTGGACTTCTTTCTCGATTCTGCTTCTTTTTTCTACTGCTCCCTCTCTTCTTCAGCTTTCTTCAACATCTCAGTTAAGATTGCCAGTTGTTCCTCTGGCGTCTTCGGAACTTGATCTTCTACATTGATGGTGTTAGGGTTCACTGGAGCCATGTCTGGTAAGCGCAGGTGTGGACTGTAACTTGAATTTCGGATTTCCAACCTTAACTTTGTGTGTGAGGTTCGAACCCCACGGTGGGCGCCAAACTGTGGTGTCAAATAAACCACAGCCAAATATTAGGCTAAGATTGCTTGAATAAAGTAGCTAAACAGCTTATAGATATGGCCTCACAGCTTTTTTCTAATGAGTCAAAATTCGGATCCTTTTACAATCATCCATACCCCCTATTTATAGGGGGTATTTGGGGGTCCTATTCCTATTTGGATTTAGACTCCTTGTTTTCATTGAATTCGGTCTCCTTTTATTTATTTGGCTTTAAGAACTCTTATTTCAATAGGGGTTGGTCTTTGTTTTTCTACTGGGCTTTGGAAATCCTTGGCCTGGTACGATTATTCTTCCTTCGCGGATTTGGCGTTGGAAATCCGTGTTTAGTTAGGTAATCATTTGGTGGGCTGGAGCGCTTAGGTTTGGATTTTACTTTACTCGGCCGAGTTTAACTTCATTGGGCCTTTTGACCATGTCGGTCGAGCTTGACTAGCACGTTTCTTGGGCCCTTGGCCTCTTTTGTTCGGTCGAGTCTAGCCTTTTTGGGTACCCACTGTATTCGACCGAGCTTGGTTTTAGGGTACCCTTTCTATCTTCGGCCGAGTATGGCTTTAGGCTTCGGCTCCCTTTGCTTGCTCTTACCTTCGACTATGACTCCTTATGGTCATTTTCCCACCACAAACATAAAGTTTATTTTATTTAATTATTTAAAATTAATATTATTTTTTAATATTAATTTTATCTAATAATTAATAACCAGACATCACATTGTAATTCAAAGTATTTATAACTACTTTAATAGGACCATAAAACCATGCTCATTGACTCTATCCAACAGCTCTCCTGCAATTCACTAATTCAAAGAATAAGCAGTGGATAATTAGGACCCCTATCAAGACATTAAATAGGTCTGATACACTATACATGTACCAATGTATTGAAATTAATGTAAACACTGTACATCTATAGACCAAATAGGGATATATGTATTCTGCATTTTGACTTAGTCGGCGTTTGGCATATAAACAGTCCATGTTTGAGCACTTCAAAATAACAACAGAGTCTAAACAAACATGTCACTGTATCATAACATAGCATAGATAACAGTACCAGTACCAGTACCAGTACCCCTCCAGTTATATATATACAGCAAAGAAATCGACTTTGCAGACTGTGGATATACAATTGTCGGGGTAAATATGTCCGCTTCTGTTTTCCAAACGTTAAATTGACCTTACATGTATATAGCAACAGTATTTCAGAAATAAAATAGTGTCCTATTTTACTATTTATTAGAAAAAATTATAGATGATAAAATCAATACTAGACAAAATAATGTTGTTTTTGGGAGTATACAGAGCTGCATACATAGTCTCCCAAGTGATTTTTTCTCATATATAGGTGAAAGTGACAATATTTTGCAGGATATTTTTAAATTTTATTTTAGAATATTATTTATTTAGTCTTATTTGTAATTATTTAAAATTAATAATAATTTTTGTGATAATTTAAAAAAATACAATCGAAAATATTATATATATAGATATATATTTTCTTTCAACATTCTCGATACAATCTATTTAGAAAGAACTAATTATTGAAGTTGTGGTCCGAGAAGTAAATAGTAGTATATATCATACCATTACAGGAGTCAATAGTAGTATTTGAAATAGCTGTTGAAAAAATAAATATAGTATTTAATAAAAAAGGAAATTGTTTACATAATAGTATAATAATAATTTTCGATTAATTATAATATATTTTTAATTTTATTTAATTTAAATGATCCATCTTAAATTATATAAATAATAAGAGAGCATCAGAAATATTTTACAAATATTTTATAGTAATAGTTAGGGTCTATTGCATTTTTAGAATTTTTATTAAAAAAATTAGATTGCTGCACCAAAATTAAAATTTTTATAAAATTAAACTTTTTTTTTTAGTTTTTGAAAAAAAAAAAAACCAAAATGACTACTCTGGTCTTGATTTGCTTTCCGGACAAATCAGACCAGGAAGCAAAACTGCACCGGAAAGCAGTAAAATATAACTGCTTCTCAATCTGATGTTTCCCGGTCTAGTAGGAAGCTCATTTTTGCAAAATTTTTAAAAAAAGTCTGAAAGTAGAGAAAATTTAGAGTTGGTTTAAGACTTTAAAAAAAATGAAAAAAGTTTCTAAGGTTTAATTTTGAATATTTTCACTAATAATTATTTAATTAAGGGGATCAAATCACAATATTAAGGAGAACAAAAACTTGATTATCTTTTCACTAGATAAGAGCCACCATCGAGAGAAAATATTAGAGAACGTAAGTATACTTCTTTTTAGTTTTACATCGAGAATAAACTTTCTGAAATCAAATACAAAATATGAGAGAACCACATTTTTTTCTCTTTTTTTATCTCGTGGAGTTAGTTAACTATTTACCTCCTTAATCCTTCCTACTTGCAGAGATTATGGATTCTCAAAAGGTTGAGTCATCTTGTTCGGTTCACCTAAAATTAAACATTCTCACACTTAAACCAGATGCGTCCATCCTCCACGATTGGCAACAAACATCAACTATCTTCAACCATTCATCACGGGTGATTATAGACACAAATAATCAGTGTGACCAATGAATCAGTTTCTCTAACCCATAACATAGGGAGAGAGTACTTGAAATTCATTTCGGGTACATTTTAAGTTCGAATGATATCATATCAAGTGTGTTATGTAACGTACCGTTTTCGGGCATAGTAGCTTGTGTCATAATTTAGGGGTTTTATTGGAATTTGTCCAGAGTTCTGGTTTAAATTTGCAATTTTTTTGAGTCGCCGGGGGGGGGGAGTGTTAATATTATAAAACTATTATAAACCATAATATTTCATAATTTAGAATTGAGAGAAACCGTTGAGAGCCAGGGTGATCGTTCGATCGAGTCTTCGCCGCAGCTCATTCTCGTAAGTCTTGTATACTCCCATCCCGGTAGTGTTTTCCTTGGTTCAATTCTAATATCATCTCCCTGAATCTACGTGTAGGGTTTCTTTTGCGAGCTTGAATTTCCGTTAGGGTTTTGTTTGGATTCCATTCGAGTTCAGTTCGGATTCCGTTTGAGGTTTTGATTTCTGGTAAGTCTTTTCCGCCCTACTCTCGAATTTGGGTCTTATATTGGTTGTCCGGTCTCTAATCTCGTGATTCTGTCAATCAGGTGTCATTCCGTCAGGTTCTGTTCGGCAGGCGTGCAGATTGCACTGACGTTGTAGTCTGAGTCGTTCAGTAAGTCTCATTTTCTTGTAGAATTGATTTTGTAATTTTGTAAAGACTGTCTGATTCGGCTAGGGTTGAGTTCCGTCGGGTTTGGGTTAGGTTGAGACCATGTATTATGCGGTTAATGTTTCTGGTTTCGTTATGCAGAGGGTCAGGAGGAAAGAACTACTCGGGCTGGGGAGTAGTCGTCTGATATTCGTCTTGCTGTTGGTTATGTTGTCGTGGTTAATAGTTCGTTTTAGTCCAATACGTTATTTGATGTGTGTTGTATGTTTTCTGCATGTGTCGTGGATTGTTGTGTTCTGAAATTATTTTCCCAACGCTGTCATGTTTAATGATGACAACTAAGTACATAAGATTGTCATATTAATAGTAACAGACTAAAAAATAATACTTTAACTATTCTCTGAAATTGTAACACGACTATATACTGAAACAACTATTCCGGTACTTAAACAATTAGGTAAATTATTAAATAAATGGAACACGAAATTTTTTTCCCTTAGTCAGTCTATTAGTAGAATTTATGGCATGCCTAGGCATAGAGGATCCTCGGTATTGAAATAATTGGTTTGAAGTGTCTATACTGATTGTAGTTTGAACTACTATACTGATACTGTTTACTGGGCTTCGGCCATTCTGTCTACTGCTATTAATAATCCCATTTTCCGCTGATAGCCGCTTTAGGCATAATTTTGTAACTAAACTGGCTAAATTGTTAATTAACGAAATTCTGTTTCTGGTTGCTGGACTGTGAATGGACTATTTAACTAGTGGTAAAGGACTGTGATTGATGTTTGAACTGGACTTAATTAAGTGGTCACAAGCTAATTGATTTTCCTGTCATTTGTAGTGGAACCCCCGAAGATGTAATCCTAGCGCCCTATAAATTAATAGGATCTTAAATCGTGAACTTTAATAGCCTATATTTAGTTTGATAATTGAACGTGTATAACATATATATAACGAATGATTGAGCTCTGATTAAAGGAATATAATTAATAAACTGTTGATTGATATGATGATTGGTGTGTTGACTGATATGATGACTGGTGCGTTAACTGACATACTGGCCTCTAGGGAGTCTATAGAGCCTTGCATTGTGTGCTCCCATGATTAGAGTCGAGTCTAAGTCACTCTGTATGTGTGTGTTGGAACGTGAGCGCTAACATAGACTAGTTCATAGTCTAACGCTACCTTTATTTCTTTATATTCTGTAATCTGGGGATAAAATCCCAGGTTGAGTGTAGGTACTCAGATTGATTAAGCGCTGTCTCATATATGGATCACAGTATACATCATCAGCATTTTATTTTCATTTTGTTATGTTATTTTCATACATTTGTTTTTGGATTGTATTTAGGACCATTATCATTAGACTTGTACTTGAATTTACTGGTCATTAGCATTATTATGTTTGCTTTGGATTTTTGGACTATAAGACCGGAATTTTGGTTTTTATTGTTGAATTAAAGTATTTGGATTTTGATTTCTCAACTGTTAACATTTATGCATTCATTGTGTGGCGTCGAACTCTTATCTTTTGTTCTACCAGTGTGAGGGTTTGGTTACACGTTAGTCCTAAACAAAAAGTCTGATATCCTGGAGTACTTCCAAATCACGATGTGTGTTCATATGAACCACAACTTTGCTAAGAGGGTCTGCCATCATATCATGTGTAGATATGCATCTAGTTGTTACATTTCTCTAGGTCATGCTATCGCTAAAAAAAACTAGTCTCAGTGCCTATGTGTGTAGATTTGCTATGATATTTAGCGTCATTTGTGTATGTTATGATCACTTAACTATCGCAATAAACAATAACTAGCTTAAAAACATCATTTTCCAAAATTAGATTCTTTAAGAATCGTCTGAACCAAACAATCTATTGCACAACCACTCTAAGTAGGTCACAAACATTGCTTCCATAGTGAACAATGCTACAAAAACAAATACTACCAAACATTTCATCCCAAAAACTCTTCCAGATGAAGTAAAAAATATTAGCTTCCTAAAAATGGCT
This sequence comes from Cardiospermum halicacabum, assembly GCA_031304145.1. Classification (NCBI taxonomy): domain Eukaryota; kingdom Viridiplantae; phylum Streptophyta; class Magnoliopsida; order Sapindales; family Sapindaceae; genus Cardiospermum; species Cardiospermum halicacabum. The sequence continues at coordinate 28,107,686 of CM062392.1, forward strand.
TCCACTTCTCTTCTTCTACAGACAGAAGTCAAAAGCAAAAGCAATCCCAAACTGGCCATAATAACTAATTAAAAGTTTACCTACGGTCAAACCTTCTAATTTTTGTACGAATAATACATATTTGGACCCCTAAAGTGACATAACTTTTAATGTGAACCTTTAAACATTTCAAAATTTCAACTAGACCCTCCAACTTGTTAAAAGTGTTTCAGTTAGATTTTTATTAAAGTTTTATGGGAATCAAATTTTATAAAAAATTTAAAAATTTCTTAAAATTTCTTAAAATTTAAGAGTCTAAATAAAACACTTTTTTCAAGTTAGATGGTCCTGTTGAAACTTCGAAGAGTTTAAGGGTCCATGTAAAAGTTTATACCAACTTCAGGGGTCTAAATAAATATTATCCTATTTTTTATTCAATAATATTAATAATAATAATTTTTTATTAAAAAATTATTGTGCTGCACTGAGATCGCACACCCCTATCAAAATTAGTCATTCCTACCGTAAATGTCTGGCTACATTAAGATGACCAAAGGATTTATTATTAATTAAATAAAAATATATAATTATTTTTTTAATTAGATATAATCATACCTAATATTGATAGAAAATAAAAATAAAATAAAAATACACACATAGCTAAATATTTTTAAAATAATAATAAAAAAATTTGTGAAAAATATTATCAGTTAAATAATTATTTAGAAAGGGGATCCATTAACACTATAAAGCACTTTGATTTTTCAAATTTATTCTTAAAATGTATTTTTTTTTAAAAAAAATAGATTTAAAATTTTTATTTTAAAATAAAATAACATTAAAAGGTAACTATAATGAAAAGTAATTTTCAAATAAATATTTGATGGCAAGAGTAGAAACTATAGGAAAAAAAATCTAATGTGCAGCAACAATCAAGCTGAAGAATAATAAAATTTTTATATACAGCAATTCAAATGATTGAATCATACATAATAACACTTATAAAATAATTGAAGTAATACTTTGTGATTATTATTAATTAAATTATTAAATATGTCAAATTTATATATAAATTGAATTAGCAGATTTATAAATTAAATTAAAACTAATTAAAATTAAAATTGAAAAAAAAAATTCTACAGTATTTATAGGATTTGTTTAGAAATTATTAGTAAAAAAATTAATTCCTTATATATTAGTTAAAATTATTCTATTTTATTTATAAAAAATATCCTATTTCCCACGAAAACGAATTCAACCATCCCATAAATAGTTTAAATTTGTAAATTATATTAATAATATCATAAATTTAATATATTTAAATCTATCAAATATTGAATCAAATTAAATGAGTTAAATCTGATGCCAAACTATAAAAACTCAAGCTGCGCTCAGTTACACTCCCACGCCAGCTTACATTTGTTTTAATCTAATTCATCTTACATTAAGCCATTAGAAAATTAGCTGTCAAGTATGACCAAAACATGCATCTCAGCCAATAAAATTAATCAAAGTATATCTGAGCTGTCATGGGGACAAATATGCATCTGAATCCATAAATATGTATCTAAAATGAATATATTCAAAAGATTCAAATATAGAAAAACCATTAAAACTTGAACTGCCAAATATGAGAATAACATTAAGGTTAATTAAACACGTGTAAACCTTCCATGTATGCAATAACCCAAATGAAGCATAACTTAAATAAAACTTAATTGACAGGTTTTCAACATTTGAATCATTACACACTCATGACACGTTGGATCTGATTATTATTATTATTATTATTATTTATTTTTTAAAATTAATTTATGATAATTTATTTTTAAAAAAATTCTATGTAATATGTCTCTATCAGAGAATGGTTGCCTCGGCTGTGAAAAAAGATCTTCTGCAACCAAAGCTGATACTCTCACAGGCTTTAAGCCGAAAACGTATGTACAATTTTTCGGGTCGGGTTTTGATCCGTTTTGCCTTAATTGGTATGTGAAGGTTAGTTTGGTAAATAAAGGGAAAAGAAGAGGACAATAGAGTCAAGAAAAGCGATTTATTAACAAATAACTTACATGCAAAGCATGGTGTCCCTAGGTTGCCACGTGTATTACAAATAAGGGCAAATGTCTGTTTGATAAACGAATGAAAAAGCAGTTATAGAAAGAGAAAAAAAGGAAAAGAAAAAAAACATGGGTCCCACCACCTCCACACAAGGCCCCCACGTCGTGAGATTTTGTTTAGCCACTAAGACACACCACCTCCTCACCACCACCTCCACTCACTCTACTTCACTCTTCACACGTCCCGATAACTGATAACAATACGACGTCGTTCCGCTTTAAACGATTCAAATTGTGTCCACTTTATCTTCCCAAATCTTTAAATAATTATCAAATATCCCTACTGAAGGAAATATATTTGAAAATTCGGGGTGAATATTTGAATAAGGAAAAGAATAGGGTGAGAGATGGAGTTTGAGCAAAAAGGGTTTGATAAAACCACTGGCTCTGTCACATGCTTGGCAAGTGCATAATACGTTCAGTAGGGCCCACTGAATTGTGTCTCAACATCTTACCTGGCTTCCCACCAGTACGTGGCTCCCACTCGGCGCGTAAATCACACACACCATTGACGCGATTGATTGCCAGCGCAGATTCTATAACTTCTGTTACTGTAGTCACAGCCTGCCTCTTGCTTTTTTTTATTATTTTTTTAAAAATTTATTTTCTCTGCCTACAAATACTAGCCCACCTCTCTCTCTCCCCTCCCCTGTTTTCCATAACCGCATCTTCAATTATCTCTATAAACCTCACATACCATACTCTGTTTTTAAAAAAAATTCAATATAGAGAAAGAGAGGCCTCTCTTCGCTTTTGAGGTGTCATCGAAAGTAGAGAGGGTCCAATACAGCGAACTCGTGAAAGGCTGGTTGTGCTATATATACACAACTGGAGCGTTAACCAAAAGCATCAGAAATCATTACTCGGTGTACTTCCATGGCGGAGAGTTTAGACGACGGCGAGTTTTGGCTGCCTTCGCAGTTCTTGACTGACGACGACGTGCTTCTGGACAAGAGTGAGAAATTGAAAGACGGTGCAGTTAAGAGGAGCGCTAACTGGTTTGATGAGAAGCGTGACGGTTACGACTTGGATGGTGAGGTTTTCAAGCCTCTGTTTCCGTTCGAGTTCTCAAGTGGATTCGGACCTTATGGACTTTCGTCCTCGGATCTGAGCTCACCGGTGGAGTCGGTGGTCGGCTCGACGGAGACGGAGAGTGATGAAGAGGATTTTCTTGCTGGCTTGACTCGTCAAATGGCTCACTCCACTCTTGATGAAGGATTCAAACGAAACGACAACGGTTTTTCCTCTGAGAAGACTAAGGTACTATATTCTCGTTTCGTATCTCTGTTTTATTTTGTTATATTATTTATTAATTTTTTTAACTTGAATCTGTTACTAACTATGGATCTGTTTTCAATCAGGGCTTGTTCCTCTCTGGTTCGCCTCAGTCGACTCTCTGCGCTGTTGGAAGCGGTTGCGGCTGCAAGCAGGGGTCGAGCAGAGGCAGTCCTAACTGTCAATCACAGGTTTCTTCTCCACCTGGGACTTGGGATCTGCTGTATGCGGCTGCAGGGGAGGTAGCGAGGATGCGAATGACTGAAGAATCCTTCAATAGCAAAGGAAGCTTACTTGGTGTTGGTGGTGGTCCCCAAAGAAGACAATCTCCAGTCTCTGTTCCTATGAAAAATCACCAGGCTAATCCAATTGAGCCTGTTGGTTTATACTCCCAACACCATAATCACCAGCCGTCACTTTCTTTTCACAAGTTGCAACAAGCTACTCAAGTAAGTACTAATAAGCACCTTCCTCGATTCATTCCAGTCCCTGCTTATTCTTATATCTCCAGCTGTATGCTCGTTTTGTCCTGTGTGTCATTGGCTCTTTGTATTTTATTGGACAGTTTCAGCAACTGAAACAACAGCAGATGATTAAGCAGCATCAGCAGCAGCAACAGACCTCTTCTGTTTGGGGTGGAGGACCAGAACAGCACAAATCTCTTGGTCTGGGTCAATTCCAAGTTGGACTCAATAGTGTTCGAGCAAGGTCCAACACTGCTAATGACTATCTTGGTACCCGAAACAGTGGTCGTCCTCTCGGTTTGTCCTCTTCTGCCTGGCCACCTCTCCAACAACAGCAGCCATCTGCTCAACCACAGCAGACAAACGGGTCGGGTATGCGAGCCGTGTTTCTCGGGGCTCCTGGTGCCAAGCGTGAATGTGCTGGTACTGGTGTCTTCTTGCCTCGTCGAATCAATACCTCTTCTGAAACCCGCAAGAAGCCAGGTACTAACCGTTGCCTGGTTGAGTTTTAGCCCTGTCTATGTATATTAATCAATTGTTTTGTTTACTTTTTATATCAAGTTCAAATTCAAATTGTTTGTCGATATCTGTTCTAACTTGTAGCTTAATTTGTTTTTTCTCTGTAAAGGATGTTCGACTGTTCTGCTACCAGCTAAAGTGGTTCAGGCTTTGAATCTCAACTTTGATGACATGGGTGTACCTGTTCAGCCTCGGTTTGGAAGTTACACAGCTGATGCTGGTATTAACCCCAGTTATTCAAAACTGTCACCGTTTTTTTATCCTCATTTGCATCTCTAATTAAAGACTAATCAATCATTTAATCTTATCATTATTTCAGATACTTCTGGTGCTCGGTATCGAAATGGAATCAACAATGGCAATGGAAATGGTTTGATTTATCAGAAGCAGCAGCAGCAGCAGCGCGGTTACAGGTCACAGACAGGGATGATGGGTAGTCCTCATGAGATCCGTTTACCTCAAGAGTGGACATATTAATTTGAAGCTTCACTTCTGGGGTGTTTGAAGAAACTAATTGGGTTTGTTTTTTTTGGAAGGTTTAGGGAGACAACAAAAGAAAAAAAAATTCAGAGGGTGGATTAGATGATATTTTAAAGAAGCAATGATATATAATGATAATAAATAAACTGGGGAAAATAGGTTGCTATAATAGGAGTAGTTGGTCGTTTTTAGCATTATAGAACATAGTTCCTAAGTGAAAAAATGAGATGATGAAGAAGATCGAAAATGGTGAAAAATGGTTTTTTGGGTTAGATTTAGGTCCAATAAGAATTTCCTTCGATGTAACGAGCCATCTTTTGTTCCTTTGTTTGGCTCGAGAAAAGTATTGAATGGAAAAGAAATGGTGTTTTTTTATTTAATGTTTTGTGGAAAGTGAAAGAAAATAGTGCTGTGGTTAGTAGTACTATCAGTTGATACTCATAAATGCTTCTCCTCATATCATGTGTGGTGTGTCTCGCCTTCATTAAATGCTCTTGTTCAGTACCATGATGCACATTCCATTGCTGTGCCTATGTTCATGGTACACATTCCATTGCTGTGCCTATGTTATGTTTGTAGAAATTCCCCATCCAACCTGTCTCCCACCCACTCAATTACCGTGAATCAAATAACATCCAACACTTATTAAAAATCATCAAATCGTTTCGTTTTTTAAATGGTCGATTCTGGAAAGTTGTATAGTACATACTTTGAAAAAAGCAGTTTGCTTTTGCAGCTGGATTTTCGGCTTCTCTGATGACACATTTTGGTTTTTATATTATAGAGTGTATATGGTCTAATCAATAAAAGAGGGAATGATTTATGACTAAGTGAGTCATCACTAGGTCTCATCTACATCTATCTTATTTAAAAAGTCAGTTCTTGCTTGTGAGAGAAGTATATGATAGTAGTAATAATCGTATGTATTTATGAGCTGTCGATGACCCATCTGGGTTCTTTACACGTGTCTTCTTTTCTGATATTTTGCCTCTTCCGGTCGCGTGTGTGGCTGTGATGTATCGGTGCCGGCACACACGTCCTCTACATCGTTGATTCTTCGGAACCCACATGGCGCGCACCACTGTAGAGTCTTAATTGAATGCTAGTTTGTAAATTAATGTAATGTAAAATATGATAATGCGATCACATGGAGACCATATGTTAAAATATTATAATATTCCACGTCGGTCCATTCGTAGTGGAAGTCAAATGTTTGCGCGGCTTTTGTGTGTGTAGGTAGGTGTTTGTTTTGTTGACATGACATGCGAGTGTTACATTACATACCTTCTTATTTAAATTAATTAATTTAATACTTATAATGATGTTTTTTTAATTGCACTTGTATGAGGTCTTATTAACTAAAAGTAGTGTAAAACTGATGCAATTGTAGCTACCAAGTTAGAGGAATAGGTCGCCTTTGACAATATTTATTTTATTTAATTGTTTAATAACAATTTATATATGAATAGAAGTGGTTTACTAAATTATATTTGTCGATCTTGAATGTTTTACTAAATTTTGGACTATGCATAATTTTAAAATTATAAATACTTTTAATTAATTAAATAATTCAATTAAAAAATAAATTAGAAAAAAAAATTGTAACATATTTTTTTTTAATTTTAATTTAAAATTTTTATAATTTAAATTTATCATGTCAAAATTTATAAAATTTTACTAAAATTTACATAAATAATATTTTAATTTATTATAATTTTTTCCGGCCGATTATATTTCTGAAGGATATTAAAACTAATACTATAAAATTTAATTTTTATCTAATTTCATCAAAGTTAAATGGAATTATGTGATTTGCCAAATATTTTAATGCCACTAAAATCTTGTGTTGTGTTCCAATATGGTCGCCTCCTACTCAATTCGTTTTCACACAACTCTATCTACCGTCAAATTATTTATTTTAGTTCATAAAACAGGAAGCTAAAAGTTCTACAACCGTATCATATTGTATGTCTCCAATTGCGCAAGTTTTCTTCACTTTGATTAATTATATAAATAGAATAATTTGCTAAATCACTTTCTTCCTTCAATAGTGTTGCTGGCAAGCTAATCCAATCCAATCTATGCCCAATTTCTCATTTTAATATTTGCTGAGTTTACTCTCTCAAATATTACTTTTAATTATTAGGAATTAATTAATTATTAATAACTGAATATTTCAATAATTTTATCATAAAAATTTCAATTTATATAATAAAAACATTAAATTAAAAAGTAATTAAATTTTAATTTTTAATAATTAATTTAAAAACTTTAAAAATAAATCCAAAAGCGGCTCACTGTTCAACAATTGTAGCCGGGACTCTCTAAAACACGTTGATTGTAATCCTTTACTTACAAGATAGCAAAAATTAGCTATATATCAATCACGCAACAATTGAAGAGCAAGAAGCCAGGGGCATGCATGATTGCTCATGGTTGGTTACAATATCGTCGGCAGTGAGACACCATTTCATTTTCTGTGAGGTGGGACTCACACACACATGAAGTATATATACAAACAATGAAGATCCCGCCATTAAAGCCTCAGATTGATTGCCTTCTCTTCTCTTCTCTTCTCTGTATATATGACTTCAATCAACATCCACTATGTCATCTCAATCTCAATCTCAATCTCAATCTCAATCTCAATCTCAATCAACTTCTTCTTCTTCTACCCACATGCACACAACAAGCTTTTATATGTACCTTTCCCTTTCCCTTTCCCTTTCCCTTTCTCTTTCTCTTTCTTTAATTTAACTCTTAACTTAACTTAATTATTTAGATTTAAACGTGTTCTGTGACGTTGAAGGCTGCAGATTCAACGGTTGCTCAACTAACTACCCCCACCGAACTTCAATAGTCATCCACTCTCTCACTATATTTTTATTTTCGTTTTGGGCTCTTTATGTCCTGTGGTTGGCGTATGCAGCGTTTTTAATAGCATTTAGTTTTAAATTTAGAGTTTTTTTTAAAAATTTTTAGCTTTTTTTTAATAGCAATTAGTAATTAGCGTTTTAATTAATGTTTTTAGTAAATATTGTTTGATAAATCAGCGTTTTATTTATCTAATAAAGTTCAAATGACGTAAAAGGACATAATATAATAAATAATAATTATTTTTATTTTTAAAATAAAATTTTATTATAAATTTTTTTCTCAGTAAGTAATAAAATTAAATAATAAATTTATAAAAATTAACTTCTTTTTATAAAAAATAAATATTTAATTTATTGTAAATAAAATTAAGATAAATAATAAAAAAATATTATGAAATAAAATAATGAAAAGAATGTAATCTAAAACTAATATCGATGAGGATAATTTGGAAACAATTTTGGAAATTCTCTCACTCAAACACTAAAACGTTGCTTCTAGAAACGTTTTAAAAACTCTCTAAAAAAAACACTCCTGTTAAATTATAAATTGTTGATCCAAATAAAGATATATTTTTTCTTTAGAATTTTGATCGAGTCAAAACACTAAATTTTAAGAAAAAAGTTTATACCAAACATAGCAACATAGCATATCCTATGGAATACTAATGGAAATAATTTTAAGGGAAAATACCTTAATTTAATGTAGGCTTGTGGATCCGTTTTCTCATTTCCCAACTTCACATTTAAGGTTAGAATGGTAGATTTTTTTTTAAAAAAAATAAAATAAAATCTAAATATTAGTTTAATTATTCTAATTTGTTTTAAAATTTAAAATTAAATCATTTTTAAATATTTTTAACTATTAATATTTAAAATTAGTCGTTTACATTTTCACTAATTACCTTTATAAATCAGTATAATTTTTTTTTAAAAATGAAAATAAAATAAATAATTTGACCATTTTCAAAAAGTATTTTTTAAATTTTTTTTTAATTAGGTTATATAACATAAATAAAAATTATAAGAGAATAAAATTTCATTTATCCCATTTGAAATCTAATTAATATTATAATTTTAACTTATTTCATAATTATTCTTTCACCTAAATCATCATATATTCCATATAAATTACATATGTACTATATGAATTTATTATGATAATTTATTGATATTTTTATTTCCATTATTATTATTATTATTTAAAATGAAGCTTAACAATAAACATTTTCTAATTTTCTTTCACAATTTTTAACTTACTAGTTTTTTCTTTTTTCTTTTTCTTTCTACTAGCTTTGAAACTTGAGAATATTTTGTAATTATCTATTGTAATGATTAAATGATTTGTGTCGAAAACGAGTAACTATTACATGGTGAAACTTTTTCCTAAACATTTTGAATCATGCAAAATCCTTATCTATATGTTATCTATACTTGACTTTGAAAGCAATTGAACTAAACACATTTTATTTAAAGCAAATAAATACCTATCTAGTGAAGGTTTGATCACAATCTAACCAGTTTGAAACATTCAATGATATGATCCATTGATTTTATTATATTTGCGTACAGTGTTGTTTCCCAACCAAAAACATGTTAGTCTTACGTAACTTTTAATGTAAAAACTACCTAAAAAATTAGGTTTTTAGTGCTAGGGCATTGAGTATTGCAAGTAAATTATATAGATATTTCACTTGATGTGGATTTTACATATTTTATAGAAAACTTGTTCAACATATTTGATAGAGTATACGATTACATTTTTATTTATGTAGACGCAAACGCTTGTGTTATTTGATTGGTTCAATTGAATCACATGGTTACATCGAAGTGTCGCTAACAAAAGAGTTTGGCCGTGCAAAGACACTATTATTGTTTGTTTATATATAAATCTGATAGTGACAGAGACTGGGCTGGGCTGGACTTTTTGGGCTTGAGATTTAATTGGATACTGGAGATTTTTATGGGCTTTTTATTGGGCCTAATCGGCCCAATAGGATTATCAGATGGCGCCAAATGTGGACTTTGAGGAAATGGATTCGTGATAACGGATTCAACGGCAGTTCTGCTTCGTCTTCAGCGTCTCAAGTCCAGGTACTTTTTTTTTTTCATTTCAATTCGTGGTCGTTTTAGTCAAATTTTGATTTGTTTGGTTGTTGAGCAAACAAAAGAATACTGTTGAAACTAATTGAATTTATTATCTGTAGTTTAGCGAACAAACTCGCGTTGCGATTAGTTGACTTTATTCATCATTTCATTCAATAGTTAGGGTTTTGTAGAGTAGAGCAGTATTTTGACTGAGATTGGAGGTCGCGCAATTGTAATTGAAGTGTTTATAACTGTGAATTTTTTCAGTTGATCGAAGATGGAAGAGGAAGATTCCAGTATGGCACAGAAGAAAAAAGCTCCTTCTGAGGATGACAAGAGGTAGTGATTTGGAGGAAAAAATGGACGACTTATTTGAATGTGGAATGTTTGTTTAGTTGATTTATTGATTGACTGACTGTGAACATTTTGTGTGTATTTAGGAGAGAAAAAATTGTGCCGGGAAGTTTGATGAAAGCTGCTATGAGGCCTGGAGGTGGTGAATCCACTCCGTCTGAGGGTGATCAGGTTACTGTTTTCAAATTAAAGTAGTTTTGCTTGGTGTAGTTTGCGTTTTGTTTCGTAGGTGAATTATTTGACATAGTGTTCTTTGTTTTATCTATGTGCTTTTTTTTTTATTTTTTTTCCCAGGTCATTTATCATTGCACTGTCCGTACGCTGGATGGAGTAGTTGTTGAGTCTACTAGATCAGAATGTGGAGGTGATTGCTGTGGAATATGTAGTTCTGTAAAAGGCTAACTATTTTTTCAGTTTGATACATATTGGCCTGATTTTCATTGTGTTCAACTAAAAACACTAAATATTGTGTTCTTTTGGGAAAAAAAAAATGAATGTGGTTATTAGACTAATATAAAATTCTTCTTTACAGGCAATGGTATTCCAATAAGGCAGGTTCTGGGCAAAAGCAAGCTGATTTTGGGGTTGCTTGAAGGAATTCCCACTATGTTGAAGGGTGAAGTATCAATGGTATTGCATTTTATTTCCCAGATCTTCTGTTTTGTATGATTTGTGCAATTATTGACCACTGGCAACAAAATATATAGAGTAGTATAGTAAGTAGAACAGGGTTCTATCAACGTTTGAGTTTATCCCCTTCCTTTCAACCTAAAAATGTTGAAGTGCAAATTGAAATAGATTGATTTTTGACTTTTAACTGCTGTTCAATTGCTGTCCCCAACTTGTTTGGGATTAAGGCTGGTTGATGTTGATGTTGAACTGCTGTTCACTTGCATGGTGTACATATTGTCTATTTTGTAAGACTAATTAGTTAATAATTTTCATATACTCCATGATTATTTTGGTGGCCAAGGTACTTGTAATGAACTGTCTTATATGCTAGTCAATGGAAGAATGATGGTTGATTTTACTGTTTCGCTACTAATTGTGAGCTGGTTTCTGTTGGTTTATTTCAGTTTAAGATGAAATCTGAAATGCACTATGGAGAGGAAGGTTGTCCAGTGGCAGCTCCCGCTAACTTTCCAAAGGAAGATGAACTTCATTTTGAGATTGAGTTGATAGACTTTTCTAAAGCCAAGGCAAGATAGTTGATGTCTGTTTCTGTGATAAAAGTTTAGGTTGAGAAGAAGTTGACAATTAAGACTTTTTTCAATGGATTTGTACTTGTGTAACTCATATTACTTTCTGTTTTTCATACCATGCTTGTTTAAGAAGGATTAGGCTACAGTTCAGCTTTCTATAGTGTATTTTAGGATTCAAACTTGATTGGTCTCTAATGCTGGATTTTACTTGTGTTGGTTTCAGGTTATCACTGAGGATTTGGGGGTTTTGAAGAAGGTATTGATTTTTACAAAATTTATCATTTTAAAATCTCAACTATTATTATTTATAGTAAGAGGTTTATGTGTGGCTTTTAGAACAACAATATATATATATATATATATATATATATATATATATATATATATATATATATATATATATATATATATATATATATATATATATAGGTACCAATTTGTTACAGTTTGGGTATATGAATTCTCTACCTCCACTATGTGGCTTTTAATTTTTGATATTTGCAAATTTGTAATTTTCAAGTACTTGATGTTGTGGAATTTTGATATTGTATTGTAAATATTCTGTTGTGCTGCAGTGTGTATCTTTCTATTGTTAATATTTGGATTTTAATCACATAGAGTCATGTGCTGGAAAAGCATGCTTGCATGATTTTGGGTTGTAATGACTGATACTGGTATATCAATTTCTTTTGTTTTGTTCAGACTTGATGTGGTATAGATATTTAATTTGATCCAGTCATGATCACTCTTTCTGTGGAGAAAAAAAAACATTATATTTTATTTTGTCACAAGTAAAACAGAAAAAAGTTGCCAGAAGTGAGAAACGGGCTTTTTAATGATAACAAATTACCTAATACAAAACTAATGTACAGTGGTTCTATAATAATATTGCGTGGTTTCAGCCGGTTTCTCTAGGATCTAAAAAGAATTTAGAATAACTATTATTTTGTTGGTTTGAGCAGGTGGTCAATGATGGGCAGGGCTGGGAGACACCAAGACCACCTTATGAAGTAAAAATTTGGTAGGACTTTGGTCTTGAATCTGTATTCTGTTTCTTATGAGTTTAGACGTGGAAGCCAGTAGTTCTGATATGATATGATGTATTATTAATTCAGGGTTTCTGCAAAGACGGGGGATGGAAAGTTGATTCTATCTCACACAGATGGAGAACCTTATTTCTTTACTTTTGGAAAATCAGAGGTTGGTATTCATTTTTCCTTTTTAAAAATTTGGTGTAAGTTGACTATATTCAACCTATTTGTGTAGTCAGCTTAGACTTTAAAATGATGCCCTGAGCAGTTATGATCTAATATGTTCTGTCCTTCTGCAGTTTGTGTTAAGCTTGATGACATTGGATATTGGATATGTTGCTAATAACAACTAGTTTAACTTGAGTTAAAAACCTTTTTGCTGTAATTGCAATGCGTGTTGATCGTTATTTGGTGGTTTATAGGTTCCAAAGGGTCTAGAGATGGGAATAGGAACAATGACACGGGAAGAGAAGGCAGTTATCTATGTCAAAAGTCAATATCTAACTCAATCTCGTCTCCTGCCATCAATAGAAGGTTATGAGGAGCTCCAATTTGAAGTGGAGCTTGTCCAGTTAATACAGGTATAATAACTTTTTTCTACATGCTTTGCTTTGTTTATCTGCTTTAGTGATTTAAATGCCCCGGCTCTTGGAGACTATTCTATTCATGGTTTATTGATTAATATTTGAATTGTTTCTGAGTGTTTGCAAATTTTTAGGTGCGAGACGTGCTTGGAGATGGACGCTTAATAAAACGACGACTTCGTGATGGAAAAGGTGTGTTTCATATATGATTATTAATCACCATAAAGAAGTTATGTTCAGTTAGTAGTTTGCAATTCATCTGAAATCATTCGGGCTGTAGGAAGAAGTTTTACTTCCTCAAGACCTATTATGCATACCATCTATTTTATTAATTTTCTTTTATTCTGCTGATACTTCGGTGTGCATAGTGTTATAATTTGAGCTCTTGTTATTCTTACTATTTTGAAAATAGGTGAGTTTCCTATGGATTGCCCGCTTCATGACAGCCTACTTCATGTCCATTACAAGGGCATGCTTCTTAATGACAAAAAGGTGTTTTATGATACTCGGGTTGATAACAGTGGTCAGCCTTTGGAGTTTAATTCTGGCGAAGGAATGGTGAGTTCATTGTTTCAAAATGGGGAAATGTCTTCAAGAAACTTGATGGAAGTTTATATCTTTATTTAAGCATTTAATCTCCAACATTGATTGCCATTACCCCTGGAACTTGCTTATGCAGAGATGAACCTTATTTTGTGATGGCTATTCATATTATCCTACTTACAATTTATGGGACTATTGTTTGCTTAGGTTCCGGAGGGTTTTGAAATGTGTGTTCGCTTGATGCTGCCTGGAGAGTTAGCGCTTGTCACTTGTCCTCCTGATTATGCATATGATAAATTCCCTAGGTTATAAGATTTAATCACTTGTTCTTTATTGTTCCTCTTCCTGTTATGAAATGTACGAATCAAATCTTCAAGCTAACAAATTATTACATCTTTTTTGTTCCCCTGTGATCAGGCAAGCAGATGTTCCTGAAGGTGCTCATGTCCAATGGGAGATTGAGCTACTTGGCTTTGAGATGCCAAAGGTAATATGTTGTAATTTTCTAATTTGGTATACCTGCATATATTCCTGTATTCTATAATATGTTATGTAAACCCTCATTGCAGGATTGGACTGGTCTGAACTTTCAGGATATAATGGATGAAGCAGAGAAAATTAGAGTTACAGTATGTATTGTGAGATTATATTTGATTCTGCTTCATTTGGTTACCAAGAATCTGTTGAATGTTAAATAATAATTGCACATTGTAGGCATGTCTCTTTATCTTCACATTTTCTAAAACTTCAAGTTGCACCATGAGTTCCAACTTTGCTGATTGGTTGACTTGTATCTATTGCAGTATTATATTCAATAATTGATATGATGGTTGGTCCCGTAGAACATGCTATTGCTTCATTGAATCGTTGATGCATTTTGTTTTCAGGGTAACAGGCTCTTTAAAGAAGGAAAGTTTGATCTTGCTAAAGCAAAGTATGAGAAGGTAAACAGCATTGCTGTTTTGACTTCACCTTGACGAAGTGTTTTTACAGGTTCTTCAGTGTCATATTGATTTACTTCTGGCTATATCAACCAGTTATTTCTGTTTTCACTACAGTTATTGTTGATTGCTTCTCTTAGCGACAACCAAGTTTAATCTGATTTGTCATTTTGGAGAAATTAGAGATGTGGTTTTGTATCAGTTAATATTGATGAACAGTTTCTGAGTATCTGGGATTTTTAGTGTTACAATATTTATGTTTTCTATTTTCGGACGAATCTTCCTTAGCTAGGATCCTTTAAACTTGTTTCTAATCCCTGTTATGCAACTGGAAAAAATAATTTGCTTCATCTTTTATGCAATTGGAAAAAGTAATTTGCTTCATCTTTCATTTTTTTCATCTAAAACCATGTGTATGTGCTATGTAGGTTCTTAGAGAATTTAATCATGTTAACCCGCAAGACGATGAAGAGGGAAAAATATTTTCAGAAAAAAGAGTAAGGATTAGTTGTTCTCAGTTCTTCTTTCTGTTTCTCTGCAGACTGAATGGATTGAAAATGTTCATTTTTATTTACTTCTTTTTCCATTCTGAAGTAAACTGTCTGAAATTATGTTGTTAACCTTTTTGATACATGAAGAATTTATTACATCTGAACGTAGCTGCTTGCCTCCTCAAACTGGGAGAATGTAGAAAAGCTATCGAGACTTGTGATAAGGTATGTCTTGGCTTAGGACTTCAAATTAGTAAGGTCTTTGATTCAAGTGCCTTTTGTCTTCTGATATCAATAATCACGATCACATTGTTTGATTATCATATCTTTAGTGAACCTTTGGATCGTCTAGTTTACATGCAGTGGAATTTCACAGGTGTTAGATGCGAACCCAGCACATGTGAAGGCTCTTTATCGCCGTGGAATGGCCTATCTAGCTTTGGCAGAGTTTGAAGAAGCTAGGAAAGATTTCAATATGGTAGTTTTGATAACCTTCTATACATGAACTCCTTAATGTCCAAATTTCCAAATTCCTAAATATCTGCTATGTTATTAGATGATCAAAGTCGACAAGTCTTCTGAACCTGATGCAAAAGCAGCTCTTTCTAAACTGAAGCGAACACAAGAGGTACGTTAAAACTTTTTTGATTCTCCTCTATCCATGTAGAGGATACATTTGAATCATCATCTACTGCTTTCTTTTTCTTTTTGATCAGGAAGTCGATAGGAAGGCTCGGAAACAATTTAAAGGGCTGTTTGACAAGAAGCCTGGGGAAATTGCAGACGTTAACGTGGCAACCAATGACAACGATGTTCAAGCCACTGGAGGAACTGAGAAACACGACCACGAGAAAGAGTCATCAGAATCATCTGATGAGGGTGATGAGACGCGGGAATTTATTCAACCTGCCGCTGATGCACCTAGAAAGGGATTGTTGCACCAGTTGTGGCCTACTGGTGGAAGAATATTTTCAGCTCTCGGACTTGATAGATGTACCATATTGTGAGATTATATAGTTTCAATCGGCTCCCATTTTAGTAACCCAAACAAGACTTGGGTTTTAATTAGCAAATTGGTTGAGGAAGGAATAAGGAAACGGTGTTACATTTTGATAAATTACAGTGAAATAATGAAGGAATACGAATTGTTGTTAGATTATCAGTCCTTTTTAAAGGGACATTTCACTAATGAATGAAATGAATGAACCGAATTTAGCTTTATGGATTATGAGATATGCTTTGTATCCCTCTGCTACAATTAATAAACAAATAGTCCAGAATTGAGAATTCACCTACAGGTTTAAGCTCTCGTGTATATGAATCTTAACAAGACACATGCAGACACTCATTTAACAGATCAATCAAGCATTAAAATCAAGACGAAATGTATAATTGTTTGGATTGACTTCAACAAAATCTCAATATTAGATCCATTGAAAAACAAAACTAGTAGTGAAATCCATAGCAAAACATGCTTAACAATAACATAAGAAAACTAAAATTCTCAATCTTAATTGATCTACAAAGCTTTCTATAACTTAGAACCTCCTGCCCAATCCACCGGCACCCCTTCCGAAAGCCGGAGGGGGAGCAATAGCTTGGGGTTCAACCTTAACAAGCCCAGGAATGTCAGCCTCGGTCATGCCAAGAGCAGCAAGCATATCCAAAGTCTCCTTGTCAACCTTAATCTCATCAATCTTAATAGCTGATTCATCAGGAACAAAGTCCATACGACGCTCACGCTCTTCTTCTTGCAGCTTCAATGAGATACCGCGGACAGGTCCTTTCTGAATCCTCTTCATCAAGTGAGTTGAGAATCCAGCAATCTTGTTGCGCAGCCTCTTTGATGGGATGATGGCAACCTCTTCCAAAATCTTCTTGTTGGTGTGGAAATCCAATGTCATCCGAGAGTAGTACCTCTCAATCACTTGGCGAGATGACTTTTTCACTGTCTTGGTGCGAACACGACCCATCCTCTTAAACTTAAATTATGAGCTGCTCCTGCAAAATGAATAATAATATAGTTTATACTCAAATAATAGATTACAAATACAATTCGATATATATAATCCAATGCTCGAGTACATGTTATGATACCCAAAGAGTACATGATATGGGAACGGTTCTTGTATAATTCCCCAACATACAACTAAAATGCTTATGCTTCAGTACAAGTTATGGGAACCAAAAACTACAACCAATAGAGAAAACAGTACAGAAAAAGAACATAATAGAATCATATATAAATTTAAATCGGAAAAATGCAAACCCCAGAAAAAAGAATGCTTTCAGTTAAATGTTGAACCCAGTTCCATAACCAATCTAATTCCAATTCTCTAACAAAGCAGCAATAATGCAATATGCACGTATAATGATAGCATCAAATTTGGCAATATATTACACAGAGACCCACTTCAATTGATCATCAAAGGATTGCAATGACTACTACAAAAGCCGATAAAGTACTATGTTTGACTTATTATAATCTATAAACAAGGAAGATAAGGAATTGAAAACAATAAATCCAAATCTACGAAAGAAAAGAGTCAAACAACAAAGAACTAACCTTCAAAGACTGGATGGAGAGAAACCTCTGTGGAGCTCGAGAGATGGCGATCGGCTGCAGCACCAGTACTCTATCAGGAGTGAGTGTATAAAGGAATTAGGGTTTAACCTTCCAAAATTTGGGCTTGAATGGGCCATTGGTTATAGATAACTGGGCCACAAGATTTGGGCTCCGGAGCAGCTTGTCTAAGCCCATATTGTTGCTCTGTACAAAATATCAAGTCTCTCTAGGATTATAGTGTTTTTTTAAACTCCTGATTTCCTACATGTTCTAGGAAATTCGAAATTTGAGTAATTTTTCTTCTATAAAAAGGGAAGGCAAGGCAACCAATTCACCCGAATAAAACACAAGACAGATCTAGTTGCAAGATGTTTCAAATAAACATTCGGATAGACAATCCTGCTATTTCCTCGGAAGATGAATATACAGAACTCCTGTCCTCGGAAGATGAAAATATAAAACTGCTGTGCCTTGGTATATTTCGGAGTCTACAAGTGATATTATTAGTCCTGGTACTTTGTTGGTTTGTGGCATTGCATTTGGAATATCACCATCATCATCAGCCATGCAGAGTTGTAACGAGAGTAAGTTTTTGGGTGGCTATAATTCAAGTGGTAGTGTCGATGTTGATAGTGGTTTCATGTGTAGCACTTCATCACGCCACATTATTATTCAAAAGCTCGGACGAGAAGAGAATGATGTTGTTGTCATGGTGTAGTTTTGGGTTATCAATTTGTGTCTTACTTTGTTATTGCTTGTAAACTGTTGGCCGTGGAGCTTCGTCCTACCACTCTCTCGCATACCACTCACTTGTCTCTCCTTATTTTTATTAGTTTAAAGCTTTGTTACTTAATTTTTATTTCTCTATAATAATTTTTTCCAATATGTTTTTTATATTAAGTTTGATTCATTCGTAGCTAAAATATTTAATTAAAATAATAATAAATAATTTATTTTTATAAATTATTTTAAATTTTTTTTTCGATTTTTAAAATAATAATATTAATTAATTCATAATAGTACAAAATCATATTAATTTTTATAATTTATTTATTTTAATTATTTTTTATTTCGAAAATCAATTATTAATTATCGAATATTCACTAATTATAAATTAATTTAATAATTAATTATCGATATCAGTTATCACAAATCACTTATTAAGTGTTATCCATCGATTCAGTTACTGGATGCAAATTTACCCGGTCCTAGTTTTACAGATAGCTTTGATCAATAAAAAATAGCTAGTTAAAAGAAAGAGTCAGCTCATGTGGAAGAATTTCAAATAAACACCAGAAAAACAAACCCAGAACAACAACACAGGACAAAACAAACAACACTTGTGAACTACAAAACACACACCTTCAAGGTTTAGGATCAGTGTCAGCTACGGACAATATATGATCAGCCCGTTTAGCTACAGCTAGAGCTCGAGCCTTAACAAGAAAGAAACCAGCAGTATGTCCAGCAACAGCTACCACAAACACACCCAGATTGTAAGACATGACAGAGAGCATAACCAAGTAAGCGAATCCCATCCGAATTGCATAAATAACAGCCTGAATAACAACCCCATACATAGAGTCTCTAGATGCTATAACAAGGTTTGAAGACACTGACAAAACCTCAACAGCAAACGCAAATAAGAAAACAGCACAGAGAGCAAGTATGTACATGCCTAGGCTCTTTCCAGGCCAACCTGAGAAGAAAATCGTAGCATCTTTGCCCCAGTAGAAGCTCATCTGCATCACCATGTTCATGTTCATGCTTGACATTTTTGGTTCGGAGATGGGGTTGGTGACAGATTCAATGTTTTATAGGGATTTGTTCTGTTTCTTGGGTGTATCTATTGATTAATAAATACAGGGCCAACGAGCTAAAGACAAGACATTAGAACAGTTGATTAGAAATTTACATTACCAATTGATGTGTTTGATGTCTTATTATGATTGATATCTAAATCATTTAATATTGTTGCTGGTATATGACTGTATTGTATTCAGTCAATTGTAAATAAATCTGATGTAATCGAACGTTGATGTAATTTCAATAGAGTTTCCATTGATTACATTATTAATCAAATGCTGAAGTCATCAACTGACCTGCTGTGAAAAACTCTCTTTACAGGTACATCTAACAGCGGCCGCTGTTGTTTGATGGAGATATATATGCAACTGGGCTACCATGGCTACCATTACATCCAAGATAACATGTGATTTTGACTTTATATGGGGAACATAAATATTTCACTTAATTAATTTTATTAAAAATATTTTAAAGTAAATTCATTCCAAATATAATATACATCTTTATAAAATTAAAACATTAATTATTAATAATTTAGGCGTTGATCGTTTGCCGTGTCCGCACTGTGCATTTCGAAACCATATTAAGTGTAAGGACGTGGAGAATTAAAAAAAATTTATTAAAATATTTTTATAGTAAAAAATTGATATTCCACTAATTCAGTTAGAAATAATTTTAATTACATGTAATTAATTTAAAAATTCATTTGCGACAACGAATTTTTTAAAATTCTGTTTATACAAATTTACCGCGGTTTAAATTTTTTTAATTATTTCTCAAAATTTTATTTTAATTAATATATTTAAATAAATATTTAATTTATAATTTAAGAATAATAGAAATACATCACCTCCGCAAGTTTGCATATATTTATTTATTTATTATTATTAGTATTTTTTTTACCATGGCATAGGTCTAAGCAGTACAACATTTCCCCGAACAACTATAATTTGATGAGACCACATGAGACAACCAAGCAACCGACCAAACACATACCCAGTCAATGCAGCAATAAAAACCCCAAATGGAAAAACACTGTAAAAGTACACCAGCACCATATCGAAGCAAACCAGATTGACAATTTCCATAACCTGATTGACAAACATATTGTCCCGATCAACTGATATGGGCATAGAAGAAGCCAGACCGATAGCAATTGTAGACAAGAAGATCGAACTGACAAGCATGTAATAGATACAGACACGAGGATCATTACTCAGATTATCGGACCAATCCGGGAGACCAAATATGAGTCTGTAACGAAATGCAGGGATGTTGGGTTGAACCCAACTGAAACTCGAGTGAGTTATGTTTATGTCTTCTGGAGTTGATTGAGTGATTGAGTTCGTGCTGTTAAGGTAAGTTGGAGATGAGAATTGATGGAGAATCATTTTTGGTGTTTGGTTTTGATATCTGGATTGTGATAGTGAAGATGTTATTGTGTTCTATTTATTGCGATATAGTTGGGTTTCTTTTTCTTTTTGACACATTACATAAATTGAAACACACGATTAAAAATCCGGATCCGATACAGTTTATCCGGAGCGGCTTAACGACCCGACCCACCCATTTTTAAAACCCGGAAAACCAAATGCCCAATAGGTCGACCAAAGAAAGCCACTAGAAACATGCCACCCTGAAACGACATAACCGCGAGCATGACCATTTACGAGTAGAGAAATCACATAATGGACTGGGGTTACACCCGTCGATTCGTGAGGGACCATTAGTATCCAAAATAAATTATATATGTATATATATTAAATTTCATATTTTTACGTGTCTAAGTATATTTTTAATTTTCTCGTGCTACGTTAATATATTCAACTAAATTAAGATAAGTATAATAATATTTCTTTTTAAGTGATTAAATCAAATTTATTATTTTATTTCCATTATCCATACAATAACATTTACATCATCACATCAATGAAAACGAATTTAGCAATCTTTATTCATAAGACACAAGGTAAAGATGTACATTATCAATATCATCGTATCATCCATTTATCAAAACATGTAAGATATAAATAAATTCATTTAAAACATTTACATCCAAAATGTAAATTATCAATATCATAATATCATCCCTTTATCAAAACATGTAAGATATAACCTCCATTAGACCTGTGTCCACCAATTTCACATATCAACTAACACCAATCATCATAGCATCACATATAAGTGATCATTTTCAATTTATCGCAGTAAGTATCTACATGACATTATTATCATATTTCTCAAAATATCTATTAATTACCATGTATTTAACATTATTTACTCATATAATGCAATCAAACAATCAACAACCAACAACCAACATACAAGTATTTAGATTGTAAAACGAACGTGCTAACATCTTCTCCGAAGATAACTAGCTAGTCTCCTCAGTTTTGTTCTCTCCAACACCTTAATTGTCTATTGGTGCCATCAATAGCAACACAAATCAACAACACGGACAATTTTATCAAAATCATATATCTAAATCTTAGGGTTTCACATAAAAAAATACAGTAGAGACCATAATCAACCAAGTTAACTATTTGAAAGTATTTCTAAACTCTAAAGGGCTCTATTTACGCCATCAATCTAAATCAAAAGCTCCCAAAATAAAAATATCATTAAAAAGCTCAAAGGGCTTACTAAGAAAATAAATAAAGTAGAGGAGTTGAAATTACTTGTAGAAGCCTTAAATGGTGTTGATGATGGTATTTGAGGTTTAATGAGGCGAGTCTTTGGTGATTGTTTTTGGAAAAACACGACTAACTCTGATACCACTTGTTGAACAAATTGGTGATCCATTGCAGCGGAGACGAGTATTTGTAACCACAAAGTAAATAAATATACACAAGGTAAAAAAATAGAGATAAAAATAAGACACAAGATTTTTACGTGAAAACCCAAAACGGGTAAAAATCACGGCCGTTAGGACGACGAGAGATTAATTCACTATGTAATAATAAAGCAACAGCAACCAGAATACCACTCCCCAACCCAATTACATTGGTTACAGTCATACATAAGCTCTCTTCATGTGGCTCTCACGGGATAATATGACTCGATCCTAAAACTCAAGATCTCTATGGTCTCCATGGTTCCCAGCCCCCCATTGGGCACATCCCAAACCTAACCAACTAGATCTACATTGTTCTCTTAGGATATCTAATAATAGATACAAGCGTCATATTTATAGCATTAGATTACTTGGTCACAAAGTAATCCTAAACCATTAAGAAAATATTTTCCTATTAGGATTCTCAAAGGATCTCTTTTTCCTAATTAGAATTCACTTTAGGAAATAGCATTTCTAATCAAATATGACACTTCCAAAATAGTCTTCGGGCGTTTTCCTAATTACAAACCAATTATGGATACCGGAGTATACCCGAATTCTTGTCACAATTCTAACAAATCACCCCTTAACGAGAATTCTCTTTATCTCTTTTTGACGACCACAACTCATAACAGAGTCATCATACTGCACCATGAAGGTCTATCCACTCAGGTATTATCCATCCTAAGACTAACCACTTAGGACCCATAAACCCAAATTTTCTTTTCTTGGCACTTGTCGAAATACTTGCTGAATAAATCATGGTGCAACTTCCTTCATCAGCTTTTAGAAAACTCTTCAGCCATCGTCATATTTTCCACCACACCCATATCCATGTTGACTAGATGCCTGTGCAGTTGTGGACACACTAGAATTATTTCATCCTTTATCATGACAACATTGGTGATTCAAAACATGTCATAGGGACTCCTATCCCAGCGTATAGTCGGAGCCTTTACCGAACTGCTCATTACAGTCCTTTTTATTTGAGTTCACCAACCAATTAATCAAAACTCTCAACCCAAAAAAAATCCTAAAACACCACTAGTCAAACCTCAATTTTATTTTGATTATTTGACCAGACTTGAATCTTTAACCATATCTTTTGATCTTTACTAACGTTAACGGAGAAACATAAAAGTTACAAAAATACCTTACCACCACAATCATACATGTTGTAGATCACCACCGCCATCGCTCGAGAACTACCGCCGAAACTTTTTCATCTCTACGACCAATGCAAACCAGATCTTGACAATATTTGCGATTATTTTTCTCACGCAACCAGCTCCAAACTCAATTAGAGAAACCAAATCCATTTTTTTTCCAGAACTTCTAGAGATTTCGGGAGATTTACCCATCCTTCAAAACCTTTCTTTTTCATCTTACCTTAATCCATGCTTACTTTGACCAAACCAAAATTCACGAATCATACCAACGCGTTAGCTCGCAAACCAAGGGCTCTGATACCAGTTGTTGGAAAAACACGACTAGCTCTGATACCACTTGTTGAACAAATTGGTGATCCATTTTAGTGGAGATGAGTATTGGTAACCACAAAGTAAATAAACATACACAAGGTAAGAAAATGGGGATAAAAATAAGACACAAGGTTTTTACGTGGAAACCCAAAACAGGAAAAAACCATGGCAGTTAGGACGACGAGAGACTAATTCACTATAACAATAAAACAACTGTTACAACTAGAATACCACTCTCTCACTCCCCAACCCAATTACATTGGTTATAGTCTCACACAAGCTCTCTTCATGTGGCTCTCACGGGATAATATGACTCGATCCTAAAACTCAAGATCTCTATGGTCTTCATGGTTCTCAGCCCTCCATTAGGCACCTCCCAAATCTAATCAACTAGATATACATTGTTCTCTCAGAATATCTAATAATAGATACAAGCATCATATTTATAGCATTAGTTACTTAGTCACAAAGTAATTCTAAACAATTAAGAAAATCTTTTCCTATTTAGAATTCTCAAATGATCTATTTTTCCTAATTAGAATTCACTTTAGGAAATATCATTCCTAATCAAATATAACACTTCTAAAATAGTCTTTGGGTCTTTTCCTAATTACAAACTAATTATAGATATCGGAGTATACTCGAATTTTTGTCACAATCCTAATAATTGGAGCAATTAATGGAAGTTAGGAGTTGAGGAGGTGAAAAGAAGAGAGAAACGTGATTTGGTTTGGGGGAGATAAGAATAGAGTATGTAGGGAGGAGATGGGGATATGTAGTCGTGTGATGGATCTTTCATGGGTTTCGGTTTGGTTCACAACATTAGGCCTACTACCACCCAAGCCCATATACTACCATCCAATGCAACCTGAATCTCTGCTCTGTTCTGCTCTCGGTTTCGTCCCCGAAAATATTTTTCGACTCTAAAAATGTACTTATATCACCAAAAGTGTGCTCAAAGTGAAAAGTTGCATTTATCTCAATAAAATCCAGTTTTCTAAATTTGATCCCAATTTTACGGAAATCATTTGGAAATAAAATTCAAATGCTAAAATTGACTCTACGCTTCCGAATTTGGTCTATAATTTCTAATTTTACCCTTAGAGCGAATTTCGATTTATTCTGATATGTAAGTTTCGAAAATCAATTTTTATAAATAATCAAATTTAAATAATAAAATATTTGAAAATTTGTAGTCTCTTCTTGTGGACGTTACTATCTATCTTATCTCATATCAATAATTTTTGGAAGATCGATATTCAGAGCTTCAAAGAAGTAAATACTTAAACCATCTCCAACCCACATCCATACTTTATTTCAAATATAGGGTTTACCTTGTCAGTTTATTTTAATTTTCACTTCAATCCTACCTATAACCTATTTTTATTTTCGGATCTAAGTAGAACTATTTTGATAGTTACAGTTAAATTTTGAATTCAAGATTAAGAATACAAATTTTATTTCAAGATTAATAATTTTAGATGGTGTATCAATGAACAAATTAAATTAATAATAATATTAAAATATAATAAGTAAATAAGTTTATTTTATAGTAATTTAATAATAAATAAATATTATATTTTTATATATTAATAAATAAAAATTGAATTAATATTAATTCTACTATTAAATTATAAATAAAATAAAAAGCTAAAAAATAATTTTTCTAATACGATAAATATAAAATTAATTAACGGTTACATTATTAAAAGTACATATAGAGAATACTAAAAATAGATACAGTATAAGCTCTTTTTTATTTAATTTTTTAGTCATAATATTGATCTCACAAATGATCAATTCTTTTTAATGTAAGTTATTAACTTACGTAGTTCAAGTTAATTTATGTAATTTTTTATTTATGATTTTTGTGTTGAATTATTATTATTATTATTTACGTTAAATTATTAATATCATTAAAAAAATATTTAATTTAAATATTTAAAATTTTGAATGTCATATCATTAACGTTATTTATAACTATTAATAAAATAATATATATTTCAAATTATTAACATACAAATTTTAATTTATAAAATTACAAATAGATCCTACAAGGCGGGGAAAAATAGAGGGACCCCTACAGTACAAACACCTTAATTAATTTTTTTTTTCATTTTACAATTAGGGTGGGATTAGTTGAGGGTTTTTATTTTTTTTATTTTTTTATTTTTTTATTTTAAATATATATTCTTTAAACTTTAAACATATTAGATAGGATAGTTGGGTTAGAGTTGATTTTAAACATGATAGACTAAAACTAGCTTTTATATATATATATATATTATATTATATATATATATATATTATATTATATATATATATCACATTTAAAAATATATACGTTTCAAATTCAAAGGAAGAAAATAATGAAATAAATAGTTATAAAATTTTGTGATTTTTCAATTTGACTCATCTTTAACCATTCGAACTTTAATTCATTGTAACATAATTTCATATAATTTCTTATCTACAAATACATATAGATCTGTCAATAAGAATAAATTATATAATATAAAGAAACTGTCTAATAAAAACTGTTTAATTAAATATTTCAATTGTATGGAGATAATGATTCCACATAACACCTCCCACATTTGTATAAAATATCATTACGGTATAACACCTCCGACATTTGTATAGATCCGAAAAAACTCCTGGTGACTTTAAATTTTATTTTCTAGTAGTATTTTTAAAATTTTTGATCTTACTCCAACATTATGCTTTGAATATTCGAATTATACTCAATTTTATTGAAAACATCATTATAAAATATCAATTCTCATTAAATATCACATTATAAAATAATGTTTTACCGCATTTGAATAGGTTTTTACCCTATACCACATCCTTTGTGAATACTTTTTATTCTAATCCACTTAAAAGTCGCTGGTGAATTAAACAAGTCAAAACATAATATTATGAAGTTAATTTTTTTTAAAAAAAAAAATCAAAATATGAGTCACCTACTATGAAAATAAGAAATATACTTACTAAACTAGATGTTTTTATTACTCGCAGCCAAATGAGTACAACCATCATCTATTTATACTACTAATATAAAAATTCTAAATTCTTATTAATATAACGATTAATCTCTAACTAACTACATTTAATTAATAAAATTTAAATACTTTAGAATGACTAATCTAATCTTAACTTAATATTTTAGAATTAAAATTAGGTTTATAAACTCATGCACCCTTCCATTCCTAAACATAATAATCCTCAAACCTAACATAAATTAAATAAAAACTCAAAAAAAAAAAAAATCCTAATATAATCCAATCTAATGATAACACGAAAAATGGAACGGTAACCTTAGTATTACAGTCTGATTTTAATATTTGGATTATTATAGTAAATAAACCTGCCAAAATGTTGTTATAAGACAAAGGTAACAGATTAATATTGTGTTTTATTTTATTGCCATATAGTTGATTTTTTTTATTATTTTTTTTTATAGCTTAACATTACATGAACACAATAAATAAATAAAAAAACCAAACAATTCAATTCAATTAACTGGGTGAATTCAATTCATCCAACAGATTAATGGTCCGATCCACCCTTTTTAAAAACCCGACTTCGAAAAATCAAATACCCAATAGCATGACCAAACAAAGCCACAAGAAACACGCCACCGTTAAATGACATAACAGCAAGCATGACCATATAAGACATTCCAGACCGGATGACGTGTAAGCCGGTCTTGAAGAAGCCAGCCGCGACGCGATTGGCTTCCGGCTTGACGACGTCGAAGTTGTTGAGCCACTCCACAAGGACGGCTAATGTGAAGACAAAAAGCAGAGCAAGAGCGTACATTAGAGGATTAGTACCAGGCCAGCCTTTGAAGAGAATCTCAGACTTGTAACCCCAGTAGAAGCTCATATGCAGCAACGACCTCCTGTGCACGTGCTCTCCTGTCGTGTTCCATGCTTCTGTTGTAATAACCTCCCTCAGTTTCAGTTCACTCCTCATAGTTGTAACTCAACATTGTTTGGTTTGCTTTGTTCGTGTTGTTTATAAATAAGAAGAGACAGAGGATGTGAATTAGGCTTTTGAAGCGATGATGCTACTTTAGAATTTCGTGTCGCTCAAATTTAGTAGATTTTTATTACGTGTATTTTAGAAACTAAAATCAACGGGAAGATTGTGCCATGAGTCGTTTTCAAGTAAACTTTTAAAAGACAAAAGGAAAGGAAAGGAAAGGTGATAATTTAATAGTCTGAAGAAAGCGAAACAGAATATAACGAAGCTGGAAAATAAATGGCAACTTGTTCAATAAAGCCCACACAGCCGCTGCAAATATCTGACACGTTTACATTCTTTTAACACAGTTGACCCATGCCCGGCCCAATTCCAGGTCCGAGCCCATTTGTTATAGGTCTCAGCGATACGCATATGGTGCATGATATCGAAATGTTTATTGCATGCGAATCCACTTTAGAAAAATGGGCAAAGAATAAATATAGTTATTTGATATTTAATATCTATATATTCTTCTCAAGCTTATCTTGGATTTGATTTTTAAAAATATCTAATTATTATTAGTGAGATAGGAATCATATATGGTTAAAGTGTATTGACAACTCTCAACCATATCATCTGTGTGATATTATTCCGTTAAACATTTTATATAAACAGGTCACACACAAAACACTCTTAAGTGTACGAAATAATTTGAGTAGTATTAAATATAATTCCAGATTTTATGCAGGGCTAAACGAGTCGAGCTGAGCACGAGTATACTTTCGACTCGAGTATATCCAAGTTCGAGTGTCGAGTTGAGTTCGAGTATACCCAAGTTTTACTCCACTAGTGAGGAATTATATAAAATTTGTATTTGAGTTCGAACTCATCGAACTATCAAAAAATCAATTTCGAGCTCGAACTCGAATGATAATTGAAATATTCGAACTGGACTCATTAAATTCCGTCAATATTTTCATCATTAATTTAATTTTATATAATTATTTTTTATTTGAATTTGGTGTATTCGAATTTATACAATAAAACTCGATAAAGGCTCGTAAATTTTACGAATAGAGTAATATAGAATTCGTGTTCGATTCATTTTAAAAAAACTCAGCTCGAGCTAGATTCAAATTTGGAATAGCCCGCGATTAGCTTAGACCCGGTTTGTGTGAAACAGGTTGAAATCACAATCATATTATTCAGTTTGATTGACAAACCTTGAAACAAACCATCACACACAACATATCATTATTTAGTAGCGATAACAACATTGATCATCAATTCTCAAACCCCTTCAATAACCAGTAACAGTAATACTTCTTGCATGAGGTTTCTTAATCTCGTACCGTTCTTTAGGCACCCTAACAGTCATAACACCATGTTCCAAATGAGCCGACATTCTATCCATCTTAATATTCTCCGGCAGCCGGAAACACCTCACAAACACCCCAGAACTCCGCTTAACACGGTGGTACATATCACCCTTCTCCTCCTTCTCAACCTTCTTCTCACCAGTTATACGGAGGAACTTTCCATCTTCTATCTCCACCTTCACATCTTGCCTGCTGTAGCCTGGAAGCTCTGTCTTGAAGATGTGCTCTTCTGTGGTCTCGGTCCAGTCGATCTTGGAAGCGTTGTGTGAAGTGGGTGGTGTGTGTGGTGTCATGATTTGGTAGTGTTGGTAAGATGGGTCGATGTAGGGCTCCTGACGGTGGCGGTGGAATGGGTTCAGGTGGTCGAAAGGGAAGTGTTTTTGTTGTTGGGGTGAGTTTGGGTATTGTTGTTGTTGTTTGCGAGAAAATAGAGACATGATTGTGTTTGTGATTTGTGTATAATGTATGGTGTGGTTAGTTATGTGATAGTGTGTTTATTTATAGATGTGAGGTGATTGATTAGATAATGAAGAGATGGGGAATCAATGAAATGATAATGCAAGAATCAAGAATAGTTGGACCATATAATTGAAGCGTTTTATATAGTAGTGGCTGGTCTCTATCAGAATACAAATATATTCCTCCTGATAATATACCAAATTTTGTAACAATTGGGCCCAAATGGTACTGTATAGTTTTCTGTATTCGCCGGGCCAAACTTGTTAGTCTCCAGCCCAGAAACAAGCTTCTGATCTATTCTGGAGACAAAAAGATGAATAGGATCAAGAAGACAGTGGAAGATCATAGATCAAACATGATACAACAAAAGAACAACCGAAACTTCAAGAGCCCTCAGCATAAATTCTTATATATACCATCATTTGCTTCTCAATTCAGCACAGGAAAAGAAAACAATACTAGTCTATTGAATTAAAAATGTCTCTGATTCCATCTTTTTTCGGCAACAGAAGAGCCTACGACCCATTTTCATCAGATCTTTGGGCACCCTTTACGTCCAACAATGAGATATCGGCATTTACGAATGGTCAAGTGGACTGGAAGGAGACCCCAGAAGCTCATGTCTTCAAGGCTGATCTTCCTGGTCTGAAGAAGGAGGAAGTGAAAGTGGAGGTTGAGGAAGGTAGAGTTCTTCAGATTAGTGGAGAGAGGAGTGTTGAGAAGGAAGACAAGAATGATACTTGGCACCGTGTTGAGAGAGGACATGGAAAGTTTCTGAGGAGGTTTTGGTTGCCTGAGAATGCTAAGGTTGATGCTGTGAAAGCTCAGTTGGAGAATGGTGTCCTCACTGTTACTGTTCCTAAATCAGAGGTGAAGAAACCAGATGTTAAACCAGTTCAAATCACTGGTTGAAGTTGAAGAAGTGGGTTCTACAGTATGAGTGGCTTGTGATTTGTTTGTTTGTTTGTTTTGATTTTCAGGTTCTTTGGCTTGTATGATAAGACAAGTAATTTGTATGTTTGATATAATAATAAAGAAGCTACTCTAATAAAAAAAATTCACTTACATGTAGCATAATTATCTTAAAATCAAATTATACAACGCAATCTCGGTTCACGACAGTGTAATGATCAGTTATATAACTAGAAGCTAGTACAATATAGAGAATAGTTTCTCATTCAAGCATTTTATCGAGCACTCTGTGTACCTAATATCATATACAAGAATATAATCAATTCTATTCTATTCTACAAACCAAAACCCACAAACAAAAAAAACACTCTCTGTTATAAAATTGTTAGTCGAGTGACAGATATCAACCACCATGGATCTTCTGAACGGCCCTGCACGGCTTATGCTGGTTTCTGATCTTGACTTCACAATGGTAGTACTAACATGTTTTTTCATACAAGTTAAGGTGATGTATAGGTATAGAAAGACAATGATAAGTTTCATTAAATATCTGTTCCCAGGTTGATCATGACGATGTACACAACCATTCCCTTCTGAAATTCGATGCTCTCTGGGAGGCCAATTACCGTCATGACTCTTTGCTTGTGTACTCAACTGGAAGATCTCCAACTATATACAATCAATTACGCTCTCAGAAACCCCTTTTGACGCCTGATATTACGATAATGTCTGTGGGTACCCAGATTGCTTATGGTCCTTCTATGGTCCCTGATCTTGCTTGGGAGCAGTATCTCAATCACAATTGGGATAGAAACCTCGTTTTGGAAGAAACCATCAATTTCCCTCAACTGGTTCCTCAGGTATGGTGATGAACTGTGTTCATCACTGAAATAAAACTGTGTCGTTGCGTGTATGTAACGTGTTTTTGGTTATTGCAGCAAGAAACAGAGCAACAGCCTCACAAAGTTAGCTTCTTTCTGGAAAATTTGAATGCTTTTGATGTAATAAAAGAACTCTCAGAACGACTGAAGAAACGTGGGGTGAGTTGAGTTGTGCAGTAGCTGTTGTGTCCAGGAACTGCTGGTCTTCAGTGATTGAGTTTTATGCATTTTCATTTCAGTTATGTGAATGCTATATTTTGACACTATCTTGTTCTTGGTCAGTTAGATGTGAAAATTATTTATAGTAATGGGACAGCTTTGGACATATTGCCAAAAGGTGCAGGCAAAGGACAGGCTCTTGCATATTTGCTTAATAAATTTAGAGCTGATGGTAAAATGCCAGTCAATACTCTTGTGTGTGGTGATTCTGGAAATGATGCTGAACTATTTGGCGTTCCTGATGTATATGGAGTGATGGTTTGTTTCTCATTGCTTTCTGTTGATTGAAATGTTATGTATTTACTGTAATGGATTTGGTTGGTTAACTGTTGTAGCCTTGGATCCCTCACTATGCAGGTAAGCAATGCACAGGAAGAATTGTTGCAGTGGCATGCTGAAAATGCAAAGGACAATCCTAAAATTGTTCATGCGACTGAGAGATGTGCAGCAGGGATAATTCAAGCCATTGGTAAATTTGGTCTTGGTTCAAATGTGTCTCTTAGAGATATTAGAAACTTCGAAAAGTATGACATGGAAATTTCTGGTGTTGGTTATGAAATTGTGAAGTTCTATTTGTTATATGAGAGGTGGCGGCGTGCTGATGTTGAGAAGTCAGAACATTATTTGCAAAATTTGAGAGCGGTCTTTGTAAGATTCCTTTTCTTATTCAATCTACAGAATGATCAGCATTTGTATTCACTTACTATGCACTGAAGATTATAAGCAAGTACATGTTTTGCCCAAATACAAGCATTTGATTACTTTGTCTGTTGTATTTATTTGCCTTACAGCATCCACTGGGTAGTTTTGTCCATCCAAGGGGAACTGAGCTATCATTGCAGCAGTGCATAGATGACATTGAAAGTTTATATGGAGATAAGCAGGGGAAGCAATATCAAGTATGGACAGATCGAGTTGTCTCAGCACAGATTGGTTCGGGTGCATGGCTCGTAAAATTCGATAAATGGGAATTATCTGGTGAGAGTTGTCTGTTATTGGTGATTAAACCTTATGCTGAACTCTATACTTATTTACATAACTGCGCACATTTAAGTGAGGCATTGTCCATGGACTAGGCTCGATTTGTTTTAGTAGACTTACAGATACCCTCTTCTGCTCTAGATGTTAGTACCAAACCTATGTAAACTTATATCTCTGTTTCATGCTGGATTTGTTTAAGCTGAAGAAAGATCTTATTCTGGTGCTTCTAAAACGAAAAGCATCTATGTACAATTATACTTTCGGTACTTATTCAATCTTGTTCAGTTGGCTGTTTTGGTCCTCAGATTTCTTCTTACCATCTTCTCTGGGGTAGATGTAGTTTATATATTTCTGCAGCTTGTGGTATTCAATGACTCAAAGTGATTTCTTGAGCTGTTTTGCCTGCTAATAAGAAAATTATAGATGTAGCTTTTATTTTAGTGTCACTAAACCTTAGAAATTTCCTGTGTCAAAGAACATCTAGAGCATTGGTTTTACTCAATCCGAAGCTAATCCTTCAAACTTTCTGCTACTGCTTTCCAGATTTTCATTGAATTCATATTGATTTAATTATATCATAGTTCATGGCTATGCAATTATCTACATTAAATTTATTTTGTTGTGATCTAGACTAATTGGAGTTGATTTTACCTTAAGTTATGATTTAATTTTTTTCAGATGAAGGACGACAGTGTTGTCTGACTATGGCATTGCTAAGTTCTGAGGTATATGTTTGTAAAATGTCATTTTCTTACCTTGAACTAATGATAACCATGGAAAGAAACTACATAGAAATATTTGATGCATTATCACTGACTTCATCCGAATTTGACAGACCACACTACCTAATGGCTTCACATGGATGCATATTCACCAGACTTGGTTGGACGGTTCAGGATCAAAGGACCAAACTACTTGGCTTTTCTAGTAAGCATATGTACTAATCACACATATTTCTTCAAAAACTATGCTTTATATTTCTCAAACAGCATCATTAGTAGAAAACAATTCATTTGCATAAATCTTCTAGTCATTGTATACAAAATTTCTAACACTAATAACACATCAGTTTCTAAAACAGAAAGGGGAAGATAGCCTTGACATTTTGTGGAAAATCTTCAAACTTGGAGAGATACCATTTCCTAGTTGCATAGCTTCTTCCCATCAAATACAAACATGCCGCAATAGCATATGATAATGCATATAAGTTCTGAGAAATGAATGAGATCCCAACAAACCCTAGAATCTCAAATAAATAGTGTGGGCATACTACAAGATCAAACAAACACCCCTTTGGAATTTTATACTCTTTTTCACCAGGTTTCCTCATTTTCGAAAGCAGATAATGATGGTAAAAGTTACCAGTAATACCTATAAGAAATAAAACCATTCCAAGATACTTCAAATCAATTGCAGGCTCTCCAAGTTCTAGAGATATGTACTGAGAGTATATCATCGATGATGTGAATAACAGATAGCTTAGACTAATCACAACTGTTGTATCTAACGCAGCCTCACCACTGTATTTATGCAGGAACATCACCTCAAGAACACGTTTCAAGAAATGAATGGTTAGGGAGAGCTGGAGAAGATGGAATCTGAAATCGTTGGAAGGAAAAACCCAGAAGGAAACAAGACCGGCTATGAAAGAGGGCGTGTAGTTAAAAAGCATAGAAGCTTTGCTTGGGATAAGGGTATTGTTAGATAACGATTTGGAGAATTTGGAATATGTCATGTTGTTTCCTGTGATCTCAGAGTAAGATACATTTGCCATTGAAATGATGTTCACCGCTGACATGCCTGTTATCAGTACCGATGGTGGGCACTGGAATATGGCATTGCTCAACCACATGGTTATGGTCATAGCTACTGCGTTGAATGGATATATTTATAAGGCAGGTTTTTGTGGTGAATAGAGTTTGTCTTCCACGGTCAGAAATTTTGACACCTAGTTCCCTTATTTGTGGAGATGGTGAATCCAGCGGCACATCTTCCTCCCTCGTACTACATTGTCATAATTAATGAGCCATTGATTTCCTGTCCTACCATGTTAGTTGGCCTTGTTAAGTTTGTGAGTTGATGGGCCTGGAGTTGGACCATGTTGGCCTTATTAGAAGATCTAGTAAAATTGCTGAAACTTTTTTTTTTCCCTACGAGCTTGATATTATGGAATGGAATGATAAAACAATTCGACAATTATTCAGAATTTTGATGTTACACACACTTTGAAGAAGATAAACTACTAATGCATAGATGTGCACTATCTTACATATATGTCATTGGAAGAAGCTAAGAACTCATCGATTTTATGTCCTCAACTAGTTTTTCCAGGTTGGAATAGGATGATCCACCAGGCTTCACACTATCTCCAGCCAATCTAGCGAAATTCTGAGATGACTTCACAATCTCCTCACACTTTCCATCTATCAAATCCCTCACTAGTTTCACTATAATCAATCTATCACAAGTGTCCTTCATATCAAACCCCAGTTTCCAAACATCACTCACGCATCTGCTGTTCACAAACTGTTCTGTAAGCTGTGGCCAACAAATCATAGGCACTCCAGCTACAATACTCTCCAAAGTCGAATTCCAGCCTGCATGTGTCAAAAACCCTCCAACAGCAGGATGGCTCCTAACACACCTCTTTCTTTAACCAGCCTCTATCCTATCAAATCAATCCCAGATTCACCAACAATCAAATCAGGTCGAATCACCCACAAGAACGGTTTTTCACTGTTTACTAAACCATACCAAAACTCCAACATTTGGTCACGAGTGAGATTAATCCAGCTCCCGAAACTTACATACATTACTGACCTCGACGCCTGAGAATCCAGCCATGTCATGCAACTTCTGTCATCCTTCCACCGGATACCCTCCTGTCTCTTAGACTTGATTTGAGCATGTAGAGGGCCAATAGTGTAAACATTTGAGAAAACTGAACTCAGTTCTGAAACCACAGGAGCTTCAAGGTCATCAAAAGTGTTGAGTATTAAACCACGAGCTTTGGTCATGGTTTGAGTTTCTTTAACTAAGAATTGTAAAACCGGATCATCGGCCTTTTCTACTCTGCAGTATCCTGGAAGGTCTCTGCCACGAAGAACAACTTCAGACCCTGGAACACACGTGATAGATTTGTTCAAATCCCCATCTGCAATAAATTCACAATCAATGAAAAATCTAATAACAAAAGCCAGTCAGAAGTTGAGAAAGTAGGCGATAAGATAACCTGGAAGAAATGGAACACTGCCTTGTTCGATAAGCTTTGGAATAAGGAAGTAAGCCCACAAGCCAGAAGCGCTAAAAGTTCTAAAAGTGATGACAGGAATTCCAAGCTCTTGTGCAGCATCAATAGCAGCAAAAGACATGATCCCATCAGCTATAATGCAGGTGGGACGCTGAGTCATCGACACCAATAGCTGATGGAAGGCTGGTCTAGCAGCAACCCAGATGGATTTCAAGAGATCTGACAACGGACGTGGGTGATCCAGCGGTAGACCATCAGAGATGGAAGTGAATGAGAACTTAGGGGAGCGGTCTTGGTAGGATTTAGTTGTATTTTGATTCATGAGATGGTTGTGGTAGTACTCTGTGTTAACAAATGTGATTTGTAAACCAGCTTGGCTGAGTAAATCTGCTAGTTTCATCATTGGTTTGATATGGCCTTGTGCTGGGAATGGTATCAGCAACACATGAGGGACATTTGTTTTCTCCATTTCTGCTTTCTTTGCTAGACATCAGTACATTATTCAGTATCTCCTTTTTATGGTCTATGTAGCCAATGAATTATTGATGTTGAACCCTACTTATACCATAAGAAAAGTATTAACACAGAAGATGCTTTAACCAACCAATTATTTGAGTGATAGTGGATATGGCATTTATGGATGAAATGTACTGATGGTGTATTGCCCTACAAGATAAACCATATAATTTGAGTGGGAGGATGTACTTCCTTATGGATGGTTTTCTTTATAATTGGAGTTACTCCGTATGGATGTTTTTCTTTGTAATAAGAGTATGTTCTAATGGTTTGCAACAGGATGGAGCTGGCCATTAAAGGTTAGGGGGCCTATAAATGGTTTTTAATTATTTTAAAAATATTTAATAGTACTTTTATTTATTTATTTATTATTATTATTATTAATTGAAATATTTGTTGCGTACATAACCTCCAATATTATTATATATTACTAAAAATTATAATAAAAAAATTATTTGATAAATAGTACACATTAGGCTAATATTTGACTGACGAGAAAACAGAGATTGTCTTGGTTGATGGAATGCATATGTTTTATTTTCAAATTTTAATATAAATTTATTTAAATTTGTATATTTTTTATAATTTAATTACATGATTTAAAACTTTTTGAACGATAATAGAGTACATAACCAATGAAACCACAATGTACCTAACGTATGAATCTCTATATAATCAATATTATTTGTGAGCCTTGAGGGGCCATGGCATTATGAGATGTCCTGGATTCACCATATACACAAATAAGGGTGCTAGATGAGCTCATAATTATGACAATGTAGTACGAGGAAGATGTCCTAGATTCACCATCTCCACAAATAAGGGTACTAGGTGAGCTCAATAATTATGACAATGTAGTACGAGGAAGATGTCCTGGATTCACCATCTCCACAAATAAGGGTAATAGGTGTCGAAATGTCGGATGAATAGAGTGAATGATAAGCTCCATTCACCACAAAAACCTGCCTTATAAAGATATCCATCCAACGCAGAAGATATAACCATACCATAACCATAACCATGTGGTTGAGCAATGCCATATTCCAGTGCCCGCCATCGATACTGATAACAGGCATGTCAGTGGTGAACATCATTTCAATGGCAAATGCATCTTACTCTGAGATCACAGGTAAGAACATGACATATTCCAAATTCTCTAAACCATTATCTAACAATACCCTTATCCCAAGCAAAGCTTCTATGCTTATTAATACACGCCATCCTTTCTCATTTCCATTTCCACCTTGTTTAAATAACCTTCTGGGTTTTTCCTTCCAACGATTTCAGATTCCATCTTCTCCAGCTCTCCCTAACCATTCATTTCCTGAAACGTGTTCTTGAGGTCATGTTCCTGCACAGATACAGTGGTGAGGCTGCCTTAGATAC
The DNA here is from genome assembly GCA_031304145.1 of Cardiospermum halicacabum. Classification (NCBI taxonomy): domain Eukaryota; kingdom Viridiplantae; phylum Streptophyta; class Magnoliopsida; order Sapindales; family Sapindaceae; genus Cardiospermum; species Cardiospermum halicacabum. The sequence goes on from CM062392.1 coordinate 28,145,268, forward strand.
AACAATTCTGATTAGTCTAAGCTATCTGTTTTTCACTTCAACGATGATATACTCTCAGTTCATATCTCTGGAACTTGGAGAGCCTCCAATTGATTTGAAGTATTTTGGAATGGTTTTGTTTCTGGGAGGTATTACTGGCAACTTTTACCATCATTATCTGCTTTCGAAAATGAGGAAACCTGGTGAAAAAGAGTATAAATTCCTAAGGGTGGTTTGTTTGATCTTGTAGTATGCCCACACTATTTATTTGAGATTCTAGGGTTTGTTAGGATCTCATTCATTTCTCAGAACTTATCTGCATTATCATATGCTATTGCGGCTTGTTTGTATTTGATGGGAAGAAGCTATGCAACTAGGAAATGGTATCTCTCCAAGTTCGAAGATTTTCCAGAAACTGTCAAGGCTATCTTCCCCCATCTGTTTTAGAAACTGATGTGATATTAGTTAGAAATTATGTATGCAATGATTTGAAGATTTATGCAAATAAATTGTTTCTACTAATGATGCAGTTTGAGAAATAATAACCACAGTGTTTGAAGAAATACTGTGTGATTAGTACATATGCTTACTAGAAAAGCCATGTAGTTTGGTCTTTGATCCTGAACCGTCCAACCAAGTCTGGTGAATATGCATCCATGTGAAGCCATTAGGCAGTGTGGTCTGTCAAACCGGATGAAGTCAGTGATAATGCATCAAATATTTCTGTGTAGTTTCAGACCATTATGGTTATCATCATTATGTTCACGGTAATAAAATGACATTTTACAGACAAACATATACCTCAGAACTTAGCAACGCCGTAGTCAGACAACACTGTCGTCCTTCATCAAACAAAATTAAAAAATATATATATTTTGAGCAACATGAGCTAAATCTCTAGTAAAAAATAAAGTGAGTCATTTTTGAAAACTTGTCAAATGTAATAAAAATAGAACATGGAAGACCGATAATGAAATCCGTATCTACTACTGGCAAAATAGAATATACTTTCGTTTTTAACAAAATTGAATCTGCTTTTTACTTCTACTTTCTCTTCAGCTTGAGGTGAATCCTTCTCGATTACAAAATTACCATCATATTTGATCTTGATCTCACTTGACATCAAAATCACTTGACATTTTTGATATTATTGTAGATTTTCCTTCCAATTTAGAAGGTCTGTTATTGATATCTTGTCCTGTCAAATTTCCCAAGTTGATGTTAAGTGGAGCTTTTAGGTTTGTCATTTGATGGCCTGGAGTTGGACAATGTTGGCCTGTTAAGAAGATCCGGTAAGATTGCTGAAACCTTTTTTTTTTCCCCTACGAGTTTGATATCATGTAATGGTAAAACAGATTGACAATTATTCAGTAATTTGATGTTACAAACACATTATTGAAGAAGAAAAACTATTAATGCATAGATGTGCAAAATCTTTACACATATGTCATTGGGAGAAGCTAAGAACTCATTGATTTTATGTCCTCAACTAGTTTTTCCAGGTTGGCATGGGATGATCCCCCAGGTTTCACACTATCTGCAGCCAATCTAGCAAAATTCTGAGATGACTTCACAATCTCCTCGCACTTTCCATCTATCAAGTCCCTCACTAATTTCTCTATAATCAATCTATCACAAGTGTCCTTCATATCAAACCCCAGCTTCCAAACATCACTCACACATCTGCTGTTCACAAACTGCTCTGTAAGCTGTGGCCAGCAAATCATAGGCACTCCAGCTACAATACTCTCCAAAGTCGAATTCCAGCCTGCATGTGTCAGAAACCCTCCAACAGCAGGATGGCCTAAAACCTCCTCCTGTGGTGCCCAGCTGACCACACAGCCTCTTTCTTTAACCATTTCCAGCTCTATCAAATCAATCCCAGATTCACCAACAATCAGATCAGGTCGAATCACCCACAAGAACGGCTTTTCACTCTTCACTAAACCATACCAAAACTCCAACATTTGGTCACGTGTCAGATTAATCAAGCTCCCGAAACTTACATACATTACTGACCTCGACGCCTGAGAATCCAGCCAGGTCATGCAACTTCTATCATTCTTCCACCGGATACCCTCCTGTTTCCTAGACTTGTTTAGTGTATGCAGAGGACCAATAGTGTAAACCTTTGAGAAAACAGAACTCAGTTCTGAAACCACAGGAGCTTCAAGGTCATCAAAAGTGTTGAGTATTAAACCACGAGCTTTAGTCATGGTTTGAGTTTCTTTCGAAAAGAATTGTAAATCCGGATCATCTGCCTTTTCCACTCTGCAATACCCTGGAAGGTCTCTCCGACGAAGAACAGCTTCAGAACCTGGAAAAAACGTGACAAATTTGTCCAGATCGCCATCTGCAATAAATTCACATCAATAAAAAAATCTAATAACAAAATTCTATCAAAAGTTAAGAAAGCAGATGATAATATAACCTGGAAATGGAACTTCACCTTGTTCAATAAGATCCGGCATAAGAAAGTAACCCCACAAGCCAGAAGCACTAAAAGTTCGAAAAGTAATGACAGGAACTCCAACCTCTTCTGCAGCGTCAATAGCAGCAAAAGACATGACCCCATCAGATATAATGCAGGTGGGACGCTGAGTCATCGATACCAATAGCTGACGAAAGGCTGGTCTAGCAGCAACCTTAAGTGATTTCACAAGGTCTGGAAAAGCACGTGGGTGATCCAAAGGTAGACCATCAGAGATAGAAGTGAATGAAAACTTAGGAGACCGATCATTGTACGATTTAATTGAATTTTGACTCATGAGATGGTTATGGTAGTACTCTGTGTTGACAAATGTGATCTGTAAACCAGCTTGGTTGAGTAGCTCTGCTAGTTTCATCATTGGTTTTATGTGGCCTTGTGCTGGAAGTGGCATCAACAACACATGAGGTACATTTGTGTTCTCCATTTCTGGTTTCTTTGCTGCTGGTGAAATATCTTTAACACATTAGTACATAGTTCAATATCATTGAATCTAACAGGAAATGATTCTTACCCTGATCTTCTGGTCCTGCTTCGTTTTCTCTTGCAAAAGCCAATCACTATCTCCTTTTTATGGTCTATGTAGCCAATGAATTATTGATGTTGAAGCCCACTTGTAATATAACATAATATAACAAAAATAATAATGGTACATAAGATGCTCTACGTAACCAATCAATTATTTGCCGTCGAACAGGGCTGCTGATATAACAAATATAAATAGTATTAGCACGTGTTTTCATTTCACTAATCACTTTGTTTGTACATCACAGCCCATGTTAGCTATTTTCATTTTTCATCCATTTTATAAAAATAATTCAAAAAATACCCATTTTTAAAAATAATTTTAAATAACATCTACTTTTCTTCATTAAAAATGAATTTTAAACTTACCATAGGCTATTTTCTCGAATAATTTTGAAAAAGCGGATACAAAAATGAAAATAGCCGCTCATGTTGCAGCTAAATAATTGTGTATTTAAAAATAAATTACATTTAAAATGTTTTAAATTTTGTAAACAAGGAGACACAATGACAAATCAGATTGTGATTGATTGGCTGGTGTTAAAATAGAATTATTCATATAGAATCTCCATTTAATCAAAATCTAGATATTGATCATAGATTCCAAGAGCAAAGCTCATTGTCTTATTATAGAAGTTCTCTGTACATTGAGTCACCGCAATTTTGTTTCGTGAAGCAGAGCATGTAGACCGTTTGATTGAAATAGTTGTCAACATTTGATGGTCAAGATTAGTGGATTAAAAGTATAAAGTACTTGGTTTTGAATTTTCATGGATAAAGCTTAGAGAGAGAAAATAAAAAGTCACTTGTTGTGTAATAATGTATGTTTAAAAAAAGTTCTACACGAATTTGAAGTTCATCTTGTTTCAAAGTTGGTAGGAAGTGATTAAATTTGTTGTGGTATATTGTCAAAAGAAAAATGGAAAGTATTAAAAATTTTAATTTAAATAGAAAGGAAGATTTGAGAAGACGTTATGGAATTATTTTTACACAAAGTAAACAATCATTTAACAATTTGTCAAAATGATAACTGAATCAATTTGACAACTTGGTCTTGTAGACAAACATTATATATATAGAATTTATATTTATCAAATTTAATAATCAACTATACTAGAAGAAAATAAGGGAGAGTTAGAGAGAAAATCAAGCAATGAGGTGGTTATTGCAGTGAGAAAATTGAACAATTGAAAAATATGTAATTTTTTTTTTTGTTAATAGAGTATTATATTTTTGAATAAAAATACTTTGAGAGATGCGAGAACGTGGTTCCATACTATGTTTAAGTCCAATAATTTTGTTTTAACAACTGTATGCAACTGGAGGAATTTTACGAAACCTGAGAATGAGAAAGAATTGAATGAAGAGAAAAAAAAACTAAAAACTCAATGGAAAGGTATTAAGCATGTTGTTGAAAAAAATATTTCGTACTGAAATAGAAAAATAAGCTTGAAATATTCTATTAAAAACATTTGAAGGTGCTAATCCGGTTAAGCAAACCAAATTAAGGTTTGAAGAGACAATACGGCTTAATGGAACGAGGTAAAGATGAAAGTACCCACACTTATTTTTCAAGAATTGATAAACTAGTTAATGAAATGAAAAATAATGGTGAAAAAATTGCAGAGAAAGTGTGGTTGAAAAAATTCTACATTATCAAACCGTTTTGATTATATGGTGACGACATTGAAGAATCTCGAGATATCAATACCACTAAATGATCTACCAGCTTTCATCAGAGTTGCAAGAAATATGGATGAATGAAAGATCACTACTGGGTGTGGATCGCATTAAAGACTCAAATAAAAATAAAAATAAAAATGGAGCTGCTTTTAGTAGAACGAAACAAAATTGGACCGTGAGGTATTAAATCTCATTAGAATAAATCTATTATTTAATGTCATAAGTGTTAAAAACAGAGTTATGGGAGTGTGAGTCGCTTATTTAGTGCCATAATTGCAAAAAATATAGACTTTACATTAGATAATTGAGGAAACCATGCAACAGTGGTACAAAATGATGGTTCATAAATTTTGCTAGTAGTAAGTATTGAAGCTGTCAAAAGTGATGGTCAATGGTTGTTAGATTATGAGTGCAGCCATCATTTAAGTGGAAGTAAGGAAGTTTTTTCAAAATTGGAATGAATCTTTTTATTCATCGGTGATACTAAGAGATAACTACAAAATATTAATTCTACTAAATTGAATGATGGACCAACAAACTACATTTGTGAGGTATCCTCAAGTATTTGTCAAATTTTAGCAAGTGTGAGACAGTTAGTCGAAAAAGGCTATGAAATATCCTTTAACAAGGATGGGATGCATTAATAGTGATGGTAAAAAATGGACGATACTAAAGTCAAATATGACGACAAGCTGTCTTTTTCCGATATTCATCAATTAGTGTCACTTTCTTCACTATTATTCTTTAATTATCGATAATAATTGGTTATGGCATATGCAATTTGGACACTTGAATTTCAGAAGTATTAAACTTCTTGCAAATAAGAAATGGATTTTATGATTGCCAAATGTTTAAGTTCCAAAAGATGTGTGTGAACCTTGTATTTTAGGGAAGAAACTTGGAGATCCATTACTTTCAAAACAAGCATGGAGAGCTAAAGCACCACTTGAACTTATTATTTGGAGATATACTATCTCGAAATTCTATCAAATGGAGGTAATCGATATTTTATACCTTTATTAATTATTTTATTAGAAAAGCATGACTTTATTTACCGAAACTTGTGATATATTTAAGAATTTTTTTGCTTATGTTGAAAAACAAAGTGGTCATTTCATCAAAACTCTTAGAACAAATAGGGGTACTGAATATGTAATTTGTACTAATTTCTTGAAAAAGAAAGGAATTAAATATCAATTAATAACAAGGTATTCTCCTAAAAAAAATAATGGTGTTGCAGAAAGAAAGAATAGAACTATCACGGATATAGTAAGAAACATGTTACAAAATAAATGCTTAAAAGATTTTAGGCAGAAGTTGTTACGTGTGAAATTTATATTTTGACCAGATATCTAGTTAAAATTGTTAGTGGAAAAACTCCACAAGAAATTGACCATTTAAGAGTATTTGGTTATATAACATACTCACAGGTTCCTACCTGACAATAAAGTAGGAAATATCATATTTATTGATTATAGTTTGAAAACAAAAAGGTATAAATTGTATAACTTGAAAACACAAAAGGTGATAATTAATCGTGATGTTACATGTGATAAAAATGAAATATGGGATTGGATAGGTAAAGCAAAAGAATTGTTGACAATATTAGTGCCAATTAATAACGACGGGGAGTTATCCTCGCATCTAAATGCCGAAGAATAACTACACAGTGATGTAGTAGATCTACTCTGGTAACAACACCATAACTGAGACGTTCACAATGAGATCATCGACCACTAGCTTATTTATAAAATTATAAATTTGGTGATAATGATAACAACGAGGAAGTTGTCAATTTTATTTATTTGCAGATTATGATCTACTAATGTTTGAGGATACTGCAAATGATGATCGGTGGTTTAAAGCTACGGATGATGAAATTTATACTAATGAGAAAAATTAAAACATGGGAGTTATCTAATTTACCAAAGGAAAAAAGTAAATTCGAGTTAAATAAGTGTATAAAACAAAATACAGACTCGACGGAGAAGTTGAATGCTATAAAATAAGACTTGTAGCAAAATGATACAAATAAAAACCAGGTAATTACTTTGAAGTATTTACTCATGTTGCTAGGCTAGATACCATTAGAATTATAATTTCACTTGCTATTCAAAATTATAGGAAGATACATCAAATGGATGTTGAGTTATCATTTTTAAATGGAGTATTTGAAGAAGAAATTTATGTAGAGCAACCACCGCGTTATGTAAAAGGAAAAAAAAATTAAAGTGTACATATTAAGAAAAAAGATTTATATGGTCTAAAATAAGCACCAAGAGCATGATATACTCGTATAAACATATATTTTATTAGTCATGACGAATATAGAACAAGAAATGAGATATTGCAATTGTTTGTCTTTTATGTACACAATCTAATCTTTATCGACAATAATCTAAAATTCATCATCATAATTTAAAGAGGATATGATTGCTCAATTTGAGATAACAAATATGGATTAATGTCTTTTTTTATTTATTTATTTTATTTTATTATTGAAGTAAAACAAATGAATGAAGGCATATTTATTTCACAGAAAAAATATGTTGGAGATATTTCAAAAAGAAATTTGAGATGGAATCATGCAATCCTAGGTTAACTCCAACCGAAGAAAGACTAAATCTTGATGTAGATGGTGATGCTGATTTGGTTAATGCTATAAATTTTAGAAGATTTATTGAAGTTTAAATATTTGATATGAACTAGACTAGATATTAATTTTGGAGTCGGAATAGTAAGTAGATTTATGGATCTCCTAGACAAAGTCATTGGTGGACCCTCCGGAGCTGCTCCACCAACTCCCACATTAGTATGATATTGTCCGCTTTGGGTTGGGTACCACCACCCAAAATGCCTCATACTAATGGAGTTCTCTGGATGCTTTATAAACAAGTCATTATCTTATTATATTTAGCGATGTGGTATTGGGTTTGTCACCCTTCAAACCAAGGGCTGCATCGCCTCCGCTCGAGATATTCTACTGATCCGTCAAACCATCTTGTACCGCCGTTACTACCCAACGGGACCCGCTGCCTGAACACTATATTTTCAGGAAGACTTTCGACACAAGGCACACCACGGATCTAGTCATGGGCTCCATCTCTAAACCAAGACTCTGATACCACTTGTTGGACCCTCCAGAGCCGCTCCACCAACTCCCACATTAGTATGATATTTTCTGCTTTGGACCAGGGCCGAGCCCGCACGTATTTGTTCTTGGGTACCACCACCCAAAAGGCCTCATACTAATGGAGTTCTCTGAATGCTTTATATACACGTTATTATCTTCTTGTATTACCGATGTAGTATTGGGTTTGACACCTTAACAGTCATTATATCCTATTCTTTTAAAATAAGACAAGCTCCAAAGAGAATTTTGATATACATCAAAGACATACTCGATAAAAGAATATTTTATTCAAATTCAAAAGATATGATATGTGTTTCACTTTAGTTTCGAAACATTTCATTGGTGTTCAAAGAAACAAGAAGTTAGTATCCCTTTCAACAATAGAAGTAGAATATATAGCAACAACAAGTTATGCTATGCAAACAATATGACTACGAAGGATGTGAAGTGAACTTTACCATCCATAACTTGTCGTTAATAAGTCTAAAATGATAATAATAAATAAATATAAATATTATATTTATTGTTCTATGGTCGCAATAAAAATATTGATATCAAATATTATGGAAAAAGGAAACTAAAGTTTCAGAATGAAGTATAAAATGATAATAATAAACAAATATATATATATATATATTTATTTATTGTTCTATGGTCCAATAAACATATTGATATCAAATATTATGGAAAAAGGAAACCAAAGTTTCAGAATGAAGTATAAAATAAAATTATTGGAAACTGAATAATTTTTAAGTTAAATAAATTATTTGAAATACCAAAATAAATTTAAAAAAATATAGTAACAATCAATTAAATTTGTTTTGGTGTATTTAGTAAAGAAGAAACAAGGTGTTATAGAAGTTTTAGTTCAAATTGAAAAGAAAATTTGAAAAAATATTAAAAATTCAAATTTGAATTGAATTTTTCTTACTCTACCTCCACGTGAACTTGACAACCCTGGAGAACTTGCCAAATTCGCAATTTATTCAATTTGACAACTTGCAATACATGTATTTTACCATAATTTAAGTGTCAGAGAGGAAATCAAACAACTACAATAAGTTGGCTGTGAGTGGAGACTTTTTGCTGTGGAAGGAATTGAAAAATATTATAATCTCTTTTAGAATATTGTGTGTAATTGAATAAAAATATTTGTTTTCTCAGAATCGCAACAAAAATTGGGTTGACTTTCCTCGAAGGTTTACTTTATTATAGTACACATGCACAATCTTATACAAGTGATTGGCAAAAGCTAACAATCCATGGATTTGATGTCCTCAACCAATTTTTCCAGGTTTACATAAGATGATCCACCAGGCTTCACACTTTCTTCAGCCAATCTAGCAAAACTATTAGCAGACTTCACAATCTCCTCACACTTTCCATCTATCAAATCCCTCACTAATTTCTCTACAATCAATCTATCACAAATGTCCTTCATATCAAACCCCAGTTTCCAAACTTCACTCACACATCTACTGTTCACAAACTGTTCTGTAATATTTGGCCAACAAATCATAGGCACTCCTGCTACAATACTCTCCAAAGTAGAATTCCAGCCTGCATGTGTCAAAAACCCTCCAACAGCAGGATGGTCTAAAACCTCCTCCTGTGGTGCCCAACTGACAACACAACCTCTTTCTTTAACCATTTCCAGTTCAATCAAATCAATTCCGGATTCACCAACAATCAGATCAGGTCGGATCACCCACAAGAATGGTTTTTCGCTATTCACTAACCCATACCAAAACTCAAACACTTGGTCACTAGTGAGATTAACCAAGCTTCCGAAACTTACATATATTACTGACCTGGACGACTTAGAATCCAACCATGTCGTACAACTTCTGTCCTCCTTCCACAGAATACCATCTTGTCTCTGAGACTTGTTTAGAGTATGTAGAGGACCAATAGTGTAAACCTTTGAGAAAACTGAACTCAAATTTGAAACCACAGGAGCTTCAAGTTCATCAAAAGTGTTGAGTATAAGACCATAAGCTTTGGTCATGGTTTCAGTTTCTTTTACAAAGAATTGCAGTATCGGATGATCGACCTTTTCAACTCTGCAAACTCCTGGAAGGTCTCTGCGACGAAGAATGTTTTCAAACCCTGGAATGCAAGTAATAAGCTTGTCCATATCCCCATCTGCAAACAATTAATTCACAAACAATGAAATCCAAATCCAATAAAAAACTTGAGAAAGTAGGTGATAAGATAACCTGGAAGAAATGGAATATGGCCTTGTTCAATAAGCTTTGGAATAAGGAAGTAAGCCCACAAGCCAGAAGCACTAAAAGTTCGAAAAGTGATGACAGGAATTCCAAGCTCTTCTGCAGCATCAATAGCAGCAAAAGACATGACCCCATCAGATATAATACAGGTCGGACGCTGAGTCAGCGATACCAATAGCTGATAAAAAGCTGGCCTAGCAGTAACCGTGATTGATTTCAAAAGGTTTGGAAATGGCCGTGGGTGATCCAAAGGTAGACCATCAGAGATGGAAGTGAATGAAAACTTAGGAGAGCGGTCATGGTATGATTTGGTTGAATTTTGACTCATGAGATGGTTATGGTAATAATCTGTGTTAACAAATGTGATCTGTAAACCAGCTTGATTGAGTAGGTCTGCTAATTTCATCATTGGCTTGATGTGGCCTTGTGCTGGGAATGACAAGATCAGCACATGAGGAACCTTTGTTTTCTCCATTTGTGGTTTCTTGGCTGATGTCTAATACCTGTTAAGACATCAATACATTATTCAGTATCATCGAATGCAATCTAATAGGAAGCGTTAGTGAACTTATCTTACTTTGGTCTTCTGGTTCTTCTCTGCTTTTCTTGCAAACTCCACCAACTCTTGTCTCTTTTGTCGAGGATTTATGTACACTGATGAATGATAGATGTTGAACAAGAGCTTATAATATAAAAATTATGATAGTATTAGTCATTGTTTTCATTTTACTAATAGATAAATTTGTCAATATTTATTTTAAATTTATATTGGTTTTTGTCAGGTGGTAGGTTTATTTGAATTTGAGGGGGTAAGCAAGTTTGACCATCTCTTGCCACCAACTATTTCATAAGCTATATATACACACACTAAATATTCCAATAACAACTGAACCAAAAAGTGAGATTTGTCCTTCAGAAAATGTTTGCCAACAAATGCCATGACAAATTGTTTTGACACTTGATATTTGATCGGCCATCATCAATTCAGGTAGACATAGCAGTTTAATCAAAACAATAACAACCTGCAGAAATAGATAAATGCTAGGTTCTTACAGGACTTCATGATTATGTCCTCATTTTGAACATTATTGAGGTCAATTATGTTAAGAAAAACAATGTCATGGAAAGAGCTAATTACCCATTGATTTTATGTCCTCAACCAACTTTTCCAGGTTGACATAAGATGATCCACCGGGCTTCACACTATCTCTGGCCAACCTAGCAAATTCATCTGCAGATTTTATGATCTCTTCACTTCTTCTATCTATCAAATCTCTCACTAACTTCTCTATGATCAATCTATCACAACTGTCCTTCATATCAAAACCCAATTTCCAAACCTCACTTACACATCTACTATTCACTAACTGATCAGCAAGCTGTGGCCAACCAATCATAGGCACACCAGCCACAATACTCTCCAGAACTGAGTTCCAACCTGAGTGTGTCAAAAACCCTCCAACAGCAGGATGAGCTAAGACCTCTTCCTGTGGTGCCCAACTAACAATACAGCTTCTCTGCTTAATATTTTCAACCTCATTTGGATCAATCCCAGACTCACCAACAATCAAATCCGGTCGGATTACCCACAAGAATGGTTTTCCACTATTCACTAAACCATACCAAAACTCAAACATTTGGTCGCGAGAGACATTAACCAAGCTCCCAAAACTAACGTATATGACTGACCTTGACGCCTGAGAATCCAACCATTTCATGCATGTTTTGTCCTCATTCCATAGAATGCTACTTAATGAGTCATTTCTCGGAGAATTGGACAGAACATGTAGAGGGCCAATAGGGTATGTTTTCAAAAAAATTGAGCTCAATCTTGAAACTGCCGGAGCTTCAAGGTCATCAAAAGTGTTGAGTATAAGTCCGCGAGCTCTGGTCATGGAACTAGTTTTTTTATTAAAGAATTCCAAAAACGGATTATCAGCCTTATCAATTCTGCAGATTCCTGAAAGATCTCTGCGTCTAAGAACATTTTCAAATCCTGGGATGCAAGTGATAAATTTGTCCAAATCCCCATCTGCAATTCATCAATGAAAGATTTAATCACAAAAACCAACATAAAATCAGAAAGTTGAGATAGCAGATGATGAGATAACCTGGAAATGGAACTTCCCCATCTTCAATAAGCTTTGGAACAAGCAAGTGATTCCACAAGGAAGAAGCGCTAAAAGTTGCAAAAGAAATGACAGGAATTCCAAGCTCTTCTGCAACATCCATAGCAGCAAAAGACATGATATCATCAGCTATGATGCAGGTCGGAAGCTGTGTAGAAGAAATCAACAGATGATGGAAGGCTGGCTTAGCAGCAACCCTGAGGGACATTAAGACGTCTCCAAAAGCACGTTGGTGATTAAGAGGCAAACCATCAGGAATTGAACTAAATGAGAACTTAGGAGAGCAGTGTTGGTAGGATTTGATCAAATCTTGACTCATGATATGATTATGGTAGTAATCTGTGTTTACAAAAGTGATCTGTAAACCAGATTGATTGAGTAGCTCTGCTAGTTTCAACATAGGCTTGATATGACCTTGTGCTGGGAATGGTAACACCATCACATGAGCAACATTGGTTTCCTCCATATCTGGTTTTCTTTGTTGTTGGTCAATATACTGAAATCTACCTATGTACTTGACTATCAGCTGAGAAATCAACCTAAAACAGAAGTACCATTGAAGGAATATTAAAGATAAACATGACCACATCACACCAGGACATAGTATTTACAGCAGATCTATTAATCAAATACTTTCCTAAATCACATCATAAAAAAAAAAAAAAAAATCATATTATACAACACAGGGAAAATAGGAACGAAAAGCTCATACCTTTTTGCGAGCTTATTTTGTTCTTCCTCGTTCCTTTGCTTTTCTTCTCTGTCTTTTATTCACACTCTCTTTTGGGAGCTGGAGGAGAACTATATCAATTGAATCCATGGCCATCTGGGTTGCAAGATACATATATATTATAATAATATATTTTTTGTTCTCAACTTACTAACCCATAGACTGATTGATAAGAAATTTAATGCATGTACGGCTAGTAATGCTATTGTAATGCTCTTATTATTATGGTTTACTTATTTATTATTTTTTAAGTTTGAAAACTTAGGAAAGAGGAGATCAAAGTTACTAAAGCTTTATAAGTATGATTCATTCCTCTGATCAAAGTATCTTGAAGAATTTTGTGAGTGGTAAAAGCGATACTCAAAACAAACTCATCATTCTCTTCTATGTCTATATTTTTTAAGCATATATATATATATATATAAAATTTTGTGAGTGGTAAAAGCGATACTCAAAACAAACTCATCCTTCTCTTCTACCACTCACAAAATTATATATATATATATATATATATAGTGGAAGATAAATCCAATTTGCTCACGCCCAGACTTGAGAAGAAAGATAAATGTGTATATTTCAATACATGATAGATACATCATATGTCTATTTATAGGTTGAATACAAATAAAACTCTAGCATAATTATAGGGTGACGGTGAAACCATTATCATCACTAATAAATGTCATTGTCGTGTAACGTACTCATTAAAGCAAATTGAAAACCTGACACTAATAAATGTCATTGTCGTGTAACAAACTCATTAAAGCAAATTGAAAAACTGACAATTAAACTGTAGGAATAACTTTGACCATTTTGAAGTATATCATTCAACATACCCTCTTGCTTCAAAACTGCAAACACCAAGTCTCTCTCAAAAATAAGTATGCTTGTCAATTGGAAGAGTCTCGGTAAAAACATCAGCAACTTGGATATTTGTGGAACAAAACTGCAGCTCAATGTCTTGCTTCATAGTCAGATTGCGAATAAAGTGATAGCGAATATCAATATGCTCTGTCCTACTGTGAAAAGCTGGATTTCTTGTCATTGCAATTGTAGCCTTGTTATCACACAATATTGTTGTGGTTCCTTTTTCTTCATGATGAATATTTACTAATAATCTTCATAACCACATTGCCTGACATGCTGCAAATGTCACAGCAACATACTCTGCTTCCGATGATGATAGCGCCACAACATCTTGCTTATTTGAACTCCACGATATTGCACTTGACCCCAAATTATAAACGTGACCTGAAGTACTCTAGCCCTATCATCTATACAGCCAATCCAATCACTGTCACAATACCCATGTAAATTGAAATTTGCATCCTTTGAGTACCATATGCCAAAATCTGCAGTTCTGGCGATATATCGTAGTACCCTCTTTGCTGCTTCAAGATGTTGTCCTGTAGGCGAGTGCATGTACTGTGTACACTCACCGAGAACATGATGTCTGGCGAGTATGAGTTAAATAATTCAAGCCACCGATGAAACTTCTATAATAACTTGCATCAACAGTACTTGTACCATCTTCAACCTTTAACTTCTCGTTAATATTCATTGGTGTAGCTGTTTCTTTACAGTTGTGTATATGAAACCTGCATAGAATGTCCCTTGCATACTTCTTCTATGAAAAAAATATGTCATCTTCCACCTGTTTTACTTCAAGCCCAAGAAAATATTGCAATTTTCCTAAATCCGACATTTCAAACTCCCTCATCATGCATGATTTAAACTCAGCAATTAAACTTTCAGAAGACCCCAAATAAATCATGTCATCTATATAAATGCAAACAACTAGAAAGTCACCGTCATCATATTTTTTCACATACAAAGTTGGCTCATTTTCACTCCTTACAAACCCATATTTTAGAAAATGAGTCAATCCTTTTATACCATGCTCTTGGTGCTTGTTTCAACCCATAAAATGCCTTCTTAAGCCTATATACTTTACTCTCTTGACCACTAACTACAAACCCCTCAGGTTGTGTCACATAAACATTTTCTTCCAACTCTCCATTCAAAAATGCAGATTTAACATCAATATGATAAATAGGCAAACTCAATTTAGCACCCAAAGATAAAAGCACTCTCACAGTTTCAAAACGAGCATCAGGAGAAAAGGTTTCATCAAAATCAATACCTTGATGTTGAGCATACCCTTTAGCAACAAGTCTTACTTTGAACCTCTCAATACTTCCATCTGTGATGTTTTACTTTATAGACCCATTTCAGTCCAATGGGAGTCTTATTTTCAGGGAGATCTAGTAGTTCCCATGTGTTATTGCGTTCATTTGCCCTATTTCTTCTATCATTGCTGCTTCCCATTCTTCATTATCAATTGCCTCATCAAAACATGTCGGTTCTGTAACATATAAGGCAAAAAAGCAAGATTCATATACCTCCCTTAAGAACTTGATTTACAATGTGGTGATCCTGAATTTTTTATACTGCTGCTACTACCATCAGGTGTTGATGAAGTATTTCTTGTTGGACTAGCAGGTGGAGTAGTGTGATCATTTCCACCATTCACTAAAGTCTCTTGTTGTGAATGTTCTTGGAAAATTATGGGAGAAATTGTTTTTTGTGCACCTTCTTTCTCCCATATCTAGCTTGCTTCTTCATTGAATAGAACATTCCTGCTAATAATGACTTTTCCACTCAAAGGGTTATACAGTTTATACGCTTTGGATTAGACACTATAACCCACAAATGTGCATTTCACCGATTTATCATCAAGCTTAGAGCGAGAATTAACCAATGCATATGCTATACAACCAAAAACTCGTAGATGGCTTACCTTTGGTTGATTACCTCTCCAGACCTCATATGGAGTCCGATCTAAGACCACATTTGTAAGAGAGATATTAAGAATGTATACTGCAATGACCACAGCTTCAGCCGGGAGCAGCTTTGGAACACTTCTTGAATTCAACATGCTTCTTCCTATTTCAACAATAGTGCGGTTTTTCCTCTCTGCTACGCCATTCTGTTAAGGCGTGTAAGGAGCTGTCAACTCTCTATGAATGTCATTCTTTTCACAAAAGGTGTTAAACTTACTTGATACAAATTCGCCTCCTCGATCTGTATGTAGTGTCTTAATTTGACACCCACTTTTCTTTTCCACAAGATATTTAAACTTCTTAAAATAGTCAAAAGCTTCAGAATTATTTTTTAAGAAATAAACTAAATTCATTCGACTGTAATCATTAACAAATAGCAAAAATATTGAATTCCTCCTAAAGATTCAGTTGACATGGGACATAACAAAAAAAGAGAAAATTTCCAACCGAAAAAGATTGTCTACTTTATTTTCCATATACACACCCTTCACAAAATTCAACCACATCAATTTTTGGTAAACCAACAGCCATATTTTTCCGACCTAACAATTGTAAACCTTTAACGTTCGAATGACCATACCGCAAATGTCATAAATTAGCCTCTGTTATACCTTTCACAGACAATGCACTACCAACATCACCATCAGACACATTAAAGGGAAACATTCTGTTTTGTGTCATTTGAACTCCTACAATGTTGTGGCTAGATTTTTTTATCATAGATATTGCAGCAATCATTCTCAAATAAAACAGAATATCCACCCTTAATTAATTGACCAACACTCGAAAGATTATGAGCAAGAGAAGGTACATACTGCACATCTTGGAGGAGCTTTGTATCACCATTTGATGTAGGAATTGCAACTGTACCTTTGCCTTCAACAATGATTTGCTTATCATTCCCAAGTCGTACTTCAGATTTTTGTGATTCATCAAGCTCATTGAACAATGTTCTTGCTCCAGTCATATGGTTTGAACAATTGCTGTCGATGAACCACACAACACTATCCACTGGTTTATTTTATGAATGAGCCATGAATAGATTGCTTTCTTATTGTGAAGTCTCAGTAAAATTGGCATGCTTTGATTCATCTCTCTATTTACTCCAACATTCAGATTCTTTACACCCATACTTCTTGCAATGATAACATTGTATATTGCTTTTGGATTGCTAATTACCTCGACCTGTAGATTGACTCCGACTAGTGGATGAACCACGACCTCTACCTCCTCCGTGGCCTCGTCAACGAAAATTTCCTCTACCGGATCCTCTACCTCCCGAGTTCTCATGTTTCCCTTTAAAGGAAGATTCTCCTTTAACTTGAAGAGCTTTCTCTTCAACTTTTTCAGATGGCTTATTCATCCGTTCTCCATGGGCAATCTAGGAACTCATCAACTCATCAAATGTATAAGTTGATAGATCCTTAGATTCTTCAATAGCAGTTACAATATGAATATATTTATTGGTAAGACTTCGTAAAACCTTACTAACAATAAGTTCATTTGTAACTACTTCACCATATGTTCTCATATGACTGACAATCATAGAGACCTTTGACAAGAATCCTTGTATAGATTCATCATCCTTCATACCCAAATTAGCAAATTCAGTACGGAGTGTTTGAAGCTTCACCATAATCACCTTTTTGTCACCGAAAAATTCAGTCTATAGAATATTCCAAGCTTGCTGAGAACTAGATGTTGCTGCAATCCGTGGGAAAATTTCATCATCCAGTGCCGATTGGATGAAAAATAAAGCCTTTGAGTCTTTCTTTCGATTCTCCCGCAATCCTTGACTGAGTTCCGCCGGAGCTTCTGCTAGTTCCCGCATACCCATTCTCCTTGATGTCCCACAATTCTTGAGACTTGAATAGAGTTTTCATTTTTAAACTCTATAAGTGATAATTCTCTCCTTTAAACACAGGAATTAAAGGTTAAGATGAAATATTGACTCCAGTGTTGACCATGAGTATTTTCTCAAAAAACTAATTTTCCCAATGACCTAAATTTTATAGGCTCTAATACCAAATTTGTTGGAGATAAATTCAATTTGCTCACACCCAGACTTGAGAAGAAAGACAAATATGTATATTTCAATATATGATAGATACATCATATGCCTATTTATAGGCTGAATACAAATAAAACTCTAGC
Source organism: Cardiospermum halicacabum (assembly GCA_031304145.1). Classification (NCBI taxonomy): domain Eukaryota; kingdom Viridiplantae; phylum Streptophyta; class Magnoliopsida; order Sapindales; family Sapindaceae; genus Cardiospermum; species Cardiospermum halicacabum. Next base: position 28,163,163 of record CM062392.1, read on the forward strand.
ATAATTATAGGGTAACGGTCAAACCATTATCATCACTAATAAATGTCATTATTGTGTAACGGACTCATTAAAGCAAATTGAAAAACTGACAATTAAATTGTAGGAATAACTTTGACCGTTTTGAAATATATCATTCAATATATATATATATATATATATAATGCACTACCAGAGAAGATTGAGTCCTGTACACTGTCTATGATTTTCAGAAGAGAAAAAATAAGTAAGGTTTCTTCATACTCAAACTCATAACTATCCATAACACATAAACTCCTCCACTCTCTACTTTTAATGGTGAAAACTATGTTTGGGCAGTGAAAATGAAAACTCATTTGAGATGTCTTGAATTGTACCAATAGGTTGAAACGGAGAAGCAAATAATACCTTTAGGAGATAATCCAAACACTCAAACAAATCAGAATTCATAAAGAAAAAAGTTGTAAAATCTTCAAAAGCTCTATCATACATACAAACTGCAATATTAGAAAATATCTTTATAAGGATCATGACTTGTGAACCCCAAAAAGAGGCCTGAGATAAATTACAAGAGATGTACTTAGATAGTGAAAGGATAAAGCAAATGCAGGTTTTGAACTTCAAGCGAGAGTTGGAGGTTTTGAGAATGAAAGATAATGAAACCACTAAAAAGTATGCAGATAGATTCATGAAAGTTGTCGACGAATTTGGGCTTCTTGGAGAAGATTTATTAGACCAAAGAGTTATTGAGAAGCTACTATTAAGTCTACTTGCAAATGTTAAGAGTCCAAAATCTCTTCTCTTCGGTACTAAAATAATTTGATAAATATTTCAATGGAATAAAACAAGTTTCAAGAGCTTGATCAAAACAAAATTATTGATTACTTGAGAATTCTTGAGTTTAGTAGAAGTATGAATGAACATACTCTTCATGGGAAACATGAGTGTGGTGATCATTTAGTTGTTTTTTTTATATGATCAAGAAGTTTAATATGGATATGAGAAAGATGTTTGAGAGGACTGATCTTGGTGAGATATCATATTTTCTTGGTTTGGAGGTTTATCAAACATGTTGGAGAATGATTCAAAATATCTACTACAACCACTCCAAATATCTCTAGACTTTATTTTATTTTATTTTATTTTATTTTTTTAATTGTTAAGTATGAGGCTATATAAAGCCTATTTCTGTATGCTTTATATGCAACATATAATTAAAAATAAGGATTATTACCAAAAAAACCCCACTTTTTCAAACGTTTCACTTTGAGCCACCAGTTTTGAAAAGTTTTGCAAAACCACCCCCAAAATCAAAACCACTAGTGGTTTTGATATTTTTGTGAGCGGTTTTGGTGTTGTATGAGTAATTTTGATTGTAGGAAATTTCCGACTATCCAAATTAAAACATATAAAATTTCAAAACCACTCAAACAATACCAAAACCGCTCACAAAAATACCAAAGTCACTAATGGTTTTGATTTTGGGGATGGTTTTTTAAATTTTTTCAAAATCGGTGGTTTAGAGTGAAAAGTTTGAGAAAGTGGGGGGTTTTTTGAAAATAACCCTTAAAAATAAAGTTCATTTTGTTTGTTCTTCCTTTCTCTTTTATATTTTTCTTTGAAAAAATCAACAATTGGTATCAAAGCCTATATGGAAGGCACACATCTATAACAAATACAACCCCAAAATTTTATGGATCTAATTATCCAATTTGGTGGTGTAAATAAAAGTTCATTTGGAAACACTTAATCTTTGAGAAGCTATAAGAAAAGAGTTTCAATTTCTATTTTCGGAACCAATTCAACTATTTGCCAAATTAAAAATCACAAAGAGAACACAATCAAGAAAGCAAAAGCAAAACCAAAAGCTTGTTTATATTCTGCAGTTTCAACTTTAATTCTTCCGAGAATCAATAAGTAAGATTCTCCTTCAGAAATATGGAAATATCTTGAAGAAAAAAAATGATGGAAGTGAGATGGTGAAACACGTGCAAATAATAAACCTGCTATGCTAGTTTGAGATGCAAAGAATGAGCAGTTCAGAGACAGTGAAAGTCTACGTGGACAACTCCTTAACATATTGAAGATTACTTGGTAAGGATTTTCCTGATGAAAGAGTAATTGAAAAAATCTTTGTTACACTATTTGAAAAATATGAAATTACAATATCTGCTTTAGAAAATGCTCAAGATCTGTCAAGTATTACTTTGACAGAACTTTTAAATGCACCGCAGACATTTGAATAGAGGATATCAATGAGAGAAAAAAGTGTCACAGAAATGAGCAAATAGCAAAATAAATAAGTCTTTCCACCATGTCAACACTGTAAAGTCAAATCATTCATCTTGCAAATGTTGGTGGAGACCATTTATCAAGTGTAACAAATATGGTCAAATGGAAGAGATATGTTGGTCTGAACAGCGAATATGGTTATGCAAGAAGAATATGATAACCTATTTTCAGAATAAAACATGTTTTGTTGCCTACAACTATACCTATGTCCACAACTAAAATCCATGCCTACAATCAATAACCACAACCAATATTCATGCCTACAACCAACGCTTACAACCAAGCTCATGTCTACCATTAATGCACGACAATCATTATAATATCAATATTTTTCTTATAAAGAATTTTGAATCAAGGGGGAGTGTTAGAGAATGATTCAAAATATCCCTACCACATCTCTAAATATCTCTAAATTTTATTTTAATTTATACTTTATTGTTAAGTAGGAAATTATATAAAGTTTATTTCTATATACATTATTTACGATGTACAATAAAAATAAAATTCATACAGCTTGTTCTTCCTTTTTCTTTTGTATTTTTCTTTGAAAAATCCAAAAGAACACCAGTTGGAATTTTGATCGCAAATGAATAGTGAAAAAGTTCCACATGTAGAATTCCAAATCTATGTATACTCAATTTTACCGAATGAAAATAAGTAAATAAGATTGAGGAAACAAGGTTGATGAAGGAGTTTACAAAAAATTTAATTAATTATTTATTGTATTTCACAGCAATAACACCTGTTATAATGTTTATAGTTAGGTTGTTATCAAGATTTGTGTTGTATCCAAATAAATTAGACTTCAAATCTATAATAGAGTTCAAATCTATAATAATATTTGCAGTTGGGTTCTTATCAAGAGATTTATATAGTAAACTTATCATCAAAAAGGTTTTAGAAACTTAAAATGTAAAAAGAAAATAAATAAATAAATAAAATAAAATAAAATAAAAAAGAAAAAAGAAAAAAAAAAAACAGCTTACCAACTATCAACTAACTTTCGGTAAAATGTTTCAAACGAATCCACGGATAAATCTTGGATTTTTAGAGGATATCTTATCATGCCATGTATTTTTAACAGTCCCAAGGTCAATGATATTACAAAAACAATGTCACAGAAAGAGTTAAGGTGTCATTGATTTTATGTCCTCAATCAAATTTTCCAGGTTGACGTAAGATGATCCACCAGACTTCACACTCTCTCTAGCCAATCTAGCAAATTCATCTGCAGATTTTATGATCTCTTCACTTCTTCTATCTATCAAATCTCTCACCAACTTCTCTATGATCAATCTATCACAACTGTCCTTCATATCATACCCCAGTTTCCAAACCTCACTCACACATCTACTGTTCACAAACTGATCAGCAATATTTGGCCAACAAATCATAGGCACACCAGCCACAATACTCTCCAAAACCGAGTTCCAACCTGAGTGTGTCAAAAAACCTCCAACAGCAGGATGAGCTAAGACCTCTTCCTGTGGTGCCCAACTAACAATACAGCTTCTCTGCTTAACCTTTTCAACCTCACTTGGATCAATCCCAGACTCACCAACAATCAAATCAGGTCGGATTATCCACAGGAATGGTTTTCCACTATTCACCAAACCATGCCAGAATTCCAACATTCGGTCACGGGACACATTAATCAAGCTGCCAAAGCTAACATATATGACTGACCTTGAAGCTTGAGAATCCAGCCATTTCATGCAAGTTTTGTCCTCATTCCATAGAATGCCAGTGGATGAGTCATTTCTCTGAGAATTGGCCAGAACATGGAGAGGGCCAATACTGTATACTTTTGAGAAAATTGAGCTCAACCTTGAAACTGCAAGAGCTTCGAGGTCATCGAAAGTGTTGAGTACTAGTCCACGAGCTCTCTTCATGGAATTAGTTTCGTTAATAAAGAATTCCAATAACGGATGATCTGCCTTATCAAGTCTGCAGATTCCTGTAATATCTCTGCGTCTGAGAACATTTTCAAATCCTGGGATGCAAGTAATAAATTTGTCCATATCTCCATCTGCAATTCACAATCAATGAAAGAATCAATAATAAAAACCAATATAAACTCAGAAAGTTTTGGTAGCAGATGATGAGATGATGAGATAACCTGGAAATGGAACTTCCCCAACTTCAATAAGCTTTGGAATAAGGAAGTAATTCCACAAGCAGGAAGCGCTAAAAGTTCGAAAAGTAATGACAGGAATTCGAAGCTCTTCTGCGACATCCATAGCAGCAAAAGACATGATACCATCAGCTATTATGCAGGTCGGACGCTGAGTCAACGATACCAATAGCTGATGGAAGGCTGGCTTAGCAGCAACCATGATGGACCTTAAGAGATCTGTAATAGGACGTTGGTGATTAAGAGGTAAACCATCAGAAATTGAACTAAATGAGAACTTAGTAGATCTGTCTTGGTAGGATTTGGTTGAATCTTGACTCATGAGATGATTATGGTAGTAATCTGTGTTTACAAAAGTGATCTGTAAACCAGATTGATTGAGTAGCTCTGCTAGTTTCATCATAGGCTTGATGTGACCTTGTGCTGGGAATGGTAACACCATCACATGAGGAACATTGGTTTCCTCCATATCTGGTTTTCTTTGTTGTTGGTCAATAGACTTGACTATCAGCTGAGAAACCAACCTACAATAGTACTACCATTGAAGAATATTAAAGATAAACATGACCACATCACACTATGACATAGTATTTACAGCAAATCTATTAATCAAATACTGTTTTGTGCCAACTGATCCCAGAATCACATCATAAACCAAAATCATGTTATACAAAACACAAAAAATAAAAACGAAAAGCTTTATACCTTTATATGAGCTTTGTTGTTCTTCCTCTGTCCCAGTGCTTCTCTTCTCTGCTCTCTTTTGTGAGCTGGAGGAGAAACTATATCAATGTAATACCTGGCAATGAGGCCTGCAACATATACTATAATAATATTTTGGGTTCATAGACTTTTTTTTTTTTTGTCTGATTAGGGGTCTTCACATGTGGTTCTGAGAAATACTACTGTTAATGTAAATATCTATATGTCTGCTCTGCCTGCCTAGGAAGTTGAGAATCTGTAATTGCCTCTTTCTTTTTCATTTTAGACACCTTGATCCGTTTGTATTTGGAGTAAAATACGAGCGTATTTTGTTAGATATCCTTATAGGTTATGTACAACCGCTTCTTCAATTAAGCTGTGAAAGCAAGTTACGATTTTTTTTTTTTAAATTTTTTTTTTAAGAATTATATTCTCACTATATAAATTATTATACCATCGAATTGCAATTTCTCTTTAAAAATATACTACATTAATTTAAAATTAGTTTCAATTAAAATATAATATTAATATATTTATTTTAAAAATAATTAATTCATATTAAAAAGGTGCATATATATTTTGTTAATTTTTTTATTATATTTTAAATAAAATAAGTTTACATTAAGGGTAATGGAACATAAAAATGCACAATGTAATAATATAAAATAAAAATCGTGAATCATAATATGACAAAATTTTATTAGTAAATGGGTGTAGTTTAAACATATTATACCATGATTATCAGCTTAATTTTTAATAAAAAATTAAATGAAATTAAACTTTCTAATTAAAATTATAAATATGAATAATAATAATAATAATAATAATAATTTCAAACATATTAAAAGTTTAATAAAATAATAATATAAAAAGGTTGAGTCTGCTTGACCATCTAAAAATAATTTGAAACATATTAAAAATTTAATAAAATAATAATGTAAAAAGGTTGAGTCTGCTTGACCGTTTAGAATAGAAAATTGGTGGATGACGTTTATTTTAAATTTTACCACGTCAATACTATTGGAGCTTTATTTTTAAAAATATTATTCACATTGCTAATATAGCTTGGAGAAATTGTAACTGAACATATCGCTGGAGATACACTAATTGAAACTTTTTTAATCAACCTATTCTCTAGCATGCCCGAAGTTTGCATTGTTATGTACATGTGTGACGTGATTGGCTCACCGGACAAGTGACTTAATTGGACATGAGTCAATGTTATTAGGTCATCTCCAATCACATATCATCTCAAATGTCATTTTGATATTAGAAAAAGAAAAAACATATTCTATAGAATAGTATGAAACCTTGTACTTTCTAAATCCATGTACAAAATATACGATAATGTCTGTCTTTTTCTCCTTCGATATAGTAACCAATTCTCTAACTCTGTATTCATTAGGAAACATATATCTCGTCTTAAATCAAAATAAAAAGGCAAAGCAGAAAAACTAATCAAACATCTTATCTACTCATTATAAACTCAACAGCTTACCAATGAAAAACCTAAGAAAACTTGAGACTCAATATAAGTTTCCTAAAACTGAATCTCATCATCTTGATAACCCAAGACAGAAATGAGCTGGATAGCTTCTTCTCCTGTCTCTCCCCACAGTAATCTTCTAGAAACTAATCAACACATTGTGTCATATGTTAAGTCTTGAGCTCTTTCCACCCATAAGTCCAACATTCAAAATCAAATCTATCTTAACTTTTAACACGTCCTCTGAAAAGACCATCTAAACAAAACCATATAACAACAAAAATCTCCCATGATTTTAGTATTACCATCGGATCTTGACCTCATCTTATTATCATAAAAAAAAAAATTAGGATATGGTAAATTGTTTATGCGATAAGTGTTCAACAATTCGGAGCCGCTCCCCAAGTCCCATATTAGTATAATATTGTCTACTTCTTTACTGAAATTCACATACATATACAAACATGTAGCAATACAGAATGTGGTTTCTACGTATAATATATCAAGTATGTGAAAAAAGAGGGAAGGATAATATAATACTGTTCAACCTCTTGTAATTGGTCTGGAAGAAATCACTAGTGGACAATCTTCTCTGTTCACAGACTATGTTGCAGCCAAAATCTTTTCTTCCTCTCTGTTCTGGGTTTTCAAGTATCTTAGTTTTTCTCACAAAAGGAATTAACCTACTGATACGATCCCGTAAACACATGTAGTGTTTATTTGAAGGCAGTTACTCAGAATTGAGTAACTGCCCATTACACGTATTCAACTACGTGTATTTCTTTGGGTGTAAAAACCCATATTTCCAACATTCTCCCACTCACACAAAGAGATAATATACTGGCTTTATACTTGCAACTAGTCGGTGTGACCAAAACGAAATGAATCAGTTTCCTGAAAGTCAAAACATGACATATATTCATTTACAATCCTAAACTACAGACATATATTCTCAGACACGTTCGGTCCCATCGAACCAATGTTCTGATCTCAGGAGTACTCCTCAATCACTACTGTGTACCTAGGAACCACAGTTTTCTAGCTAGCATGTGATAAGTGTGAATACTGTCAGCGTCTTCCAATCTACTCTAATTCCAAAAGTCGATGAAAGTAACCGACATCATAGACATGCTACATAGACCGAATTATCATGATCATAGAAAAACATGCTAATGATACAGTCATTACCCCAACACTCCAGACATAAGAGTGACCGTACTAAGGATCAATATGAGATGGTACTTGCACGATAAGGAGTTAGGACATACTCAATACTTTATCTTCCATCAGGTCAACTTAAAAGCACGCACGGTATAAAACATGCGCGACAATGAACCTTGCCATTTAAACGGCGCGTATGTCAAAATATGGTTTATGTTCATTGTACGGACTATAGCACCAAAATACTTCATAAACTTGATCGCTCCTACTGACTTAGTTGAGCGACTCCAAAGTTTTAGTCCGGCTTGTCAGGTCTTACGAAATTGAAATCTCATAAGCGATTCTTCATTATATTTTAGAAATCTCATTTTGACAATATGTCAAAGCGACAATTTTGTACACATCATAAGTTCTGGAATATCTGATTCACAAAATGAAAGTACAAGTCTCATCTCACATTATCCTCAGATAACCGAGGCGGCTGTGAGTGCAAGTTCACCAGCCTCTTACACCTGACGACATACTCTCGGATGATAAGAAACATACTAAGTAAAAATGCTATAATCAAAGCAACACTGAAAATATGAATCATACTTGAACATTGATAATCAAACAAATATAAAAGGTTCACAACCTACGTAGACCCAACGACCTAGTATGCTTTGCAAACACATCTCTAGTTACAGCCTTAGTAAGGGGGTCTACAATCATATCGTGCGTCGATATGTATCTAATAGTTACATTCTTCTTAGCCACTATGTCCCTGACAAAGTGATACTTAGTCTCTATATGTTTAGACTTACTGTGGTATTTAGCATCTCTGGTGTAGGCAATAGCTGCCTGACTATCACAGTATACAGTAATAGGCTCAGGTTCACTGTCATCTAAACTTAAATCTTCTAAGAACCCTTTTAGCCAAACAGCTTCTTGCACAGCCACCGAGCAGGCAACAAATTCTGCTTCCATGGTGGACAGGGCTATGCAAGTTTGCTTTTTGCTACTCCAGGAAATTGCTCCTTGACTCAGAATAAAAGCATATCCAGAAGTAGACTTTCTCTCATCCAAATCGCCACCCCAATCTGCATCTGTGTATCCTACTAGGCGATCATTGCTGCCTTGATAACACAGAGCATAATCAGCGGTACCCTTTAGATAAGCTAGGATTCTTTTCACTGCTATCCAATGTTTCTGTCCTGGATTTGACTGATATCTGCTTACCAGTCCAACTGCATAACAGATATCTGGTCTGGTACACATCATTGCATACATCAGGCTTCCAATGGCATTTGCATATGGTACTCTTTTCATCTTCTCACGCTCTTGCGGAGTTTTCGGGCACATCTCTAGACTCAAGGTCTGGCCTTTTGCGATGGGTGTGTCCATTGGCTTGCAATCTGCCATGGAACCTCTCAAGGATCTTATGAATGTATGGCTCTTGTGACAAGGCCAAAAGTCTTTGATTTCGATCCCTTGATATTTTGACTCCTAAAATATAGGCAGCCTCACCCATATCCTTCATTTCAAAAACCGTTGATAACCAGTCCTTCGTGGCAAGAAGAAGGGTTTTGTTATTACACGCCAAAAGTATGTCGTCAACATATAAGGACAGTAAAATGAAACCGTCACTGGACTTTTTCAAATAAACACAATGGTCCTCTTCTGTCATTTGAAATCCGTATGACATAATCGACTCATGGAATCGAAGGTACCATTGTCTGGAAGATTGTTTGAGTCCATAGATGGACCTCAAGAGTTTACAGACTTTTCTCTCCTTGCCTTTGGTGATAAAACTTTCAGGCTGTTCCATGTAAATCTCTTCCTCCAGTCCTCCATTGAGGAAAGCAGTCTTAACATCCATTTGATGTAATTCCAAGTCCATATGTGCGACTAAGGCTAATATGAGGCGTATTGAAGCAAATCTCACCACCGGGGAGAATGTTTCTTCATAGTCTATACCCTCCTATTGAGTATAACCTTTCGCCACCAATCTAGCCTTATATCTTTCAATCGAACCATCTGCCTTCCGTTTAACGCGAAGGACCCACTTATTTCCGATGGCTTTTCTACCTGGTGGTAAATCAACCAAATCCCAAACTTGGTTACTTTTCATCGACTCCATTTCCTCTTCCATGGCTTTTATCCATAAATCTTTGGCAGGTGAATTGAGAGCTTCTTTACATTCTTTGGCTCATCACCATCATGGGAAGCCAACATGAATGCTTCTCCTTCAATCTCAAAACGTCGTCGGGGAATTCGAATTCTCCTACCCCTTCGAGTTGACGTCTCTGGAATTGAAGTATCAGGAACCATGTTACTCCCACTGCGATTAAGTTGTGGAGTAGGTTCATCAGGCACTTGTTCACTCCCACTGGGAACAACATCCCTTTGAATGGAGTTTAAGTCCTCTGATTCATTTTGCTCAAAACAAATTAGCCCTCTTTCTACATCACCTCTCCGTGGAAATTCATTCTCTAAAAAAACGACATCTCGTGACTCAATCTCAGATATTGTCCCATCCGAGTTTTCGCCTATCAGTACATATCCTTTTGATTGCTCAGGGTATCGAATGAAAATACATTTCTTTCCCCTAGCGCCCAATTTTCCAAATGGATTATTCAGATCATGTACATAACAAGCGCACCCCAGGGTCGCAAGTAGGATAGGCTAGGTTTTCTACCTGTCCATAATTCATACGGAGTTGTAGTCACAGATTTAGAGGGAACCCTATTCAAAATATAAGTAGCTGTAAGAAGCGCATCTCCCCAATATGAGATTGGAAGATTGGCTTGTGCCATCATCGACCTAACCATTTCCAACAATGTCCTATTCCTTCTTTCTGCGACTCCGTTCTGTTGAGGAGTCTTAGGAATGGTCAATTGTCTCACTATACCTTTCTCATGACACAATGTTTTAAATTGGTCGGATAGATATTCTCGCCCTCGGTCAGTGCGTAACACTTTGACGGTCTTATCCAATTGATTCTCCACCATAGCCAAAAACCGTTCAAAACAGTCTAAGGCTTCAGACTTATGGGAGATTAGATAGACGTGACCAAAACGAGTGAAGTCATCTATGAAGGTAATGAAATATGATGCACCGCTTCTAGCTCTAATGCTCATGGGTCCACAAAAATATCAGAATGAATCAATTCTAACGAAGAATTTGCCCTAGTAGCCTTCCCAAAAGGTTTTCTAGTGGCTTTGCCTGCCAGACAATGATTACAGGTCGGCAATTCTATCTTATCGTAGGAACCTAAAATCCCCTCTTTTGCCAACTTGTTCATTCTATCTTGTCCTATGTGACCAAGTCTAGCATGCCATGTTGAAATGCTCGTATCAGAAGAGGTAATCAACGAAAAACTATCATTTGAAAATAAAGAAGGATTTTCATAACAGTCAATATTAAGTACCACAAATCCATCAACAAGTTGTCCTAATCCAATACAGATAGAATTATAAAATATTTGCAAACTAGCAGCATAAAACACCAACTTATAATCATAAGACAATAAAACAGGAACTGAGACAAGGTTGCGCCTAATTTCGGGAGCGAACAAGACATCATGTAGGAGCAATGTGTGGCCACTTTGCATTCTGAGCTTGCAAGTGCCAATTCCCTTAACTTCTACGCGAGAGTTGTTGCCCACATATATCCATCGAGTACCTCGTGGGATCCGACGATACTCGACAAACGCTCCTCTATCTCTAGCTACGTGGTCCATGGCGCCTGAGTCTACAATCCACATAGGGTGAGCCTCGGCAAGCAAAACAGAGCTAGAAACAGACACATTAATTAGGGCAGAATCATAAATTGTTACCTCCTTTTTAGGCTCAGTGCATTCACGAGCAAAGTGATCCATCTTGTCACAATTGTAACACTTGACCTTGCTTTTGTCTCTCTGCTGACCTTTACCTCGCCTAGCTTTCTTCCTTGGGTTATTGGTCCCAGGCTTGTTAGGGTTTTTCTGACCCTTCCCTTTCTTTCCGCTCCTTGTTCCCCTCTTGCGCTTAGCACCCGTGCCTTTGCGCATGCTGGATTCAGCCATATAAAGCTGGCCCGAAGATTTAGCCGCCTCCAGGCGCTCGTCTTCGAGCTCAACATGACGAGAGATATCATCAAATGACTTGATGTTGTCATTGTGGGTCATGTTGATCTTCATATTTTCCCAGCTGTTGGGGAGAGACCTTATCACCGCTTGCACTTGCTGTTCATCTGATAGGGCATGACCGGCCGACTTCAATTCTCGGATCATGTTAGCCATCTCCCTGAGATGCTGGCGCATAGAATGATCATTGCGCTTCCGGGTAAGTGTCAAATTTAATAGTCAGTCGCCGAAGCTTTGTGGTGGAAGTCCCACCAAACTTGTCTTTCAAAGCAACCCACATGTCCTGTGCAGTGTCGAAATCCTCATAAGAGCACATCAGATCATCAGCCATGCTGGACAGAATAGTGATCCTCGCTATACTGTTTTTTCGTTTCCATGCCAGGTAAGCCTCCATGTCACGCTTGGCTTGAGTAGTAGTGCCAGGCGCCGGTTCAACCATGGTATTGGTCAGCGTTTCGAGAGCCTCTTGCTCTTCCAGGATATACTGGATCTTACGATGCCAGATATCATAGTTGTCCCCGTTCAACTTGTCTCCCTTGTTGAGCTCAGCAACAATGTTCTTGGATGATGAAGCCATTACTGAAAAAACATTATTTGAAGACATGTAAGCTATACTATGTTCAATCATCCGATAAGCAATGTAGGATGCACCAACCAAGTCAATCAAAAACATGTTGAGTCAATCAAAGGAGGACTCGGAAAAAAAACAGTAAATCTATCTAATCACCATCCTTGATCTTCAATCAAATCAACACATTAAATCATGAGGTGTGCAAACAATATCCATAATATCACAAAAGCTAAACACAATCAATCATATAAATAGAATGTGATAGTACAAAATTCATAAAATGTGCATAGAGTGATAAAATGAACAAATGAACATAAACAATGCAGAAAAAACATGATGTATATGCAACAGTGGAATCGGCCTCAGGGTCCCATGGCATCCTCAATCATCATGCTGCACATCACTGGCTGAAGTGTTCACTTCCTCCCACCATGGATCATCAGGAATATAATCTTCAAAAGTAATCTCACTATCACCATCCTGAGCCTGGTCCTGATCAATAGGATCAGCTATGATCGGATCATCCCAACCATCCATAATCTCTAGAACTAGATCATCAGGATCGAAATCATCCTCAACATCGGCGACATGTCCCTCGCCTTCAATGAAGGGGACCTCCTGATCAGACTCTCCCTCAGCATCAACAGGATCCTCCATAACATCATCAGCTGCAGGTAATGGATCTCCTAAAAGATCGTCCTCAGCCTCCAATGGATCCTCCAAAAACTGATCGTCGTCATCCAAGGGATCCTCCAAAAACTGATCCTCGTCCTCCAAAGGATCCTCTAAAAACTGATCCTCAGCATCCTCAGCCACTGGAATGGCTGCATCATCAGCAGCTACTGGAACAGCTGCATCATCAGGAATCTCCTCTGGAACAGGTACCGGAGCTTCAGGAGCTACCACAGGAGCAATCAAGTGCTGCACTGGAGGAGGTGGTGGACGTGGATGATAGTGATGGTATACTGGAACTATCACCCTGGGAGGTGGTCTAGCTATGATCCTAGGCACCAAAGGTGCGAGTACTGGAACTGGACCAAATCCCGGTGGACCGGCGACAGGAGCGATCACAGGAGCACGCGGAAGCGGTGGAACTGGAGGATGAAACCGAGGTCCCAATGGGTGTTCCATACCCTGTGGCGGCGGGAAGAGCAGGGCATGAGCCAGTTGACAAGCATGAAACTCTGTAGCCCTCTGATAAGGGATCCAATGGCGATCCTCTACATAGAACCCGAGCCAATAATACCGTTGTTCCATAATCTGCAAAACAAAATTAATGTATGCCAACAATGCATGCATATGACATCTAGTAAGCATTCATATAATACTAATTAAATGTCAATGAAATAATAATGAAACATAATTAACTATGTCCTAAGCATGCATTTAAATAAATCAATGTACTAAAAACATAATAGTAAATTAACTTAGTGGGCAAAAAAAAAATAAAAAATAAAAAAAAATTGGATTACTATTAAAATGAGTAAAAATAATAAAAAAAATAACAGTCAGCGCCCATGTTGACGTGGCGGCCTGAGAAGCGGCCACGTCAGCGCTGACTGTGACATTACCTGAAACCGGACGCGTCACGCGCCCAGGCCAAGCGTGTAGTGCACGCGCCGTCTTCGCGGCGGCCGACGGCGGTCGGACCGGTGGCCGTGGACTCGTCTCGTCGTCCTGATTCCGGTGGTGCCCTCCGTTCTCCGATTCCGGCAGGCGGTCGTCGGCGGTGAACTCCAGTCTCCGAGCCTGCGAGTGGGAAAAATAAAGTATCAAAATTCTTTTATAAAATTAAAAAAAAATCTGACACTGTTAAATTTTTTTTTTTATTTTTTTTTAAATAAAATCATTCCCAACTTCCGACGACCATACCGATCATATTTTCCGTCCAAAAAATTCAAACCTTGTCATCGGATTCGTATCGAAAAACCGAATCCAACAACAGGCACTTTGATATATGTTAAATGAATGTAGAATTTCCAATTAAATAACCCATGGCTATGAATTGTTAATATTTATCTGTATACATACTGTCAAAAACGTTGGATATCAAAACTGAAAGCATACAACTAGATTACATGCTTTGTAAACTACATGATCAAATCTGAACAGTTTTAATTTTAAACAAAACAAAAGATATGACAGTATACAAGTATAAGCATAACATCGTAAACAACCATTTTCAATTTACAAAGCAATTGAAACAGAGGCAAACAGTATATAAACCTGGCTCTGATACCATATGAAGTTATTCATCTTTACTGAAATTCACATACATATACAAACATGTAGCAATACAGAATATGGTTTCTACGTATAATATATCAAGTATGTGAAAAAAGAGGGAAGGATAATACAATACTGTTCAACCTCTTGTAATTGGTCTGGAAGAAATCACTAGTGGACAATCTTCTCTGTTCACAGACTATGTTGCAGCCAAAATCTTTTCTTCCTCTCTGTTCTGGGTTTTCAAGTATCTTAGTTTTTCTCACAAAAGGAATTAACCTACTGATACGATCCCGTAAACACATGTAGTGTTTATCTGAAGGCAGTTACTCAGAATTGAGTAACTGCCCATTACACGTATTCAACTACGTGTATTTCTTTGGGTGTAAAAACCCATATTTCCAACAGTAAGGGTCGAGCCCGCACGAATTTTTTCTTAGGTACTACCACCCAAAAGGCCTCATACTAATGGAGTTCTCTGGATGCTTTATATACAAGTCATTATTCTTTTATATTACTGATACGGTATTGGGTTTGACACCCTAACAATCCTCCCCTTTAAACCTAGGGCCACATCGCCTCCTCTCGAGTTAGTCGACCGATCCTCCAAACCAATGATTACACGTCAGCCTCTCATCGAGATAATTCATCGGTCCATCGGTCACCGACCTCCCTTTTAGATTATCTACCGATCTGTCAAATCATCTTGTACCATCGTTACTATCCAATGGGACCTATGGCTGCAAACGAGCCGAGCCGAGTCGAGTATATGAGGTGTTCATGTTCGGCTCGTTTATCAAATATCGAGCTCGAGCCGAGCTCGAGCTCGACGGGCTTTATAAATGTTTGCTCAAGCTCGACTCGATAAATCTTTTCTATGTTCAAACTCAGCTCGTCTAAGCTCGTTAAGTTAATTGAGCTCAACTCGTTTAGTAGCTCGTTTATGTTAATCGAGCTCAGCTCGTTTAAGTTAATCGAGCTCAGCTCGTTTAGTAATTTGATTAGACTCATTTAGCTATTTGTTTAATAGCTTATTTGAGCTTGTTTAGTAAAATTAAAACAAAAATAAATTGAGTTTAAATTAAACCTAAATTAAAAAAAAAAATTATGACAACTATTTTAAGGTTTTTGAATTTTGGCTTTTTTATATACATTAAAAATTTTGTCTATTGATTTTTATAAAAAAAAAATATATTGAACGAGTTATAAATGAGCTCATTCGCGAACATAAACGAGTTTTAATCAAATATAAATAAGCTACGAACGAGCCAGTTCATGGACATAAACGACCCAAACAGTGATCTGTTTGGGCTCGGCTCGTTTATTAAACAAGCTATAAAATTTTGTTCGTGATCGTTCATTTAATTGTTGAACGAGCTTTGATTGAGTTTTGACCGAACTATTAACGAACCGTTCACGAGTGCTCGTGTTCGTTTGCACCCCACTGCCTGACCACCATATTTTCGAGAAGACTTTCGACACAAGGTACACCACGAATCTAATCATGAGCTCCATCTCTGAATCAGACTCTGATACCATTTGTTAGACCCTCCGGAGTCACTCCCCAACTCCTATATTAGTATGATATTGTCCGTTTTGGGCAGGACCGAGCCCGCATGAATTTGTTCTTGGATACTACCACTTAACTCCCATTTTTTTTAATTTTTTTATATGGAAACACAAAAATTATATATTTTTAATTTTAATAATAATAATAACCGGATCGATCCGCATCGATCCGAACCCGTGACAAAATTCAAATCGACCAAAATTAAACAGAAATTATTCGAATCCGTGACATTATTCGAATCGACCAAAATTCAATAAAAATAAAACAGATTCGGTTCTGACTTGATCCGCCCAAACCCGACACATTATCATCCCATCAAACTTTCGATTTAAGTAAAAACTTAAATAAAATTTGAGAGGCACGTATGAAAGTTCCCAAAAATAAATAAATAACTATCACCATACAATTTTGTTTAGAAAGTTTCAAACACATCAATTGATAAATGCTGGATTCCTGCGGGACATCATGATCATGCCTATCTGTTTTTAACATTAATAAAGTCAATGATGTTACAAAAACAATGTTATGGAAAGAGTCAAGCCTATCTCCAACCAAGCCTCCATAAGCCTATCTCCAACCAAGCCTCCATAAGCCTATCTCCAACCAAGCCTCCATATGTCATTATAGAGTCCAAACCCTCTCCAACCAAGCCTCCATTTCTCACTTTCCAATAAAGTGTTTGAAGTTTTAATATATTTTAAGTTCATGGAACTCCATATATGGCATTCACTTTATGAAAGTCGATATACACTTTTTTCAATCATAACATAATTATTATATTATATTTTAACTCTAATTTTAATTATAGATGAATTATTTTATTTTATTTTATTTTTTAAATAATAAAAAATATATTATCGAAAAAGATTTAAAAAATCATTTTATTTGAGTTCAATATTAATAGTACTCTTATTAACATACTATATTTAATTATAACAATTATTTAATATTTTTATTATAGTATATATTTTTACTCCATATTAGAGTTCTATGGTTGGAGATGAAAAAAAATGGAATTTCAAAAAGTTGAAAAAAATTCTATTTGAAACTCTAATATAGATGTTTAAAATGGAGTGTGGTTGAAAATAGTTTAAGAGCATCCACGATAGCCAGGGACACAAAGTATTCCAATTTTACTATGTGAACCCTACAACATATAATAAAATATGTTTAATAATTAAATAATCAAAATATTAATAAAACTTTGTGGAGAGAAAAATAAATAAGAGTGAAATACAAATAAATGATTGATTGGTGGGAGTTGTCCTCGTTCCAACTTAGAGGGGTTCCAACTTAGAGGGACTCGGGAGATAGAAAACAAATAATTATGAGTTGATTTGACTTAAATTAATATTATTTTATCCTAATTTTCTGAATTAGGACTTCAAATATCCCTCTATTGCGGATGCTCTAAGCACGCATTGACTTTATGTCCTCAACCAAATTTTCCAGGTTGACATAAGATGATCTACCACGCTTCACACTATCTCGGGCCAATCTAGCAAATTCATCGGCAGATTTTATGATCTCTTCACTTCTTCTATCTATCAAATCTCTCACCAACTTCTCTATGATCAATCTATCACAACTGTCCTTCATATCATACCCCAGTTTCCAAACCTCACTCACACATCTACTATTCACAAACTGATCAGCAATCTGTGGCCAACCAATCATAGGCACACCAGCTACAATACTCTCCAGAACTGAGTTCCAACCTGAGTGTGTCAAAAACCCTCCAACAGCAGGATGAGCTAAGACCTCTTCCTGAGGTGCCCAACTAACAATACAGCTTCTCTGCTTAACCTTTTCAACCTCACTTGGATCAATCCCAGACTCACCAACAATCAAATCAGGTCGGATTACCCACAAGAATGGTTTTCCACTATTCACTAAGCCATACCAAAACTCAAACATTTGGTCGCGAGACACATTAATCAAGCTGCCAAAGCTAACGTATATTACTGACCTTGATGCTTGAGAATCCAACCATTTCATGCAAGTTTTGTCCTCATTCCATAGAATGCCACTCGATGAGTCATTTCTCTGAGAATTGGCCAGAACATGGAGAGGGCCAATAGTGTATACTTTTGAGAAAATTGAGCTCAATCTTGAAACTGCAGGAGCTTCAAAGTCATCAAAAGTGTTGAGTATAAGTCCACGAGCTCTGATCATTGAACTAGTTTGTTTAATAAAGAAATTTAATAACGGATGATCAGCCTTATCAACAAGTCTGCAGACTCCTGAAAGATCTCTGCGTCTAAGAACATTTTCAAATCCTGGAATGCAAGTAATAAATTTGTCCATATCCCCATCTGCAATATTCACAATCAAGAAAGAATCAATAATAAAAATCAATACAAACTCAGAAAGTTGAGAAAGCAGATGATAATATAACCTGGAAATGGAACTTCCCCATCTTCAATAAGCCTTGGAAAAAGGAAGTAAGTCCACAAGCAAGAAGCACTAAAAGTTCGAAAAGTAAGAACAGGAATTCCAAGCTCTTCTGCAACATCCATAGCAGCAAAAGACATGATACCATCAGCTATTATGCAGGTCGGACGCTGAGTCAACGATGCCAATAGCTGGTGGAAGGCTGGCTTAGCAGCAACCGTGAGGGACACAAAGAGATCTCTAATAGGACGTTGGTGATTAAGAGGTAAACCATCAGTAATTGAACAAAATGAGAACTGAGGAGATCTGTCATGGTACGATTTGGTTGAATCTTGACTCATGAGATGATTATGGTAGTAATCTGTGTTTACAAAAGTGATCTGTAAACCAGATTGATTGAGTAGCTCTGCTAGTTTCAACATAGGCTTGATGTGACCTTGTGCTGGGAATGGTAACACCATCACATGCGGAACATTGGTAGCCTCCATATCTGGTTTTCTTTGTAAAACTCTATGTACTTGATTATCAGCTGAGAAATCAACCTAAAAACAGAAGTACCATTGAAGGAATATTAAAGATAAACATGACCACATCACCAGGACATAGTACTTACAACAAATCTATTAATCAAATACTCTTTTATCCTAACTGATCCCAGAATCATATCATAAACCAAAATCATATTATACAACGCACAAAAAATAAAAACGAAAAGCTTTATACCTTTATATGAGCTTCTTTTGTTCTTCCTCTGTCCGCTACTTTCGTTCTCTGTCTTTTCTTCACACTCTCTCTTTTGTGAGCTGGAGAGAACTATATCACTGTAATCTCTGGCAATGAGTACTGCAACATATATTATAATAATATTTCGGGTTCATAGACCTTTTTTGACCATTCACGTTTTGTTCTCTTCACATGTCCTTCTGAGAAATACTCCTGTTAATTTAACCAAAAAAAAAAAACACTATTGACCTGCACACTCCTGTTAATGTCATGATATTTAGACATTAACTCATACATTTGATATCTCCAATCAAGTTTTCTAGGTTAATATAAGATGATCCACCATGTTTTACACTATCTCTACCCAATCTACCAAAACCATTTACCGATTTTATCATCTCTTCACTTCTATCCATTAAATCCCTCACCATCTTCTCTACCACCAATCTATCACAACTCTCCTCCATATCAAACCCTAATTTCCAAACCTCACTCACACATCTACTATTCACAAACTGATCCGAAATTTGCCCCCAACAAAGCATAGGCACACCAGCAGCAACACTCTCCATAATCGAATTCCAACCCGAGTGGGTCAAAAACCCACCTACAGCCCAATGGGCCAAAACCTCCTCTTGCGGAGCCCAACTAACAATGCAACATCTTTCCTTAACCATCTCAACCTCCACCGGGTCAAGCCCAAACTCATTATTTACCAAACCGGGCCGGATCACCCACAGGAACGGTTTTCCACTGTTGACCAAACCGTGCCAAAATTCCAACATTTGGTCACGGGAGAGAGTAACCAAGCTCCCGAAACTCACATATATGACAGACTTTGAGGACTGAGAATCCAACCATGTAATGCAGGTTTTGTCCTCGTCCCAAACCAGACCAGTTGATGATGATGTGTCCTGATTGTGAAACTTGTGTAGAGCATGTAGAGGGTCAATAGTGTAGACTTTTTTGAAAATTGATCTCAATCTTGTAACAACATGAGCTTCAAGTTCATCAAATGTGTTGAGTATGAGACCATGAGCTCTGGTCATGGAATGAGTTTCTTTTAAATAGAATTGTAAAAAGGGATTGTTTTCCTGTTCAGATCTGCAAATTGCTGGTAGATCTCTGCGTCGAAGAACATTTTCAAATCCTGGAATTGATGTGATTAATTTGTCCATATCCTTGTCTGCAATAAAATAAAATATAATGACCATTTTACCCGACTCTTTAAGTAGTACCAAGCATAAACATATATAATATATATGGGGCTGCTTGTGATTTTTTGGATTGTGAAATCTCAAACATATTTCTTCTCCATTTTAAATTTACATGTAGAGACGGGTGAATGATATGTTTAACATTTCACCCTCCAATAATCACAGGCAGCAGAAGTCATCTACATGTAAGTAAGATAACCTGGAAAAGGAACTTGCTCTTGTTCAACAAGCTTGTGGACATGGAAGTAAGTCCACAGGCAGGAAGCGCTAATAGCTCGGAAAGCAATAACAGGAATTCCAAGCTCTTCGGCGACGTCAATAGCAGCAGAAGTCATCAATTCATCAGCTATGATACAAGTCGGAAGCTGAGTTAAGGAAATCAATAGCTGATGAATTGATTGCTTAGCAGAAACCATGAAGGAAATCAACAGGTCTATAATGTTACGTGGGTGATCAGGCGGTAGACCATCAGGTATTGAAGTGAATGAAAATTTAGGAGAGCGGCTATGATACGATTTGAAATGGTTATGGTAGTGATTTGTGTTCACAAATGTTATCTCTGAACCTGCCTGATTGAGTAGTTCCGCTAGTTTCATCATTGGTTTGATGTGGCCCTGTGCTGCGAATGGTAACAGCATCACATGAGGGATATTGGTAGTTCTTTGCTTCATCTCCATGTATTTGTAATTTGTGTTTCCTGGAATCAACTGTGTTCGTGTTTATAGAGGGAACAAGAGAGTGTGTGTGTGAATTATTGAATTGAAGGAAGAAGTGGGTAGTTTGATATTGATTGAACACCATGTCTCGAAATGATTCAACTGCTAGACTCCTAACCATCTCCCATTGATTCCTGTCCACAGCAATGTGATTATGTGAATCTACTTTATAGCACGCCCACGTGAAGTTGTGTCGCGTTGCACTCGTGCATGGCCTACTTCGCAGGAGTGACTTAATTCAGTTGACTTAATTGGGCCCAATCTACAATAATGGGCCGAGGGGGTGAGGATCAGTTTGGCAAATTAGGTATGTTTTTGTTACCCAACCCACAATAGGAAGGATAAAGACTATATCCATTTAAATGAAAATTTTAATATAATCGGTTTTTAAAATAATGCATAATGATCACTGAACCCCTAAATTTAGTCAATCTTTTCAATTTGATCGGCCAGATTTCATTTTAATCCCTCGAGTATTCTATATAGGGTCAATTTGCCGAGTAGTTTTGTGGTGGATGGCTATCACCGTGGTTGTACACTGTGTAAAATTAAAATCATTTATTTAAATTTAATGATGACACGCTTTTTTTTTTTGTTTTTCACTGTGTCAAAATAGTTCATGACTCAATGGGTTGATACAAACCCGCAAAAAATAAGTGGGTTGAATTTAGAGCATCCACAATAGTAACAGACACTTTGTGTCCCAATTCTGCTATGTGGACCCTACAACATATAATAAAATATGTTTAATAATTAAATAATCAAACTATTAATAAAACTTTGTGGAGAGAGAAAGAAATAACAGTGAAATACAAATAGATGATTGGTTCGTGGGAGTTGTCCCTCGTCCCAACTTAGAGGGACTCAGTAGAGAGAAAACAAGTAATTATGAGTTGATTTGACTTAAATTAATATTATTCTGTCATAATCTTTTGAATTGGGACTTCAAGTGTTCCTCTATTGTGGATGCTCTTAAGCTAAATGGATTTTGACTTGTTTATGACACAACACGTTTAACCTATTTATAAACGAGTCATGTCAGGTTTGACTAACAAGTTAACGTGTCAACCCGCATAATTAAAGTTAAAATAAAATTATATAATTTTGAGGGATTAAATAACAATTTTTAATATATATTATCAATCTAACAAACCCTTAACTTTTTAGAAAATTAGAAGGTGTTCTGTTTTTATGCCTCTTCTATCGCCTTCAACCGTCCGGCACAACTTCCTCTCTTTTACCTCCTGTCTCATCATCAACCAACCATAACTCAAATATCCCGACTCATACATTTGATATCTGTATATCCCGACTCAACTTTTCTAGGTTAGCATAAGATGATCCACCTGTTTTACACTATCTCTACCCAATCTACCAAAACCATTTACCGATTTCATCATCTCTTCACTTCTATCCATTAAATCCCTCGCCATCTTCTCTACCACCAATCTATCACAACTCTCCTCCATATCAAACCCTAATTTCCAAACCTCACTCACACATCTACTATTCACAAACTGATCCGAAATTTGCCCCAACAAAGCATAGGCACACCAGGAGCAACACTCTCCGTAATCGAATTCCAACCCGAATGGGTCAAAAACCCACCTACAGCCCAATGGCCCAAAACCTCCTCTTGCGGAGCCCAACTAATAATAAAACATCTTTCCTTAACCATTTCAACCTCCTTCGGGTCAAGCCCAAACTCATTAGTTATAAACCGGGCCGGATCTCACATAAATGACAGACTTTGAGGACTGGGAATCCAAACATGTAATGCAGGTTTTGTCCTCGTTCCAGACCAGACCAGTTGATGATGATGTGTCCTGATTGTGAAACTTGTGTAGAGCCTGTAGAGGGCCACTAGTGCAGACTTTTTTGAAAATTGATCTCAATCTTGTGACAACATGAGCTTCAAGGTCGTCAAATGTATCGAGTATGAGACCGTGAGCGCTGGTCATTGTTCAGAGACAATATTCATGCAGACGATTAATGGAATCAGCCGCTAAAACATATTTAAAAACGCCACTTTAGACATAAATACAAACCAATACATCAGAAAGCAGAAAAAAGCTTGAAAAATCTCAGATCAAAGCTACACAAACAGCAGAAGAAGCTACACAAAAGAAATAATGTTCTTTTCCTTTTAACAAAGCAATAAAGATCGCCCAGTGTTAGCTTCAAAAGAAGACTGCATGCCAAGAATAGAATACAACATTTAAATCGAAAAGAAAACAGACAAAACACATATTCATTGTCCATGCTTAAACTAATTTAAATCATTTTTAATATGAAAATTTTTCAAAAGTAAATAATAGGGTAGCTGAGGAATTTGGACTTTTGAGTCAAAAAGGAATTACATCAAATCAAATGAAAATGACCCAATTAATACAAAATGTGAACCCCTTATTAAAGACAGATATAGCAAAGTCATTAAACCTTAATCCAAAATCCTTCCAGATAAAAAAGGGGTCCACCATAACAGTAACCACACCCAATCAAAACCCAGCAACAGACCTCATGCAATCATACACATACAACATAACGGGTCCCGCTACCATCATAGGGATTCGCTACAAAGAAAAATAATGAATCACACTCCAAATTGGGCCCACACACGCCGCATCCTTACGCCTAAACTCTACGACTACGACCACAGAATAATAACCCAAAATCATTTTCTAACCGTCTGATCAAAAATCCAAAAACGCCTCACGTACTCACACACACACCACCATCAGTGTCTGTTGTCCACTCCTCTTCCAGCTTCACTCCACTCTAAATAATTGAAACTCTCTCGTCTTTTTTGTTCTTCGTCTTCGAAGAAAACAAACAAACAGCGAGTTTCGCGGAAACCGAAGCGAGAAAGAGAGAGAAAGAGAAAAATTAAAGAGTAGTGATTGCTACTGCGGTTTCCGTTATCATTGTTTTCCGTGGCGGTAATGCTTTTCTTTGCTTTAAATCTACGTTTTGTGTTTTTTCATTTTTTTTAACGATTTTTGCTATTTCTGGATTGGATCTTTATGGAGATCGATGAGTTTGTCGTTGTTTGTTTGCTTTGTGAACCTGCATTTCGCTTTGTGTGAGTATTTTATTTTGTAAAGTTTTCGCGGTAATTGAATTTTTTCTTCTTGTTCTTGTCTCTGTGTGATAGTTTGTTTTGTGGTGTTGTTTTCAAGAAGATTGTGTAATCGTCATCTGGTACATTGCATTCTGATGAGGTTTTTGTTTTGTTTCTGATTTTCTGTATTGAATTATTGAGTTTCTTTATTTATTGTTTCACGTTTTAGATTTTGTGTTTATGTGGAAATTGTTTAGATCTGTCGAGTTGTTGATAACTTGTGTGATTTATATTGAAGCTATGAAAATTGTGCTTTATTGAGTGATTTGAGATTGTGTGTTTGGATTCGTGTTAAAAGAGTCAAGTTTTGTTAGCTGGTATGAATTGTTTATATTGTAAAAGAGAAAAGAATGAAGGAAAAGATCTTGAATTTCGAAAGAATTGAGATATAGGTGTGTAATGTCTGACATTAGTAATTGAAATTTATTGGAACTTAACTTTGTTAACTGTTATCAGAATTTGATGAACGAAAGGTGCACGGGACTTTCTTTATTCGATATTAGACATGCTATATGAGAGAACATGGAAACAACTAGAAATATATGATGTTAGGTAGGCCGAATAGTCCATGGACAAACAGTTTGACATCGAAGTTAACACATTGCGGGGCATTTGGTAGCACTAGGATTTTATTGCTTTATTTTTCCCAGCATTGAAGTGAGTTTGAATCAAATTAGCCTTTTCAATATCTATATAGTTAATAAGCTGAAGTGTTTATCAATCTGCGATGAATTTTGTTTAACTCTCATAATTTTAAACCTGTTATATTCTTGGCTTATTCTGCTGCAGGAGTTGAAGTTTTTAAAAAAGTATTAATTGAATGCATAAGTAAGGGTTTTGAACATTTGTCACAATGTCGACTTCTGGAAGAAGAACTAAATACTTCGATTCTATTGCGGATTTCGGGTCTAGTTCAGATTTCCAAGAGTGTTCCAAGCAGCAGCAGAGCTTCAAGGTAGCAAAAGATGAAGTTCCCTCACAGAGGGAACAAAATGATTCTAATTCGAAGTACCAAAGCAAGTTAAAGATAAAACCTTCTGCTGCTCCAGTTAGTGATCAATCTCGCAATCACACAGATGGCAAGTTGGTCCTACCCAAATCCTCGAATAAGCTCCACGGTCAGTCTGATAAGGGGAAGGGCAAGAAAGATGATGAACTTATCAAGTACATGTCGAATTTGCCAGGTTATCTAAAGCGGGTGGATGGCGAAGAAACCTCTATCGACAGTGCATTTAATGTGGGAGTCTTGGATTGGGCACGTTTAGAGCAATGGAAAAACAATAAGAACTTTAGTGATACAAAGGGGTATGTTGCTGGCAGTAGTTCATCTCTGAAAGCAACCAAAAAACTTTCTTTTTCCAGTGCAGCCAAAGCGTATGGTCATCAAACTGAGAAACATCCATTCCGCTGTCAAGGAGACCAACCATCTGTCAAGAAAGCTGTACACTTCAAAGATGTAGACAGCTCTTCAAAGGATAACTTAGGGCAGAGAAAGACAAGGTGGAACTATAAGCATTTCAACAGTAGTGATGCGGATGATGTTTCTATAACCGAGAAGCTTATTTCAGATAAGGAAAATTCTTTGACATACTTGAAAAGTTACGGGATTGAACAGCATCCAGAGGAACAACTGCCAGATTGGAATGATGTAGAGGAGCCACAGCAATCAGATAAAAGTAGAAGAGCTTCGTATCAGAAGACTTTTTCCGAGGCAAAGACATATAAATCTGTAAGAACTTATGGGGCCTCACATAATTCAAAGGAGAAAATAGATCACAATAAGGTTGAAGTAAAGGAGAGAAGGGAGAAATCTCAAGACTCCAACATCAATCTTGGTCATCAAAATCCAGGTAAGCTTGAGAAAGTGGTTCTTCTTTTACCTAGACAATTTTCTAATAGGCGCTCTAAGGAGGAACCCAAAGTTCAATCAAATGTGTTCTCAAGAGAATCAGAACAGAGTGGTATTTCAGGCAGCCTTCCTCAAGAGAAGATTTCCTTTGCAGAATTCCTTTCAGATAATTCATGTTTATGCTCTCTGCCTTCCAAAGTCAAGGCGAAAGACGAACCATACATGGTGGCATCTAGCGCAAACAACTGTTCAAAACTGGAGTTCACATCTAATGCAACTGACAGTGTCCCATGTTCAAATGAACCATCGAATATGATCTCAGAAAGAACAAAACAGAAGACCACCAAGCATACAAACTCAATCTCAATTGATAATGCTGAGTTTGATCAAGATATGGGTGAAACAGTAGCCATGAAAAGCAGAAGTTCATCACCAAATCGTCGGTTTAGCTTCAGCTTGGGTAAGATGGGCAGAAGTCTTAGTTTAAGAGAGGGTTCAAATGTCCCACAATTGAGCTCTACCTATGTTCCTGTCAAATCTGATCCACTGCAGCCTAAAGTGCCTTGTGCAGACAATTCAAACAAGGAAAAGGCAAAGGGTCAGACCAAATCAAGATCATCTAGCCCATTTAAGCGCATACTAGAGCCTCTGTTCAGGTCCAAGGGGAGCTCAAAATCAGTGCAAGAACCAGAATCTTCTCAACCTACCAAAGAAAGCAGCACAAGTTACATCTACCCTAGTAGGCCAATCAAATTCAATGAACCACATCCAAAAAGAAGACCCGAAACTTCAAGAACCCAGGCTCTTTTGCAACTATCTATTAAGAATGGAATCCCCTTGTTTAAGTTTGTGGTGGACAACAATAGCAGTGTTCTTGCTGCCACCATGAAGAACTTAACATCGCCAGGGAAAGATGATCTAGGTGAGAACTATACTTTTTATGCTGTCAATGAAATAAAGAAAAAGAACAGTGGCTGGAGAAATCAGGGAAGTAAAGTGAAGAGTGAGGGCTTTGTATATAACGTTGTTGGTCAGATGAAGGTTTCTGCTCTTCAGTATCCAGAGTCCGACTTCAAGATACAGAATATCATTAAAGAGTCTGTATTGTATGGTGTTGAAGTAAGACCAACTGATCGAGGTTCTCCGAAATTGATGACTAACAAAGAACTTGCAGCCATTGTAGTCAAACTCCCTAGTGAAAGTTCAAGCAACTCTCAAGCAGAGAAAGCACAGCACAGAGACAAAAACAAGTTTGAGAAGGGCTTTACAGAACTTTTGCAGGAGTGTGGAAGCACCACGGTCATACTTCCTGGAGGCATTCATGGTCTGCCAAGCAAAGGAGGACCTACTCCATTGATTCAGAGATGGAAAACTGGTGGATTATGCGACTGTGGAGGTTGGGATGTTGGCTGCAAACTAAGAATACTAGCTAACCACGAACCAACAGATCAAATGTCGTCAACATCCAATCCTTTTGCGGACGCTGCTCCTTTTGAACTCTTTGCAGAGGTACACTTTCTCATGTTAACTAAGCTTAACCTTGCGCTTTGTAGTTCTTCTCTGTTATCACAATTAACTTATCTAGTCCAATTCATATCTTGAAATCAATAACAGCGAGAAGAATCTCAGCAGAAAAAGCCTGTTTTCAGCTTGGTACCATTGAGCAAAGAAATCTACTCTGTCGAATTCCATTCCTCAGTCACTTTGTTACAAGCATTCTTCCTTTGCGTCACAATCATCAGCTGTCAAAAAACATTTGAGCTCTCAGGACTAAGCAACTCCTATGAAACAAAAGTTCCCCAAAAGGAACCAGGATTAGGGATGGAGCAAGCTGAAACTAAGATAAAGCACCGCTCGAATATTATCTTGGGAGATTTGCCAGGGAAGTATGCTACAAATCCACCCCTCTCCCCGGTTGGAAGAGTATGATCTGAAGCAAGCCTGGAGATTTTACTTTCAATTTCATGTATAGCAGTCAAACCTCTTCAAGCATGAAAAACCTCATGTCTTACATTTGCAATCAGCCAAGGAAGGCATTTTGGTCAGAGCGACTGATGGAGCATGCTTCATGCATCAGCAAAGTAATTTGGCATCAGTTGCAGTACAGTTGCGCTACATATTACCTGTATAGAAATAATAGCATTCTATATACCACTTGTAAGACAGTAAATGCTTCAAATACGTTAAGAACACCTATATTACCAGCATAAAACAACTGCCAATAAAAGAGGGAAATAAACGTTTTTGAACAGGGATGTATATTTGCAAATAAATGAATGATAACAAGTAAAGGAAAAGGAGCAAACCAGAATGAAAACAAATGGTCTCTTCTCATCATCAATTGATATGTTCACAAGTCAATAGGTGAAGCATGATGAATACAAATAAACCATTGATCATCAATCTTCTCAAAAACATTTGTTACATACTGTCCTCCCCAACTGCCGCCTTTTGTCCTCACAAGTTCGATGCAATTTACATATCCTATATTACCTCTAACATGAACACGAACATCTTTGAGCACAATCGATAATGGAAATTCGTAGTTCATCCAAACTACCTCCCAACTTTCCATTACTGAATCGTAACCAGTTATCCCACTGGCTCCAGGGTGCACACAACACACATTATCCCCCTTTGCCCACAATGACTGCATTACAGCAAGATCACCGTTCTTAAAGGAATCATAAAATCGAGCATTTGCTGCCACCACTGCAGATTTTGTATCGTCATCAAGTGTTCGGAGGCTATCTCTTATTTTTGCAGCTTCGGCATAGTTTTCTTCTTCGATTGCAGTCTGCAGCTCCCGTTTAAGAATTTCCTCATCCAGAATTATGCTGTCACCGCCTACATTTCCATCTGTATTCTCACCATTTTTCCCTTGACATCGCGCCAATGGTAAGGGTCGTGAAGCTTTTCCAAATGGTGCTGCACTAAATAAATCAACTGTTTAGACCAACTACAAACATGTTAATCGGAAAAGAAAAAATAAAAAGAATAATTAAACACCAAAAATTACCATTCTTAACTTTCCAAGATAGAAATGTACTAACACAGTATCAAATGTGACACGTAACATATACTAATAAACTATCTGAATGAAAAACACACTAACAGAGCTATCAATCAAAAGGTTGAAACTAACACAGAAGCGAGGAAGCTTACGAAATCTGCAATTTCAACTGGGTTTTTGTGGATAGAATTGGCATTGTATTTCTTCTTGAGCTCAGATTGCGATGATTTGATAATGATGGGGAAAAGCTATCAGTCCTCAAGCTATTTATAAATGACAATTTCAACTCTTTCATATCCACGACACTCACCTATGAAGTACAAAACAGAAAAATAAATAAATAAATAAAAATCAAAGCTCTATCAACCTAAGAAACAAAAACTTAAAACACACAAGTAAATTATAAATGCCTCAAGCTATGCATTACACGAGTACTCAATAGGTGAAATTGGGTACACCAAACAATTATCGGATAAATGCAACGACCTCAAACAAGTCACTATTTTCAGACGACAAAACAATCACAAGCTTTCAATATCAATGATGTGAGATTAACAGAAAAAACAAAAATCGCATATAGAAGTAAGGAAGCGTGAATTCACTTACATTGTAGCAGAGTGCGCAACCTCGAAACGACATCGTTGTGAAGATAAGAAGTAAGTTTAGGGTTTCCCAGTGACAATTCAAAGATGATGAAGGGAAATTGGAGTATTGTATTGGTGCCGGAAGGAAGACGATCTGGGTTTGGGCTACTGATCCAAATGGGCTTTTAGATAGAAACAAGGTTGTTTTATGGATTACTTGATCAACCCCAAGATGCTGCTAAATACACCCACACACTTGATCAACCAAGTCAAAAGAAAAAGAGAAATTTCACTTCACCTTCTCCTATCTATTTTATATGAAGCTCTCAGGTAATTTCCTGTTCCATTCGTCTAGTATTTACGTACAGTTGTTGATTGGAGTCTTATCAATACTCAAATCACGTTCATAATCTCTCCTTTTATTTATTTTGTCATCTGTAGGTGATTTTGATATGAACTGGATTGTGAGGAAACTGAAGCAGCATCAAGAGGAGGAGGCAGAGAGAAGATCGTTTTTTGTGAAGAATGGGGGGATTCTGTTAGAAAAGCTTATTCAATCCAGCAGAGGTAAATATTATCCATATCGTTGTTTCTCGTTGAAAGAGATCAAAGCAGCCACCAATGATTTTAATGCAGAAAATCTCATTAATGTTTCTTCTGATGAATATAAACTCTACAAAGGTTTAGTCGGTGACCGCTTGGTTTCCGTTATGGCTGTTACGTATAAGGATTACATGAAAAACGATGATTTTTATTTTAATAATATAGTTTTCTCAGCCCAGTTATCGCATAAAAATGCTCCCAAGTTAATAGGATGTTGTTTAGAAACGGAAATTCCCTTAGTAATTTTCGAATATATCAATCATAGGTCGTTGGAGGATCGTATTGGCGTTAATAGTAGATCACCTTTGTCGTGGAATCATAGATTAAAGATTGCAATGGAGATTGCTAATGTTGTTGCTAATCTTCATGTCAAATTTTCTAGACCAATCATTTTTAGAGATATAAAACCTCGTAACATCTTGTTTGACGAGGAAAATAATGCAAAATTGTTTGATTTTCGTTTGTGTATATCTATACCGGAAGATAAAACTTACGTGGAAGATGCTCCTTACGGAACTTTCGGATATGTTGATCCGGAGTATATGCAATCAGGTCATTGCAGTGAGAAAAGTGATGTGTATAGTTTTGGTATATTAATGTTAGTTCTTTTGACGGGACAAAAAGTTTTCTCCAGGAATGAGGAATATTCATCGCTGAGAGATCGTATATTTTATATGGAAAGTAATAGATTTGAAGAAATGATAGATGTATTCATTATTGGTGATGGACTTTCTCAAGAAAGAAAACAACAATTGCAATATTTTACTACTATTGCAATGGAATGTACCATGAAATCACCAGAAGACAGGCCTACTATGATTGAGGTGGCTAAAGAAATGAGACAACTCTATCTCTCTTGTAATGCTTGATATCTTGCATGTGATGTCTTCTGATTGCATTTACAGATGATTTGTCTTTTTGATTTTTCTTCAGTTCTTTTCTTATCTGTGCTCTATCAATCTTATGAGAAACAAATACTTAAAAGATTGTCTTTTGATTTTCTTTACTTATATTCTCCTTTCATCTGTTGATTTTGAACTTGTGTGTTCCTTCAAGGCTAACTTTTGTTAGAAACAAAA
This sequence comes from Cardiospermum halicacabum, assembly GCA_031304145.1. Taxonomy (NCBI): domain Eukaryota; kingdom Viridiplantae; phylum Streptophyta; class Magnoliopsida; order Sapindales; family Sapindaceae; genus Cardiospermum; species Cardiospermum halicacabum. The sequence continues at coordinate 28,194,685 of CM062392.1, forward strand.
ATGGAGTAGATTAAAGATTAGTTACAATGAAGCAAATTTAAGCGAAATAGTTGGAAGAATTAAGTCTCAGTTCCAACCAATGCAATACCCTCTATTACAATTTTATAAGCCAGGTAAATATTAATGGATCTAAAGTCCATAAAAAGCTGTAGATTTCTTCTTTTTAGGAGCCAGGACAGTGTTGCTTGTCAAGCAGATTTGAACAATACTAATTGATATATGTCCTTATAATCAGCTTCGGATTCTGCTTCTGCTGCTAACTGTCATTGCATTGGTTTATTTGATGAAACTGAAGGGATGATTAAATAATTTCGTTTTAAAAATAATAAATATATAATTTTTTTTATACTTTTGATAATTGATAGTGGAAGTCTTCATAATTGATAGTGGTCTCCGCATTGACTTAAAAGAGGAAACTTCTGCTTGTGTGTGCTCCTCACGCAGAAGCTTTCATGAAGAAACATCTCCAGCCACCACCACTGACTTAGGGAAATGAAATTTCACTTCTCCTTCTTCTGATTATTTTATAGTCTGTCTCTGCTAATCTCCTTCTGCTACTATTTATGCAGTGTTTCTGTTTGGGTTCTTATCAATTACTTGAGATCTGAGATGAGCTGGATTTGCAGTAAACAGGAGCATCGAAAGAAGGCAACATTTATGAAGAATGGGGGTATTTTGTTGGAAAAGCTGATTGAATCCGGTAGAGGTAAATATTATCCATATCGTTCTTTCTCATTTAAGGAGATCAAAACAGCCACCAATAATTTCCATAGAAAAAATCTTACAAAAGTTGTTGAGACAAATAAAGTTTACAAAGGTTTCCTAGGTGGTCGTTTGGTTTCTGTTATGTGTCATGTTGGCCGAAGAGGTCAGGAACGTTGTTTCAATAATATAGTGTTTTTAGCACAATTGTCCCACAAAAATGCCTCCAGATTAATTGGATGTTGCTTAGAAACCGAAACGCCAATACTAGTTTTAGAATCTGTGAAACACGGGTCTTTGCAGGATCGTCTTGGCCTAAACAAGGAATATAATTTCCAACCTTTGTTATGGAACCATAGGTTAAAGATTGCGATGGAGATCGCTAATGTAATTGCTTATCTCCATTTTGGATTTCCTAGACCGATTATATTTAGAAATATAAACGCATTTGATATCTACTTTGATGAAAAAGACAATGCAAAAGTGTATGATTTTAGTCTGTGTATATCTATTCCTGAAGATAAAATTTATGTGGAAGATGCTCCGGCAGGAGTTATGGGTTATATTGATCTCAAGTACCTTGAGTCGAGCCAGTGTAATGAGAAAAGTGATGTGTATAGTTTTGGTGTATTGTTACTGGTTCTTTTGACCGGACAAAAAGCTTTCTCTCTTGAGAGGGCGGTGTCCGAAGAAGATCCATTTTTGAGAGATCGTATATTGAGTTATGTTGGAAGTAATAGGTTAGAAGAAATAGTAGATCCTATCATTATTGGTGATGGACTTTCTCCAGAGAAAACACAACAGTTGCAGTCTTTCACAGACCTTGCCCTCAGATGTTCTTCAATGGAATCAGCCAACGAGAGACCAACAATGATTGAGGTGGCAAAAGAAATAAAGAAACTGTTATCACTCTTGTAATGCTTGATAAACACATTACTTGTAATGTCTTTTTATTACATATAAAGATGATCTGTCTGTGGATTTTGCTTCAGTTCTAATATCTGTGACATTAAACTATGAACATATAGAAGCTCTATCAATCTCATGAGAAATGTTCTCTTGATGTTCTGTTTGTCATCTATGTGCCTCACATTTTCAAAGAAATTTATATGCAGTTGCAAGGAACTTGCTGCTTCTTATGTAATTGTTGTTTTTTTTGCAAGTACTTAATCAATTTCATAGTTTGTCTTTGTTGATGCATATTCTATATGTCTTTGTTGATATATAGCTGTAGTTGTTGTGAGAGATGAGTAGGATTTTCAGAAAGCTGAAGCATCAAAAGGGGGCAGAGGAGGAGAAATCATATTTCACTGAGAATGGAGGGATTTTGCTGGAGAAGCTGATTGAATCTAGTGAAGGTAAATATTATTCGCTTCGTTCATTTTCACTTAAAGAGATTAAGGAAGCAACTCATACTTTTAACAAAGAAAAAGAATCTCAATAATGGTACGGAGGTTATTGTCACGTACTTTAGATATGGACCGAGTTATAGGGCGAGGACCTTGTGGTATTCTCGCTCTTCTTCGACCTATGTTAACAGATAATGGACCTCTAAGGGAGAATCCGACCTAGACCTCTAAGGGAGAATCTGACCTAGAACTCTATGGGAGCTACTAACCAATTGTTTGAATAATTTTCTTCTTATTTTATTTCTTAGAATAATACTCTTTAAATAGAGTTTCATACAAGTTTAATAATGCAAGAAAGGAAATATTTAGAAATGGAAATAACAATAAAAGAAACCGCGAGAATTAAGGAATGATTTGTGCCTAAAATCATTCACTCAATCTTTGACTTGATTGACTCTTAGATATGTGACATTACTCCCCTCCTGGACATCTAGCTTGTCCTCAAGTTGGAAATCAAGAAATGCTTGTATCATCCAGGTTCAATTTCTTCGCTGTCCTCCACTATTTCAATCCAGAATAACTGTTTACATTGATGCCTAGGAGCAAAAACCTCATCACAATTATAACATAATCCTTTTAAGCGCCTTTCTGCCATCTCTGCCCTAGTTAATTTCTTCATCATCAGAGAAGCTTCAGAGTTAGAGACCACTGTGCCTTTACTTAAATTTGAATTAGAACTCACATGAGTTGAATTTAAAAATTCTGATTTGTTGTCGCCTGTGATGTATGGGTCCTGTGTTGTGTCTAATGGCCAAGGTATACATTCAAATGCTCGAGCAAGACTCATGGCATGAGCCAAAGTCACAGGTTGCTGCATTTCGACCAATAAGCGAAGGGTTTGGTTGAGACCACCGGTAAAGATATCAACTTGTTGGTCGATTTGGACTGTTTTCGCTCTAGCTAAAAGCCTTTGAAACTCCCGTTGATACTCCTCAATAGAATCTGCTTGTTTAATCCCCATTAAATCACCCAATGGGTTACTGCGCGCAGGAGGACCAAACCTGAGAGTGCAAAACTCTGAGAAAGTAATCCATGTGAGATTCAACTCGTCTTGCTTTAGTTTGGAATACCACACTGCGCCTCATCCAACATGTGAAACCCCGCCAGCCCTACTTTATCAGCCTCTGCAGTTTTTTTATTAATAAAAAACTGTTCGCAGCGTTCCAGCCATACGAGTGGATCTTTCGAACCATCAAAAGTTGGGAAATCTAACTTCGTATACCGCGGAACCATACTTGTGCCTGTGCCACCTTGACCCTCTTTGTCTCTCGGTCCACCTTCTGACCCTTCTGATTCACGATGCAATCGAGAAGTCGAGAGAAGATTCTCCATATGACGAAGAATTCTTTCCTCCGACGCAGCGACGGATGCAGCAATGATTTCTTGGATTAGGCTTCTAACATCACTGCTGTCGACCATCGTGTTGAGCTCTGATACCAAGTTGTCACGTACTTTAGATATGGACCGAGTTATATGGCGAGGACCTTGCGGTATTCTCGCTCTTCTTCGACCTATGTTAACAGATAATGGACCTCTAAGGGAGAATCCGACCTAGACCTCTAAGGGAGAATCTGACCTAGAACTCTACGGGAGCTACTAACCAATTGTTTGAATAATTTTCTTCTTATTTTATTTCATAGAATAATACTCTTTAAAGAGTTTCATACAAGTTTAATAATGCAAGAAAGGAAATATTTAGAAATGGAAATAACAATAAAAGAAACCGCGAGAATTAAGGAATGATTTGTGCCTAAAATCATTCACTCAATCTTTGACTTGATTGACTCTTAGATATGTGACAGTTATTTTATGTGACTGTTTAGTATGTATTGTGAAGTATGATAGCAGCCTGATAGCACTAAAATGGGGTTTCCATAATATTTGTATTCACAGCTCAAATATCTCAAGAATTGCTCCTAAGTTAATTGGATGTTGCTTAGAAACCGAAATTCCTATTACAGTTTTTGAATATGTGAAGTATGGTTCTCTGGCTGATTGTATTTACCGCAACCAACAATCCTTTTATGAGCCTTTACTATAGGCTCATAGGTTGAAGATTGCAATGTAGTGATATTTCCATTATGGATTTCGAAACCAATTCTTTTTTAGGGATACAAAGTCATTTAATATATTATTCAATGAAGATAACACTTCCAAACTCTTTGATTTTGGTTTAGCTAGATATATTCAAGAGGATACAATTTACATACGTGATGGATTAGCTAGAACGGTAGGATATTCTCCTTTTGAGTATTACATATCAAGTCATTGTAATGAGAAATTGGATGTGTTTAGTTATGGTGTACTATTACTAGTTATTTTGACAGGCCACAATCAATATGATGTTTATTCGAGTCATGTGGTGAAGAAGAGGATTGTTCATTCCGAGAACATGTACTAAAACATATAGAGAGTAATCAGTTTGAAGAAATAATAGATCCTATAATTGTTGGCAATAGAGTTTCTGAAGAGAAAGCAGAACAATTAAGATCTTTTGATGATCTTGCCATCAAATGTACCTGGGTAGAATCACCAGAAGACAGGCCAACCATGATCGAGGTAGCAAAGGAACTAAGTAACTCTTATCTATCTTGTAACTCAACACAATTTCAATTTATCTAATTACTTATTTGTTGATTTTACTTATCAGAAACAAAAATGAAGGTAGATTAAAGAAAGATACAGTGCAGATTATACAAACAAACCAATTTCCAGAATGGCAACAAAATAAACTATGCAACATTTTTATAATTTAGCTTGGATAGAATGGGAGTTTGTTTGTCTACACCACATTGTCTCTAACCAGGAAATTTACATAGTAAGTCGGTGTCTTCTATGTTATGTGGTTGCTTCTGCTTTATTATTTAAATTGAATTCCCTGAAACGAATATCTCATCTTGAATTCATAGTTAATATATAGAGATGAGTTGGCTTTTGCAAAAGCTGAAGAAGCATCAAGAGAAGGCAGAGGAGGAGACATCAAGGCTCAGAGAATGGCTTTTGCTTCTGTTTTATTTTCGATAAATTGAAGTTCTTGTTATAATAAATGACACTGGTCTACCACATTGACTTATAACAGGAAACTTCTGTAAGTTCAAGTTGAGTCAGATTATGCGATTGCTATAAACTTGCATATTAAATTCACTTCTCTCAGACAAAGCTTTAAGCTTGTTCTTGGCAAGTACTTTTATAAATTTGATATTTTCTTTCTATTCACTTTGTAAACAGCTATTTACAGATGAGTTGGATGTTGAGAAAATTGAAGCATCCAGACAAGGCAGAGCAAGGGATTTTACTGGAAAGACTGATTAAATCTAGTAGAGGTAAATACTATCCATATGGTTGTTTGTTGTTTCTCATTGAAAGATACAAAAGCAGCCACCAATGATTTTAATCGAAAATCTCATTAAAATTTCTTCAAATGGATATGGATTCTATAAATTTGAGGGATGATTTAAATTTTAGAAATATATATATATATATATATATATATATATATATATATTCCAAAACTGATTTATGTTTGAATATACACTTTAAAACCAAAACTAGACTTTTAAATAAAACTTGATTTGAAGCATAACATCAAAGTTATTTTTAAATTTGGAAAAACTTGTATTTTGAGCTAAAATGTAATTTTTAAACTAAAATGACTATTTTGCCCCTCTTAACAAAAAAAATTAAAAATTTTAATTCGATAAGTGTTTTTTTTTTTTTTTTATTATAAATCATTTAAAATAAATTTTTGGAAAAATATGAGTGTTACAATTGAGTTTTGGTGAGAATTAGATTCAGAATTGGATTGGGCCCAATTTTGACCTAATCCAGGCCCAATCCAAAATCAAACCCATAGGGTATCTTGAAAGCATCACCCACACCAGTCAACACCACACTTCACTCTTCTTCTTTCTCTCCCATGTCACTTGCGTTTTTCTCCTTACATCAAAACAAACTCTCAATTTTCATCTTCTTCATTTATCATCTCCCACTGCCAAAACTCCACCATTATTGTCTCTACCCACCCCAAGAAGGTCACCTATTGGTCTTTGGCATTCTAAGGGTATTATAAAAGCTTCAACCAACTAAGATAAATTTCATTTATCTCTCTAGTTGATAATTTTTTAAAAAAATGGCATGTTGGATTTTATTCTAGAATGAACTAAGCTTATTTTGAGTTGATTTTGAGAACTAAATTTGTGTAAATAGCTTCCAATTAAGTCTTGAGGTCATGAGCTCAAAATTTTCATTATTAGTGATGCGCTTCTTTCATGAACTGGTTTTGTGTAATGTTGAAATTAATGGATTAATGATCCTAGGATGCTAGTAAATGATTTTGGTTTGATTGAGAAATTATAATCTCATTAGTATACTAATGCCCTTAATAGAGTGGTTATGTGGTGATTAAGTGATATTAGTGTCTTATAATGATATTGGGATGATATTATTGATGTTGTGGTGTATACACATGCTTGTAGTGTGTTGTATGTGTGTTTGATATTAACTTGGGATTGACAGATATGAGGTTCATATTCCGTTTTTAATCCTACACTTTGTTTTTTATTATTTGATGGTTGTTGTTGCATTAAATTGGTTAATAATGCATTTAGTATGATATGAAATGAAAAAAAAATGATATGATAGCATAGAATTGGTTCTTGCTTTGCTGGAATGAAATGTGATAAATAAACATTATGGTTGTTTTGGCTTATATGGTGAAAATTTGGTGTCATAAAGACACAATATGATGTAGCTTGGAAATTGGTACATATATGTGTATATGTTATTTTGAAACTACAAAAATATTTATGTGGTTGTGTTTGTGACCTTTGATCATAACTGGTGGTATTTTATACATTTACTTTGAAGAGGTTAATTGTATTACATGAATTATGATAATAATAGAAATTTTAAATTTTGTATTGAATCGCATAAAGGAATGCCCTTGTGCTTGACTTGTTATAAGAAATATATTGGCATGCCATAGGGAAATTTAGAAGTATACTTCGACACATGAAAAAGTGAAGTTTGGCTTGAAGTGCCGCTTATTTGAATTAGGGTGACGGTCCTCCCTGGATATGACGACATCGACACGATCCTTTTGAATCCACTATTTGGTCTTCGGACCCTCTATTCATGTATGCATGATTTTTTAATCTTACCGGGATTTTGGCTCATTTTGTCTCATTTTCTTTATAAATGTTGAAATTAAGGGCAATGAATTAAAACATGTATGGATGTGTTCTTTGATTTTTATTTATATAGCATTGAACATAAATAAATGACAAGATGACAAAGGCTATGTTTGAGATGAGAGTTTTTGATAGAGTTTAGTGTTTTGACTCGGTCAAAACTCAAAAAATATTTAATATCTGTGTTTGGTCGCCAATTTATAATCTAATCATTAGAGTTTTTTTTTAAAATTTTTTTTTTTATATAGAGTTTGTAAAACGTTGCTCAAAAAGCAAAGTTTAGAGTTTAAATCAAAGAGTTTAAAATTATTTTTCCAAAATTATCCTTATCTACTCATTTAAAATCATTTTCTCTTTATCAAATTATTTTATTATAATTATTTTTTAACTAATTATTTTAATTTTGGGTTTTAATGAATTAAATATTTATTTTTTTTATAAAGACATAGAAAAAAAGTTGATTTTTATAAATGTATTATTCACTTTTTGTTACTGATTGAAGAAAAAAAATATTTCATTCTAAAATCATATTTTAAATTTGAAATAATTATCATTTTTATATGTCATTTTATGTCATTTAAACTTTATTAGATAATTAAAATGGTAGTTTACCAAATAATATTTATTAAAAACACTAGTTAAAATGCTAAACGCTACCCATTATTTAAAAAATGCTACACACTTTAGAAAACTCTAAACGCTACCAAAAAAAAAGGTAAGCATTATCAAAAACGCTGATCGGGACAAACATAGCCTAAATGATGTTAATTATGTTGATATATGAATGAATGTGGTTTAATAAAACCAACCTTGGTAATAAATAGGAAAAAAGGGTTTTAATGTCCCACAATATTTATCTTGTTGAACACTAATTATATTGGGCAACTCTTCAATAAGAAACTAGGGAAGAACTTATAATGATCATGCTAAAGAATGATACATGGAAGTGGTTAATTGATGAGCTTAAAGGAAGATAAATTGCTATTGAATAAGATGACAATAAGTTGCTATATAACTCATAAATGAGTATCAATATTTAACTTGGTAAGATTTGACGGTTGATGAAGTCTTAAATGTATTTCATTTGGATTTTGTAGTTAATGCTTCAAAAGTTTGATTATATGAGATTGTATGTGATATGTGTTATTTGGATGTACTTGTGCAACCAATCTTGAGTCCGACCCTTCTTTTCAAATAGATATGAACTTGTACTGTCTCTAATGTTGTTGTGTCAATTTTTGGTTTCTAAATTGGATTTATAAAAATTGACTAAGACCTTTGAAAATGAGTTAAGAAACCTTTGGATGTATTGAAGTTTCTTATGAAATATTTTGGAATAAAAAAAGTCATGATCAAAGGTATTTTAATGTTTTTTTCCTATGATACTTCTGGGTATTTAGATGTCCAAATTGGAATGATTTTTAAACTTCAGTGAAGGTTTTGGTTTGTAAAGTTTGAAGAAATAATGATTTTTGAACATTTGAAACATTGGGCGCCCTAGTTCCGCACCCTGATAAGTGACCAAGAGGCGAATCAGGATGCAGAAAGTGGTACCGAGGTTATTTTGGCGCACTAGGCGCCCTGGTCAGGCTGACCAAGACACCCACATCTGAACAACAAACTTCTCAACTTTTATTCTCCTTCGTTCGGACTCCGAATTGGGTGCTGTTTACAGCTACAAATTTTTATTGAAGTCCTTTATCCAACCATATCTTTTAAACTCATAAAATATTTCATTTGATATTTTAGATTTTCAAACTCCTCTAAGTGCACGAAATCTTTTAAATTTCCGAAAATCAAGTTTTACAACTTAAAGTTTAATCAAAGTACTTTGGACATTGTAAATTATCATAAGACTTTTATTTACTTAGTAAGTAACCAAATTTTTAAATGAAAGGACTTTCAAAAACAAAAGATCCCTTGTGATAAACTAGATGACTATAGTTGTCTTCCAATTTTTTTTATTTTTTTTATTTTTAATGTGAATTCTATTTCTTCCAAATTATTTCCAATCTACTCCTAACCTCTTAATCGTATTTTGAGTACAAGTAAGGTTTGAAAAATATTCTTTCAAATTCTATTTGAACTAAATACGACTTTTTTGGGTTTCTAAACCAACATATACTTGTTATGCAGTAAATCTTCTTTAATGATTTCAAAATGATATTTTTATACTACCAAGCTTAAATGAGTCATTAATGACTTAGTGACCAGAATCTTACTCATTGACCCTGGTTGATCGAGTTGACTTTGGTTGACTTTGATCAATGTAAGTTATCTTGTATGGAAGGTTCATTTGGTACTACCATGACTTGTCTTTGGATTTTATCAAATTGGCCAAATGTTACTTATGAAAGAAATAACCATCCTTGTTGGGTACTAAGTATACAAATTGAATTTTTAAACTTTGTGATCCGTAAATCGTTTTCAATATATGCCAATGTATGTGTAAAGGTTGTGACCTTTGATTTGTTGGGTCAAATGGACTAGTTTTGGGTGTTGATTGCATATGTGATTGTGTGATTTAGTTTAGTTGATGATGCTATATTTTCACTTACTTTTCGATTATATAAATATGAAAAATATTTATTTACCGAACTAAAATGGATAGACCTACACAATGTTCCTATGCTATATTTTCACTTACTTTTTAACTTTTTTTTTTTTTAATTTTATAATTCATCCGTTGGTGGATAAAAACTAACTAGGGGCTTTTTAGTAATTTAAAAAATTATTCAAATAATAATAATTTTAATACCATTTTTTTTAAAAAAAAATTTAAATCAGAAATTATAAAAATTCACCTGATTACTATTTATCTAATAATAAATGAACAATAAAATTTTAAAAACATAATTTTTTTTAATTAAAAATAATACATTTTAAGATTTTTTAAAATTAATTTTATAAATTTTCAGTGGTAAAATAGAATTAAAAAAAAAATACACGGTAGGTGAAAGTGAGAAAGATAAATGGTCAAAACTAAGTATATTAAAGATAAAACAATAGGAGTATTTTGGTCAACTCAATATAATAAACTTTAATGGAACTCAAAAGAAGCAGCATGGTGCCACTTCTAAAATAAAAAACTGAATTGGTGCCATTTCAAACCATTTCCTCTGTATAAAAACCAAGTCAATAGATAAACAGAAATTTCACTTCACCTTCTCCTGTCTGTCTGTCTATTTTATGTGAAGGTCTCAGGTAATTTCTATTTCCATTCGTCTAATATTTATGTAGAGTTTCTGTTTGGGTTCTTATCTACTACTCAAATCACGTTCATAATCTCAATTTCATTTATTTAGATGAACTGGATTTTGAGAAAGCAAGAGAAGACAAAGAGGCAATCGTTTTTTATGAAGAATGGAGGAATTTTGTTGGAAAAGCTGATTGAATCCAGCAGAGGTAAATATTATCCATATCATTGTTTTTCATTAAAAGAGATCGAGACAGCAACCAATGATTTTAATGAAGAAAATCTCATTAAAGTTTCTTCGAATGAATATAAACTTTATAGAGGTTTACTCGCAGACCGCTTGGTTGCTATTATGTCTGTTATGGATCATGACTACCGGGGAACTCATGATATTTATTTTAATAATATAGTATTTACAGCACAATTATCTCACAAAAATGCTCCTAAGTTAATTGGATGCTGTTTAGAAACAGAAATTCCAATTGTAGTTTTTGAATACATTAATCATGGGTCATTGGAGGATCGTCTAGGTATTAATGGAAAATCTCATTTTGAGCCGTTGTTGTGGAGCCATAGATTAAAGATTGCAATGGAGATTGCTAATGTGGTTGCCAATCTTCATTTGAAATTTTCTAGACCAATCATTTTTAGAGATATAAAACCATCTAATATCTTGTTTGATGAAAAAAATAATGCGAAGTTATTTAATTTTAGTTTGTGTGTATCTATACCAGAAGATAAAACTTATGTAGAAGATGATGCTGTAGGAACTTTAGGATTTTTTGATCCAGCGTATCTTTACTCAGGTTCCTATAATGAGAAAAGTGATGTGTATAGTTTTGGTATATTATTGCTAGTTCTTTTGATGGGACAAAAAGTTATTTCATTCGAAAGGGAAAGGGAAAGAGAATATTCATTTTTGAGAGACCGTATATTTCATATGGAAAGTAATAGGTTTGAAGAAATGGTAGACCTTATCATTATTGGTGATGGGCTTTCTCAAGAAAAGAAACAGCAATTGCAATACTTTACTACTATTGCAATGGAATGTACTATGAATTCACCAGAAGACAGGCCGACGATGATTGAGGTGGCTAAAGAAATGAGAAAACTATATCTCTCTTGTGATACTTATTTGTAATGTCTTCATTTTAATCGCTTTTGGAGATTATTTGTGTTTTGATTTTGCTTCAGTTCAATCCTGTTAAAAGTCTATCATATGAACTTATAAGTTCCAGATTGCAATGAAAATTGCTAATGTAGTTACATATCTCGGTTATAAATTCTCTAGACCATTTCTCTTTGGAGATGATATCTTATTCATTGAAAAGAGCACTTCAAAACTCTTTGATTTTGGTTTGGCTAGATATATTCAAGAGGATACAACTTACATAAACTATATTCCTTCGAGTCATTGTAACGAGAAATGGGATGTGTTCAGTTTTGGTGTGTAATTACTAGTTATTTTGACAGGCCACAAACCATATGATGTTTATTCGAGTCATGGTGGTGAAGAAGAGGATTGTTCATTACGAGAACATGTACATATAGAAAGTAATCAGTTTGAAGAGATAATAGATCCTATAATTGTTGGCAATGGAGTTTCTGAAGAGAAAGCATAACAATTAAGATCTTTTGCAGACCTTGCCACCAGAAAATGGAGTTTCTGAAGAGAAAGCATAACAATTAAGACCTTTTGCAGACCTTGCCACCAGAAGATAGGCCTGTTGGAATATAAAACTTTTCTTAAAAGATATTCAAATTTTTAAATGGGTTTCTTGGTAGTAAAGTAACTAGCCAATAGTTGTATTGTAATGTAATAGAATTATTATGTATTTAGTTTAGTTTGTGTGATTGTGTTTAGTTATAGTTAGTAGTATAGGACATGGTCGTTAGGATATAGTTGTTAGCACAAAATTTTCTGCTGCCATTTGCTACAGCAAACTCTCTTATTCTCTCCCTTTCTTGTTTCACTTTAACCTTACACGTGTTTAACTCTCAGGCTTTTATACCACTGTTATAAAATGAAAACATCCTAACCATAGAGCAAAGCTTGATTATTATTTAGTTTAATAAAGCTCAGAACTGATAATTAATAAAGAGGAAAGTGAGCTGTTAATTAAATATAGCTGTTAATTAAATATAGCTGTTAATGACAGAAAAATACAAAAAAAAGAATAGGACAAGGTCAAGTCCACTAATCTATTATTACTCCAGCTTGGTTGGTGGATTCTTCCTCTTTCCATGAAGAAATATATAAAAACCAAGTCAATAGAAAAGGAGAAATTTCGCTTCACCTTCTCTTGTCTATTTTATGTGAACTCTCAGGTAATTTCTATTTCCATTCATCTATTATTTATGTAGAGTTTCTGTTCATAATCTCTCAATTTCTTACTTAGTTTGTCATCCATAGGTGATTTTGAAATGAACTGGATTTTGAGAAAACAGAAACGCCAGGAGGAGGCAGAGGAAACTTCATATTTCATTAAGAATGGAGGGATTTTGTTGAAAAAGCTGATTCAATCCAGTAGAGGTAAATATTATCCATATCGTTGTTTCTCATTGAAAGAGATCAAAGCAGCAACCAATAATTTTAATGCAGAAAATCTCATTAACGTTTCTTCGCATGAATATATACTCTACAAAGGTTTACTCGGTGACAGATAGGTTTCTGTTATGTTCGTTACCAATAAGAATTCCCTAAAAGCCAATGAGTTTTATTTTAATAATATAGTATTTTTAGCTCAAATGTCTCATAGAAATGCTCCCAAATTAATTGGATGTTGTTTAGAAATAGAAACCCTAATAGCAGTTCTTGAATATATCAATCATGGGTCGTTGCTCGATCGTATTGGGATAGATAGAAAATCTCATTTTGAGCCATTGTCGTGGAATCATAGATTAAAGATTGCAATGGAGGTTGGTAATGTGGTTGCCAATCTTCATTTCAAATTTTCTAGGCCAATCATTTTTAGAAATATAAAACCATCTAATATCTTGTTTGACCATGAAAATAATGCAAAATTGTTTAATTTTAGTTTTTGTATATCTATTCCGGAAGATAAAATTTATGTGGAAGATGTTCCTAGAGGAACAATAGGATATCATGCTCCTGAGTACCTTTTGTCATATCAATGTAATGAGAAGAGTGATGTGTATAGTTTTGGTATATTATTGTTAGTTCTTTTAACTGGACAAAATGTTATCTCTTTGGAAAGGGAAAAAGAAAAGAAATACTTATTTTTGAGAGACAATATATTTTATACGGAAAGTAATAGATTTGAAGAAATTGTAGACCTAAATATTATTGGTGATGGACTTTCTGAAAAAAGAAAACAACAGTTGCAATATTTTACTGCTATTGCAATGGACTGTACTATGGAATCACCAGAAGACAGGCCGACCATGATTGATGTGGCCAAAGAGATGAGAAAACTCTATCTCTCTTGCGATGCTTGATATATTGCTTTTCTTGTAATGTCTTTTGAGTGCTTTTGGAGATGATATGCGTTTAGATTTTGCTTCAGTTCTTTTTATATGTGTAACATTCACCTATGAAATAACATGTGGAAGTTTTATAAATCTCATGAGAAGTAAATATATTCAAAACACTCTTGTAAGTTGTATGTATGTCTATAATTCATAAGGTAAAATGTGGTACACAATACTCATCCATTGAACCTTGCTTTCTATCAGTCCCACTTGAAACAGAGCCACGGCAATTATTGAATAATAGCCTTATTTTCACGTTACAGTGATAGGATTCTTAAAAAAAAAAAAAAAAAAAAAGTCTCCACATTGACTACAAACAAGTCTTGTGTTGGTGACATATATGTGCCTCACATTTATAAAGAAACTTAACATATAGCTGCAAGGAACTTGCTGCTTTCTTACTGAATTAAGTTTCCTTAACCATTGAAATCTCAGCTTGATCTCTGACACCAAAACTAACTATTCTTCTTCTTTGCAAGTACTTTAATCAATTTTATTGTTTCTCTTTGTTGATTTATATATTCTATATCTCTTTGTTGATTGTGAGAGATGAGTTGCACTTTTAGAAAGCTGAAGCATCAAAAGGGGGCAGAGGAGGAGAAATCATATTTCATTGAGAATGGAGGAATTTTGCTGGAGAAGCTGATTGAATCCAGCAAAGGTAAGTATTATTCATTTCGTTCATTTTCATTGAAAGAGATCAAGGAAGCAACTCATAATTTTAACAAAGAAAAAAATCTCACAAGTGGTGGTTTGTATCAACTCTACAGAGGTTTTTTATGTGACCGTTTAGTATATATTGTGAAGTATGATAGCAGTCTGATGGCACAGAAATGGTGTTTCAATAATATTGTATTTACAGCTCAAATATGTCACAATAATGCTCCTAAGTTAATTGGTTGTTGCTTAGAAACTGAAATTCCTATTATAGTTTTTGAATAGTTGAAGCATGGTTCTCTGGCTGATCGTATTTATCGCGGAAATCAATCCTGTTATGAACCTTTACTATGAACTCAGAGGTTGAAGATTGCAAAGGAGATTGCTAATTTAGTTGCATATCTCCATTATGGATTCTCTAAACCAATTCTTTTTAGGGATATAAAGGCATCTAATATCTTATTCAGCGAAGAGAATACTTCGAAACTCTTTGATTTTGGTTTGGCTAGATCTATCCAGGAGGATACAACTTACATACGCGATGGATTAGTCGGAACAATAGGATATATTCCTCCTGAGTATTACATATCCGGACACTGTAATGAGAAATGGGATGTGTTTAGTTTTGGTGTGTTGTTACTGGTTATTTTGACAGGCCACAAACCATATGATGTTTATTCGAGTCATGGTGGCGAAGAAGAGGATTGTTCATTACCAGAACATGTACTAAAACATTTCGAAAGTAATCAGTTGGAAGAAATAGTAGATCCTATAATTGTTGGTAATGGAGTTTCTGAAGAGAAAGCCGAACAATTAAGATCTTTTGCAGACCTTGCCATCAATTGTACTTCGGTAGAATCAGAAGACAGACCAACCATGATTGAGGTGGCGAAAGAACTAAGTAAACTCTATTTATCATGTAGCTCAGCACAATTTCAATTTATCTAATAAATTCTTTACTTGTTTTTTATTTTAGTTGTGTGTTCCTTCAGAACGTAACTTCTGTCAAAACAAGAAATGAGAGTAAAGAAACAGATAGCAAAATAGTTGAAACCATATAATGACTTTATAAATTAGTTTCGATAGAATCTAAGTTCGTTTATCTTAGTTCGTTTATCTTTACCGCATTGTCTCTCAACAAGGAAATTTATTTAGTAAGTCGTTGTCTTCTATGTAATGTGGTTGCTACAGCTTCTGCCTTCATATTTAAATAGAATTCCTTGAAACAAACATCTAATCTTAATCATCACCACATTCATAATTAATTTACAGAGATGAGTTGGTATTCTCCTGAAAAGTCTCATAGAGTCAAGTAAAGGTAAATATTATCCATTTCGTTCCTTCTCATCAAAAGAGATCAAGGCAGCTCTACACAATTTCAATACTGAAAACATCATAAATATTGGTCCATATCAAGTCTACAACAAAGTATTTTTACACGGTCGTTTTGTCTGTCTTCTGATTTATCAGTCGAATTGGCATTATGAATGTTTCAACAACATTGTATTTGCTGCACAAATCTCCCACAGAAGCTCACTCAAGCTCATTGGATGCTATCTAGAAACCGAACTTCCTGTTACAGTTCTCGAATCATTCGAGTCCGGATCTATGCATGATCGTATTAACCGCGAAAAGAAATCTAATTTTCAACCTTTATTATGGACTGATAGGTTAAAAATTGCAATGGACATTGCAAATATTATCGCATATCTTCATTTCGGATTCTCTAGACCAATTGTGTTCAGTAATATAACACCATCATACATCTTTTTAGATGAAAAGCATAATGCAAAATTATTTGGTTTCCACAGGTGTATCACTATTCCAGAAAACAGACCTTATGTAAAACATACGCTACCATTTGAACAGCTGGTGAGTGAAGGGGTTGGATATATCGCTCTGGAATATTTATTGTTCGATTTTGTTAATGAAAAAATCGATGTGTATAGTTTTGGTATGGTGTTATTGTTTCGTTTGACGGGGTCGACACCATATGAGTCCGATGTAAAGTTCAGATGTTGTCCTCCTGGATTGCGTTGTCGTAATTGTAATGATGATCAGGACGTGTGTTAATATGATCTTACTGGTAGAGCAGCCAGGGTTGCGAGGTGTTCAATATCGGAACGTATAGTGAAATGTGTTGAAGAGAGTAGATTTGAAGAAATAAGTGATCCCATCATTGTTGGAGATGGACTTTCTCCTGTGAAAGTAGAACAATTGCGAACTTTTGTCAATCTAGCTTTCAAATGCTGTTCAAAATCTGCTGTTGAAAGGCCAACGATGGTTGATGTGGCAAAAGAACTGAAGAAGCTCTATTAGGGGTGAGCGGGACCGGTGGTACCGGTTCCTTGAAGGAACCGGCACCGGAACCGAATTACCGGTTCCTTATTTTTGAGGAACCAGTACCGATACTGTTAGTACTTAAAATCAATACCGGTTCCAGTGCGGTTTCGGTTCGGTTCCGTTACCGGTTCCGGCTCCATTGGTACTGGTTATTCAGGTATGGTTCTGGTATCGATTCTAAGAAAATAATCAAACTTTTTACAATTAATCCAATTATTATTTTTTATTTTTTTTTAAATCACCGTTTGTCAAATTTATGTTTACAAAATAATCATTCAGAAACCAATATAATAAAACAAACCTATACATATTAGAAAGTTACTAACGTTCTCAATTACCATTACCAATTTGTTCAATTGGTTCTCAAATTGCATACCAACAAACTTCAAAAGTTTCACTAATAAACTTAAATTTGATGTCTACTAGGACTTGAAGCTTTTCCCGACTCTACACTCAGGGACGTCCCTACATAGAGGGAGCCCACCCTACCAAAACCCAAAAAAATTTTATATGCATATTATAAATATTATAAAAAATATATATTATAAATAAAAAAATAATTATTATTTATAAAATTACATATTTTTAAATTTTGAAACTGAACAAAACAATTTAAATTTTCATTTCAAACCAAACTTTTAAAGTTAATTTAATTTTAGTTTTGTTTAAACTATTTTTATACATATAATTTGTATATTAGGTGTAAAATTTCAATTAATATTTTAAATGATAGATCCCATTTAGTATTAAAATTATTTTTTAAGATAATGTGTTTGTAAAAACTAAAAATTTTAAAATTAGGTATTAATATTAATTTATTTTGTTAATTGTTTTTATAATTAATAACATATATTTTTTAAAATTTTATTTATATTTATAATATTTTTTAGAAAATTTTTTTTACACTTAATTATTAATTTTAAATTAAATTTAATGCTAAATATTCAATCTGATAATTAATTTAAAAGTTAATATTAACTACTAAAATTCTTTTAAATGCTAATTTAATACCAAAGTTTGCAAATATAATTTAGTACTCATCAATTTACTTTTAAGAAATTAAATATTTTAATTATTATGGTGTCAAATAAACCACAATCAAATTATAAAATTAAAATTACTTGAAAAACACTCTAGAGATTACCTACATATGACTTAATATCTTAAGAATTTTGGATCTCTTTCTAATCACCTCTTCCCCATATTTAAGAGGACATAAGGATCCCAATCTTATAAGATTTGGGTCTCCTAATTTTTCTGAACTGGTTTTTCTTATCATACTCGAAAAGGTACTCCTAATTAGAATTGTTCCAAAAAATCAGATTTGGAATCGATTAGGCTTGCTGAACTTTGATCACTGGTGTCCCGACAGGAAGAGTCCACTGAGCTCGAAACAACTTCAGCTGAAAGTAACTAGAGACTCTATCTGCTTTCGATCGAAAAGAGTATAGGCCTAATAGGTGTCCTATATTGGCCGAAAAGACATGGTCGAAATTGTCTTCGGCCAAAATCGACTCAATCTTGGATCCGACCCATCTCAACTTGATGTGTCGATTCTTCGTCCCTTAGCATCTAGGCTACTGAGGTCCCTATTAACCTCGAAGTCTTGGGGTCATTTTTTTACTATAAATATAAATAAATTTTAATTTATTAAAAATAAATTTTTATAAATTTATAGTATATAAAATTATAATATTTTAAATTTCTACTAAAAATGTGGTACCGTACCGCGGGCTCCGTCCCGCACCCCATATTAAAATTAGCCCACCTGTTGAAAAATCCTGGTGACGTCTCTGTCTACACTAATTGCATTACAGGTTCCTCCAGCTCCTTCGAATAACCCATTTTTTCCTCCCGACAAAGAAAATAAGTTTAAAAACTCCATAACTCTACAAATAAATTGTGCATAATTTTAAATAATAATAATAAAAGTTTCAAATGTTCTGCACACTTGAGTCTAAACCGCATAGCCCTCCCCATATTTTACATTTCAATTTTTTTAGAAAAAATAATTAGTTAACATACACGTAGTAATTTAACATAATTTAGTTGTAATATAAAAACAATTAAAAATTAAATTAATTTTCCAGGTAGATTGTTCAAGTGGAACACATCTACCACTCCACTTCAACTTTTGGAACAATATTCTTCAAAACTTCAGAATCATTTCTAATTTCTAAATATATTTGAAATAGCAAAATATATATATATATATATATATATATATATATAAGTATTGAAATAATTTGATGGTGAGAAATAAAAAAAATATTAGATTAAAAATATTTTTCAAAATTTATTTATATAAAAATTACAACCGCGATATCCAATTTGAAAATAAAAAAGAAATTGTGAGATAAGAGAACGATGTATATTTTTTTACCTAGAGAAGAAATTCGCTTAAAACGACTATATTTTATTTTAATTTTTTAAAAAAAAAAAACCGGTCTTTTTATCGGTTCCAGTTCAGGTCCGGTTCTGGTCCAGTTCCAGTCCGGTTCTAATCAAGGATCCGGAACCAGTATCAAAAAATATAATTTTCGATATCGGTTCCGGTCCGGTTCCAAATAATCAGTTCTTTTTCGATTTCAGTACCGGTTCTGATCCGGTTCCCGGTTCTGGAGCAGTTTTAGAAGGAACCATGCACAGTCCCAAGCTCTATAATTGAAGTTGTTGTTACAATAAATGACAGTGGTCTCCCACATTGACAAAATCTCCTTGCTGTTCTAGGATGTTGCCTAGAACAAGAAATTCCTCTAGTAAATTTTTGAATTTCTTCGGAAAAGATCCTTGGAGAATAGTATGGAGTGGCCTAATAAAAAATCCGATTATAAACCTTTATTATGGATTGATAGATTGAAAATTGCTACGGAAATTGCTAGACCAATAGTTTTTAGATACATAAAACCAGCTAGAATCTTCTTTGATGAAAAGTGCAATGCCAAATTGTTTTGTTTTGGTTCCTACCAATTTACTGCAGAGTGCAAAATTTATGTAGAAGATGGTAGGATAGTAGTGGACATAGCATATATTGCTCTGGAATACAATTGGGGAGGTTATTGCAACGAGAAATGCGGCATGCATAGTTTTGGTATGTTGTTAGTTTTTATTTTGACAGGATTGTTCAATGTCCAATTAGGCTCGGCAAAAGTAAGAGTTTGGGTCAACCTTTACCCAAACTCTTACCCTCAAAATTTTTGAGGGTCTAAATCCTACCCTTACCCCCTTTACCCTCAAAATGAAATGGTAGACTCTTATCTTAGTAAAATCCCTTCCTAATTTGATATCTATATATATATTAAAACCGTTGTTTTTCCCGCTCATTTTGCATCAGCCAAATGGATAATTAACATGTGGCAAATTCATGTAATAATACGTGGCAATAAAATATTTTTTAAAAAAATCTGTATTTTCATTTTATTAATGTTGACTATAAAAAATATACAAATCAAATTTTAATATTTTTGTTATCAATTATAATATATGTTTCCTATTTTGAAATATTTATATATATATATATATTCCATTTTAAATTTGATGTGTCATTATAAATACGTCTTTATCTTTGAAGGGAAGTGTAAAATTTTTTTTCTTATAATTTTCGTCTTTCTATGTCGTGTTTGTTTATTTTGTATTTTTAATAATTTTTGTTTTATTTTCGTATTCTTATGTAGTTGTCTTTTGTTTCGTCTTTAGATAGATGAAGAAGAAAGAAAAATTATTTCAAGTTTTTCAAGAGAAGACCGAAAGAGAAAGAATATATAAACTTGAAGAATGTAACAAGAGAAGATCAAAAGAGAAAGAAAATGCTGAAGATATAAAACATACACATAATAAAATTGTGAGATAATATTAATCTGTTTTCTTATTTTTCTCATATTGTAGGACTCCGTCACGAGTTAATTATATTTTTTTAATATGTATTATATTATAAAATTTAAATTTATTTTTATGATGATATGTAGTTTATT
Organism: Cardiospermum halicacabum; assembly: GCA_031304145.1. Classification (NCBI taxonomy): domain Eukaryota; kingdom Viridiplantae; phylum Streptophyta; class Magnoliopsida; order Sapindales; family Sapindaceae; genus Cardiospermum; species Cardiospermum halicacabum. The sequence continues at coordinate 28,215,644 of CM062392.1, forward strand.
TTATGTTTAAGTTAATTTAAAATATTGTAGTCCGTGGAAAAAAAATTAAGGAATTGATAGAAGAAATTTTATTTATTTATTTTTAAAAAAAGATACTTTTTAAATTATTTTGTATATATTTAGATTTGTTCGCATATAACTATAAATTTAACTTTATATCATAATTTTTTTTTCTAATAGAATGTGGTATAAAATGTGGTGTATAAAAAAATACTAAATTAGTAACGTTTGTTATTTAGGAATAAAAGTATATTTTAAGTCACTTTTTCTTTAATTTTGCAAATATTTATTACTAATATTGCAACACTTTGTATTTATGTTTATTTTTTTAAATTTAATATATATTTAGTATGATGTTAATATCTTTACATTTTAATATTGCCAATAATATTGATATAATCAATTTTTTTTTGTCTTTTCCAATTTGAAAATACTCCCAATACATTTATAAAATATTATTAAATTAGTAATGTTTGTTGTTTACGAGTAAAAGTATATTCTAAATAACTTTTTATTTAATTTTGCAAATATTTATTACTAATATTACAAGATTTTATATTTATGTATTCTTTTTCATTAAATATAAATTTTTAGTATAATTTTAATATCTTTACCGTTCAATATTGCCAATTAATATTGATATGTTTAATTTTTTTTTCAATTTTACAATATTCTGATTTTTTTCAATACAAATTTATAAAAATATTATTTTTTATTTATTTAAAGTTATGTAATATTTTCATAGCCAAAATTCAATTTTATACTTTTTCCACTTTCATCATAATTCAATAATTCCACAAAACCTTCACATATATTATAGTTTAAAACAAACCGATGAAATGATTTAATTGATTGAAATTATATTAAAATTACTATAAAAATAGAAGGATAAAATTGTTTGTTGAAAAAAAAAAATACTGGTTACAATATATATTTTATTTCCTTTCTAGAACATCACATTAATTACGAGAAATTACAATTTATATATGATTAATGGTAGTTTTATTGATATTTAATTATTTTCTATTTTAAGTCATACTTATAATAATATTAAAACTATAAATATTTATATTAATGATAGTAATTTATAGTTTTTAAGTTAAAATAAAAAATAAAACCATTAAAATGTCACTGTTATAAATTTATTTATAGAATAAATAAAATAAACATGTAAAAGAAAAAATTACTCTTGCCTTTTTCTAATATGTCATGTTTTTTTTTTTAAATTATCAAATAATGTGTAGTTGGTATATTATAATAATATTTCAAAACAAACATATAATATTTTTAAAACTGAACAAATAAGTTGAGTAATTACTACCCACAATAAATACTATATTGATTTCAACTAGTATCATTTACGAATTCAATTAATTTGATTGGAATAATCAAATATATTGATTTGGAAATTCTAAAAATAATAAATATTTAGAATATTAAAAAAAAAACTAAACGCTATATTTATTATTTCTATTTTAGAACATCGTGAAATACAATATTAATTTATATATGATAAATGATCCTAAATCATTTAAAAATCAATAACATAGGAAAATAAGAAAATTATTGGGATTCAATTAATTTAATTTGAGTTTAATATATATAATTGTATATTTGGTATGTTAAGTAGTATTGGAGTATAGTAATTCTATAAAATTGATTTTTAAAATTTATAAATTTTTGTAGTGTAAGTAGTATGATATTTTCTACTTGGGTTATTTTTATAATATTGTCAAGTCTGATTGCTCCAATCCTTACAGATCTATTCTAAAAATTGTCCGAACTAAACATATCCATCTTTACAAACGAACAAAGGTGTTGATTTGGTTTGTGTTTTTTCTCTTATTGTTAGATCCTAATTTTGGTGTTATTAGGATAACTGCTATTATTGGTTCCTTTTTTGGTGTTGGAATATTGTGTAATCTTCATCTTTGATCATAGTGGAGTTTTGGAGTGGACTATGATCCCGTGGTTTTAATTTCTCAAATTGAGAATGTTTTTCACGTAAAAATCGGCTTGTGTTATTTATGTGGATGGATGATTTGTTTTACTTACGTTGATTAGATCGTATTCATCTGAGGATGAAAGTATTTTTGCCACTTGTTTCATTAATTGTGTGTGCTTCTCCCACGTTAATGGTCAAGAATAACGGATCAATTTGTTTAGTGAAGAGATTTAAAATAAAACGGCTATCACTAAAGTTTTGTTAAAATTATCTGATATGTTTTCGGTTTGATTAGTAAAGTGTGTCCTGATTTCGTATTCTAATGAATAAAATAAGATGATGGTTGATAGATAAAATATTTATGTTGATTCTTACTGGTGTAAATAAGAGTTTTTAATATTTTTTTAATAAAATGAAAATATAATATTATTTAGATATATATTTATTTTGCATTTAAATAAATTAGTAAAGAAATAAATATTTTTAAAATGAATTTATCTCATCATTAAAATATTTCAAATTAAGTATGATATTCATGGAGAAATCTAAACATGATAGTTAAAAATATAATACATTAATTAAGAAAATTAATATATATATATATATATATTAGTATAATAATAATATTACTAATATACCACAATATATACTAAAAAGTCTATTCTATATATACCATATTAAATATGGGTTATTTCCAAAAAAATCTCATTTTTTCAAACTTATCACTTTAAGCCCCCGATTTTAAAAATTCTTGCAAAACAACCCCAAAACCACTAGTGGTTTTGGTATTTTTTGAGTGGTTTTGGTGTTGTATGAGTAGTTTTGATCGTAGGGACTTTTCGAATCTCCAAATTAAAATATATAGAATTTCAAAACCATCCATACAACATCAAAACCACAAAAAAAAAAAAAACAAAAAACAAAACCACTAGTGGTTTTGATTTTGGGAGTTGTTTTGCAAAAATTTTCGAGACTGAGGGCTCAAAGTGAAACGTTTGGAAAAATGGGGTTTTTGAAAATAACCCTATTAAATATTCCTAATTTATATAGATTTAATATATTTAAATACTGGGTTATTTCAATAAAACTCTCACTTTTTGAAACGTTTTACTTAGAGCCACCGGTTTTGGAAACTTTTGCAAAACCACCCAAAATTCAAAACAACCAGTGGTTTTACTGTTAGATGAGTGGTTTTGGATAATTATGATGTTTTAATCATTTTTAAATTTTTATTTAATAATTTTAAATTTTTATCTTTAATTATTAAAATATCATAATATTCTAAATTACCCATCAAAATTCCAAAACCACCCATCTAACATCAAAACCACTAATTGTTTTAGATTTGGAGGTAGTTTTGCAAAAGTTTCCAAAACCGGTGGCTCAAAGTAAAATGTAAAAAGTGGAGTTTTTTTAGAAATAACCCTTTAAATATAAATTGTTAAAAAAAAATGTTAATATTGAAATTACACATTCTTGTGTCTCTGGATATAGATGCATTTTAAAATATTTTAGTAACATTAGTCAATCAAACGTAAAAATATGTTTAAGATTAGGTTCATAACAGGAGATAACAAGCTCCTCAAAGTATAGCCAATATTTTGTTGGGAAAACACGGCTAGCTCTGATACCACTTGTTGAACAAATCGGTGATTCATTGCAGCGGAGATGAGTATTGGTAACCACAAAGTAAAACAACATACACAAAGCTAGAAAATAAGATACAAGGTTTTTACGTGGAAACCCAAAACGGGAAAAAAAAAAAAGCACGGTCGTCAAGACGACGAGAGACTAATTCACTATGTAACAATAAAGCTATAGTTACAACATGAATACCCCTCTCTCACTCCCCAATCCAATTACATTGATTACAGTCTCACACACAAGCTCTCCTAATATGGCTCTCATAGGATAACAAGACTCGATCCTATAACTCAAGATCTCCATGGTTTCCATGGTTCCCTGGCCCCCATGGGGCACCTTCCAAACCTAACCAACTAGATCTATATTGTTCTCTCAGGATATCTAATAATAGATACAAGCACCATATTTATAGCATTAGGTTACTTAATCACAAAGCAATCCTAAATCATTAAGAAAATCTTTTCCTAGTTAGGATTCTCAATGATCTCTTGTGCCTAATAAGAATCAACTTTAGGAAATATCATTCATAATCAAATATGATACTTCCAAAATAGTTTTCGAGTATTTTTCTAACTACAAACCAATTATAGATACCTGAATATACCCGAATTATCATCATATCCTAACATATTTGGTAACCAAATTCATAACTCTTGCTTGATCAATGAATATGAAGTAGTGATGGGTTCATTCTTTATTAAAAGACATGATATTGTTGAAGATTTCTATCTTAAGGCCCGTTTGTTTTTGTCGACTTAAGACTGAATGTATCTGAAGTCTGAAATTAAGTGATTTAAGCGATTTATTTTTTGGCAAAAAAAATCTGAAATTCAGCGATTTCTATCTGAATTATTAAGAGAAATTTTTTAACTTAAATATGAATAAAAAATGCGAATGACATCTTTTTACATGTTTGCCCTTGATAATCGTGTCTTTGTTTATATGTGAACATGTGAATATATATGATTGTAGTTTTCAATAAGAAAATCTATAATTAAATGCTATTATCTTGTGATGATTTCTACGTATATAATTGTGTGATAAATATTTTGAATTTTGAATTTTCATAAAAATAATAAGTTTGATTATAATTAAATGTTCCTCGATTATTACAATTTCAATGTGTATGTTACTATAAATTTAATGCAAATAATAAATATATGATTGTGAATTTTTTTTGAACATATTTTTATCTTATATATATATATAAAAGATAAAAATAAAAAATATTTATATATATATAAATTAATTAGAATATCATAAATTATTTATTTTAATTAATAAAATAACAAATTATATTTGATCATTAATTTATTATTTATATTTATTTTATTTAAGTTCATAAGGATAAAAAATAATAACAAAAATAAAAATATATATGGATTAAATAATATCTATTTATGTATTAAAAATAATAAATAAATTTATTAATCTATAATACATTTTTCTTTAAAAAAAAAATTGATAAAAGGATAAAATTGTAAATTAACAGCATAAGTACTTATTTGAAGTTGATTTTTAAATGAAAAAACAAATCACTCAAACCATCTTAATAAATTATAAAAAAAAAAAATAATAAGAGATATTATAAGGATAAAATAGTCCAATTAAAAAACTGATTTATTTTAAGTTAAGTAAAATATTAAAAATAAGTAGGTAGATATCTTAATTGAATTAAAAATTTTTACATTAAAAAAATATAAATTTTAATAAAAAATTATTTTAAAAATAGTATATAAAATTTTTATAAATACACTAAAAGATTTTTGAAGGGTAAAACTTTTATAAATATAATAGAAGGGTGTTTTAAAGGTAAAATTGTTAAAATAAAAAAAAAAAAAAACTTATTTTAAATTATACTAAATATAAAAAACAAATAAATATATATTTTAATTCAATTAAAACTTTTTGTAATTCACACTTAATTTAATTTAATGGGAACATTGCAGTATTATTTTTGCCCATTAGAAATTTACATGTTTATTTGGGTTATTGTTACTGTTAAAAGATCTATTGCTATCTACAGAAATCTATGTTCATTGATTACAACCCATCAATCAATTGAAGTTGACTCCTAAACCTCTTCAATATCATCAATTCATCGACCAAATCATATGGGCTGGGAGCCTCCCAATAAATCACTTTAAATATGTCTTCTGTTTTAATTTGGCTCAAAATTCTTAATCATATTATCTTCACTATATTTTGGTAAATGCCAGTACTAGTAATATTTTCATACTATCATTTATGTAAAATTAATATTCATTTAAGTGGTGCAAATTAGTATGAAATTAAATTTGGAATCTGTTAATAATATAACATCAACAGCTAGTTAAGTTGTTGGATTAAATTAACATATTTAAGTTTTAATTTAAGTTGAAACTGAAATTCTGTTATATTAATAACATAATTCTGAAATATATTTTCTAATTATAAAAAATAGAATCAAAATTCTACATCATAAGCACCTATATATATATATAAAATCTGTATTACCTTTCACATCATTCACTTTCACATCATTGACTTCTTTCAAAATTTAAGAATTATGGGAATTTATTCATATCTTTCTTTGTCGATAATTTTTCTTTATTTCATTTTTTAGTAGTATTTTCAAGAGGAATTGAATCATCACTAATCACCGATTCTTGTAATAATACCGGTGATGTAAGTTTTGTGTGTCGCTATTCAAGGCAGATCCAAGAAGTAATGCGGCTAAAAATGTCAAATCGTTGTTTGTAATTGGATTCGATATTCTAGCAACGAAAGATTTAAAAGTAGCTTCACTATTTCGAAAAGTTGAAAAAAATGAAAAAAACATTATTGCGAAGAGAAATTTCGGTGCTTGCGTGAGGATGTTTATCCATTCAGGATCTGCAATTCGATCAGAGGGTTTGAAATATTTTAAGGATGGAGAATATTTTTGGGTTGAATCAATTCTCCAAAGTTCCTCAGAATCGAGTAGTGGTTGTGAAGAATAAGGGGTGAATTTGTTTAGTAAGGAGATCAAAAATATAACAAGAATTGTTGAGGTGTTGATGAAATTACTTGAATCGTTTTCCACTTAATTACTAAAGGTGTTTCATGATTTTATTATTTTAATGAATAAAATATTATTATTAAAGTGTGTAATGATTTTTTTTTTCTAATGAATAAAATACGTTGGTGGTTTATATATACTATTCATAATAGAATAAGTAAGGGGTTTTAGTTTTTTTTTTTAATATATATACATATATATATATTTATTAAGACATATAAAGATTTGTTTGGTATTTAAATAGATTAATAAAAAAAATATATTTTTAAAATAAATTTATTTCATTGTTAGAATATTTTGAAATTAAATATAATATTGATGGAGAAATATATAAACCTAATATTTAAAAATATAATAATTTAATAAGAACATGTATTTAAGTTATGAAAATGGGTAATAAGTTAAGGGTCATTCTTTATTAAAAGACATGATGACATCATCATCATTTAAAATTAATGAAAGACCAAAAATGGGTAGTTCCTGAACATTTCTCTTTCAGTTTATTTGCTGTCAACTTTGTAGTATTATTTTGGCCCATTACTTGTAATAACGCAGAAATTTACATGTCTATCTATTTAAGTAAGCAACCATATTCCAACTTCAAAAATAGCTACAACTTCTCTATTAAAACTACACAACAAAAAAGAAGTAAAGATTTTATCAATCTATGTGTAGTTAGCAAATTTTGAAGCAAAGAACAAGATCTCAAATGTGAATACACACTCAAAAGTGTCCATCTTCCACACTACAGAGAACTAAACTAGCTGTCAAATTACTTAGCAAACACTACCCTCAAACATGAACATACTTGAATAAGGACAATCGATTAATATTTAATAAACACTATATCCAAAATCGGCAATCTTAACCCTAAACCCTAGCCGTAGAAACCAACAAAGAACACTAACAGAAGCGAAATCTGATACCATTTTGGAAGAGCTTGGAGCATTTTATTATTTTTTGAGATCCTATACGACATGGTTTCTTTGCGAAAATATACTCTAATAGTAACATAAATAAATACTATATTTTGTTAAATAACATTTTATTATAGCAGAGGGGGAGAAATACATGTATAGTAAGTTCTTAAGAAATTAACCCTCCAATGTAAGGAACACCCAATTGATCAAGCCACTTACCGCCCTGAATGAACCTATTCACTGAAAAACGTTCCAAAGCTCTAAAATTGCTAACATTGTGATATCCAGGCCATTTTACTCTTCCAGCCGTGGAAGAACCAGCACCATAGTTAGCAAATTCCATGTAATAAAGTGAGCGGAGATTGGAATTGGTCTTGGAAACAATCCATCCTAGAGGATCAATAAACTTATCCATGTAGGACTGCATGATGATGGTTCGTGAGTACTTTTTCCAAGGTCTCCCCAAATATGTCTTCACACCTCAGGCGTCGGAATAATGGAACAGTTGTGGAGTACGATTCCAGTTTTTTGAGTGCTGGCGTGCCAATGGAACTCTAACTTGGATCACCGAATTTTGAACAACAACGGCTGCATTTCCAAAGATGAAATCTATGGTTCCGAGGATTTGGCTGTCGAAGAAAAAATGAAGACCTTCAGACACAAATAATGTGTCTTGATACCCTTGTATGGAGCATCGGAGGCATGCGATTCTCCAGCCGGAAAATTTCACCGCCACTGCTTGATTTTCTTCTGGAGGAATCCACAGTAAGAGTTGCTGAACGTTGGATACTCCATCCAGAGTGGTTGCTTCTCCCGGAAGTAACAACTGTCTTGCCCATTCCGTCTCCATATAATATTACATTGTTTTTCGAGATTGATACTGTTTCGTTGTAAATACCATTTTTTACGTGGATAAACGTTTTCGTATTATCATTAGAAATTTGCTCAACTGCTTTCTGAATGGAGCGAAACTGACCTGTTCCGTCAAGTGCTACACTGATGATGGCTGGGGATGATGAAACTAGAGGAGTTAAGAATTCAAGTAAACAAAAAACGGTGAGAAAGAATGTGAACCTCATTTTGTAATTCATTGTACGCAACACACATTTAAATAGAGAGTGAGACTGAAATTAAACTATCTTAACATTTTGCTCATTCTTTGTAATAATGCAGATTTCACGTGTGGGACCATGTTATTTTTCTACCTCTCCAATACCATCCACTGCCACGACCTTAAGTCTTTAATCATATTATTTGAATTATCTTAGAATTGACTATTATGTACCTCATTTTATTTTGATGAATAAAATATATTTATTTAAAATTCATGATTTTTATTTGTTTATTGAAAATGTTATCATTAAAATTTGATTTATGATTTAGAATAAATAATGGACCTGATTTACAAATTTATATTTTTATTTTGTTGATCCTCCACAAGATAAAATCGTGTAATGTATTCTGTTACTAAAAATAATTAAATTTATATTTACTACATGAAATGTACTTAGTAATATACGGAATGATATTTCTTAATTATAAAAATAAAATAAAAAAATAATTCAATATTAAATTTAGAGTAATAAGGTCTATTCTACTCTCATAGTCCACTTTTACTACCTACTTATACATATTATTTATAATGGAATGATTTTAATTTGTATTTTATTATTTAATTATTTTTATTTATTTATTAACTAATCTTAAATTGACATCTACTTATGAGTAGACACTAAAAGTGTTCTAGAAGAGTAAAGTAACTAGCATTACTCTTGAATTTATAATCACATTTTTTTATTACTAAAAATTGAAAAAAATAATTTGAAAATACGTAGTTTTGGACCTTATATAAAAAGAACTTTTAGTTTTAAACAAACTTTAATTTTTTCACACTTTTAGACTTTTTTTAAAAAAAAATTAAAAAAATGAGCTTTCAGGTGGACCGCGAAGCATCAGATCAGGAAACATGCAAATATAACTGTTTCCCGATCCGGGAAGCAGAACAGCTGGAAACAGTTGTATTTTGCCTGTTTCCCGGTGTAGTTTTTGCTTCCCGATCTGATTTTACCGGAAAGCAAATCAAGACCGGGAAGCAGGGGTATTACGGCCATTTTGGCCTATTTTCTACCAAAACTTTTGAATAAAGTTTAGTTCCGTAAAAATTTTAATTTTGATCTAAAAATATAATATTTTTAATAAAAAGTCCAAAAATGCAATAATAATCCAATATAGATTTTATTAATTTTGAGCGAATTTAATGTTATTTAATAATAGTATTTATCATTTGGAGATCTTTAAATAAAATATTTAAAATGATTCGTGAATGTTGTTAAGTTATGAAAATGGGTAAGAAGTTAAAAGACATGACATCGTCATCATTTACAAAAATAGGTTGTTGCTCTGTTAGTTTATTTGCTGTCAACTTTGTAGTATTATTTTTGCCCATCACTTGTAATAATGCAGAAATTTACATGTGGCAATTGTTTATTTCGGTTATTTTTACTGTTAAGAGATCATGCTAATGCTATTTCTATCTGAAGAAACCTATGTACATTGATTACAACCCATCAATCAAATTTAAGTTGACTCCTCCACCTCTTCAATATCATCAATTCATCAGCCAAATCATATGGGCTCAAAATAAATCACTTTAAATATGTCTTCTGTTTCAATTTGGCTCAAAATTTCTTAAATCATATTGTCTTCTACTGGTAAATGCCTTTACTAGTAATATTTTTACACTATTACTTGCATAAAATAATATTCATTTAATGATATCAATCTATTAATAATATAACATCAAGTTGTTTGATTAAATTAACATATTTTAAGTTTGAATTTAAGTTAAAACTAAAATTATGTTATATTAATGACATAATTCGAAAATGTATTTTCTAATTATAAAAAATAGAATAAAAATTCTACCTCATATATATATATATAAAATATGTATATTATTTTTCAATTATTCATTTCATTATAAATTAAAGAATTTTAAAATTTTATTCATATTTTTATTTTAATATTATTTATATATTTTATTAATAAATTATTATCATCTTCAAATTTTGAAGGAAAAAATTGAAGTCCTTGGGTAGAAATGGCCTAATGGATTAGCTCTAGGGCTGTCATTTCAGATTGGGCGTACGGAAGTTGGCAACTTCCACTACTATCATCAATGTAACAATTAGGTAGACGAATTCATTTTGCAAATTATATTGATTTAGGTGGTTAATAAAATCAAAATGTCCACTACGACAATTCATTATACATATCCAACTTCAATTGAAATTTCACCTTAATTTGATGTTTGTTTCAAAATCTAGAGATCCATAATTGATTGTTGGGCCATTTTAATAGAGTCAAGCCCAGCCCAAACCAGAGTAGAAAAAAATAAACCCAAAAGTAAAAGGGACCCACAACATACCGCGCCAATCAAACAGTCGTTACAAATTGCAAGACACGTGTCGACCGTTAAATTAGCGCCAAGTGGCACTAATAAACCTGCCAAAGACGTGAGGAGATGTAATGAATTCTGACCTCGTTGACCGTTTCTCTATTTCCATAACGGTAACTACCCTTGTTTTTCTCTCTTCCTTCCAAATCAATAACTCAATCAAAACTATAATTTTAAAAATTTATAGTTTTAGTATGGTGTTACTGTTTCTTTTGACGGGTCGACACTATATGAGTCAGATGTAAAGTTCAGATGTTGTCCTCCTGGATTGCGTTGTTGTAATTGTAATGATGACCAGACGTGTGTGAATATGATCTTACTGGTATAGCAGCCAGGGTTGCGAGGTGTTCAATATTGGAACGTATAGTGAAATGTGTTGAAGAGAGTAGATTTGAAGAAATAACTGATCCTATGATTGTTGGAGATGGACTTTCTCCTGTGGAAGTGGAACAATTGCGAAGTTTTGTAAACCTAGCTTTCAAATGCTGTTCAAAATCTGGTGTTGAAAGGCCAACGATGATTGATGTGGCAAAAGAACTAAAGAAGCTCTATGTCTCTTCTACCTAAACCACCTCATTCACCTATGAAGGAGCAACTTCAATCTTATGAGAAATAAACGAATACTCAAAACACATCCATTGAAGATTACACTATTTTATGCCAATTGAAACAGAGGTACCACAATGAGTGAATAAAGTAGATTTTGTGTTAGTTTACTTGTGTTCCTTCAAATTTTATGCCACGTCATTCACAAGAATCGGTCTTAAGGCTGAACACTAGCCTCACAGACCACCATTATATTTTCCAGCATGCTTTATCCTCACTCGCATGCTTTCCGGGAAAACTTCCCAGAAAGTCAGTCATCTCAAGATTTGCTCCAATCCAAGCACGCTTAACTTTGGAGTTCTCAAGTTTTGGGCTCCCGAAAAACTATATGCACATTGGTGATATGGGTAGCAATTCAATTCCTTTTAACCCTGTCTCAATATGGAATATTACAATGAGACCGTAAAAAGTTGTGATGCTAAATAATGTACTTTATGTGTCTGAAATTCATAAGAAATCGGTCTCAATAACACTTTTGGTCAAGAATAAATTTAAGATTGTGTTTGTTTCTGATAAGGTTGTAATAAGGAAATTCGGGTCCGTTGCACTTTTAGACTTTTTATTAAAAAAAGTTAAAATTTTATATCAAAATTAAAATTTTTATAAAATTAAATTATTTTTTTTCAAAAGCTTTTGTAAAAATAGACCAAAATGATCATATTACCATGTGCTTCCCGGTCTTGGTGTGCTTCTTGGATAACCGGGAAACAAAACTACATCGGGAAGCAGAAAACTAGACCGGAAAGTAGGCAACATATAATTGCTTCCTGCTATTCTGGTTCCCAGACCGGGAAGTAAACATCAGGAAACAATTATATTTTGTCTGCTTCCTGATTTGATTACCAAGAAGCTCATTTTTGTAATTTTTTTTATTAAAAAGTTTAGTTTTATTTTTTTTTTTATTTTAAAAAAGTCTAAAAGTGCAAAGTTTTAGAATTAGTCTAAAACTAAGAAAAAAAATTAAAAGGTCTAATTTTTCATATTATTCCTACCTAAATCTATATCGTTGATTTTATACTAACTTACACCATTCAAGTGAATATAAATTTTACATAAATAAAGATATAAAAATATTACTATAACTTGTATTTACCAAAATATATTAGGAGATAATATAATTAAAGATTCAGAGTGGGAGATTTTATGTTTGATTGACCATTCCTTCTATAAAAAAATTTGCAAAAATGAACTTCCTGGTCATCAAATCAGGAAGCGGGCAAAGTATAATTATTTTTTGGTGTTTGTTTCCCAGTTCAGGAACCAGAATAGTAGGAAGTAATTATATTTTACCTGCTTCCCGGTCTGATTTACTCAAGAAGCACACCAAGACTGGGAAGCAGAGGGTAGGTAATATAATAATTTTGGTCTATTTTTGTAAAAACTTTTGAAAAAAGTTTAATTTTATAAAAAATTTAATTTTGTAAAAAATTTAACTTTTTAAATAAAAAGTCTAAAAGTGCAACAGACCCATTTAGCTATTTTATAAAACAAATTTCTCAACCATTGTATTTTTTGAAAATAGATAATTAGTAACAAATTTTACATCTGTAAGATATGCATATTTTTTTTTTCAAATCCCAAATAATCGTACTCGCATCAAGAAGGTGTGGCTATCGCTAATTGAAGTAAACTATTATATTTTAAATCTAACTAGCATCCGAGTACCATTCTAAATTTATAGGATGTTGTTCCTATAAAAATCCTATAATTTAAAATATTGTTTATGTATCTAAGTATTCTTATAATAACATGCTAGAAAACTAATATAACTGCCTGTGTACCTTTTCATATTACCAATCAACAAATGCTCTATCAAGTCTTATACTTGTCATGACATACATCAAGCACTCAATAGACTTGACATATTCAAATTGACTAACAAACATTTCTTTCTTTATTCTCTTCTAATTTGAAACTAGAACCGAATGAAGTTAAAATAGACGTAAGATCATAATGATTGAACTTCTAAGCACATTCTTCCGGCAGTGAGATTATGTTAAGATTAATCCAATAGATATTAAATTTATCTATTCCTTCACCTTTAACATCTATTAGATAAACATCACATTATCTCAAAAAATAATCGATAAATGTAATGGTGTACGTACTTCCTATGGTAGGATTTTGTGAAATTTCCTCAAATCCTTGATGCATGTCTCTTGGCCTTTACCCGTTCTTTAATGCATCCCATAGTATTCATTCTTTCTCTTTCCAACAGTTCTTCTTCTTTTCCATAAGCGGGTTTCACGAGCCTTGTAATAAACAGAATATACATGACCTTCACTAAAGTGAGAAGAAAGTGCATTTTATTTTGTCATCTTCTAAAATTCGTCCCTTTAAATTTCTCAAATTTGATGGTCAAATCCTTGACTAAATCCATAATAAAACTCTTCAATTGTTGGTGAAAATTTTTCGAAATTTGATAATAGTATTATACTTCAGATTTTTTATAAATCGTAAACTTTGAAACACTTTTAAAATAAATTTATTTGCCTTATATGATAAGGTAAACTCCCGGAATAAGATCTAACAATATTCACGTATAAAGATATGAAAGTGTTTCTTTTCCAATACAAGAAACAAATATTGCCGCCACCATTTATTCTTGTAAGCACTTTGTAAACAAATATTGCCGCCACCATTTATTCTTGTAAGCACTTTGTGATGATAGTTAAGAATAATTTTGATAGAGAGAAACTTGATTCATTCTTTTCCGTTTGTACAGAAATATATTTAGAAACTCCAAACATCACCTATGAAACAACATGTTTTTCTATATGAAAAGTCATTAGTCTCATTCTTTCATGAAATAATATGATATTTCATGAAACTATGTGATGTTTCAATGTGAAAAAACACATTGTTTTATAATCATTGATTCCTTTCAAAATTATCTCTAAAAATAAAAATATAAAGTGTAAAAAAAATAAAATAGTAGTTAGATTTTTTTTGCAAGATGTATTGTATTATTATTATTATTATTATTATTATTATTATTATTATTATTATTATTATTATTATTTTATTTATTATTTTATTTTTTGTAGGGTTCCCCATGCCCATCCCTATGCTCTCACGATAATTTCAATTTATCTAAAAAAAAATGCTTTACTTGATTGTTGATTTTACTTGTGTGTTCCTTCATAATGTAACTAATAAAACTTATATTTAAGCAAAGCAGTTGAAAGAAATCTCAATTTCCAACCAATGCAATGTAATAATCTATATAAAAACGTTATAAATTAGTTTCGATAGAATCGAAGTTCATCCACCATAGTGTTTCTAAACAGGTAAGTTACATAGTAAGTCGTCGTCTTCTATGTTACGTGGTTGCTTCTGCCGCTGCTTTTATATTTAAATTGAATTCCCTAAACGAATATCTCAATTTGATCATCACTATATTCATAGTTAATATATCGAGATGAGTTGGGGGTTGAGAAATTCCTCTAATAATTTTTGAACTTTTGAAAAGAAAAAAGAAAAATCTTGGAAAATCGTATCCGTCATAATAAAAATCGGATTATCGAATGGTAGGTTAAAAAATTCTACGGAAATTGCTAATATGGTTGCATATTTGCATTTAGGATTTCCTAGATACATAAGACCAGCTAGAATCTTCTTTGATGAAAAGGGCAATGCCAAATTGTTCTGTTCTGATTCGTGCCAATTTATTGCAGAAGGCAAAATTTATACAGAAGATGGTAGAATAGTAGGAGACATAGGATATATTGCTTCATAATATAATTGGGGAGGTTATTGCGATGTGCATAGTTTTGGTATGTTGTTAGCAGGATGGTCGCCAGTCCAATTAAATTCTGAATGTCAGTCTGATGTTTGTCCAAAAATGGTGAGTAAGTACATGCCTCTGTGTGATGTTCGGTGCGATGAGGCTTGTGAACGGGGGTCGTGTTCAAGGTGTCCAATGTTGGAATATGTAGAGAAATCTGTTCAAAACAATGGACTTGAAGAAGTAGTAGATCCTATCATTGTTGGAGATGGCCTTTCTCAAGAGTTGAAAAAACTTTCAGAGACCTTGTCATCAGATGTTGTTCCGTGGAATCACCCGACGAGAGACCAACAATGATCTGGGTTTGGGTCGACCCGTTCGGACTATTAGTCCAAATGGGATTTTAGATTGAATCAAGGTTGGTCGATTGGTTACTTGATCAACCCTAATACGATGCTAAATACACCCACACGTAGAGTTTTCCTCTTTCCATGAAGAAATATACAAAAAGAGAAATTTCACTTCGCCTTCTCCTGTCCTGTCTATTTTATGCGAAGCTTTCAGATAATTTCTACTTCCATTCATCTATTATTTATGCAGAGTTTCTGTTCATAATCACTCAATTTCTTTTTTAGTTTGTCATCCATAGGTTTGAAATGAATTTTGAGAAAACAGAAACGTCAAGAGGAGGCAGAGGAAACATCATATTTCATTAAGAATGGAGGGATTTTCAGAGAATATATTTTATACGGAAAGTAATAGGTTTGAAGAAATTGTAGACCTAAACATTACTGGTAATGGACTTTCTGAAAAAAGACAACAACAATTGCAATATTTTACTGCTATTGCAATGGACTGTACTATGAAATAACCAGAAGACAGGCCGACAATGATTGGTGTGGCTAAAGAGACGAGAAAGCTCTCTCTCTTGCCATGCTTGATATATTGCTTGTCTTGTAATGTCTTTTGAGTGCTTTTGGAGATAATTTGTGTTTAGATTTTGCTTCAGTTCTTTATATATATATATATATATATATATATATATATATATATAACATTCACTTATAAGTAATATGTGGAAGCTGTATCTTTCTTATGCTTTTCATGAAGAAGTAATATGTGGAAGCTGTATCTTTCTTATGTTTTTCGTCTTCATGATCCTTAATTTGAGTTACCGTAGGAATTGATTTCAGATGTTGAACTTTTTATTCTTATCAACAAATTCCCATAGCCTAAAAAACTTCAAATAAAACTTCAACTTAACGGTTCATATTTGGTAGTTCTTTCCAAAAAAATCTTGTTACTGGAATTGAACCACTGCTGCTACTTGAAGCTCGCTTACTCATAGTGTTTAATTCTCGATCTCATGTATTCAACTCTCGCAGAAATCACACACCTAACCGTCCTTTTAAGAAACCGTTTTGATATGACTTTTAAAAAGTAAAATTGAAGGAGGAAGCCACAATTAAATTGTTATCCATCTATCAATGAACCGTGTTAATGAACACATCAGTTGACAATGAACTAAGTTCATCTACACATGAATTCACATAACCAACACTGAAATAAGAAACAAGAGAGAGCCACAGAAATATACTTCTATTGAAAATAAGTTAAACAAACTGAAAATTTTCTGCAATACAACTGCCAACATCTAACCAAATATATGGTATCTCTAAGTACTAACTTGGTCAGGGACAAAACATAAATTCAAGTGACAAAACGTAAACCTAATAGATAACTATATTTGGCAACTCTTAAGAAATATGGATAAGCTGCAAATCAGAAAAAACTAACAGCAATATAACATGAAATTGACAGCTGAACTAACATAAGTTTTCTCTAAAAACTTCACACACATCAACAGGGTTTTGATTTTGGCTCAGTTCTTTTTGTCTATGTAACATTCATAGGTGAATTAACTTGTGGAAGCTTTATAAATCTCATGAGAAGTAAATATATTCGAAACACACTTGTAAGTTGTATGTATGTCTATAATTCATTAGGTTGTGGTAAACAATACTCATCCATTGAGGCTTGCTTTCTATCAGTCCCACTTGAAACAGAGCCACGTCAATTCTTCAATAATAGCCTTTACTTTCCCGTTACAGTGACTGGATTCTTAACAAAAAAATAAAAATAATAATAAAAAAAAAGGTCTCCACATTGACTACAAACAAGTCTTCTGTTGGTGACATATATGTGCCTCACATTTCCAAAGAAACTTAACATATAGCTGCAAGGAACTTGCTGCTTTCTTACTGAATTAAGTTTCCTTAACCATTGAAATCTCAGCTTGATTTCTAACACCAAAACTAACAATTCTTCTTCTTTGCAAGTACTTTAATCAATTTTATTGTCTCTCTTTGTTGATTGTGAGAGATGAGTTGCATTTTTAGAAAGCTGAAGCATCAAAAGGGGGCAGAGGAGGAGAAGTCATATTTCATTGAGAATGGAGGATTTTTGCTGGAGAAGCTGATTATATCCAGCAAAGGTAAGTATTATTCATTTCGTTCATTTTCATTGAAAGAGATCAAGTAAGCAACTCATAATTTTAACAAAGAAAAAAATCTCACAAGTGGTGGTTTGTATCAACTCTACAGAGGTTTTTTTTTGTGACCGTTTAGTATATATTGTGAAGTATGATAGCAGTCTGATGGCACAGAAATGGTGTTTCAATAATATTGTATTTACAGCTCAAATATGTCATGCTCCTAAGTCAACTGGTTGTTGCTTAGAAACTGAAATTCCTATTATAGTTTTTGAATATTTGAAGCATGGTTCTCTGGCTGATCGTATTTATCGCGGAAAACAATCCTGTTATGAACCTTTACTATGGACTCAGAGGTTGAAGATTGCAAAGGAGATTGCTAATTTAGTTGCATATCTCCATTATGGATTCTCTAAACCAATTCTTTTTAGGGATATAAAGCCATCTAATATCTTATTCAGCGAAAAGAATACTTCGAAACTCTTTGATTTTGGTCTGGCTAGATCTATCCAGAAGGATATAACTTACATACGTGATGGATTAGCCGGAACAATAGGATATATTCCTCCTGAGTATTACATATCCGGACACTGTAATGAGAAATGGGATGTGTTTAGTTTTGGTGTGTTATTACTGGTTATTTTGACAGGCCATAAACCATATCATGGTGGCGAAGAAGAGGATTGTTCATTACCAGAACATGTACTAAAACATATCGAAAGTAATCAGTTGGCAGAAATAGTAGATCCTATAATTGTTGGCAATGGAGTTTCTGAAGAGAAAGCAGAACAATTAAGATCTTTTGCAGACCTTGCCATCAAATGTACTTTGGTAGAATCAGAAGACAGACCAACCATGATTGAGGTGGCAAAAGAACTAAGTAAACTCTATTTATCATGTAACTCACCACAATTTCAATTTATCTAATAAATTCGTTACTTGTTTATTGATTTTACTTGTGAATTTCTTTGCAACGTAACTTCTGTCAAAACAAAAAAGAGAGTAATGAAACATATATCTGAGCAAAATAGTTGAAACCATATAATGACTTTATAAATTAGTTTTGATAGAATCGAAGTTCGTTGTCTTTACCACATTGTCTCTAAACAGGAAATTTATATAGTACGTCGTCGTCTACTATGTAATGTGGTTGCTGGTGCCTCTGCTTTCGTATTTAAATTGTATTCCCTGAAACAAACATCTCATCTTAATCATCACTACATTCATAATTAATTTACAGAGATGAGTTGGCTTTTGACAAAGCTGAAGAAGCATCAAGAGAAGGCAGAGGAGACATCAAATTTCATAGAAAACGGTGGTATCCTACTAAAAACACTCATAGAGTCAAGTAAAGGTAAATTCTATCCATTTCGCTCCTTCTCATCAAAGAGATCAATGCAGCTCTACACAATTTCAATACAGAAAACATCATAGCTATTGGTCCATATCAAGTCTACAACAAAGTTTGTTTACATGGTCGTTTTGTCTGTCTTCTGATTTATCAGTCGAATTGGCATTATGAATGTTTCAATAACATAGTATTTGCTGCACAAATCTCCCACAGAAGCTCACTCAAGCTCATTGGATGCTGTCTGGAAACCGAACTTCCTGTCACAGTTCTCGAATCATTCGAGTCCAGATCTTTGCATGATCGTATTAACCGTGAAAGAGAATCTCATTTTCAGCCTTTATTATGGACTGATAGGTTAAAAATTGCAATGGACATTGCAAATATTGTCACAAATTTTCATTTCGGATTTTCTAGACCAATTGTGTTCAGTAATAGAACACCATCCTACGTCTTTTTAGATGAAAAGCATAATGTAAAATTATTTGGTTTCAACAGGTGTATCACTATTCCAGAAAACAGACCTTATGTAAAACATATGCTACCATTTGAACAGCTGGTGAGTGAAGGGGTTGGATATATCGCTCCGGAATATTTATTGTTCGATTTTGTTAATGAAAAAACAGATGTATATAGTTTTGGTATGGTGTTACTGTTTCTTTTGACGGGGTCGACACCATATGAGTCTGATGTGAAGTTCAGATATTGTCCTCCTAGATTGCGTTGTCGTAATTGTAATGATGATGAGGACGTGTGTGAATATGATCTTACTGGTAGAGCAGCCAGGGTTGTGAGGTGTTCAATATTTGAAGAGAGTAGATTTGAAGAAATAACTGATCCTGTCCTTGTTGGAGATGGACTTTCTCCTGTGAAAGTTGAACAGTTGCGAAGTTTTGTAAATCTAGCTTTCAAATGCTGTTCAAAATCTGCTGTTGAAAGGCCAACGATGATTGATGTGGCAAAAGAACTAAAGAAGCTCTATGTCTCTTGTACCTCAACCTCCTCCTCATATTCACCTATGGAGCAACATCAATCTCATGATGAGAAATAAATACTCAAAACACATCCATTGAAGATTACACTATTTTATGCCAATTGAAACAGAGTTACCACAATGACTGAATAAAGTAGATTTTTTGTTAGTTTACTTCAAATTATAAACCTCTGGTTCCTTCAAATTTTATTTGGAAAATGAACGGACTTTAAGACAGTCTATTATAAACCTCGTCGAGCACTTATGAACCGTGATAATTCATGTGGAAAATGTATTTCATATTCAAAGTACTTTCATGATTTCTCCGGTGGAGACTCCCTAAATAAGGCTAGAGAAATAAAAAAAAAAAAACAACTTATATTTAGGGTAAATTAAAAGTAAAAGGACAATAATATTATTGGCCAAAATACAAATAACTATAATATTCTAACACCCTGTTCAAGCTTAAGAATGGAAAACAGCGAGAGTTCGCTCAAGAATGATTGAAATACCTGAGTAGCGTGATATTAGAAAGAAGTTTGCAAGCTGAGAAGTAGAAAGAATATATGGAAATGTAAGATTTCCATAGAAAAAATGATAACGTAAAAAATGACAATCTATCTCGATATATTTAGTTCGTTCATGAAAGACCAAATTTTTAGCAATATGAATGGTACTTTGGTTGTCACAATACACGGGAGTGACATTACTTTGAGGAACACTAACTAAGTTCAGGCAGAAGCCATCGAAACCATACAATCTTTGTCTATACTAAGCTTTTGTTAAAGAATAAGAGAGAATGCTTTGTTTTTTTTTTTCGCCAACAAAGAATACTATTACCCAATAAAATACAATAACCACTAGTAGATCAACAACATCCCCAGCCAAACCTGTATTTGAATAGGCACGAAAGACTAGCTCAGAATCAGAAAAAAAAAAAAATAGCAAACTTCAAAATAAGGTTCCATGAATATTATGGAGGATACGAAAGACAGTAGCCTAATGAGGTGTGCATTGAGCTGAAACAAACTGACTAACAAGATGAACTGCATAAATAATGTCAGGTCGGGTAATAGTTAAATAAACCAACGTAACAACTATATCACAATACAAAGTAAGAGCTGAAAGAGAAGTGTCATCTAAATGATCTAGTTTGATATTGAGCTCAAGATGTGTGTCAACTATAAATTCATCAATCATGCGACCACAATTGACTACTTTTAAAGCATATTTTGATTGAGATAACAAGTATCCCGGTGGAGAATTAGACACCTCAATACTCAAGAAGTGTCTAAGAGGGCTTAAATCCTTCATTTCAAACATAAACTATAATTGAGATTTCAAATATGGGATGCATACATCGTCATTAGCAGTTATAATCATATCATAAATTTAGAGGATAATAACAATAAACCTGATAGATGTGTGATGATAAAACATAGTTGAATTATAATTAGAATAAGTGTAGCCAAGTTAAAAAATCATGTTGCTAAAATTTTCAAAACAGACCGAGAAGCTTGTTTGGGACTATATAAAGCTCTATTCAACCTTACAATTTACACTAGGCAGATGAACCAAACAGAGTGGTGGTTTCACATAAACCTATTCTTGAAGATCATCATTCAAAAAAATATTTTTAACATGGGTCCATTGCATTTTTGAACTTTTTATTAAAAAAATTATATTATTAGACCAAAATTAAAATTTTTATAAAACTAAACTTTTTTCAAAAATTTTTGCAGAAAATAGACCAAAATGACCGTAATACCCCTGCTTCCCGGTCTTGATTTTCTTCCCGGACAAATCAGACCGGGAAGCAAAAACTACACCGGGAAACAGGCAAATTATAACGGTTTTCCGGTGTTCTGCTTCCCGGACCGGGAAATAGAACACCGGAAAACAGTTATATTTGCCTGTTTCCTGGTCTGATGCTTCCCGGTCCACTTGGAAGCTCATTTTTGCAATTTTTTTAACAAAGTTTAAAAGTGTAAAAAATTTAAAGTTGGTCTAAAACTAAAAAATAATTTTATAAAAGGTCTAAAAATGCTATTTTCACTTTTTTAACATCCATTTGATGCGAGTTCAATTTTTTAATAGTTGCAACTGTTATCAAAGTGCGTACCACTTTCACTTGAGAAATGGGAGCAAAGGTTTAGTTAAAATCCACATCAGGTTCTTCAGAATATACCTTGTCCACTAAACGAGCTTATATCTTTCTAATGTTCTATCAGAGTGTGTATTGATTTTGTAGACCCATTTGCAACCAATAGCTTATTTTCCTTCTAGAAGATATGTAATTTTCTAAGTTTTTTTTCTTATGCAATGCAATAAGCTATTCATCCATAATCTTACACAAGTTTGCATCTAAAAGGGCTTCTTTGTGTGATGTAGGCTCAACAAAAGAATAAATAAAGATTAAGAAAGACAAGTAGTCCAAAGAGAAAAATTAGGTTGAAGAAGCATACCTAACAAGTGGACAACAATCACGAGTAGGATTTCAACGAATGGGAAAAGGTGTAGGATCAACATCCATTAAAGAGGCAAGAGGGGTCTTAATTTTGGGAAGAGAGATGTCTGGACAAATAGTAAAGGACTTAGGGGAACGATGAGAATACAGTTATGTTATCGGAGGATGAGTGCCTGCAAAAGTCAAATATTGCACATCCAATGTAGATGAATACTCATCATAAGGCAATGTAGAATGAAAATGATCAATATGAACTAACTCAGATGTGGTGGGTTTACTAGGTGATGTGAGCTTATAATATGGTAACTTCTCTAATAAGACAACATGTTGAGAAAGAAACAAAAGTCTAGACACTAAATCATAACACATGTATCCCTTTTAAGTAATACCATACCCTAAGAAAAGACACATTGTAAATTTAGATGATAATTTTGAACGACGCGCAACATAGCATGTGCTACTGAAAATACACAAATGATTGTTAAAAGGTGTAGACCTATAAAAATATTTATAAGCAGATGAACCATTAAGAATAGAAAACAGAATGCAGTTAAGAAGATAACTTACAGTCAAAATAGTCTCACCCCAAAAGATAGTATAATCTGAACTAGAAAAGACGAGTGAATAAGCGGACTCCAAAAGGTGTTGATGCTTACGTTCTGTAACTCCATTCTATTCAAGTGTGTCTGGATATGAGGTTTGATGTATAGTGCCTTCAGAGCCCAACAATTGCTTAAAACCTGTACTAAGATACTTGCCTCCTGAATTAAATCGAAAATATTTGATAGTCATTAAAAATTGAGTTTTAATCATAGCATTAAAAGAAATGTGGACCCATAAAAAATCAAATTTCTTATGCAACAAATATAACCAATAATAACAACTATAAGTATCAATGAAAGTGACATAATATCTAGCACCTCCTTTCATGGGTAAAGGTGTCGGTCCTCAAACATCAAAACGAACAAGTTCAAAATGTGCACTAAAAGATGAACTTCTACTACTAAAAAGCAAAACATAATGTTTAGCCAAACAACATTCATTATAATATGAAATATCACGAGAACTAACATTAGAACCTAACAAGTCTCTTTTTAATATAAAGAGAAATTTAGAACTAGACACATATCCTAATCTAGATTTGCAAAGATAAAATGGTAATGAAGCATCTGACATCTGGAATGATGATGAATCAATAAAAGCTGCTACTAGTGAAGGAAAAGTGAGATGTTCCAAAATATAAAGACCTCCCTCCTTACGTCTTATCTCAATCTGCCTCCTAGTGGTGTAATCCTGTATGACACAAGAATGGGAAAAAAATAATATTTAATCTCAAATCAGTAAGTTGACTAACAAATAAAAGGCTAACAAAAAAAATGAGAAACATGAAGCATATTTGGAAAATATCAAGTAGATTCAATAACTAAACCAATAGAGTCTATAGGCATGGATTCTCCATTTACGGCCATAATTGAAGTACATTTAGCATGGGAAATACAATGGGAAAGTATATTTTTATTAAGTGACATGTGGTGTGTAGCATACTAGACAAACCTACAGGAGATGCAAACATAGCACCAGATGATGAGGAAGCGCCGAGAATCCGAGTTAACTCCATTGCAATAAACGAAACATCAAGAGATGGATGATCATTTGTGGAAGTGGAAGAATGAGACCTAGTACTAGTAGCTACTGCCGCTGCTCCAGATTTCTAATATTGCTTAGGCTTATTATTTATGGACTTGTTTTCTTGACTTAGTGGACATGAACTTTTTCGATGTCCTTTCTCATGACAATAGGTACACCCATCAACAATAATCTTTGGTTTATGTTTGCTAGTAATCTAAACCAACCCATGTGAACCAGTAGCAAAGACGTGTGAAGAAATTGAATGAGACCTCAAACATAGAGACTTTAACAAGTCTCTTGAGCCAACAACTCATTTATTGCAGCAGAAATGGTAGGCAAAGGTGATCGATGAAGCATTAAACTTCGAATATTCTCAAAATTATCCTACCAAACCATTGAAAGTTCCACCATTTTGTACTCTTCTCATAATTTCTGATAAGTAGCATTTTTCACCCACTCAACAAAGTCCATTAAAGGTCAAGAGAGTCCATTAAAGGCCAATTGATCCGTAACTCAGTTAAATATAAATAGAACCCCTAACTGATCACCCTGTTTTGTTTTGTTTTGTTTTGCTTTGCTTGTCGAAGGTCTATAATAATCTTGGAGGCCAAATGTTTTGCTTCTTGGATTGAATTGATTGATGTGGCAAAAGAACTAAGGAAGCTCTATGTCTCTTCTACTTCAATCATCTCCTGACATGTTTCCATAATTGAAGTTGTTGGAATAAATGACAGTGGTATCCCACATTGACTTATAACATGAAGCTTCTGTAAGTCAGTCGTCGTCGTGGTCTATGGAGAAAAGACAGTTTGAATCTGACTAACCACCAAGGACGCTGGGGCATCACAACAGAAGAGAGTTTGAAAACTTCAATTATTAAAATGTGAATGATTTTATTTTAAGTTTGAAAACATCCATTTCAAAGAATGATTTTATTTTAAGTGTTGAAACTGATTTACCGTTCAGTTTTAAAATACAAACAAACGGGCATCAGCAGATTATGTGGTTGCTATAAATTTGCTTCTGCTCTAAGCTTGCTCTCTGCAGGTACTTCAACAAACCTGATATTTTCTTCCATTTGTATTCACTTTGTAAACACCTATTTACTGATGAGTTGGATTTTGAGAAAATTGAAGCATCAAGAGGAGGCAGAACAAACTTCAAATTTCATAAAAAATGGAGGGATTTTGCTGGAGAAGCTGATTCAATCCAGTAACGGTAAATATTATCCATTTCGTTCATTTTCATTTAAAGAGATCATGGCAGCAACACATCATTTTATCAAAGAAAACCCCATAGAAGATGATCTATTTAGACTTCATAAAGGCTATCTATGTGACCGTTTAGTATGCATTCACAAGTATCGGCACGGTCCTTGCTGTTTCAATGATATGGTATTTACAGCACAAATCCGACATAAAAATGCTCCTCAATTAATAGGATGTTGCCTACAACGAGAAATTCCTTTAGTACTTTTCGAAATTTTGCAGAAAAGATCATTGGAGAATCGTATCGATCGTAATAGAAAATTTAATTATAAAACTTTTATTATGGAATGATAGGTTGAAAATTGCTACTGAAATTGCTAATATGGTTGCATATCTGCATTTCGGATTTTTAAGACCAATAGTTTTTAGATACATAGGACCAGCTAGAATCTCCTTTGATGAAAAGGGCTCTGCCAAATTGTTTTGTTTCGATTCGTGCCAATTCATTGCAGAGGGCAAAATGTATGTAGAAGATGGTAGAATAGTAGGAGACATAGGATATATAGCTCCGGAATATAACTGGGGAGGCTATTGCAATGAGAAATGCGATGTGCATAATTTTGGTATGTTGTTATTATTTCTTTTGCAGGATTGTCACCAGTCCAATTAAATTCTGAGTCTGAGTGTGATGTGTGTCAAAAAATGGTGAGTGAGTACATGCCTGATTTTGATTATATAGATGATGAAGCTTGTCAGCGAGGGTCGTGTTCCAGGTGTACAATGTTGGAACATGTAGAGAAATCTGTTGAGAACAATAGTCTTGAAGAGATAGTAGATCCTATTATCATTGTTGGAGATGAACATGTAGAGAAAACACAGCAATTTCGAAATTTTGCAAATCTAGCGATCAGATGTTGTTCAAATTCTCCTAAAGACCGGCCAACGATGATTGATGTGGCAAAAGAACTAAAGAGCCTCTATGTCTCTTCTACCTCAATAAATTACAGTGGACTACCACATTGACTTATCCCAGGAAACTAGGGTAACTCGACCGTGGACCTCACATGACATTTAATAAGAAAGAAAGTTGAGTCAGATTAGGTGGTTGCTATGAACTTGCTTCTGCTACCTATTAAATTCAGACAAAGCTTTAAGCGTGTTCTTGGCAAGTACTTTAATAAAATCAATATTTTCTCTCATTTGTGTTCACTTTGTAAACAACTACTTACAATGAATTGGATTCTGAGAAAATTGAAGGATCAAGACGAGGCAGAGCAGACTTCAAAATACTTGAAGAACGGAGGAATTTTGCTCGAAAGACTGATAGAATCCAGTAAAGGTAAATATTACCAATTTCGTTGCTTTTCATTTAAAGAGATCAAGGCAGCAACACATCATTTTATTAAAGAAAACCCCGTAAACGTTGGTGGACTTAGACTTCACAAAGGCTATTTATGCGACCGTTTAGTATGTATTCGCAAGCATTACTCAAGCGAGAGCTTTTTCAATGATATGGTATTTGCAGCACAAATCCGACATAAAAATGTCCTTAAGTTGATAGGATGTTGTTTAGAACGAGAAATTCCTCTTTTAGTTTTTGAATCTTTTCCGGAAGGATCTTTGATAGATCATATAGGTTCTAGTAAAAAGTCTGACTATGAGCCTTTATTATGGACTGAGAGGTTAAAAATTGCTATTGAAATTGCTGATATGGTTGCATATTTGCATTTTGGATTTTCTAGACCGATAGTTTTTAGAGATGTACAACCGAATAGTATCTTAATTGATGAAGAGGGCAATGCCAAATTGTTTGGTTTTGATTTGTGCATATCTATTCCAGAGGACAAAACTTATGTACAAGACAATAGAATAGCAGGAAGCATAGGTTATATGGCTCCGGAATACTGCTGGGAAGGTTATTTCAATGAGAAATACGATGTGCATAGTTTTGGTATGTTGTTATTATTTCTTTTGACAGGATCGTCCCCGTCCCAATTAAATTCTAAGTTCGAGTGTGATGTTTGTCCACAAATTGCGAGTAGGTACATGCCTGATGTTGATGATATATATGATGATGCTTGTGAACGGGGCTCGTGTTCCAGGTGCTCTATGTTGAAGCATGTAGAGAAGTCGGTTGAGAACAATAGACTTGAAGCAATAGTAGATCCTATCATTGTCAGAGATGGACTTTCTCAAGAGAAAATGAAACAACTGGGAAAGTTTGCCAATCTAGCCATCAAATGTTGTTCAAATTCTCCGATGAACCGGCCAACGATGATTGGTGTGACTAAGGAATTGAAAAAACTTTTACAGACCTTGTCATTGCAATGATGAGGTGGCCAAAGAAACAAGAAAACTCTCTCTTTGATAGATATATTACTGCTTGTAAACTTTGTCTTTCGATTGCATTTAGAGATGATCTGTCTTTTGATTTCGCTTCAGTTCCTTTTATGTTGTGACATTCACCTATGAAGAAGCACCATCAATCTCATGAGAAATAAATACTTAAAACACATCTATTGAATATTGCACTATTCTATCAATTTCAGTTGAAACAGAGTCAAAACAAAAATGAACCGACTTTAAAATAGTCCATTATAAATCTGATTAAGCACTTATAAATGGTAGAAACGTGAACTAAGATAGAAGAAAAGTGTATTTGCAAATGTCAATCTTAACTATATTCTATTTTGAAAATAGAAGAAACAATTATTATGTTCATCAATCACTAATATAGCAGATGGACACTTATTTATAGTAAATAAAGAAACACAAAATGGCGATGCTTCAACTTCAGAATACTATTGTCAGAATCGTCGCCTGGCTATGCTATAATTACATATCATTGTAGTCATAAGTAGGTCACAGACGATACTTTTTTCTATCGCCAAGGTCACAGACGATTCATTTATCTATCACCAAGGTCATCGCCAAGGACACAGGCGATATCTTCATCTATCGCCAATGTTATCGCCAAGGTCACAGGCGATACCTTCATCTATCGCCTAGGTCATCGCCAGGATCACAGCTAAGGTCACATGCGATATTTTAATCTATCGCCACTTCTTATTTTATTTATTTCTTTATAACACCCCCAAGTTGGAGGACCTGAAAGAGTTCCTAACAAAAGTAGAGGAAGGTAAGGGTTTCGTAAAGAATTCAACCAATTATATAGATCCAGAAATATGTGAAGGATAATAATACATGCTTTATATTCATTTCGCACTACATGACAATCGATGTCCAAGTGCTTGATTCTTTCATGGAAAACAAGGTTAGCAGTAATGTGTAATGCTGCTTGATAATCACAATATAGCTCGATAGGTAGAGGGACATTTATACCAAGATTAGTGAGGAGAAAATACAGCCACTTTAGTTCACAGGTTGTTGTAGCCATGGCTCTATATTCTGTTTCAGCTGATCTATGAAATACACTAGTTTGCTTTTTAGTTTTCCACGAAATGAGTGATTTACCAAGGAATATACAAAATCTAGTGAGAGATCTTCTTAAATCTATACATGTGGCCCAATCAGCATCACTATAAGTTGTCAAAGATAGCTGCTGATTTTATGGATAAAATAGACCAAGTTTAGATGAACCTTTAAGATATTTGAGCACATGAAGGACAGTCTGCCAGTGTGATGTAGTAGGATTATTCATATATTGACTTAGTATTTGAGTAGCTTGTGTTATATATGGTCTAGTGAAACCAAGATATAACAATCTTCCCACAATTCTTCTGTACATTTCTGGATTAGTCATTCTGTCTTGTGTTGAATCTGCCAGTTTACATCCAGGTGATAGACGTATGGCTACTAGTTTACAAGACTCCATTCAAGCATCATTCAATAGATCTTGAATATATTTGTGTTGAGATATAAACATCCCATCAGTGGAATGTGCAACTTCAATACCTAAATAATACTTAGCTGGGCCAAGATCTTTTATGGTAAATGCTTGGTGTAAAGATTTCTTAACACCATTGATATGCGATAGTTCTGGACCCATGATTAAAAGATCATCCACATACACCAATACAACCATGTAAACATCTTGATTCTTTATTGTAAACAAGCAATGGTCATTCTGAGATTGTACAAAACCATAGGATATTAGATGAGAGGTGAGTTCACTATTCCACTCCTTACTTGCCTGTTTGAGACCATAAAGAGACTTTTTGAGTCTGCAAACTTTATTTGGATTGACTGAATATCCCTCGGGCAACTTCATGTAAACTTCTTCCTTTAAAGAACCATGAAGAAATGCATTGTTGATGTCCAATTGCTCAATTAGCCAATTTCGTGAAGCAGCTATAGCAAGGAATAATCTCCTTGTCACAACATTGGCTATTAGTGAGAAAGAGTCATAATTATAAACCCCTGCAATTTGTATATATCATTTTGCAACTAATCTCGCCTTATATCTGTCTATAGTCCCATCCGGGTTAAACTTTACTTTGTACACCCATTTGCAACCAATGGCCTTTTATTTGTAGGTAAATCAATAATATCCCATATCTCATTTGCTTCCAATGCCTGTAACTCAATGTTCATTGCCTCTTACTATTCACTATGCTGGATAACCTGCTTATAGGTGGTAGGCTGGTGTATAAGCCTAATACTGGCAAGAACATAAAAATGAGTAGATGAAAATTTAGGTACCTATAGGAGCTGACAATCACGGTTTGTATTTACTGTTGAAGAGCTGGAAGGTACCTGCATATTAAAGACACAATCGGATAGCCATGCAGGTGGTCTTTTAACTGTAGTACTAGTCCTGACTGTGGGAAATGTGTTTGGAACGTTTTTGGGAACATTAGAGAAAATAGAAGTATTAATCTCAGGATCACTATTATGAATGATAAGATCAAAATTTGATATGTTTGAGTTAGAATGAGCATCAAAATGAATAAAAGACTTATTTTCTGAGCTTGGCATGTCATTAATGACAACATGCTCAGAACTGTCTAAAGCATGAAAAGGGGTATTGATGATGTCTTGTAACGTCCGCAAATTGGGCCTAAAATTTAGGGCCAATTTGAAATTTTTACATGTTTGATTTTCGATATTCTCCACTTCGGAATAAGTCGAAAATAATATTAAGGGCAATGATGAGATTAGGAAAAATTGTTTTGAGATAAAAAGCCTAGGATCAAAAATCTTTTATTAATTTAAAAATGAAATCTTACTAAATTGGCTTTGAAATCGAAAATTGATCTTTAAGGGCAAAATATGATTCAATTGGAAGTTAAGAATCTATTTAAATTGAAATTGAGAAAAGTATTGATTTTGGGTCGAAACGTCCATTTTGGTAAAATTACCATTTTACCCCTATTGAGCGGAAATTTTCCATTTTTGAAATTGGTGGTGGAATTTGATTTAAAATATAGAATTGAATTTTTGAAGATGAATGAAAGTGTCGGAAATGGATTTTAGTGGGAAACGGACTCGGAATTGGATTGGGCCCAATTTTGGCCCAATCCTACTCCAAGCCCAACACTTATCCATGAAACCCCACTAAACTCATTCATGACACTATTCACCTTCTTCCAAAACACCATCATTCTCTCCTTATATTTTCTCTCTACACTACCATGAATCCCTAGCCACCCACTTTCACTCTCAACCACCAAAACTACCAAAATAATTATATTTTCACCTTCATTAAGCTTTAAGAAGGTTATTTCACCATATTAGAGTCTTTCCTCTTCAAGGTAAAATCCTCCTCTCTCTACTCATTTCTTATTCCGAAAATTGTTTTGTGGCTTTGAGTCTTGAATGCTTTCATTATGCTTTTGGGTTGATTTTTAATTGTTATTAGGTGCTCTTAGTTCCCATGGAGCTTAGATATTGAAAGCCCTAATTTTTGCATTATAGTGAAGTCTTATTTGAGGAAATAGTATATGGGTTTTAGTCTTGATACTTGTAGATTGTTATTGAGATTAAATAGAGTGTTATTAGCTTCCAATTGAGTTAAAATGGTTTTGGCTCTAATTTCTCTACAAGGGTGATTTTGGTTTTTATATACTTGGTTCTAATGAAAAATCATTTTTCATTTCAATGATGTCCATCATTGTTTCTAAGTTGTCACATTTAATAAATTATGTCTCTAATGCTTATTTTGTAAAATCCCTAATTTGAATAATTGGGTTTTTGTGTTCTTAAATATTGAAAATTGTTAATTGATGATCCTAGGTGGTTACTAAGTAATTTTGGGTTAATTCTAATCTATTTTGAAAAGCTCTAATCTCATTAGTATACTAATGCCCTTAATAGAATTGTTGTGTGGTAATTGAGTTGTGTTGGAACATTTGTGATGATGATTGTATTGGCATTATTGAATGTAGTATGCTTAAAATTGTCTTGGTGTTGGCTATCACAAGTGGAAACCCTCAAGGGAGCGGCTTTCTAGCTTGTGGATCGACGGATGCGAGGTTCGTATTTCCGTTTTTAGCCCTACACGATTGATTGTTATTGATTGATGCTTGGAATACATGTTTAATATTAAATATGTCATGAAATTGGATTATTAAGATAATCACCCAAATTTAGTGTATTGATCATTATTGCTATGATTAAGGCGTTAGAGCATGTATGATTGCATGTAGAATCATGCTAGGCGCTGCCCTTGGGAATTGAAGTTTGGGTGGACTAAGTCCACATTGTTTGTGAATTGACGGAGTTAGGGTAAAGACTTAAATTCCGAAATGTATTCTTGTTTGGATGTCATGATTGTGTTTATTGTGATGAGTATTGTCAAATTGATTGCTATTGATGATTATCGATGCGAATCGGTAATATTGGTAAAATTGATGAATATGAATAGTGCATGTTGTTGTGAACTTCATTAGTGACTAAATGATGCAAAATTGGTAGAATTGATGTCATTGGGAAACATGTATTGATAATGTGGTTTGATAACTTGATAATGCCAATATTGGTAGAAATGACCTTATTGGTATGTTTAGCCAACATTGAATAACCTATTGAAATTGGTTGCTATGGGAAAAATAGCACATTGAAATAAATTGTAGCCTTGTGTGTTGGCTTGATCATTGAACTCATTGAATATTGATAAATATTATATTGGCATAAGGGTCTTAGAAACCCCTGAACTTGGCTATATTTTTCAAGTTAACCCTCTAACTTCACGAATGGTCAATTTAGCCCCTTAACTTTCAAATTTTGTGTCAAATGAGCCCTTTTTGCTGATGTGGAGGGTATAATTGACATTTTAAAGTTAACACTTTTTGCTGCCAGATCAGCCTTCACATCAGCAAAAGGGCTTAATTGACCTATCATTTGGAAGTTGATGGGCTAAATTGACCCTCCTTAAAGTTTGAGGGCTAACTTGAAAAGTATAGCCAAGTTCGGGGGCTTTTGAGACCCTTATGCCTATTATATTGGAAACAATGTACCTTGATGAATGAAAACATGGTATTAAAACCAAATGCCCTTAGGCTTGCTCTAGAAGATAGAATGTAAGGCATGCCTAGGGATTAGAAGTACTTCGGCACGAATATATCGTGTTTCTTGGCGCGGAAGCCATATTAGGACTTCGGTCCATATTGTATTGGGACGTTAGTCCACAAAGGACTTCGGTCCATATTGGGACTTCAGTCCACAGAGGATTTCGGTCCATATTGCATTGGAACTTAAGTTCATATTGGGACAAGGGTCCATATTGAATCCCGTTTTCTATTCTATGGCTTGTTTTTGGGCATTGGTTAATAAATAAGAATATTGTCATTGATAAAGTATTGCAAATTATTCTCGAGATGAGAAGGATAATGTTCTTGATGTGGACATTAACATTGATATTGATATTGATATTGAAATTGATATTGAAATTGAAATTGATATTGAGATTGACATGATTGAACATGGAAAATGATTGATAATCTTAATGGGATACCATGGCTAAATAGGTTTATTTGTGTAGCCTTGGTGTGTGTCTCATTACCCCTAAATTTCTCATAATTGGATTCTTGCAAGTCATGAGAAAATTGTGTTAATATGGTCTAATTGTAAGATAACTAATTCACATCTATAAGTCATAATTGAATTATGTGGCTAATGTGAATGGCTTGACTTAACTTGAAGAATAAGTGAATGCATGGAAACTTGGCTAACTAAGAGCCTATGTGTGTTATGTGCATGATCATGATGTATTGGATGTGTAATTGAATAGCCAACCCTTAGTCCAACCCCTTTGGTGAGTTGCTTTTGTGACATGTTGTTCTCTTATAAAATGGATTGGGTTAAAACCCTTATTGTTGAATAAAGGTGTACTTGGAGTGTCCCAAGTGTTGTTAGTCAATTTTTGGTTTCCAAATTGGTTTTACAAACCTTAACTAAGAGCTTTGAAAATAAATTGAGAAAGCTTTAGTGTATTGAAGTTTTATATGAGATATTTCGGAACTAAAAGAATCATGAAATAAAGGTGTTTTAATGCATTGATCCTAGGGTGTTTCTAGGTGTTTAAGATGCCTATCAAGTCCATAAATTATTTTTGGAATGATTCATAAACTCAAAGAAGTGTTTTGGTGGTGTAAAAATGAAGAAAAACCATGTTTTTGAAGTCCTAGAACAACTGGGCGCCCTGGTCCGCGCCCTGGTAAGCAACCAAGAAGCGAACCAGGAGGCGAAAAGTGGTACCGAAACTGTTTTTATGCACTGGGCGCCCTGGTTTGCGCCCTGGTCAGGCTTACCAGGACGCCCAGGTCTGAATAGTGAACTTCTCTGCCTTTGTTCTCCTTCGTCCGAACTCCGAATTGAGTGTCGTTTGTGGTTATGGATTCATCATTGAGTCTAGTTTTCAACCATATCTTTATATTTCAAAAATAATATCATTTGAGTATTGCGATTTTAAAAATACCCCAACACTATCACAAAATTCAGCTTTTATGTAAAATGCAATTTTCTTTTCTATTGATTTAAAAATGCTTTAGTTTACTTATTTTCGACCATAAATGAATAAGTAAATGTACCATAACATTATGATGGCCTCTTGTAAAGCTCAAATGGATGGAAATTGACTTGTGAACGTTAATTGAGATGTAAGTGACTTTTACAATACCATGTTAAGTGTATAAATGACATGATAGTGAATTGTTTTGGGTTGTATGACTTGTAAGTGTTTAGTTA
Source organism: Cardiospermum halicacabum (assembly GCA_031304145.1). Taxonomy (NCBI): domain Eukaryota; kingdom Viridiplantae; phylum Streptophyta; class Magnoliopsida; order Sapindales; family Sapindaceae; genus Cardiospermum; species Cardiospermum halicacabum. The sequence goes on from CM062392.1 coordinate 28,250,246, forward strand.
TTTTTGTAAGTACAAAAAGAGGTTATTGACATCTTTTTATTTTCAAACTCCTTATAGTCTACGAACATTTTTAAATTATGTTGTCTAACTTTTGTAAGCTTGGAGATTCTTTGTCTAGATGTTGTGGTCTCATCTATGAATTGCGTGGTCGATAATTGCCTTCATGAATGTTAAAAATTGAATAAGATCAATTAAAGGGCTTGCTTAATTGATCATATGGATTGATTGATGGATGGACTTGAGAGATTAAAGGACTTTAGTAAGTTCACTAGTTGCATTGATTGCCATTTAATTACATATATTGGTGTGTTTGAAAACCATTATTTCCAATTGTATTCGAACCAAATGTGAATTTTGGATTTTTAACCATTCATTCAAATTGTCTTCCTACATATTTATTTTGGCTATTTTAAAGCTTTAATTGATATTGGACATGATCTTGACAAAAACGTTTTGACCGTATTTGAACATGCTCGAGTTTTGCGAATTTGGAACCCTTATAATGTTTTTCTATTGATTGAATGTCCTTGTAAGAAGGTTTTCTTATGTATTTTCCTATAACCATTGGAAGTGTTACATTAGTCGAATGTCTTCTTAGATTTGGGTTGTTGGACTAAGCGCGGGGGTTTTGCTATTAATCGATTATTCATTGATTATTGTTCAATTGATAGATTGAGGGTATGATCACTTGATTGTCTATTGATTGATTGATTGATCGTTTGATTATTCTTGATTGATTGATTGATCATCTTAATTGACTCGAGGGTATTGATTGTCTTGTGATTGCACTATTGATTGATAGATCAATATGGTTTATGATAAAGAGAAATGAGATTAATCTTAACGATTGGTAACCATAGAATGAACATGAATGGGTGACATAGCATGCCTCGATTGGTACACTAGCATGATTGATTGCTAGGAATTGATTGTGCTTGACTTCTATGTGTTAAGGTGAGCTTAGAGGTGCTCACATTAGAATTGCATTGTGTGATAAAGCATTGCATATCGACGGAAAGGTAAGAGCATTTGTGTGTGCTTGTTTGGGACATGGAATGGGAACCAGGCGTGTGCCTGACCCTTCTTTTCTTCTTTTTCTTTTCCCCTTGAATTGTGTGTAGGTTCGATCGAGTAAGGCATATGGTATTTGAGCTCTCATGATAAAGTCCATTAATGTGTAACCTCTCACACATGTATTTTAGATTTAATCATGTTTGTAAACAAGCTCACAATGTATTTGAATTGTGATTGTAAAAGATGTTTTATTCATTTGGAATTTCTAAACCTAGTATATGTATGACATAAACCAAGTATTTTATGTTTAAGAAAGTAACATCTTTATTTGTCTTCCGTAAAAATATCGTATAAACTAATTGGCTTTTGAAATTGTTCCTAAATTGTAAATTGCTATTGTATTGTTAATGTGGCGATTCGGACCATCCGTCGCGGTCTCGACCGGGGCGGGGGTTCGACGCTACATGTCTCCTAAATCACTTGGATTCTCAAAATGGTCGGGAAAAGGATCTGATATTGGCAAGGAACAAGAAGAATAAGGTGTCTGGCCAACATATGGAAAAATATTTTCATAGAACACCACATCTCCGCCAATGTGTATTTTATGAGTTCTAATGTTATAGGTTTTGTAGGCTTTGTGTCTTGGTAAGTACCCAATGAATACATACTCAAAAGCTCTTTCATCAAACTTTGATTTTTAGGGATATGTGTTTATTATATAATATAGGCAGCGAAAACAATTCATAAACTCATAATCTAGTACTTTTTTATGCAGAATCTCAAAGGGTGTTTTGAAGTTTAATATTAAAGAAGGCAATATATTCACAATATATACAACAATTTTCAAGGCATCTCCTTAGAATTTTAAAGGTAGATTTGCTTAAAATAGAATGCTTCTAACAACACTTAATAAATGTTTATATTTTCTCTCTTACTCTTCCACTTTTTTGGGAGTATATAGTAAGGTAGATTTGCTTGAAATAGAATGCTTTTAACAACACTCAATAAATGTATATATTTTCTCTCTACTCTTCCACTTTTTTGGGGAGTATATAATGCTGATTTTTTATGTAAAATACCATATTAAAGGAATAATTATTTGCAGGATGAAGAAGTAAACTCACTGCCATTGTTAGTTCTAAGGTTTTTGAAATGTAGGTTATATTGTGTTTTGACAGACTTGAAGAAATTGGATAGGATTTTTGTGGTTTCTGATTTGTATTTTATAAAATAAATTTACATGATACGACTTGAATTATCAACTAGAGTTACAAAATAAGGTGATCCTGATATAGATGAATGATTGTATAGACCCCATAAGTCTGCATGTACAAGATCAAATATCTGTGATGTAATAGAAGTACTTTTAATGAAAGAAACACGTTTCTGTTCAGACAAATGACAAGAAGTATAAGGTTTTATTGAGGATGAATTGAAAGCATCAGATATACAAGAAATTATTTTAATGACAACATCTGATGCATGACCAAGATGGTTATGCCAAAGTTTTGAAACGTTGCATTCAAGACTAATTTGTTTTGTTTTGTCAACAGAAGTATTTATAGTCATAACTATAGAAGACAGTTTAGGAGAAAACTGACAACTTTCAAGATTCACAGGCTTCCTAATTTGCTCTAGTATGTATAGATTTCCTTTCAGCTTTCCAACAACAATAACAACTTCATACTGATGCTCCTACAAAATGCAAGAAAGACCAAGAAATATACACTTAAAATGTTTAGTTTGGGTGAGTTTAGGTATTGATATGAGATTAAAATGAAACTATGTTTTATATAGAAAACATCAAAAAGAATGAGGTTTGGGAAAATTGAGACTTGTCCAGCCTTAGTTACTGACAATGAAGAACCATTGGGCAGTATAACTTTGACAGTCTTCTTCAAATCATAGACTGAGTCAAACAGATTAATATTGCCTGATATGTGATTAGAGGCTCCACTATCTAGGATCCATGAGTCCATACAATTTGATGTAAAAGCATTCAAAGCAAAATGCCGAGAGATACTTGTAGAATCTATCAAATTAACCATGTTCAGAAGGTTAGGATTCAAGCTCCTCAGATATTTTGCAACTTCTTGTTGTACTATGACAGACATCTGAGTATCTGATGATGAACTCGATGCTTTTGCAGTACTATTTGCCTTATCTGATGAGCTTTCGTCAGTTGTTGCAGTTGCATTTGCATAAACTTTGCTAGATTAATTTCCATTTCTCTGATCCTTAGGTTGTTTATACCATTCAAGATAACCTGTTATTTTAAAATAACCCTCTTTCAAGTGTCTAATACCACCACAATGCGTGCATTTTTTATCAGTTTCCTTCCGATATTTCCTCTAGTGATAAAACTGTTGTAGCTAACAAATATAGCTATTGGTAGATTAGTCTCTACATTTAACAATAATTGTACATCCATCTGTTTTTCTACTCTTGTGAACATAGAATAAGCCTTGTTAACACTGGGCAAAGGTTCAAGTAGCAAAATCTAATTTCTTATTGAGTCAAACCTATCATAAAGCCCCATAAGAAATTCCATTAGTTGTCCACAGATCATCATGTTTGTAAGTTCTTTAGCAGCATTACAATCATGATCTATATTTGGCAATGGCATCAAGCATTGCACCTCACCCCATAACATCTTTAGTTTAGTATAATGTTCGGTCACGGATAGATTACCCTAACTAATGGAACTAATCTCCCTCCTAAGATGATAAACCATTGGTCCATTAGCCTCTCCAAATTTTTATTTGATTTCAACTCATAACTGAGTAGAGAAAGATACATATAGAAAAGCCTCTACTATCTCCTTAAAGATGGAGTTTAAAAGCCAAGATGTTACCATATAGTCAACTCGTTTCCATTGCTCCAAATCCTCTGAACCATCACTAGGTTTCACACAAATTCCATCTATGAAACCTAATTTTGATTTTGCTCCAAGAGTTACATAATTGATCTACTCCAAAAATTAAAATTCTTACCAATTAGAGGTGATGTAACCAAAATCATTCCTGGATAATCTGAATTTTGGAGATGCAAAGAATCTCCACTCTAATACGTTCTCATTGTTTCTCGTCTATCAAAGATTGATGACATACCTTCGAGAATCTACTCCAGCAATCAACAGCAAATCGATCACCTAACTGAGCTCTAATACCATGTAAAAACGTGAACTAACAGAGAAGAAAAGTGTATTTGCAATTGTTCAATCTTAATTGTATTCTGGTATGAAAATACAAGAAACGATTGTTATGTTCATCAGTCACTACTGCAGCAGGTGGACACATTTTTATAGTAAACAAAAAAACACAAAGTGGCGATGCTTCAACTTCAGAACACTATCGCAGAATCGTCGCCTTCTTCTGGCGATGTTATAATTACCGATCGCTGTGGTCACAAGTAGGTTACAGGCGATACCTCCTCCTCCCACCAAGGTCATCGCCAAGGTCACATGTGAGATATCTTCATCTTATGGCGAATATTGTAGCCAAGCTCACATATGATACCTTCATCTATCGTCAAGATCATCGACAAAGTCACGGTCAAGGTCACATGCGATCTCATCTATCGCCAATATTATCGCCAATTCTTATTTGGGCTCATTGATATATATGTGCTTAGAATCATAAGATTCAGCTGCTTCTGCTGCTTCACCATCCTTTCACAACGTCAGGTGGGCTAAAAGATTTAAAAAAGCTTGGTCTATGGGTTACTTTATCAGCCTCATGATGATTCTAAATACACCACCTCCAATTGATTGATAGAGGGGTCCTGGTCCTCCACATTGACTTAAAACAGGACATTTCTAAGAAAGTCAGTTGAGCCTGATTGTGTGGTTGCTATGAACTTTCTTCTGCTTCATATTTAAATTCAGTTTCCTGAAACAAAAATCTCAGCTTCATCACTACTATACACAGTTGATTGATAGAGATGAGTTGGATTTTGAGAAAGCCAAAGAAGAAACACCAAGAGGAGAAATCAAAATTCATAACCAATGGAGGGATTTTACTGGAAAGGTTGATAAAGTCTAGCAAAGGTAAATATTATCCATTTTGTAACTTTTCACTTAAAGAGATCAAAGCCGCCACAGATAATTTCAATGGCAAAATTCTCGTCGACACTGCTCACTTTAAAGTCTACAGAGGTTTTTTAGATGACCGATTTATCTCCATTATGAAGTATAATAAAATTTGGCATAGTTATTATGATGGGGCATTTAATTATATAGTATTTGCTGCACAAATCTCTCATAGAAATGCTCTCAAACTAATTGGATGCTGTCTGGAAACAGAGCTTCCTATTATAGTTTTTGAATCATTTCAGTACGGTTCTTTAAATGATCGTATTGATCGAAATATAAAATCTAATTTTCAACCAAGGTCATGGATTCAAAGATTAAAGATAGGAATGGATATTGCGAATATACTGACATATTTTCATTTCGGATTTTCCAGACCAATCGTTTTTAGAGATCTAAAACCATCTAATATTTTGTTAGATGAGAACAACAATACTAAATTATTTGGTTTCAATTTCTGTATATCTATACCAGAAGATAAAACTTATGTAAAGTTTGATGATCTTATTGGAACGGTGGGATATGTAGCTCCGGAATATTATCAGAGCATATGCTATAATGAAAAATGTGATGTATATAGTTTTGGTGCCATATTACTGTTTCTTTTGACTGGACAGAGACCAGATTATTTAAGTCATAAGTTAGGAGGTGTGTTACATTGTAACGGTTGTAATAACATGTCCAGTTCTTATGTTCCACATGTGCCTGAATGCAATGATGCTGCTGATCGAGACTGGTGTTCAATATTGGAAGATAAAATGAAATGTGTTGAAAATAATATAATTGAAGAGATAACAGATCCTACCATCTTTTGCGATGGGCGTAGTGAAGACAAGAAACAGCAATTACGAGCTTTTGCCAATTTAGCTGCCAAATGTTGTTCAAATTCTACAATGGATAGACCCACCATGATTGATGTGGCAAAAGAGCTAAAGAAACTCTATGTCTCTTCTGCTTCTACTTCAACCTAATCCTCCTGATATGTTTAAATTTCCCTTCATTATGTTCTGTTTCCTGATTTTTTTATATTGTGGGATATTATAATATATTATATTATATTACCATCCTAGCATACAATAGAGAAGAATACGATAAGTTAATAATTTGAGAGAAGCATAATCTTCTTTTGAAAAATGTGATATTTATGGGATAGCTTTTGAAAAGTTTTGTGCATGTAATCAAATAGAGGGACGGTACTTGTCTTATTCTATTTTTTCTTACTACAATTATCTTTCTAATCTGAAAAGAACGAATGGAAGAATGATATATGTGGTGGATATCCTATCCTATTTTTTCTGCTTCTACTCTCGTGGCACTATAAAAATCCAATCGTTTTTAATAAAGATAGACAGAATAGAATATGTATACCCTTGTAGTGAGTAATCTTTAAAAACTTGATACCATATCCCAAAGTTTTTCATTCCTTACAGTCAAGAATTCTCTTGACTGCTCCATGATGTACTTAAGTTGGATCTTACATGAATCTTGATAGCAGATTTGTAGCGTATATTATATTGGGTCTAGTAGCCGTCAAGTAAAGTAAACTTCCATTAGACTTCTATAGTGTGATCCATCCGCCTTCTTCGATCCATTTTCTTTTCTAAATTTCTCAGTAGTAACTAATGGTGTTGTTACCATCTTGTATTCATTCATGTTGAACTTCTTTAAAAGTTCTAGAATATATTTTTTTAAGATATAAATATCCCAGATTTTTCTTGATGGATCTCAATCCCAAAAAAATAGTGCATCAAACCCAAGTCTGTCATCTCAAATGTCTTTATCACATCCTCTTGAAATCCATCACCATCTTTACATTGTTTCCTTTATAAATAAAATCGTCAACATAGAAGGAAACAATAAGAATATCATTACCTTGGGTTTTGATATAGAGTGTTGGCTAGCTTTTACTCGTCCTGAATTTGTGACTTATAAAGTAGTCATTATTTATGCTATACCAAGCCCTCGATGCTTACTTTAATCCGTATAAAGCTTTCTTCAACTTGAGAACTTTGTTTTCCTTACTCTTGACCACGAATCCTTCAGGTTGCTCTACATATGTTTCTTCTTCAAGATACGCATTCAGAAATGCAGACTTCACATCCATCTGATAAATTTTTCAACTCTTTTGAACACTTAGTTTTACAAGTGCCCTTAGGGTATCCATGTGAACAACTGGAGCGAAAGTCTCATTGTAGTCAACTCCATTCTATTGGAGTACCCTTTCACTACCAAGTGCGCTTTGTATCTTTGAATAGTTCATTTGAGTTAAGTTTTGTTTTATATATCCATTTAACTCTGATGATTTCTTTATCTTTCGAAAGATCTACTAACTCTCAAGTCTTATTCTTCTCGATCATCTGAATTTCTTTTTAATTGCTTTTACCCATACGTGTTATTTGGAGGCAACTTCGTAATTTTCTGGCTCAACAATTGTAAAATTGCACGTCTCGTATTTTTTTTATAGTGACCTTGTTCTTCTTGAAGTTGATAGTGGTGAAAATTCTTCTGGATCTTCTTTTTCTAGAGTTGTAGTATTTCTAAATAAAAAAATTCGAAAAAATCTACAGCTAACTTAATATTTGCTGATAGTATCAACAAATTTTATCGAAATTTGTTATCAAGACCTAGGCAGACTTGAAATTTGCCAATGATATCGATCAAATTTATCAAAATCTCTTATCAAGTTGTACGGGAACTTGATATTTGCCAATATAATTGATATTCGAGTCTATCTGTCTTTATCAACTTGGCTAGCCAACTTGTTTTCGCAATTAGATTATTGAATATAAAGTATGACGGTCGAATTATTGAACAATTTTGATTAATTTCATCGACTCATAGGTAAAATTAGAAATTTACTGACAAAGTCGATGAAACTCAACAAGCCTTCCGGCATACTTGATATCTATCGATAAAGTCGATATTATTCATCGAAATATCTCATTGAATCATAAATTGAAGTCCATATTTACCAATGGACTCAATAATCAAAACTATCATTATTTGTCAACTTAACTGCTAAATTTGATAAAATTTATAAATGATTGAAATAGTATTATTTTTAATTAATAAAATTATAATTATTAATTTTTCCTTTTATGTTCTTATTTAATTTTTCTATAATTTTTTAATTATATAATTAATATATATATATATATATATATATATATACACGCGCGCGGGGTTAAAACCGGCTGCAGCAGGTAGATAAAATGGTGCCACACCTACTCTTACCTTCCTAGAAGTAGAGAAGCAACGCGCACACAATATCAAAAGAAAAACACAAAACAAAGCCATAGAAATCTCCTCACAATTCTCTTTCACAGTGGTGTGAACAACACAACTTTTATTCTGAATGGGAAAATAAACAAAGAAATCTCAAATCACTATCTAATGAAGTCACATAAGAAACTTCGTGCAAGTTGACAGTTAATTAAAGCGGCTTTACACAACCCAGAAACTTCACAACAATAATAGTCTTTCTAGCATACGACAAATTACATTACATGTCCAAAGAGTACCCCATTGAAGCTTCCACTCTTCTCTCAATCCCAATTGAAACAGAGTCACAACATTTGAACAAGTTTTTACCAATGTGCTGGAGATGATGAATTTAAAATGATAGTAGATCCTATCATCCTTAGTGATGGACTATCTCAAGAGAAGCAACAGCAGATAAGAGCATTTGCCAATTCAGCAGTCAGATGTTGTTCATTTTTTCCGATGGACAGACAATCGATGATTGATGTGGCGAAAGAACTAAAGGAACTCTACCTCTCTTCTACTTCTACTTCTACATCAACCTCCTTCTCATATGTTTAAATTTCCTTTCACTTGTAATGTCGTTTCGCTATGTTTTGTTTGCTGATTTTTTTTCTTATTTGATTACAGTGCATTTGAATATTACCAATTTATTTAAATAAAATAATCAAATTTTAAAAAAAACATTCTTAGGGTAAATTTGGGTTTGTGGTATGGAATAGAGTGAAAGGGAATGAAATCAGGCGGAATAGAAAAAAAATGTGTCCACGTGGAATAAAAAATGTTTATCATTCTATTGTTTAGATAATTTCAAAAAATTGATGGAATGGAAAACTTTTAAGTACACTAATTACTATTACATTCTTAATTTTTAATTTTTTAAAATGCATTAAAAAGAGTAAAATATCATTTAATTTAAATAGTCATTCCATTCCATTCCTCTCAATTTCGATGGGAAGAAATTTTTATGGTGTAATGAAATGAGAGGGGATGTATACCACCCTATTCCATTGGTTTCCATCAAAAAAAATAAATAATTCAAACTGTTATGATGGATGTGAGAAAGATAGTGGTATAACGGCAAAATAAAACATACACCAGATTTTCGTAGTTCACTAACAATGGTGTTAGTTACCTCCACCCGATAGAGAAACCAGATTTTATTAGAAGGAAACAAATTATAATAACAGACTCTCTCTTTTCAGATGTATTTTCTCTATATCTTAGGTTAAGAATATAGGAGTGTATTTATAGTACTCCAACAGGAAACCTAATTAGAGACAGAAATAGAAATCCTAATTAGGGGAAAAAAAAAAAAAAAAAACTAATTAGGGAACAGAAAACAGATATCTTAACTAGGGACAGAAACAGAAAACCTAATTAGAAACAGTTTTAGATCCAAGACATTACAACAAATCTCCACCTTGACTTGAATCTTCTAACAATTAACAAACGTAATGGATGTCCCTCTATCCCAGATTTGCCTTAAAAGGAAAATTAACAGCTTCAGGTGTTTAGCAAGTCCAAACAATGTTGAAGCTTGCTGTGTGGAACTGACTTGGTGAACATATCATCAGTATTATCAGCAGCATCCACTTTCTTCACCTTAATTCTCTTCTCATTTTTCAGAAAATAATACCGAACATCAATATGTTTAGTTCTCTCATGATGAACTTGATTCTTTGCTAAACATATTGCACTCAAACTATCACAATATATTATAGCCTGATCATAATGTAGACGCAAATCACCAACCGGTCTTTTAACCAGATTCCCTCTTTTTAGCTGCTTCTGTTAGTGTCATATACTCTATTTCTGTAGCAGATAGAGTCATCATAGGTTACAGAGTAGCCTTCCAACTAAAAACAAAACCACCAAGAGTGAAAACATAACTAGTCATTAATCTTCGATTGTCAACATCTTCTTTTAGGTATCGAAAGATCCTTTTTACGGCCTTAGGAAACTTGCTGCGATGTAGTTTCCTAAAGACACAATGTTCGCAAAATTCAAGACTCTTGATCTTTTGACCCAAAAAAAAAAATCATCATTTGACAGAATCTGCATCGTCCTTTCTCATATGACCAAATCTCATATGCCACAGCTTGACCATATCATCATTGTGAACCTCTAATGATGCAATAGCAGCAAAACCTGAAACTGTCAAACCTTGTAAAAAAATACAAAGTAACCTTCTTTACACCTTTCATTATCACAACAGAACCCTTGTAGATATATAAAACTCCACATTCACCTTTAAAACTTAACCCTTTGCTGTCTAGCAAATTCAATTATATTAGATTTTTTGTCATATGTGGAACATACCTATTATTATTCAATGTGCAGAATTTACCATCATGTGTTTGAATCTTAATAGAGTCTATCCCTACAATTTTGCAGACGGAATTGTTGGCCATGGAAATATTATCTACTTATATCTGCTCGTAGGTTGTAAACCACTCTTTTCTCGACATATATGATAAGAGACTCCTATATCTTGAATCCATACATCAGTATGATGAGAATGTTCATCGAAAACTAGAGCTAAATCCTCTTCAGAATTGGTGTCAACTTCTGCTACAACAACAAAATCTGATTTTTGTTCTTGTTGCTTCTTCTCGAATAATCATATTTCCAATGTTCTGTTTCCTTTAAGTAGTTACAGATATCATCTGGCTTAGGACCCTTCTTGGGTTTCTTCTTTTCCGAATTTTCATATCCTTTGCTGACACTAGCTACTAATCTGACAGCCTGATTATTTGTATCTGTACTAGTTGCCTTATAGCGCGGCTCTCTGGTATGAAGATATGATCTAACTTCTTCTACAGACACGGTATCTTTCCCAACAACAAAAGATTGCACAAAATTCTCATCTCATATGATAGTGGTAAAGATACTAACAGAATTAAGACAGCATCCTCATCTTCAATCTTGACGTCAATGTTACGCAGATCTAACAAAATCGTATTTATTTTGTCTAAGTGATCTCTAAGTTGCGTACCTTCCTGCATTCGTAGACTGAATAGACGTTGCTTTAAAAGCAACTTGTTGGTTAGAGACTTTGTCATGTATAGACTTTCCAATTTTAACCACAGACCGGTAGCAGATTCTTGATCTGCAACATCAATGATGGCATCATCTGCAATACAAAATATGATAATTGAATGTGCCTTTTCCTACAGAGTAGCCATCCCAGCGTCATTAGAAGTCAATCCCTTTTTATCATTAGATAATGGTGCCCACAGACCTTGTTGTTTCAACAAGGCTCACATCTTAATTTGCCATAAGTTGAAACTGTTCCTTCCTGTGAATTTGTCAATTTTCACGTTTAAGGCAGACATCTTTCTCACCAGATTACAAACCCTTATTAACCTTACTCTGATACCAGTTTATTATGAAGAATGTGAGAAAGATAGTGGTATAACGACAAAATAAAAGATAAACCAGATTTTTGTGGTTCACTAACAATGTGTTAGTTGCCTCCACCCGATGGAGAAATCGGATTTTATTGGAAGGAAACATATTATAATAACAGACTCCCTCTTTTTAGATGTATTTTCACTATATCTTAGGTTAAGAATATAGGAGTATATTTATAGTACTCCAACAGAAAACCTAATCACGACAAACAGAAATCCTAACTAGAGACAGAAACAGAAAACCTAATTAGGGAACATAAAATAGATATTCTAATTGTTAGGATTTTGATGAAAATTTGGGTATATTCCGGTATTCAGAATTTGTTTGGTAATTAGGAAATGACTCGAAGACTTTTTGGAAGTGCCATATTTGATAAGAAATGGTATTTCTTAAAGTAGATTATAATTAGGAAAAAGAGATCATTGAGAATCCTAACTAGGAAAAGATTTTTTTAATGATTTAAGATTACTTTCTGACTAATTAACCTAATGTTATACATATGGTGCTTGTATCTATTATTAAATATCTTGAGAGAACAAAGTGGATCTAGTTGGTTAGGTTTGGGAGGTGCCTCGTGGGGGCCTGGGAACCATGAAGACCACGGAGATCTTGAGTTCTAGGATCTAGTCTTGTTATCCTGTGAGAGCCATATAAAGAGAGCTTGTGTGAGACTGTAACCAATGTAATTGGATTGAGAAGTGAGAGAATGATATTCTAGTTGTAATTGTTGCTCTACTGTTACATAGTGAATTAGTCTCTCGTCGTCCTGACGGCCATAGTTTTTTCCCGTAGTGGGCTTCTCACGTAAAAACTTTGTGTTTTATTTTCTATCTCTATTTCTTGTCTTGTGTATGTTGTTTTACTTTATGGTTAACAACACTCGTCTCCGCTGCAATGGATCACTAACTTGTTAAACAAGTGGTATCAGAGGTAGTCGTATTTTCTCCCGTAATTAAAGACAGAAACAGAAAATCTAATTAAAAAATAGAAACATAAATTCTAATTAGGAACACAAACACAAAACCTAATTAACAAGAGTTTTAGATTTAAAACATTACAACATGTAAGTTTAAAAATATCATTCCATTCTTTTTCATCCTTTCTCATACCACCAATTCAAATTTAACCTTACCTTCCAAGAGATAGAGAAGCAACACGCACACAAAGTCAAAAGAACCACACAAAACAAAACCATCCAATCCCTCACGAATCTCCATAGTGGTGTGAATAACCAACTTTTATTCCCAATGTGAAACTAAACAAACAAATCTCAATCTCAATCTCAATCTCAATCTCAATCCCAATCTAATGAAGTCAGATAAGAAACTTCGCGGAAGTTGACAGTTATATTTAAGTGGCTTCATACAAACCAGAAACTTCCCAACAATAATATTCCACAACACGACAATCAACATTACATGTACTCCAAACAGTACCACTTTTGTCATCACTTTCACATGACGAAATCAAGGCCCATTTTGCTTTGTACTTTTAAAGAGTTTCACGTTCACACACAATCCATGGCCTTAAAACTACATAATCTATAGCTTCCAATGGAAAACTAAATGAGAGTACGTTAGGACATAGGTTGAAGACTAACCACAAAGCACGAGATTTGGTATAACTAGTTTGGACCATCTTTAAAGTGAAGTTAAACTTTTCACTTCAAAGAGACACCAATCTAGTGGTCGTACTTCCATCGTATCTATGTAGACTCGACTCGATCAGCTTTATGAGTCCAATCGTCACCTTCCAATTTTAAAAATAAAATTTGGTAAAAATTTAAAAATGCCACGTGGAAATAAGTAAGAAAACGAGATCGAAGACACGTAGTAGTCACATCACATTAAAGAAGCCGTCTTTGCCGTTTATTGTCCGTTAACAAACCAACCAACAAAACCGTCGAATATTTATGACCCGACCCGGTTTGACGGGTCAACCCGTCGGCCATTCAATAACGACCGTTGACTTTTGACCTTTGACTCTCTCTTCTCTTCTAACCAACTTGTCCACTAGACACATATCCACCATACCACGTTCTTCTGTTTTATTTTATTTTATTTTATTATTTATTTTTACTGGTATGAGAATATTTGTTAACTATGTAAGGTCACATGCACTTTGCTTTGTTTTTCATTTATTGAGAGAATAGATAGGTCCCAGTTCCAGTTCAAATTGAATCATATATACATTTGAATATATAGTCCGATATAAGCAACTTATTAGCTTAATGGGGACTTAAGTACGTACTTTATCGTTAAGAGAGAAAAGCAGATGTGTATGATTTGGGAACATCAAAAGAAAAAGAAAAGCACTTTTGTCTAACAAGTTACAGCGAAGTCAATTCCATTCAACAATCAATAATAATGCATGGGCTGGTTTTGTGCATGAAGAGGATCATCCAATTTCATGCCAATAGTTATATATATATGATTGCATGTGAACCACAAAGTGTAGTCCTCGTGTAAGTGAATTAAATATATGGAGATGAGTTGGTTGACAGTTGAGATGTGTAATGAATTTTATACTTTGTGTGGCTATTTTCTTTCTTTAAAAAGCTTAGCTAAGAAGGAAAAGCACTCAAGATTTGCACTGTATATGTCTCATTTTATTCATACGTTTCCATCAACATTATTAGACGAATCAAGTACTTACTTAGAAAAAATAAAATAGGTATGAAATTATTAATAAAATTAAATTCGAATTGTAATAAATTTTCTAACATATTCTAAATAATCAAATTATTTGTACTATCAAAATAGTTATTTAAAAAGGTAATTTAGGCGATATAACACAGTGTTTGTTTCTAAACCACTGGATAATGAATTGGATTATCATCCAATAAAGCAGATTCGAGACAGCTAGTTTTATAAAGACAAAAGCATTACATTTCATGCTACGTAGCCTAACATCAGCCCAATTCATCAACAGTTGCAATTAATTTTTTGATATAAATACTATTCCTACACAGATCAAACCTAACCCATTCATATTAGCATTGAATAGATGATAAACGACATTTAATTTAGTCTATATAAGATTAGTTTAGGCTCCCAAACCTCAATCTGTTTGCAGTGGTGGGACGACTTTGTTTCGGTTTTTAAATTAATTTGGTTAGATTGAGTTTTAATAAAAAATATTATTTATGATTCAGTTGAGTCTGAATTATAATTTTGAATTTAATTTTAATAAAAAATTATTTAAATTAAATAAAAAATTTTATTTTAAATTTTAGTTCAATTCGATTTTCATCTAAATTTGATTTAATTTTATAATTTTAAAATTGAAATATTTTTAATTGATTCTCACTTTTATATATTTATATCAAATCGAAAAAAATAATAAAATTAATAATAAATTTAATATAAACAAATTTTTATTATGGATGATAAGTCTTTTAAATGAACCTTTTAAATTCAAAATATAATTTAAAATTTTATAAAAATTAATTTTTAAAAGTTTTATTTTCATTTTATAAAAATAATTTTGAAAAATATTTTTAAATTGTCCAATTTATATTCTATAAATTACCTTCACAATTTAGAATATTCATATTAATAAATTCAATTTTTAAAATTTAACTTTATAATTTATGAATTTTTTATTTTTTTGGCTTTTTAAAAAAAGAAATTCTTAATTTTACATTCATAAAACAAAAATTATGAAAAATAAAAATAAAAATCTCTCAGGTGACCAGGTCCCCACACATAAGCCAAACCGAACCACCACTTCAACATATCTGTAGCTAGATATACATCAACACTCAGACAAATCAAATCTCTCTAGACTCCCAATTCAAATCTTCAAAAATTAATTATATAATAATTCAAAATTTCAAAACTCTGACGAGGGAACGAAGGATTGAATTGTCAATATTCAATTTGTTTCTGCATTTTTCTCGTCTCCCGAAGTCGTCACTCCTCTCGTGACCACCCAACCACCATACCCTTTTTCGTCATTTCACACACCATATTCCAATTTTAGCCCTCTATTAAATTATTAAATCAAATTAAACAAATTCGCATTAGCAGGCCTAGTCGGACAGTTAATAACATCACTACTTTAATTTCTCCACAATTAAATTAAAAAAATAAAAACAACAAAAGAAAACTTTCGGTACAAAGAATATTTGCTGCGATGTTCTTCTATTCCACCTCGTTTACTTAATCCATTAATTATTATTTAAATAATTTTATTTTAATTTAATCTTTCACTTTCACTATTGTTATTTAATCCAAGTAATAATTCACAGGAGACAACTAAGCAATAACTTTATTTAATTTAAAATATTTCAAATTTAAGATAAATCTTTTTCAATTTTTTAAAATAAAAAATAAATCTGGAAGGGTCAGTAGTGTTGGGTATTATAAATTCTTTTTTTATTTTCTTCATTCAACTCTCTCCGTGTTCAACTCGCGTTTAATTTTCTTTATTTTTTTTGATTTGATAGCAGACAAAAACTCAAAACCACATCACACAAACAAAAAACACAAAACAGAAAAAAGAGAATCTGATTACCGATTATATTTCCGTCGATTTATGTATTCGATTTTATATATAAATCCAAAAACCCCATTTGAAAATTAGTGAAAAGAAAAACTTTTTTATTTTCTTTTGGTTCTCTTCACTAGTCTTTTGATTTCTTTACAGAGCAGATCGCAGAGCTTAATCGATTCTCGAATCGAAGAGCTTTTTCAGTTTTTTTAAGGAGGTTTTTTGTTTGAGGATTTGTGAGGGAGAGATTGAGAGAGAGGGACTGTATGCGGTTCGGTTGAGTTTTTTGTGTTTTTTTTTTAATGATGTTGACCTCCTTAACTGATGTGTTGTGAACTACTATGGAAGTTGTTGTTACACGACAAGAAGAAGAACAACATGACGCTTTACATTGGTCGCGAAGCTTCGAAGGTTTTTATTTTTATTTTTTTATTTTTTTTATTTTTTTTAAAATTTGGGTGTAGTTATGAGAGTTTGTTTTGATTTGTTTGAGTGATTTGATTGAAATTGTTTTGGTTTGGATTTGAAGCTATGGAAGAGAATTTGTGCAGAGACAACTACAGAGATCAATCTGCTGTTTGATAACTGGAAGTATCTACTTGCCGGTTTGGTTTGTCAGGTGAGATTTTTCAATTTGTTTTGGTGAATTGATTGGTTTCTGCAACTCTACGTGTGAACACTGATGTGTTTTTGAATGAAATTTTGAGCATTGAATTGGGGGATTTTTTTATGTTTTGACATGTGGTTGCTTTTTGATGGATTGAAGTTTATTTCTTCATTGAATGATTTTGTTGTTTTGTTGTTGCTCGTATTTTTTTTTTTCTATTTATGAATAAAAATGTGCAGGGATCTGGTGAAAGGTAGCAATCAACTGTGCTGAGAGAAAAATTTATGTTTTTAAGCTGAAGATATCCTACACCACCTGTGTCACCTGGCACATTTTTTTAATAAAATTTGACTCTGAAAACTCTTTTAACACTTATGGCCGGTTTCAATGATGTTTTTTTTTTTTTTTTTTAGCTTTTTTGCATGTCATTGTGATTGTTCTTAGAGGCCAAGATGATGCAATGTGAGCATGATTATGTTTTTAATTTGTGTTTGATTGCTGTTTACAGTATATACATGGTCTAGCAGCTAGAGGTGTTCATTATATTCATCGGCCGGGCCCAACTCTACAAGATCTTGGATTCATTCTTCTTCCGGTTTGTAGCTTTTATTGTTAAGTTATTGATTGTCTTTTGTATTTGGAATGAATAGATTTTTATATAGTTGAACCTTTGTCATTCAGGAGCTTGGACAAGATAAATCCTACATTAGTGAGACTCTGTTCTCCTTTATCTTCATATCTTTCGCCTTGGTAAGATTCTACTTACAATGTTGTTCTTACTCTTAATGTTTACTCATTGTCATGGAGCTCTAGTTATCACTTTATGTTGTATTAGTTTTCTCTATTGTTGTTACTATGAAGCTTGGAGTTTGATAAATTTTATCTATTAATATTGTAAAAGTCTCTTACAAATAACTTACACTATTTGGTTACTTTAACATGTTACTTAACTGGAAATATGTCAACATTGGGAGTTTTGTGTACCCTGATGGGACTAGAAGCACCATGGATATGCTTCTCCATTGAGTCTGCCTCTGCATTAAATGTCATACAAAAAGAATATATAGTTTTCATTACTTTTGCTATATTATGGTAGTAGTTTATTCTAACTGTTTGATGTGCACAATTGTCTTCAAACAATTGCTTTCGTCCCCTTGCATCTAATAATTGCGGTTTTCATTTGCAGTGGACATTTCATCCTTTTATCCTCAAGAGCAAAAGAATCTATACAGTCTTAGTATGGTGCAGGGTTCTAGCATTCTTAGTTGTAAGTGCTCATTACTTAATGCTTCTGTAACGTAATGGCTAGAACAATTGTGTGTTATTTGCACATAATTGGTTAAACTCATTGTCTCTTTTTTCTTTCCCTGTAGGCTTCTCAATTTCTCCGGGTTATCACATTCTATTCCACCCAACTTCCTGGCCCAAATTATCATTGCCGTGAGGTAATATCTGCTAAGTGACTAAAGTGTAATGTTAGGAGTTGTCAATGAGATTTTGGTTTATTTTCTTATGTTTTGGTGAAGAAGCACATTAACTTGATTGCCTTCACTTGTTTTGCAGGGCTCAAAACTCGCCAGGTTGCCACCACCAAAAAGTGCATTTGAAGTTCTCTTGATCAATTGTATGTGCTGTTGTTTAAGTTTCTTCTTATTCATTTCCTGTGGATAGCTTTTAAACTCATTTCCCTAATCTACTATGCAGTTCCGCGTGGTGTTATATATGGCTGTGGTGACTTGATTTTCTCATCACACATGATTTTCACTCTAGTCTTTGTGCTCACTTATCAGAAATACGGTACTCGGAGGTATAATTTGACTAACTGAACTATTTATTGTATTAAGTGGGTGAGGGAATTTGTTGATAAAGATTAAAATTCGACTTTGGCTAGACCTGCTGCCATAGGCAATGCCATTAATTTGCTAGCATCTAATCTGATGCAATCTTGCAGGTTTTTGAAACAGTTAGCTTGGTTGCTTGCTGTGATTCAGAGCTTCTTGATTGTGGCATCCCGAAAACATTACACTGTTGATGTTGTTGTTGCATGGTACTATATAAATGTTTTCTGTTTCTCTTCTTTGTATCTGTAGTCATAAGACTTTGCAGTTCTCCATTTTTAACCAAATGGTTATCCTGGTTCTTGCAGGTATACTGTTAACTTAGTGGTATTCTTTCTAGACAAGAAATTGCCAGGTTAGGAACTGAACTATGTCGTAATTAGTGTGAAAATTCATTCAATTATGCTTCAGCGCTAACATTATTCCGCATTACAGAGCTTCCTGACCGGACTAGTGGGAATTCACCTCTCTTACTACCAGTGAGCTTGAAAGAGAAGGAGGGTAGGACCAAAGAAGAGAACCACAAGCTCTTGAATGGCAACTCAATAGACACAGCAGATTGGGTATACTTTCTCATTAACAACCATCTAAATAAACATTGTTTTCAAACCTTCTTATCATCATCTAAAGCTCAAAACATTAACTTCATCCATCACATTTTTTATCAGCGACCAAGAGCGCAGGTCAATGGCAAGATTCTGGAAGATAGCAACGGCCATATCGACACTACGATGAATGGTGCTTAGACCAAACGAAAGCTGCATAAAAATGAAGGGGCTTACTTCAGTGCATCGGCCAATAACTAAAAGGTCTAGTTTATCAAAGTCATGAGCTCCTTTTTCTCTAAAACTGATTTTAAATCTTTGATTTCTATTGTAAAGAAAAAAGAAAAAGAAAGGTGGGAAATTTGATCTTTCTTTGTACATTTGCAACTGTATGTCATGGTTATAAAACAATGGTCTAATCATCAGCATCAGCTTGTATCTGTATCTTCAAAATCATTAGTGTTCTATTGCTGCAATCATTCTTCTCCATATATGATACTACATTATTGTTCAATTCTCTCATCTGGGTCTATGACTATGACTATGGTCTATTCTATTAACTAGCTGATATTCACCAGCATGAGCTCTGGTGTGAGGCATGTGATGGTACCTTATAATCTGTGTTGTCCATGTACTTTTGATCAATTTGTACACCAAGATTTTGGTGTCTGGATGTGAAATGGAAAAGGAACCTCCATATCATATCACGTGCTTTTCCTAATTTAAAACCTGTAAACAGGTCACTGCCTCCTACCATATTCCTACAACATTACAAATCTTCCACGCCATTGATTTGACATTATTTTATCTCTATGGATTCCAAATCTTTTAGCAATTATTATTATATACCATCTGTTATGTCATACCCACATGACTTAATCATGCCTCTAGATTGCTTTTTTGTTCCCATTTTAGCCCAAATAACTTGCAAAACCATGTCCAGTATTCAATTATCAGTCATTCTGGGTTCTACTGCACATTTATGAACTTTTTGACTCTGAAGAGCTCTCATGGGATTGATACAATACAACTCATATATTCATTTTCTTTTTTCTCACAATGGACAGCAAAGAAGAGGACCCATAAAAACACTCTATGAATCTAGATGCTGATAATTGTAGACAGAGTCCCCACTTATTGAAAAGCCAAATACAGTGGTGGCGCAATTTAAGCTGATTAAAGTCGAGTCAATAAAGCAAATTAAACACTAAACTAATTCAAAGTTTATGAATCAATTAAGTAATATCTATAAACCCCCAAAACTCTTATCTATCTGTTGGGTCCTCTTGAACCCTATTTGGGTGGTACCTCATTATTATTACACAACTGTCATCTCTGCATTGTGTCTCCTTCAGACTTCCTCTATTATGTTGTTTTTCTACCATGTTCAAGCATGCTTTGTTAGGTTTTAAAATATTATAAATATTGTGAAATATCTAGTGTGTGTATGAGATTGATTATAATAGTTGGAAATGTTTGTCTGTTGTCTGTGAAATGGGCTGATATGTCTCTGTCTGCTCTGTGTTTTGACCCAACAAATATCCCCTGACATGGCCCATGTGAAGCTGTTGTGTGGACCTAACTACTAGTACTAGTATGTGTGTAGTATCAGAACAACAGAAGAGTAGTAATGTTCAAATTTGATGTGTATATGTCTATGTACATGGTCTCAAAATCTATAGAAATTGACTGCATAACCTAAGGTCATGTTTGTACTGGCTTTTCACTTTCTCAGAATTTTCTTTTTTATCTCCATCATGTGAAAAGTTGATTCATGCATGTCTTGATCTAACTACTTTACTGTTTCATGCCTATCAAGTGTTAGTTTATAAATCTATAACTATAACAAACAAGTTCTAGTCAAACAAGTTACTATAAGAAACAATAACACTAACATGTTACTAAATCAATTTGGTTATTCACATAAACCATTTATGTTTGACTTTGACCCCACATTGAGCTTTCTAAAAATCATTTTATAAAATTTTAAAAAGCAAAATAAAATCTTCATTTCTACATTCTCTCAAAGCTCAAAGCTCTGGTCTTTACAAAGTCTGAGCTTTGATTGCAGCAATGTCCACCGTCTGATCAATTTAAAGTTTCTGATTGAAACTAAAAATGGGAGGCCGTTGTTCCAAATTTTCCTTCTGTTGGTTTCACTCTCATCTTAAAGCTTCCGTTCTCGAATCTTCCGATCTCGGTGAGTACTGTAACTAACTTGAACATGTTTTGTCTGTGTTTTTAATGAATTCGAACATGTTGCGATTCAAATGCAGACAAAAGAGACAAACAGGAGCCGAGTTTCAGTGAGTTCAGTTTGGAGCAACTTAAAACGGCAACAAACGGTTTCTCCTCCGACAACATCGTATCAGAACACGGTGAAAAGGCGCCAAATGTTGTCTACAAAGGTAAATTGGATAACGACCGTTGGATCGCCGTTAAACGGTTTAACAGAATGGCTTGGCCTGACTCCAGACAGTTCCTCGTACGTTTTTTTTTTTTTTTTTTTGGTGTTTTCAGACATTGTTCTAAAGTTGTCGTTTTTTTTTTTTTCCTTTTTAATTTGATTTTTGAAACGTTTTTTATAGGAGGAAGCGAGGACAGTTGGGAAATTGAGAAGCGAGAGATTGGCGAATTTGATTGGTTGTTGTTTTGAAAACGATGAGAGGTTACTAGTTGCTGAGTTTATGCCAAATGAGACACTTGCAAAACATCTCTTTCACTGTGAGCTTTCTGTTTCCTTGACTTCATTGTGGTTGTTTCCATTATTGATTTGTGTAATTGGTCTGATTAAGGGGAGAATCAACCGATGAAATGGTCGATGAGGTTGAGAGTAGCGTTGTATCTGGCACAAGCTTTGGATTATTGTAGCAGTAATGGTAGGGCATTGTACCATGATCTTAATGCTTATAGGATCTTGTTTGATAAGGTAAAGTTTGGTTTTGGAAGCTTGTTTTTGTTTGTTTGAAATGGGGAAGTGTAGTTATAGTACTTTGGTTTTTGATAGGAGGGTAATCCCAGGTTGTCGTGCTTTGGTCTGATGAAGAATAGCAGAGATGGTAAAAGTTATAGTACCAATTTGGCTTTCACTCCACCAGAGTACTTGAGAACAGGTACTTTGTACTTTGGTTTATCAATTGGTCTCACATTACTGAATGTAGTAGAAGTTTAGTTTTGTATCATTGATTCTTTTTTCAGGAAGAGTGACAGCAGAGAGTGTTGTATACAGTTTTGGGACATTGTTGCTTGATCTTCTGAGTGGCAAACATATTCCTCCAAGCCATGTAATTGTTTTACCTTGTGTTGATGTAGATACTAGCTTGAAGGATTCTGATTGCTGAAGAGTTTGATTCTATTGTAATTGCAGGCGCTTGACTTGATTCGAGGCAAGAATTTCCTGATGTTGATGGATTCTGCTCTGGAAGGCCATTTCTCGAATGATGATGGATCAGAAATGTTGCGAATAGCTACACGTTGTCTGCAGTATGAAGCTCGCGATAGGCCTAATACGAAGTCTCTTGTCGCTTCTCTTACCTCTCTTCAGGAAGAAACAGAGGTACATAATTGTTGAGATCAAGTTCACCAAAATGTCTGCAGGCCATGTTGTTAACTGAAAACTATCTGCAGGTTCCATCTTATGTTTTGATGGGCATTGAGCATGAAAGCGCGCCCCAGACAGAGTCATTATCATTGACGCCGTTCGGGGAAGCTTGCTTGAGATTGGATCTCACTGCCTTACATGAAATGTTAGAGAAGATTGGATACAAAGATGATGAGGGCATTGCCAATGAGGTTTGGTATTTTCTCTCCTGATCTTCAATCTACTGTTATGATCCATCACTGCTGTTCTGAGAATGAGTTTTTGTAATGTAATGCAGCTTTCTTTTCAAGTATGGACTAGTCAAATGCAGGACTCTCTCAATTCTAAGAAGCTAGGAGATACAGCTTTTCGAGCGAAGGATTATACAACAGCCATTGATTGCTACACTCAAGTGAGTATTCCAATTCACAAGCAATTTGGTTGTGTATCACCATTGTTCTGAATTTGAGCTATACATGTGGTTTGTCCACAGTTCATTGATGGAGGGACAATGATCTCACCAACTGTATTCGCAAGGCGCTGCTTGTCATACTTGATGAGCGAAATGGCACGAGAAGCTCTAGGCGATGCTATGCAGACACAGGCGATATCGCCTGAGTGGCCGATTGCTCTGTATCTTCAAGCAGTCTCCCTTTTCAGCCTTGGAATGGAGAATGATGCTCAAGAATTACTCAGAGTTGCCACAAACATGGAAGCAAAAAGGAACAGAAGCTGAATAAAAAAATTTACATGTATAGTCTTCACTTTTTATTCAATTTCATTTTGTATTGTTTGAGAGAATTGTTTCATTTTGTTGACTCAAAAGCAAAGTGTTTTGTCAAGTTTGAGATTGAGCCTGTCATGCTTTGTTATTCAAGCTTACCACATTTCACAGTCCAGTAAATTTATACCCAGTATTGCCTAGTTTACAACACCAATCATTTATCAATAGTGAATGTCTACCCGTGACATTGTCATATGATGGTCAATCATGGTTAGATCTTAAAAGACAAAAAACCAGAGAAAGTAACAGACATAAGTTAGTGGAGGAAGAGAAGAAAACATTATCATATAAATTTCAAGTACAATTCCAGGGAACACAGAGAAAAAAGAACCCAATAACCTAATTCTTCATAGCAAGCTCAATAAGTTCAACAAGTTATCATATATAGATATAGCAAACTCTCTACAGGTATAGAAGATGACCGAACACGTATTGATAGATAGATAGGTACCTATAAAAATGCAGCTGCAAATGCACTCATCTACCCCATTCTCATCGCTGTTGCTACCAACTCTTTAAGCTCGAATATGGGGCTTTGTTGCTTTGTTTCAGATAATTTTCATACCATTTACTCTACTTAATTTCTTGTTCGTGGTAGCTCTTGATAGCTTCCTACGATGACGGCACGTTGAAGTGAAAAAGCCATGATATAACAAATGCAAATACCATGCAAGCCAACAGGAAGTTAAGGAAGCGATGTCCTTGCCATAGGCTACGAGTCTCTCCATGCGGCGTCGAACCAGAGGATGCTGTTGCTGTGGCGTTGTTAGCATCATTTGGCTGCTCGATAGTCTCGGCATCAGGTACTCCAGCAACGTTGCGTGCAACAGAGTGGCAAATCTCACAGATCCTGAAAAAATACATGAATCAGATACATACACATGAGGGAAAATAATATACAAACAACTTATGAGATTTTGATTCATAATAGAAGATAGAGATAGTACTACTCAGGAACAGCATATCAGGCATAAAGTTAATAATTGTAACAGTATAATTAAATAACTTTGGAGTCTAGTAAGTATTTTATTAATTTATGCATAATTGTTGGTCTTATACCAATCAATGCAATGAACATTAAAGAAACTGTTAAAAGTACAAACATGTGATCTAAATACAGATATGAATTTGATTAAAGGTTCCCAAATTATTCATTATTATCATCACAACATAATTTCCATAATATGATTAAGAGACAACGGATGTTATTCCCAGCAGCAAAACCCACTAGCTCACCAAATCCAGAATCCATTAAATTACCTAAAAACATTAAATTAAGATACACAAAAGGTCAAATTGCAACAGTAAATGGCACAATTCAGAATCTGCAACCATCCAAACCGAAAAAGAGAAAAAAAAAATCTACAACAATGGTTGATTGCCAACCAAAACCAGCAATTTTGATGTCACATTTCCACTTTGATAAAGGCAAAGCAAACAGCAACACATAAGAGAGAATCCTAAACTTAGAAAAAGAACAACGGCAACGAATCATCAATCTTTTATTGTTTATATAAACATATATAATGAGGAACACAAACACAAACTCCACTTTTGCTTTACTTTTTAGAGCTTTTTTCCTCAATGTTAAGTAATCTATTATCCCACTAACTTCATTTCATTAACCTCCACAAATCAAAATCAATAATAATCATATGAATCAAAGACTTGAATAATAAGCGAAAACTTACTTATTGCCTCTGATTTTGAACCAAGCTTCAGCACAGAGTTTATGAGCAGCAGCTAGATCATCTTTGCATGAACAACCTAATTGAATTGAAGGTCCTGATTCATAACTATTACTCTCAAGCCCTAGATGACAGATTCTACAATCTCTCTCCACTTCACCTTTTTGAATCGCATGGACTTTAACCTCAATCTCCTTAATTTCACTCTCATTAACCTCCACAGACCGATCACTCGACGCCGACGACACCGACGAAGCTCTCCTCGAACACTCGCCTCCATCTCCACCTCCGCCGCCGAGTTCCGGATCATCCGTCACGCAAGCGAAGCTGTACTCGTCGTATGAGCCACCTGTTGTCGAGTAAAATTGAGAGTAACACGAACCGGCTCCATCTTCAGCGTCTGAGAAACACTCGCTTACTACTTCTTCTTCCTCCTCTATGCGTTCTTCTACTACTACTACCTCAGTCGGCCGCCGTCGTCTGCGGCGGCGACGGCCTTGTTCTAAGTCGATATCGTCAGACATTTCTCGTGCAGACATTTTTAGTAGAAGAATGGCTTTCGCATGAAATGTGATTTTATAGAGGTGAATGGAAGTGTGTGATGGATTAGGTTGATTGATTGATCACTTCCAACTCCATTAATGATCTCTCTGTCTCTCCTCTCTGCTCTCTCACTCAAGAGAGTCTAAACAAAATTATAAAAATTAAAAATATTAAATAAAATAAAAAAGTTTATAAAGAATGCAAAGAGAGAGAGACAGGTATCTATAAGAGAGACGACGAAGAACAGAAAACAAACAGTGAGAGTTGTGAGAGATGCAGAGAAAGAGATTCATTTGATAAAATAAAAATCAATTTATCAAATAAACTAACAAATCCACGCCCAGAGAGAAAAGATACGCTACACCTCACACTACTGTAACTCTGCACCAACAAGATTCCATACGTCAGATTTGATGATGAGAAGTTCTGACGGTTGAGATTGTGTGATATATCTGGTCGTTAAAATAGAGCAAAATTTTATAAGAAATTTCTAACAATAGATAATTACATGTCGGATGATCCATTCTGTTTTGTCGTTTTCTTTTTCTTTTT
This sequence comes from Cardiospermum halicacabum, assembly GCA_031304145.1. Lineage (NCBI taxonomy): Eukaryota > Viridiplantae > Streptophyta > Magnoliopsida > Sapindales > Sapindaceae > Cardiospermum > Cardiospermum halicacabum. Next base: position 28,276,659 of record CM062392.1, read on the forward strand.
TTATGTTACTTTTTCAATTCTTTTTCAATGCGTGAAATATACGTGTTATTATTTTAATTTAATTTAAGAAATATTAAGAGTGAAATTATACTGACTAATTAGGACAGATTAACTGGTGTGATAAATACAGATTGGGAAGTGGAAAAGAAAAAATTTTGAAGATTAGATTCCTGTGTGTGGGTGGTTGAATTTGCATGTGATGATGTGATAAATTTTTTCATTTTCAATGATGTGATAAAATAAATTTTTGTTGTGGTGATCAGACTGTGTCACGAAAATAGGTTGACTGATAGTGGACCACATTAAGGTCCGTGAAGCGTATGTATCGCTGCTCCTGCTACGCTCTTTGCGTGATCTGCACAAAAAGCCACTCTCATTATTTTATTTCATTATTTATTTTAATAAATAAAATAAATAGATAAACCAGAAGAAGATACAATACAAGATAGTGAAATGACCAGGACAGTGTAATGAACTCTGTTCATAGAATCACTTCTTTCTCCACCACTCATTTGACATAGACAGGTAACATAGAATTCAATTTTGTGTCTAATTAAGATCTGTTTGGTTTCATTTTAATCTTATAAAAACTTTGAATTCAATTTTGCTATAGTTGGTTAAAAAAACAACTCTAATAAGAAAATACAAGGAGGTTAGAGGAGGTCTGGTGGGTGGAGTTGGAGAGTTGGAGACTTGGAGCTAGTATAGTTGAAGCCTAGTTTTGGAGTTTTGTTTAGTTATTGTATACATAGTAAACAAGATAATGGAATTGAAAACTACTTGTGATATAAGCAAAGTCAATGATAAGTAGCTTTATGGGATCCACAATCTTGTTATAAGAAGTACTTTTGGCAAGAAGTTGGAATAAAAATTGTAAAGAGAAGGTGAAGATGGGTTGTGGTACTATATTCTATTTTATGGTTTGGTTTAGAGGACAAAAGAGGACACAAAATGGTTTGATAGAAATCAGCTTCTGGGGTCCAGTAGCTGTGTTTGTTTACCAAATCAACACTTGAGGACTCTCAAAGACAACTATATATCAGCAAAATTCTTTCTATCATCATCATTAAGCAAAATGAAAAGCACTATGGAACTTTTCCCAGGCAATATCTTCACTTGCACTAGTGTTTAAAGAAGAATCATAACCCCTTTTATTGCACATGTGAAAAGAGTGAGGTTTGTGCCACTGATGATAAAGTATAAACGTCTCCTTCAAATAACTATAAGTTCAAGAGCTAGATCGCATTAGGCAATGGGTTCTACTTTATATCAATCTTGGCCCTAGAATGTGGATTTATATAAGGAGATGTTTCTATAATTTGCAATGTATTCTACTAGCAATGATGTTGGACAAAAATGAATAACTAACGGTATTGAAAATACATACCTGAGCTCTGAAAGGTCCGTTCAATCCAGCAATGAGAACCACGTGAATATTTCCCTACAAAGGTTAGTTTCCAAGACTCCATATAGCACTCAAATGAAAGAAAATTAGATATTAATATATACCCACTTACAGTTCAAGCACTGATCCTGAACAAAACATGATCTTGCATTGTGCTCCAGCTTTTCCTTTACATAAGCAAAAGTAATCAGTCAATCAAGCACTAAACTGGCTTCTGCTTCGTCCATCCACTATGCACATGGCTACAATATCTTCTTTTAGAAATCATAGTTAAGCACTGAGTTCCTAAATCCTGGAAAGTATTCATTGCTACTAGTGATCTAAATATTCACTTGAATTCAATTAGGGGAACTAAGAACCTAGTTACAATATGCGTGCAGAGCAACCAAGCACTGAGTACAAGTGAAACTTTAGATAACTACAGTAACGTATGCTGCTTGTTCAGCTAATGAATCTCTCTTCTATGCCTAACGTTTATTGACCTAGGAAAAAGATTCTATGGAAGTTGTTAATAAAATGGAGGTCTTATTCAATCCATGGATATCAATGAAAAGTAGATAATCAATCCATGATCTATGCCCTAATATTCAGGTTGATATTTCTCATATCACACACCCAACCTGCACAAGCTCATCATCAGATAGGGAAGCATGCTTTTAAAGTCAACCAAACATAATAATGCATGTTAAAGTGACACCCAAAGAAATCATGAACCATCATAGCAATCATGGAGAAAAAAATAGCAATCATGGGTTAATAGCAAGGGATATATTGTATACCTCTGATCTGAGAATTTAATTGCCGACAAGATAACAAATCCACCACCAGATCAACTGATAATACCATGAAAATACAATTTTGAAGATCTGTACCACATGACACTTAATCCTCAAAAATAGCCAAGAAAGGATCTTTCTTTTCAAGTTTATTAGTTAAAAGCAAAAGAAAATGGTCCCCAGGCCAATTTGAGTTGGAAATCTCTCCTTTGTATTGTCCTCTTCTTCTTTTATGAATCTCTAATGACAACACCAAGTCTGTGCTGTTGAAGTTTGAAAACTATGTTGATTGTGATTCTGATAATGCCAAGCTAATAGCGTTGCAAATGAATCTACACAGATTACACATTAATGCCTGTTAGCTTATTCTTTCCTTCATCAATTCGGAAATGATCATTAAGTCTTTTCTCTTGAGTTTGCCCCATATGAACATGAGATCCATTAGATACTATTTTACCACTGGGGTTACCCATTTGCACTGTAGAATCATTTCTCAAGACTGCACCAGCAGCATCACACATGGCCTTGACACTAGTATTTTCCAACCCACTTCTGAGCCAAGCCAGGTTGCTGACCTGTGTGGCTACCTCAGCCAACTCATAACTTGGAAAGGCTGACTCCTCCAAATATTCCACAAATTCCGGCCCCAACAGAGAGTTGACATAGTTTCCACCAATTTGGGCCTCACAACAACTATATCCACACCGGTGAGGCACCATCCGCTCACAAAAAACTCCTCCAAGATATTTGAAGATCCCAGAATTGTTTATTGATGTTTGAACTATAGGTCCCTGCATAGGAGCTGTAGTCGGATGAGTAGGTGCTATCTCTAGAGCGTCCACACCATTATATACACTAAAGGCACTGATATGAGACGTTGGATGAAAAAGAGTAGGTGGTTCTCTTGCTTCTGGAACAGATGGATCTTCTCTAAGGGACCTATCATCACACTGATCATCCAAAATTTCCAATGAAGATACGTCTCTTCCCTCCATGGATTTAAATGAACTGACATCACCACAAGAAAGAGTTTCTTCAGAAGATGCTTTGGACTTTTCTATGCTGGCGTCTTCCATTATATGTCTAGACTGTATCTTCTTTATCCCTTCAAAATCCATGCCACGACGCCTTAGGGTGGAATTCCAGTGGTTCTTAATAGCATTGTCTGTTCTCCCCGATAGTAGCCTAGCAATTACCGCCCATTTGTTTCCATGGACTGCATGAGCTGAGATGATTATTTGATCTTCCTCATCTGAAATGAATTGTTTCAGTGACCATGTTAGCTGACAAGCACATCAATTCATATTCAGTAAAATTACAAAACATCTAATTCTTCATGACAATTGCAAAACATCCAATATATTGTTACACCTAAACAAGCTATGCCATGTAACCTAATGAGAAGGCCTATCTATAGGCAACAGATTCCATTATTATGTACTTTCTTTTGCCATAAGATATCAACAAATAACGATTCTCACAAAAATTTGTCAAATGTCACGCCAAATGCAGCAACTATATTGACTGCATACTACATTACCCACCCAGTTCTATAATACTAATCATCAATGGCATTTTGCAGCCAATCAGCAGAATCAAATCAACAGCTCACAAGACTAAGCAATGGTCCTTATAAGGTTCCTCACACATAATCAATGTGTAAAAACGTCTAGTAGCTATATAAAAATGTAATTCAATACAAGCCATTACCAACTAAAAACACTCCTCTCCACTCGATCGTCTTATCGACTAGCAAAAATCATCACATTGTCTACATCTTTTCATAACTTAAAAAGTTCAAGTCAGTCCAAATTATATTATACGCAACACCAAGAAATCAAGAAATCACAAAAGAACAAGATATAATATCTAAATCAAACAGTGAACAACAACATCTCAAAATTCCATATTATCATACACAACACGTACTAGTAAATGGCTTGCGTTTAAGAGCTGGATCGAGCTGATTACACCATCTAAGTCGACAAGACTTGCCGGACCGACCCGAAATTCCTCTAGCGATCAAACTCCAATTCCTCGCCCCAAACTTCCCAACCAATTCGCTCAGAATCGCGTCCTCTTCAGGCGACCAAGGTCCTCTCACTCTCTCTCTACCGCCGCCGCCGCTTCTACTTCTGCTTCCTTCATCAACGACCATAACCGAATCGTCACCGCTTCCGCCTCCGTCTACAGCTGCTTCTTCTCCGTCGAGGTCGACTACGGCTGCTTCCGCCTTTCCATTCTCCGCATCTGCTCTCATTTTCCGATTCTTCATTCACTTCAGCTAATGGTTTGTAAATCCACGACAGTGAGAAGATACAAACGGATTTTGTTGTTATAGGGCAAGTCTCTAGTGTTTCGGCTTGGTCGGATTCTCCCTATGTTTTCATTCAATTTTTTATATGGACTGATTTACCCTCGTCTAATATCTGATTCCATCCATATTTATTTTTATATATTAAAATAAATTAATTTTCACTTTTATTTTTTACTTAAATCATTAAATATTATTCTATTCATTTTTTTTATTCTAATCATTTATTATATAAAAAAAATCTAAAATTCTTAAATCTAATAACCATTTTAAGTCGATTATCATTGACACAATTGAAAGACTAAAACAAGATATATAGTCTAAATAGTTCTATTTTATAAATTATATGGAGAAGAATTAGGGGTAGATTTGTAATCTCACCCCTAGTTAGTTGTCATCAAGAATAAAGAGTAATTTAAAATGGCGGGAAAAGTATGGGCCTGATGAGCTTTGTATATTTTGTTAAGTATAGGCCCAAATTTTCTCATATTCATTGTTGATAAAGCCCAATGTTAAAGTAAACTAAACAAAGCCCATGGACCATGTATTTTTTATTTTTTTTAAAATAACAATTTATTTTATTTAAATATATATTATCTGAATTTAATTTACATGAAAAATCCAAAACAATGAGAAGCTTCTAAGATAAATTTTGCAACATGGTGAAGAAGATAAAGTCCACTTGACTATAAGCTAATGAAACTCAGTTGAAATTTCTCAATAACCACAATTTAAATAATATAAAAAATTATAAACCACTTTAATTTCATTTTATTCAAATTTTAAAAGTAAAATAAAAATATAGACTGAATCAAAGAGTGTAGTTGTTTATAGTTTTTGAGTACACGATACGACAAGGTCTTGTTTTTGACCATATTATTAATTAAACCCCAATCATAATCCACATAATGTAGAAAGTGACAAAACGAGTTCAATGTCATTTGCGATAATATACAGTAGTTGCCGTGGTTTGATTTTATTTTTCTATTTAATTTTAATTAAAATTTAATTAAAAATCTCTTAAATATTAATTATAGTTTCTTGTGTAGAAAGCCAAGTATCCAAACGAATTAATGAGAAATGTGTTTATTCTTTCAACATACTCTAGTGGTGGTGGATGTGTGTATTAAAATTAAAAAATTTAATTTGATTATGAAGATATTGATTACGTAACTTAAAAAGAGATATAAAGTATAATAAATAGTTTGGCGATCTAGCTAGTTGAGAGAACACTTTGTTTTCGATGGAATTATATTGTTTGGTGATCGATATATCATATGTGGACAACACACTAGATTGTAGACCAGGGGTTAACCAATTCGTAGCAAGTCAATAGATTTTTTATTGATTTATTTATTTTTTTTAGTTGAGTTTATATATATTTGTGATATTGATACTTCAAAAATTATAAAAATTAAAATATATATTTATAATTATAATTAGTTGGAAGTTGTATCCTAATTGAGAATAAAATAAAAAATGATGAATTAATTTGAGAGATTGATTTGTAGGAGAATATAAATAATTGTTTTAAAAAAATTTGAAATATAAATAGAGTGTTTAGTGTATTAGGATGTTGGAATCTAATTTTGGTAAATAAAAAACTCGGTGAAAAATAAAAAGTAATTTTATAGTTGATTTATATAGAAAAAAATCAATTTAAAAATAATAATATAAATAATAAATAATATTACTATTAATATGAAATGAGGATAAATTTAGATAATCACTTTGAAATTAAAATGTATAAAAAAAATATAAATAATTTATAAGAATAATTTAAATATTAGTTTCGACCGATTTTTATTAAATAATTTAATATTTTGAACTCAATAATATCGTATAATAATTAAAAATATTAAAATTATTTAATACTAAATTTTTTTAGAATAGATAATAAATTTTAAAATTATTTATATGTATTATTAATTAAGTTAGTTTTGTTAAACTCGAATGTTTTTTATTTAATTTGTAAACCCTTATATTTATCGGTTGAAATTTATATTATTAATTAAACAAAAATATCATATTTTTCGAAATAAAATTTAATAATTTATTAATTTTGAAAATAAAAACAACAAATTTATCTTAATGTTGTGTGGTTGATGTCAGTAGACAATGGACGAATGATAAGTTTCTCTTACAAACAAATCACGTTTTCTAAATAGGAAATAAAAGTCAAAAGCTTTACATACATATACAAACACATTGAAAATACATATACGTTTTATATAGCACCTTCGCAATTTTGCAACTCATCGAATGTATACGTATATAATTATCGACCGTATCTCTCTTGCGTGGACTATGGTTGTCATTATAGTTAGTATATATATTTATCAACTTAATATATGAGATTCTAAATACTAGATAATTAGGTTTGGACCAAGGATATATGTTAATTGAATTAGAATGGAATCTATTTTAGTTTTTTGATAAAGATAATTTGACTACTGAATTTGAGTTGATAATTCATGGTGGTTGAGTGGACAATCCAAAGTGATATATATATATATATATTGAGAATTTAAAATATTTATGTAATAAAAATATATAATAAAGAAAGAATATAAATTTGAAATAGTATTGAGATGGAAGATTTTTATAATAATTATGAAAAATGAAAAATAAATAAAATTTTGACTTAGTGAGAAGAATTTTTTTTAAATATATTAAAATATGAGACCATTAAATGTTAATCTGCATTTTGTTCATAAATTAAACAAAATTTATATTTTAAAAATAGATAATTCAAAATTATAATTTCACGAAATCAATTTCTATGATATTTTGTTCTCAACACGAATTATAGTAAAAATCGTCGTGGAGATCACTTACGACCTGGGATGAAGATCACCACAGTATATAATGGTTATTATGACGTGGATCAAATTGCATTGCACTACATGGAAAGTCAGTATCGTTTAAAGGCAAATTGTTAAGGGCTTATAATACTTTCTTGTAGTCTGTTTGGGGCCTGCAATAACTTTCTAGAAAGGGAATTGCGAGATGAACGATTTTCAAATTGCAACGGGATGTCAAAGGTCTTGTTGCACAGTTATCAGGTCCAAATTCAATTATTTTAGAGGTCAATTTTTATTATTTTTTTTGTTTTTTTGCCAGTTTTAGGGTTCCTGTTTCCAGCAGGATTTCTATTTTTTTTTAGGTTTCTTTTGCACTATAGAAACATCTTATGTTATTCTAAACCTGATTATGCAATAATATTATTTCTTTCTTTCAATTTGAGATTTGACTTTACCGTTCCCTTGATTTAGGATTTATTGATGTCCCAGTCAAACGAAATTGACTACCAAAACTCGTGATCGAGTCTAAACAGTCTTTAACTTTACTTTTTGCTTCCGTTCTGTGTCACCTTACTAATCTGTCCGCAATAATATATATATATATATATATATATGAAATTCAAATTTTGAAATATTTATTTTTGTGATGGTCCTTACTAATCCGTCCGTAGTGTTAATTTTTTATTATAAAAGTTCAGTTTATGATATTGAAACTTTGATATGTTTATTTTTGAAAAAGTAAAATTTATGTAATTTCTAAAACATTTAGTATATTGCGTGAAAACCAAAATTTTAAAAATACCCCATTCGTCCTATTAAACTGCTTATTCTTCATTTTCACTAAAATTAAAAAAGTAAATTATTTCATATAAATACATGATCAATTGTTATACCCTTAGTAAATGGAACGCTAACTATTGAAAATTTTAAAAACTCTCATCCGTTACATGTATAATATTAAAAAATAATAATTAATATGGCTTGAAAAATTGAAATAGGGACGGAGAGTTTTATAAATGAAAATTAAATCAATTAAAAATTAATATGTGTATGTAAAATTTCCACTATAACTGATCAAAATAATTTTTTTTATCTTATTTTAAGTGTTCCACTCGACAATTTAAAATAAAATTAAAAATAAATTTACTACTATATCCCTATTAAAATATACAAATCTCAAATTTATTTATTTTTTATATAATCCATTTGATGTTTCTATTTAATTAATATATTTTGACTATTTTTATTTCAATTCACATACTTCAATCATTTTCATCACTTAAAAATGGAATGAAAAAGAAGTATTATTATAAAATATAAAATTTTATTTAATTTATATTATTATTAATAAAAATATTTATAAAATATTTGTTCAGTATTTTTTTAGTTATAATGCAGTGAATTTTTTTTATAAACTCCATTTATAAAATCATATTTTCTTCCATTCCATAAATTATAGTATTTCGTTATAATAGTAAGGTGAGAAGTTATAGAAGTATATTATATTATATATATATATATATATATATATATATATATATATATATATATATATACTCTCAATGTCTGGGATGAATTAGAAGTAAAAGCTTGCAAGGCAAGGGAAGTGAACAACTCTCATCTATAAAACCAAATAAATAAACATTTAGTCATAACCTACCTAACTCATAACGAACCTTACAACTCCTTAGCGTTTCCTTAGTTTACACAAACAAATTCAATTATTTAATTTAATAATAATTATAATGGTTGAGTTATAGGTTACAAGTTATGACTTGGAATTTGAGGCCTTAAAGAAGACTAGTGCACTTCACAAATTCTTTTAAAATACTATATTTGTATTGAAGTTGAATATATTAGTTATTAAATCATTCTTATTGTTATTGATTTCTTTTCAATTGGTCAATAACACAACTTGATTTGGATAAGTAAGTTTCTCCATCCATATATTTTTTTGAAATAATTTTATCAAATTTAAATTTATAAATCTGGAAAAAGTAATAATAAATTAAAGTTTCAAATTTATAAATATTATAAACAAAATATTGAATTATAAATATATAGAGACGTTAAATTTATAAATCAATTTATTTTATAAAAGTAAAATTTATAAAAATAAATAAATAATTTTTTGAAAGCAATTAATTTTAGTATATATTTTAAAATTATTTATAAATTTTATTTAAATTTATAATATTTAAAAATAAAAAAAAATATTATTCTAATTTATTTTTAGTTGGAATTTTGGTGTCATAGATATTTAAATTTGAAATTTAAATTAATTATATGCTTATATATAATTTGGTGGCATTATATCTTTTCTGAAAAGGACAGTTGAATAGTTTGTAAACTTTAAAAAAAACATCTAGAAATATTTGGTGTTTATTAAATTGGATCGAAAATAATATATTAATTATTGATAGTTGAAACTTAATTTTAGAAGGAAGTCTCTTTTGATTATTATTACTTTGTGAAGATTAAATTAAATAAATAATTTTACTTGATTAAATTTCAAAACCATGAACTACATGGTTGTTTTGGTTGTATTGAAAATTAAAGTCAAAGGAAACCTATGAACAATTTTCATCTGAATTTTTGTCATAAAAAAATGTTTGAAAGGAATAATTTTAGATTAATTAATATAATTAATATCTTAATTCCTAATTTTTTTAAACAACAACACCCATTAATTCATATTATAGTAATTGTAATTAAAAATTCTAATAAACTAAATTTGAGATGTTGACAAAGTCTCTATTTCTTTTTAACTAAGTTAAGAATGAGTAAATATCATATGATGTAAAGTCATTCTCATCTGTTTAAATTGTTGATAAGTTTTACTTGACAATAACCATTCAAAATTGTTACCTAGTTTTAGCCTAATATTTCAAATCACGATCACCTACTACTATGATTAATTGAAATTTTGTTTAAATAGCTGTTTATGAAAAGGAGTAACAAGGATGGACTAAAGGTGGGTAAATTGTATGTAATTATTCACATAATATACTATAAATTAATAGAATGGTGTATTAAAAGAAAAAAGAAAAAGGAAAAGACTACTATGGTCCCGGTGCACCATGTAAGATTTAGACCCCTCCAATTCTCGGGTCACGTGACTATGTTTTAAAATTTTAATAGGAGAGAGAATGGTTAATGAATTTAATTCACTTTGACAGTCACCATTTGATTTTCTCTCTCTCCTATGAAAATTGCAAAACATGGTCACGTGTCACCCGTCATCCGAGGATTGGCGGGGACTAAATCCTACGTGGTGCACCAGGACCATGGTAGTCTTTTAAAAAAATAAGTCGAATATATTGTATATAAATAGGCATATAACTCCGAAATTATTTAAAAGTGTTATAAAGTTATTTTAACGTTTAAAATTTTGATTGTAATTCTAAGAATAGCAATGAAATATAAAATGGATAATGGTCAAAATTAGCATTTTAGAAAAGCTTAGGGAGTATACGACACTTTGAAAAAGAATTTAGAAGAGAGTGAAATAAAATTACATATGTTTTAGAAAAAATTATAAAACATGTGTTATTTTTTTTTCAAATTTTATTTAAGTTTATAAATTTTTGAAAGTTTAAAACTTAAAAAAATAATCAAATTGGCCAAAATACCCTTAAAAACGTGTTTCATGACATTATCAACCTGTGAAGCGTGCTTCACCAGCCTTAAATTAGCTGGTGAAGCGCGCTTCACATGCTGATGAGGTCGTGAGACACATCTATGAAGATATGTTGGTTAATTTGGTTCATTTTTTAAATTTCAAACTTTCAAAAGTTTATGAATTTAAAATAAATTTTGAAAAAAAAAAAAAAACTCATATTAATACATGAACAATTTATTCATTTTCATTATTCTCTAGCATCATCAATAATGAGATATTTTATTTTATGTATTTTATATTCCAAACCTCAAATTTTCTCCTAATTGGTTCGAGAGCGTCATTCCTATATGGGATTCTGAATATCTTACTACTTGAAGTTTCGGGTGATATCTCCTCGTCATCTTTCTCTATTTTTATAGAATATATTTGGTTATTTTTACTAGCTCCACTCCTTACCCTAAAACCATCAAGTCGTATATTGTTATAGGTTTCAGGATCAGATTTTACTTTATTTTGTTCACTTACATATTTATTTTATTTTCTTGATAGTTTTGAACTACTCGGGAGGGTCTGATTTGAGGATTCTACTTGTGCCGCTTAATAAAAAAGATGAGCGATTTAGTTCGATATATTAATAAGATAGGTACATGCAGTGAAGACCGAACATGATATCAAAATTCATTCTTTTTAAGCTTTTCTTATTGCTCATTTATTTGAATAAGATTTATTTTTTTTTTTTTGTATTCTCATTAGATTAATAGTTGTTAGATATAAAATTGTCTTTAACAACTTAATATTAGAATTAGAAGTTAGATAGAACGTCAAACTCTAAGTTATATCGTTCAACATTGAACGAATGTACTTGCACTTGTTAAGGAGCACTGTGAGATGTAATCCAACTCTCCAAGAAAAAAAAAATAGTTTAGAAGATAAAGTTAAAAGGAGAATAAATTTTAAAAAGATGAAGAGTTTTAAATTTTTCTACTAAATAAATAAATAAATAACTCATAAATATATATATATATATATATATATATATATATTCTAACTTGGTGTGCTACCCATCATACCTAAAACCTAAAAAGTCATCTATCGACTTTTAAAATTGGTGGAGAATCGAGTGAGTCCTAAATAACTTGTCTAAACTATACATTTTCGATTTTATTTATATTTAAAAAATTATTTATATTATTTATAAGATACTGAAATTTAAAAAACCTTAAATAATGGCATTATTCAAATTAAATAAAAGTTTATAAGTACGTGATTCTTCTTTCTTTATATTTTCATAACTATATAAATATTATTTTAACTTTCCAATAATTTGTTCAAAATATATGGTATTGATTCCATCCTTATTAAAAATTTAAATTTGTGGTTCAAATTATTAACACATTCAAATAAAAAATGTTTACGTAATTCCCACGGTCTTGGTCTAACATAAGTCCTAGTATTTAAATTAATTAAAACTATAAATATGTGACGGTTTCTTTTTCCTTTCAGTCATCGATAACTATTTAAATGCTATTTTAATCTTCATAATGCGTCTTTTTTTTTTCTTCTTAATCCATTTATATTGAAAACTTGCTATTCACGTTAGTTCCAACACATTTGACTATGAAACTATTAAACTGGAGCCCCGGAACAAAATTTAAATTGGAGCCCAGAACAAAATTTAAATTGAGTCATCTCATGGATAATCGAATATCACGTAGATGAACCGACTATTAATTAATGTGCAATAGACCAGACATTTGACTACAACCTACCTATGTTATTTCCTTGAGTTGAAATTTTAGGGCTGTGTTGTTGCCTAGAGTTATATTTAAGGGGACCAATTAATTTTGGAGCCCTGTGCCGTCGCCTAGATGGCTGTTGGCCATCAACGGCCTTTGCCATCAACGGCCCTGACTATTATACAACCTTATCAATCAAATCTTCGACTTACCACTCTAAATCATTTAAAAATTTGTAAATAAGTAACTTATTCTTCATCTAGATACCAATAATTAGCTAAATGTTATTTTAATTTACTAACAACACATTTAAAGTATATATTCTCTAATTATTTCACATCGAAAACTTGTGATTCAAATTATTTTTAACACATTTGAATCCAAAAATGTTACACAATTTCATTATCTCAATCGAACTTTTGACCTACCATTCAAACTTAATTAAAGTTTTATAACTATGTGATTTTTCCTTCCATTAAATTACAATAACTATTTTAAATATTTATCTTAACTCGTCAACAACTATTTTGTTAGTTGAGGGGTCGAGAGGAGTCGAAGAAGACTTGAGTCTTTTTGGAATGAGACAGTTGTTAGGAATTTATGTACCTTAAATATTGAGGTCTATTTGATGCATAAGAGACATAAGTGGAAACGTAAAATACATATTCATGAAAGTTTTTGACGCTTGTACTAACTACTTCCTTTTTTGTTTTATTGAGATTTATTTATGTCAAAAACTCATCTAAAATATATCTTTCCATTTTCATTTTTTAATAAAGTAAGAAAGCTTGTATGAACATCCCAACTAGATTGGCATCTTGTATTAAACCTATATTTTTAAATGAAAAAGAAAATTAAGAATGAAAAATTTCAAAGTATAAGAACCAATAAAGAAGGCTACGCGTCTTAAAGAAAAAAAAAGTAAAGCATCAAAAGAACCCATCCAAAAATACAGGATGAGCCCATCAATGAAATCTATAGTAAGGTATCCATCGTAAATACTTACAAATGAATGTCCAAATAAAGTTTGGATAGGTATCACAATTGAAAATCCAATCACCCTCCAACCTCGTCAACACATTCATTATTGGACTATCTTTCATGTAAATATAAGAAATTATAAAATCAATATCATCAACTGCATAACCAATTAACTTGTATTGATAGAGTATTCCGTGGAACACACTCTAAATATGCAATACAAGATGAACCACTGAGGTGGAGTTAAATTCAACCCATGGCTTCAACCATCACTTATAGCATAGTCACGCTTGAAGCTAACAATTTAGTTAGCTAAACACAAGGATGTAAAATGCACTAGCTAGTCTTACACGGTGATCCAAAACCTAACGCTTATGCAAAATCATACATTTTGTGTTAGACTGTCAACATAATCGATCTACCTATATGAAATAGATTGAAAATTTTATATTAAAAAAAGTATAAATATTATAGAAAAGTATATAAAAAGAATAACCTCTTAAAAATGAAAAACCAATTTTTCAGCTCTTAGGAAAATAAAATTACTTATATTTATTGATTTTTTTTAAAAAAAAAAACACATGGTCTACCGTGTGTAAATATATTTAAGCATTCTAAATGGTAAAAAAAAAAAAAAAATCGTTGCCCAGACATTTAGGCAGATCTCGGCAATGCGTAGACGTTTCAAACATTTGTTTGGAAAAAAAGTCCAAAATAGGTTTGTTAGACGGTAAAATACCGCGGGTGTAATTTTTACAATACTATATCAACATAATCGAACCCACTAAATAGGTAAAGCAAAGAAAAAAATCACAATAAAAATATAAAATATCCACCAAACCAACAAATCATTTTTTTTTCAAACACTCATGTCTATGTTGAACTTAGCCATGTAGACCATAACTCCTCCATCAAATATTCATTTCCACCTTAAAACTCTAATAATAACCACAAATCTAAAAAAAAGGACAACTAAATCAAATTAAGCATTATTTGAACCACTCCAAATCCGACCAATAGTATGTTGAGAATTGGTCGGAGGATGGACTCTTTAAACTTAGCAGATTAGTTGCAACAAAGTTGTGATAATAACAAGTTTATAATATTGTGTTTATCTCTTCTATTGTAATTATCCTTAAGGCTTATCATTTGTGAGCCTATAAAAGCACCTGATGTAACTATAACAAAGGCAATGAAGTGCAGAGCATGTTATTCTGAAACTACGATTCTCGTTTTCTTCTTGGTATCAGAGCCAGGTTGCGATCAACTGAAAAACCATGTCAGATGTGACGTCTGCTGATAGCAGCAACAATGAAACAAAGTCTGTAATAATCCAGTCTGAAGGAACTTTCAATGCTGGCATTATTCTAGATGAAAACAATTATAATGAGTGGTCTCAAATTATGGAAATGCATATTGCTGAGAGAGAAAAGCTTTCCTTCATCCGTGGCAAAGACAAACAGCCTGCGGAAACGGATGAAGGTTATGAAAAATGGTATGCAGAAAATCAAAAGGTGAAAAGATGGCTTCTGATCTCAATGAAAAAGGAGATTATGAAGAGGTATTTAAGATTACCTACCGCGAAGATGATCTGGGAAGCTCTTGCCTTGGCATTTTATGATGATAATGATGAGATGCAAACGTTCACTCTCCATCAGAGAGCATTCAAGGCAAGGCAGAAGGGAAGAAACCTTTCTGAGTACTATGGGGAATTGATGGAAATTTTCATAGAGCTGGACCATAGAGACAAAGTTGTAATGAAAGATCTTGATGACGTAAAATCCTATCAGAACATAATTGATAGAATCAGAGTACATGTGTTTCTTGCCGGGTTAGATGATGTGTTTGAACAAATTCGTGGAGAAATCCTGCGAAGGGAGAAACTTCCTAGCCTGGAAGAATGCTTTGGGTATGTGAGACGAGAAGCAGTGCGTAGAGAAACATTGAAGAATGATCCTGAATCAAGTGAAGCAACTGTCATGATCATGAGACCCAGGCAGAAGGAGGCTAGGAACCAAGACAAAGACAATCTGGTTTGCACTCATTGCAAGAAGACTAGACACACAAAGGAGAGGTGCTACGAACTTATTGGCTATCCAGATTGGTGGGATCATACGAGAGCCTCGAAGAACAAGGAATCAAATAGGACCTCCACTGCAGCTGCCACAATATCTGAAGAGGTGGACACTAGAAGCTCAGTCCTAGCGACTACATCTTCAGGTACAACAGGTAATACATTGTTAAGTAAGTCTGCTATTTTGAATGATACATGGATAATTGATTCAGGATGCACAGATCACATCACTTGTAACACAGATTTGATTCCCACCTTGAAACCATCATCACAGAAACATATTGTTACAGCAAATGGTGGGGAGTCACAGGTCATAGGTGAGGGAACAATGTCTGTGAGTAATGAGATCACCTTAGATAAGGTGCTAGTAGTTCCAGCCCTGAACTACAAATTATCTGTGGCACAAATCACAAAGACTTTGCAATGTGTGGTAATTTTTTGGCCTAACAATGTTGTGTTTAAGGACATCAAGACAAGGAAGACAATTGGCTATGGTACTAGAAAGGGGAAGCTCCACTACCTGGATTTAGATGCTGCCAATGTTGAGAAACTGAGTGAGGCATTTGCAGTAGAAGCTGAAGAAAATAAAGATGTATGGCTATGGCATAAACGCATAGGGCATTCATCATTTAGTTACTTAAAGAAGTTGCTTCCTAGATTATTTGGGAATATAAACATTTCTGAGTTGTATTGTGAGACATGTGCATTAGCTAAAAGCCACAAAGTCTCTTATCCTTTGAATCTGAATAAAACCACAACAATTCCATTTGCGATTGTGCACTATGATGTATGGGGACCTGCGAAAATCTCTACCTTGGGTGGTTCAAGGTGGTTTGTAACCTTTATTGATGATTTCAGTTGGATGACATGGGTATGGTTGATGAAGTCGAAAGAAGAGGTTTCAGAACTGTTCCAAAAATTATGCAAAATGGTACAAACCCAATATAACACAAAAGTCAGGATACTAAGGAGTGATAATGGAGGAGAATATAGCTCATTAGCACTCAAGAAATTCATGGCAGATAATGGGATCATCCATCAGACAACATGTCCATACACTCCACAGCAGAATGGTTTAACTGAAAGAAAAAACCAACAGCTGCTTGAAGGGGTTAGATCTGCACTGATTGGAGCTAATGCCATGCCGATTCTGTGGGGAGAAGCCCTCACTTATGCAGCTCACTCTATCAATCGATCACCCTCCAGAAGCTTAGGGTATGTTACTCCTCTGAAAAGCCTGGAACAGTATTGCCGGAGTTCAGGAAAGCAAGAGATCACACCTCGAGTATTTAGATGTGTGGCATATGTTCACCTCCATGAACACCAACGTACTAAGCTAACAGCAAGGGCAATTAAATGTGTGTTTGTTGGGTATGCTCCTCACCAGAAATGGTACATGTGCTATCATCCACAGACCAAAAAGCTCTATACATCTATGAATGTGGCCTTCAATGAATCACTCATATTTTTCCAGGACGAGTCTGAACTTCACGGGAAGAATATGGAGGAAATTCAGACTCTAATATTGCAGGAAACTTGCAACTCTGAAATAAGCCTACTAGAGGAAAATAGAACTGCTACCCCAACAAATGCTACTCCAACTGCCTCATTTGAGGTGGAATCTGCAACTCATCTGAATAATGGTGCTACCCCAACAAATGTTACCCCAACTGTCTCATCTGAGGTGGAATCTGGAACACATCTGAATAATGGTATCGAAAATGAGTTACAACAATCTGAGAATTCAGTTACTGAGGAATTGATTGAGGAACCTCAAGATCATGGTTCACAAGGTGATGGTTCAAACTTATCACGAAGAATACTGCCACCTCGCAGCACCAGAGGGGGTTCCAAAAGCTACCTATGAGCCTGAAATTAGCGCCAATATCAAATACCCTATGAGTCAGTTTGTGTTAAATCATAGGCTATCACTAGAAAATGCTGCATTTGTGAATCAATTATCTTGTGTGTCTACTCCTAATAGTGTGCAGGAGGCAATTGCAGATCCACAATGGCGAGAAGCTATGAATGAAGAATTGAGGTCGCTGCATAAGAATGGCACCTGGGAACTCATCCCACGACCTGAAAGAAAGAAGCTGGTTGGTTGCAAGTGGGCCTTCTCCACCAAATACGCAGCAGATGGCACAGTGGAAAGGCTCAAAGCCAGACTAGTTGCAAAGGGTTATACGCAAGCATATGGTATGGATTACACAGAAACTTTTACCCCTGTTACAAAGATTAACACTGTCAGAGTATTGCTCTCACTTGCAGCTAGTCTTGACTGGCCTTTAAAGCAATTTAATGTGAAGAATGCATTCCTCAACGGTGACTTGACAGAGGAAATCTACATGGAAGTTTCTGAAGGCTGCAATACGATGAATCCAGGCTTGAATCAGGTGTGTAGATTGAAGAAGTCACTGTATGACCTCAAGCAGTCCCCTAGAGCATGGTTTGGTAAGTTCAACAGAGTTATGAAGGAATTTGGATATGAATCCAGCAATCATGATCATACCATGTTCTTCAAGAGATGTGGGGAAAAGATAACCATATTAATAGTGTATGTAGTGACATGATTGTCACCGGAAACGATTTTGAGGGGATCAAATTACTGCAAGAATATCTATCAAGAAAGTTCGAATTAAAGGATTTGGGAAAACTCAAATACTTTCTTGGTATCGAAGTATTAAGATCAACTGGAGGGATCTTCTTATGCCAGCGGAAATACACATTGGATCTACTCAAGGAGACTGGAATGACAGCCTGCAAACCAGAAACAACTCCACTGGAACCTGGTCTGAAGCTACGTATTGAAGATGACCAAATTCCGGTGGACAAAGGGCGATATCAGAGGCTTGTGGGGAGGTTGATGTATCTGGCTCATACTAGACCAGACTTGGCCTATCCATTGAGCGTGATCAGCCAGTTTATGCACAATCTAGGAGAGCAACATATGAATGCAGTTATGCGAATCTTAAGATACTTGAAAGGAGCCCCAGGAAAAGGAATTCTCTTCAGGAAGTCTAGAAATTTCAATGAGGTTGAGGTGTATACAGATGCAAATTGGGCAGGTTCAATGGATAATTGCAGATCTACCTCTGGATACTTCTCATTTGTTGGAGGAAATCTTGTTACTTGGAGGAGTAAGAAACAAGACGTGGTCTCAAGATCCAGTGCAGAACCAGAACTGCGTGGAATGGTCTTAGGAGTCTGTGAGGGTATGTGGATTAAACTGATCTTGCAAGATCTTGGAATGAACTCAGAGAATGCAATCAGACTACATTGTGATAGTAAGGCAGCTCGAGATACTGTCCACAATCCAATCAAGCATGATCGTATGAAACATGTGGATGTTGATCGGTTCTTTGTAAAAGAAAAGCTGGAAGATGACACACTTGAACTTCCTGAGATTAGGACAGGAAATCAGATCGTAGATATGCTGACAAAGGCAGTTGAGTCTGATGTTTTTATCAAATTTTGCAGCAAGCTGGGAATGTATGACATACATTCTCCAGCTTAGGGGAAGTGTTGAGAATTGGTCGGAGGATGGACTCTTTAAACTTAGCAGATTAGTTGCAACAGAGTTGTGATAATGACAAGTTTATAGTATTGTGTTTATCTCTTCTATTGTAATTATCCTGAAGGCTTATCATTTGTGAGCCTATAAAAGCACCTGATGTAACTATAACAAAGGCAATGAAGTGCAGAGCATGTTATTCTGAAACTACGATTCTCGTTTTCTTCTTAGTAGAGTGAGAAGAAAATCTACTTTTTTTTTTTGAACTTATATTAAATTTCCAACATATTATAACTTATTACATAAATCACAAACAATTTATTAAAAATTGTCGCCACCTTTTACTTTTCTTAAATTATTTATAGCTCATCTAAACCTCTAATCATTCTAAACATATTTTGAATGTGATGGATTTCGGGTGAGCCAAACAAGATGGTTCAACTTTTTAAGAATTCATGGTCTCTCCACTACTTGGGTGTAGTGGAGAAGATTAAGAAGTTAACTACTTAACTATCTAATATGATTTTTTTTTGGCAATTAACTAATTTCACAACATAAGGAAAAAAATGGAGGAGGACGAAAATAACGTGCGGTTCTCCCATCTTCTACATTCTCTCTAAAATGTTTATTTTCTCTAAGAAAGCAGTAAGAATATGTATGTTGTTCGATTTTTTTCATCTAGGTGGTTATTTTTACCAGGTGGACATAGGATTAAGTTCGTGTTCGTTTCAGCTCCGTGATTTAATCCTGACCGATCAAACATCGTATTACTGTAAAGTATTTTTTATGTTCCTGATTAAATATTTTGCTAGTTAATATTTATGGGTTTACATTACGTTTTACTAATATTAATGTTAAAGTAAAACACAATGCTACATCGGTAATATAAGATGTGTATATAAAGTATCTAGAGAATTCCATTAGTATGAGGCCTTTTGGGTGGTGGTAACCAAAATAAATCCGTACAGGCTCAGCCTTAACCTAAAGCGGACAATATCATACTAATGTGAGCTGAGGAGCGGCTCTCGGAGGTTCAAAAAGTGGTATCAGAGCCCGATTTAGAGATAAAGCTCATGATTAGATCCATAGAGTGTCTGTATCGAAAGTCTTCCCGATAAAATGGTGGTCAGGCGGCGGGTCCCGTTGGTTAGTGACAATGGTACAAGATAGTTTGATGAATCGGTAGATTATCTCAAAAAGAGGTTACGTAATGTGTGGTTCTTTGTTTGAAGGATCAATGGACTAACTTGAACGGAGACGATATGTCCAATAGTTTAAAGGGGATGATTGTTAGAGAAGTCAAACTTAATATTACATCGATTATTGATTTGTATATAGAATATCCAAAAAGTTCCAATTATATGAGAACTTATGTATAGTAAAAAAAAATCGTGGAGATACAAAGCAAATAATATCATATTATTAAAAGTCGAGGAGAAATTCCGAGAAATTCAACCATTAAAACTTATCGCTCAAATGATTATGAAAATTTTTAAATCGAAAATATTAGGCAACTCTTAAACACAAATCTTACACGGTTAGAATCTAACCCACCATTCAAATTATTTTAAAATTGGTAAATACATTACTTCTACAAATTTCTAATTGCAAAATCTCGCAATTCAAATTATTCCTACCACTTTTAAACTTTAACCATCGCTACTACGTTAATCAAATCTCTAACCTCCCATCTAAATTATTTGAAGTTTAATACGTAACTTCTTCTTCACAACAATCCTATAACAATTTAAATATTATTAAATTAAACAATTATAGCAAGTGAAAAGACCAACAATGCCACCTATCAATTATATATTTCTTATACGCTACAGCGAGACTTAATTTCCATATCCAAAATCTCAATACAGATTTTCACAAGTCAATGACTCCATTTTCATTGTTTCGTTTTTCTCTTTGACAATCTCCATGTGATTGAGCTTTTAATTAAAAATTAAATTGTAATTTAAAATATATTATTTAATACATTAAACTTTTAAATATTAGGTCAACAATAATATTATAGGTAAAATTAAAAAAAAAATAGCTACATACAACTGGACTTGATACATTTTATTTTATTAAATTAAAATTTTATTTAAATGAACTGTCAAATTAGGATATTATTTTGATTTTTAAAAATATTTTAAAAAACATTTAGAATTGGTTAAACAACCAAATGGCAATAATTTCCATTTCTAATATTAATTTTCTAAAAAGTATTATGTCATTCAAAAGCTACGTAAATCAGTATTAAAATCACACATGGGTATACTATTGAGAATTAATATTTTTCATTTTCTACTTAATAACATTTTTTAAGTAAAAAAAATCAAATAATTTTAAATTAATGTCATATGGCAAGCACACGGGAATATCTTTGTAATTAATTTACTCTGCCTGCATAAACGGTTATTAATTATTTATTTAAATCTACCAAACTAAACAATATTAAAAAAAATAATAATAAAAATCTCAACCAATCATAATTGCAATATTCAATTCACATTAAACCCTCCATTTGTTGTTATAATGTCAAACGAAATCATAAGCTAAAGTTTTAATTTCAAAAACAGTGGGAAGAAGATAAATACTAATAATAATAATAATAATAATAATAATAATAATAATATTATTATTATTATTATTTTATAAAATTATTTATATTATGACTTTATTATTATTATTTTTATTTATTATAAGTCTGATGGCCAAACTTAAGCTACTAGATAACGAACCTTCTAAAAAAATAAATTAATTATAAATATTAATCTCTATCAATAACATTTTTTCTCTTCATTTACATTGTCACGCAAACTGAGTCAAATTATAGATTAAGGACTGTTTATTTTCTTAATTAGCAGTTGAGATTTCACAAACACAATGACTATTTATTTAATTAATTAAATAAGCCACGTTTGTTGAAAGTTTACAAAAAGCTGTTTTATGAAAATTTTGTGTATAAATAGAGGTCGTGTTCTCTCCTTTTCTCTCAATTCGATTACAATACATTTTTTGTTTTGTTTTAATTTGTCGCTTTGAATAGAATTGGGTTTCGTTTGGAGTTAGATTATATGGCACGACTTGTGCTTTTGGTTTTTGCTTTTCAGCTTATAGCTTTCTCTTCTTTGGCTTCTGCTGCTATTGTTGAACACTCTTTTCATGTAATGTTTCATTTCTTTCTCTTCTTGTGATTTTTTTTTTCTTTTTTTTTTTTCTAGTTGTGGGGTTTATGTTGTGAAAAATATTTTAGTTGTTTGTTTGGAAAGGGTTGGTTTAACTCTCGGTTTAAAAGTTATTTTTTTTAGTGGTTAAATAAATATAGTAGATTTTTTAAATAAAAAAATAGCAAATATAATTTTTAAGTTTATTTAGATTTATATTTACTTTTAAATTTTAAATATAAAAAATACAATAAAAATAATTTTGAAAAAAAAATAATTTTCGACTTTTTTATATGTATTTGAGAAAGTAAAAGATTATTTTTTTTAAAATTACTAAAAATTAGAATTAATTTATTCAAACATATTCTTATATACTTTAAAGTTAGAATTAGTTTATTCAAAAATATTTTTATATACTTCAAATTAAAAGACTCACCTTTAATTTAGTTTAAATAATAAAATTTATAGGGAAAAAAGCTTTATAATTTTTTAAGAAATAAAAGTAAAAATAATAATTTTTTGAAAATATTTAATTTTTCACGAATTATGAAAAAAAAATTAAAAAATACCGCCTTTTAATATAATTTTTAAAAAAGTAACTAGTCTCAATAAAAATAAATTTTAAATTTTACTATTTATGAATAGTAAATAGAAAAATATATTATTTTTTATTTTTAAAAACTAAATATAATTTCTAAATAAAACCCTAATCTTCTAATCCATTATTTATAATAATTATTTAATTATTTTCCAACACATGCAAAATTACATATTACGAAGAGGAAAACATTATAACGTGAAAATTTGTTACAGGTCGGAAACTTGACGGTGAACCGTCTCTGCCAAGAGCGAGTTATCACGGCGGTAAACGGAAGTTTGCCCGGTCCGACGATCCGTGTTCAAGAGGGTGATATTCTCGTTGTTCATGTCTACAACGAGTCTCCTTATAACCTCACTATTCACTGGTAGGTCCACTCTAATCAAATCAATTTAAATACTTAACAACATGTATCTATTTAACCTAACTCTAGAATAATGTTATCCAGGCATGGCGTGTTCCAGTTACTCAGTGGATGGGCAGATGGACCCGAAATGGTAACCCAATGTCCAATCCGACCCGAAAATAAGTATACGTATAGATTCAAAATCACCGATCAAGAAGGTACCCTATGGTGGCATGCTCACTCTCAATGGCTACGTGCTACTGTCTACGGTGGACTTATTATCCATCCCAGATCCGGCACCCGTTATCCTTATCCCAAACCCGATAAAGAAGTTCCTATTATACTCGGTACACATTATATCCATTTCCAAACACTTTCATTTTATTATATCCTATAATTTAATATTCAAATTCAATTTACAGGTGAATGGTGGAACGCTAATGTCATCGATGTTGAAAATCAAGCACTTTTTAGTGGAACTGGACCTAATAATTCCGATGCATACACCATCAATGGAAAACCTGGAAATCTTTATCCATGCTCTCAAGATCGTAAGTTATTTATTTAATTTTTTAATAATTAGAGATGTGAAAAATATTATTTAACAAGTTATAATTATTTGTCCTAATGTTTGAATTATTAGAAACATACAAGCTAAACGTGGTGAAAGGAAAGACATATCTTCTAAGAATAATCAACGCTGCACTCAATAACCAACTTTTCTACAAAGTAGCCAATCACAAGCTGACAGTTGTCGGTGTCGACGCGGAATACACAACACCTTATTCCACCGACGTAATAGTAATCGCACCGGGTCAAACCGTCGACGCTTTGCTCCACGCGGATCAACCCATCGGGTCATACTACATGGCAGCCCACCCATACGCAAGTCAACCCGCAATACCATTCGATAACACAACAACAAGAGCGATCATCGTCTACGAACACTCCACGTCATCATCTCCCATAATGCCAACTCTACCCCCATTCAACGACACCCCAACCGCCCACAAATTCTACTCCAACTTAACCAGCCTCGTAGACGGTCCCCACTGGGTCCCCGTCCCACGCCATGTAGACAAACACATGTTCGTCACGGTCGGATTAGGACTCGACCGTTGTAGAAGCTCAAACAACGCCACGTGTCAAGGACCAAACGGGAATAGATTCTCTGCGAGCATGAATAACCACTCGTTTATATTCCCTACCAAAGTGTCGATGCTACAAGGCTTTTTCTTCAACATCAACGGTGTGTATTCACGTAACTTTCCATCTCAGCCGTTGATCAAATTCGACTACACGAATCAAAGTTTAAGCAGTGATATCACCTCACCGTTGAACTTCGCGCCGAAATCGACGAGTGTGACGAGGTTGAAGTTTAATCAGACGGTGGAGATGGTTTTGCAGAACACGGCTTTGATTGCGATAGAGAATCATCCGATGCATTTGCATGGGTTTAATTTCCACGTGTTGGCTCAAGGGTTTGGGAACTTTGACTATAACAGAGATAGCAAAAAGTTCAATTTTGTTGACGCACAGAGACGTAACACTATTGCTGTTCCTGTTGGTGGTTGGGCTGTTATCAGATTCCAAGCTAACAATCCAGGTAGTTATTTATTTTTAAATTTCTAATTTCGCCCCATGTTTTTATAAATATTACAATTTTACTCCAAATTCTGAAATTATTCTCTTTTTAACCCTAAAATGCAGGGATATGGTTGATGCATTGTCATCTAGATGTGCATTTACCTTGGGGTTTGGCAACAGCTTTTGAAGTTGAAAATGGCCCGACCCCGTCGAGTAGGTTGCCGCCACCACCCGCCGATTTTCCAAAATATTAGAAGAAAAATTAAATTTATAACAGCCACGTTTCAAAATTTGTTTCAAAATTTATTTCAAAATCTATTTCAAAATCTATTTTAAAGAAGACTTTTGATCATTAATCGATATAAATCAAATGGTTCCTTTTTTCATACAATTTCATTTTCGTTAAACAAAATTTCTACATTGATTGTTTTTGTATAAGTTTGGACTGTAATTTTCATTATTCGTTTGATGTTGTGATGTAATAAGCTGAGTCAACAACACATATTCTTGTTAACTCTAATATACATGCATTTATTAATTTGAAGTTCAATATTACTATTATTTTTATTGTGCACGCAACATACTACTATTTTATTAGTCTATGTTTGTTTAGTGTTTACATCATCAAACTAGTTAGGTGGTTTAGTCAGCTAACAGATTTATGCCGGCGATGTAATATTAAATAGATTTATTGGTTGCTCTATCTTACAAAAGAAGGAATTATAGTTGCAATAGAACTAATTGAATGGACCAACGACTAGTGTTTTGTCTATGTCAATGAAATTAAAGCATCGTTTTCAATCGCAATGAAGATGTGCTATTATGGATAGAGATCTAGGAACAAGTATGATGACATCAGTTTTATTTAAGAGTAAACTACGCTCAGACCCCTGAACGATTGTTAATTACAGGCGGATATACATTTTGGTTTAATTGACAATCAACCCCTTTAACTGTCAGTTGACTGTTTAGATATGTTAGTTAACCATATTGATTTTTAAAAAAAAGATTATTTTATCCCTATTTTACATATTGATTTTCAACATTATTTCAATTTCTTTTTAGAAAAACATAATTGATATTATTTTAATATTATTTTATGTGAAAAAATATTATTATAATTTTTATTATTATTTCAAAATATTTTTAAAAAATTCTGTAAATAATTAAAATAAAAATGTAAATAAAATTTTTTTATAAATGTTAAGATAATAAATTATAAAATCAATATGTAAAATAGGACAAAATAAACTTTTAAATAATATTATAATAAATATTAAATCAAATTTAAAAAATGTGTAAATAATTAAAATAATAATGTGAAAAAAAAAATATTTTTTAAAATGTTGAGATAACAATTAAAAATTCAATATGGTACAATATGGGTAAAATAGACATTTTAAAAAGTCAATCTGGTCAACTAACTTATCTAAACGGTCAATTAATGATCAAGAGGTTAAGTGTCAATTAAACCAAAGTGTATATCCATTTGTAATAAACCATCGTTCAGGGGTGTGTGTGCAATTTACTCTTTATTGTTAAAAGTTTTTTTATTGGGCCCGAAATGGCCCATTGAGTTGTCCGTTTTCATTACAAGTGAAAAAGAGTATCATTGGGCCTTATCCATGTCGTCACATAATTAAATATAATTAAATAAAAACACAATTTCTTCTTATTTACCGACATAATAAGACAAAACACACATTTATAAATTAAAAAAAATAATAATAATAATAATAAATAATAAAATAAACTCTTTGTTCTAAAAAAAAAATAAAAATACCTCATACAACACTAAAATATAATTCTCTTCATAAACTAATCCTAAAAATTCGCATTAGAATAAAAAAATTATAATTAATATAAATTCAATCCAAATAAACACACCATAACCGGTAGAGAATGTTTATGGTTTGCCCTCGAAGAGTACTTCGTCTGACTGACCAGAACCAGAATGAGATGCAGGTGCACGGGAGGACTTTTTGGATTTACCCGATTTTGGTGACTCAGCTGAACCTGGACTTTTAGCCGATTTCGGTGACTTGGCTGATTTGGATGACTTGGCCGATTTGGATTTCTTGGCCGATTTCGGTGACTCAGCTGGTTCTGGTGACTCGGCTGCGCTCGGACTCGGGGCGGGTGAGTCAGCAAATTGGCTGACGATGGCGGATTCTACAGTTTGGAGACCTTTTGCAGCTGAGCTTAGTAATTGAATCATCGCTCTGTGTGGGTTCGATCGTTGAATGTCACATAGATTTGGCAAAAATGCACCTGTATTGTTCAAATCAATTATTATATTATATTAAACAAATTAATTAAAGATCCGATTCTTTGATTGATGGACAAGTTAAGAATTTTGAATTCCACGACCATTAATCAAAACATATTCTCTATTTTGTCTAATTATGATTTCACAATTATACTAAAAAACAAAATAATCATTTAGATCGCGAAGATCTAAAATCAAAACGACGTCGTACCTTCACCGGCAGCGAGATTGAAGTAAAGATCAACAATGTTGGGACATCTCTGGTAACAATCAGGTGAGCAAAGCTTAGAGGCAAATTCAGGATCAAGAAGAGCATCAGATGAGATACCGACGACATTTCTATCAACACCACAAGCATTCACACACTCATCCGTCTCGATATAATCCGCCATTCGTTCAACAACAACCTCCGACGACTTGCATTGGAACTCCTTTCCTTTCGTTTCCAATATACACCTCTTACCTGACGACGATATCGAAAACGCGCACAGCTTCTTCGGTAATTCCTCGCATGTTATCTCGCCTAACAAAAAAATTAATAAGATCACATTCAAATCAAAATTGGAATCGAATTTGGGCGAATTGAGACGTACATAGAGCTGATCGGAGGAGGAGAGAGGAGACGACGAGGAGGACGAGGAGAGAGGATCTGGAAGGAGGAGCCATTGAAGGAAGGAATCTGAATTCGCTTTGATTCGTGAAAATGAGTGGTGCTGTTGTTTGTTTAAAGAGAGAGAGGTGTGTGGGTTTATATGGACATGCGCGAGGTTCTCATTTTGCTTTGTCAGTTGTTACCCGAATATTTAGATTTGCGCTTTGTCTTATTTTATACGTGGTTGCATTTCTTCTCATGCAATGCAAATTAGGAGTCAAGGTAGACTCATATCGACAGATCAACATAATCAAATTTGTGTTGTTTTTGTTAGTTGTTATTTTACATCAAATACGTCTGTTTTCAACGTGTCATTTTTGTTATGGAGTTTCTCGTAAGGAATATGCCCAAGTTTCGGGTAGTTTCTAAAATTGTATTGGGCTGGTTGGGCTGGGTCGGGCCCAAAATAAGACCCGCGCAACTTGTCGTTTGTAAACACTCGCGCTATAACGGCTCAACAAAGCATGGTCACAAAATGTATATTCAGAGGAAGATAAGTGGGGCCCGATTAACAGAAATCGCTTCCAACCTCACAATTAAACAGATTTTAAAAAAATCACACACTCAACAAGAAGCAGAGCAGAAGCAGAACCGCTCTGGACTCTGCAATGGCAACGGTAACAGGATCAGCATCGTCATCTCAGCTTCTATTTTCAAGCTCACGTTCTCCTTCCCGCCTCTCTCCCTACCAGCTATGCGTCTTCGACACGAAATCGCTTCTCTCGAGCTCTAACGCCGGCGTCAAGAGAAGACATGGCGGCGGTGGTAGTGGTGTTAGATGTATGGCGATTGATACGGCGGCGGCAGCGACGGCTGAGGCGACGAAGAAGAAAAGCGGTTATCAGATTCAGACTCTAACTAGCTGGTTGTTGAAGCAGGAACAGGACGGTGTGATTGATGCAGAGCTTACTATTGTACTCTCCAGTATTTCTATGGCATGTAAGCAGATTGCTTCTTTAGTTCAGAGAGCTAGCATTTCCAATTTGACTGGTGTTCAAGGTGCTGTTAATGTTCAAGGAGAGGATCAGAAGAAGCTTGATGTTGTCTCCAATGAGGTTTTGTGAACACTTATCAATTCAATTTTGCTCTTATATTGTGTTAGACCTAGAAT
This sequence comes from Cardiospermum halicacabum, assembly GCA_031304145.1. Classification (NCBI taxonomy): domain Eukaryota; kingdom Viridiplantae; phylum Streptophyta; class Magnoliopsida; order Sapindales; family Sapindaceae; genus Cardiospermum; species Cardiospermum halicacabum. The sequence goes on from CM062392.1 coordinate 28,305,609, forward strand.
TTGATTAGCGAATTGTTGTAATAGGTGTTTTCGAACTGTTTGAGATCAAGTGGGAGGACAGGGATCATAGCATCAGAGGAAGAGGATGTGCCTGTAGCTGTAGAAGAGAGTTACTCTGGGAACTACATAGTGGTGTTTGATCCACTTGATGGATCATCAAACATTGATGCAGCAGTCTCCACTGGATCAATTTTCGGTATCTACAGTCCAAATGATGAGTGTCTTGCAGATATTGGAGACGATGCCAATGTAAGTTATACTACACAATTGAGATTGAATTGTGTGTAAAAAGGTTCTAATCAGGTTGTGTTATATATTCCAGCTTGAAGAAACAGAACAAAGATGTGTTGTCAATGTATGCCAGCCCGGAAGCAATTTACTCGCAGCTGGTTACTGCATGTACTCAAGTTCTGTAATCTTTGTGCTTACTTTAGGCAAAGGTGTGTTTGCATTCACATTGGATCCCATGTATGGAGAATTCGTTTTGACTCAAGAGAATGTTCAGATACCGAAAAAAGGGAAGATTTACGCCTTCAATGAAGGGAATTACCAGCTTTGGGATGACAAGCTGAAGAAGTACATTGATGATCTTAAAGATCCAGGTCCTAGTGGGAAACCATATTCTGCTAGGTATATTGGCAGTTTGGTTGGTGACTTCCATAGGACTCTTCTTTATGGAGGTATTTATGGGTACCCTAGAGATAAAAAGAGCAAGAATGGGAAGCTAAGATTGTTGTATGAGTGTGCGCCAATGAGCTTTATTGTTGAACAAGCTGGAGGGAAAGGGTCAGATGGTCATCAGAGAATACTTGACATTCAACCTACAGAGGTAAACAAACACATTTCAGTTTCAATTCGAGATGTAATTGAGCTTCTGCAATATTTATGGTAGTGTTTAGTTACTGATAGATGTCTGTTGTTTTGTGTTGATAGATTCATCAACGTGTTCCACTTTACATTGGAAGCCAAGAGGAAGTTGAGAAATTGGAGAAGTATTTAGTTTAAGGTAATGCAAAAGCTTACTATTTTTGTGCATGGAGGTTAATGTTCTATTCATTCTAGAAGTACTGTGAATTTGCAATTGAAAAAAATTTATCAATGGTTGCAAATATGATTGTAGATAAGCTGCTGCACTGTATTAATGGGAATCTAGCTCAACCATGGAAAGTAAAAAAAAAGTTTAAAAAGTAACCGTTAGATTGTATTGATCTTTGAACATTTCAGCCATGGTTTCATAATAAGTATCTATTCTTGAAAACTAAATTGAAAGATTTAATTCAATAGATCATTCAGAGCCCTATTAAAATGCAAAAATTTTCTACTAAACTAACAAGTGCTTCCTAGGTTTCATTAGAATTGTACAAGAAGAATAATGAAGCATGACTAGCAATTAGCTAACAGAAACTTTTATCTACTAAATACTACTAATGTCACATAGAATTAGAGAGCAATACTAATAGTGACCGAATTAGAGAGCAAATGTTCGGGGACGAGCCCAGATCATGTTTTGAAAATTGTCATTTGTTGTGAACATCTTTGCAGTAAGTACTGTACTATTACCAGGCCAATTAGAAGTCATCTCCATCTTAAAAGCCATTCTCAGCTACTTTGCTGTTCCGGAGAATTCTTCCGACTTTTAGCTGCGATTTTAAAAGAAATAGCAAAACAATCAGAAAATTGAGGCTTGAGGCCATCAGATTTTTATGTTAAAGAATTTGAAGAAAAGGAACAATAAGTATTACCTGGACTTAAAATTTTTATACTCTTTGTTATGGATTTCACAGCAGTCAGGTTCTCAGAGCCTGCAAAAGTAAAATTAACAAGGTAAATTTCCAATAAAGACAAGTGAAATGAAGCTGCAAAATCAAGTAAATAGTTACTTAGATAATGCAAGTTATAAATACCTTGAAAGGGCATGTCTTTTCCAGAGAGCACTTCTGTTACAGTTGATGAATACTCTGATACAACTTGATCAACCCCAAGATTAGCATCTCCTGACTCATTAGAGGACCTGCATGTTATGCACATTGTGCATCAGTACTCATGCTAGTGAAAAAAACTATGATAAGTATAACTAAAGCATTATCTGTAGTGTAATGAAAGGAACAAATACCCTGAAACATTATCTGTGGACATTCCAAAAGGTGGCTCGCAAGAGACAAGTCCTTCACAGTCGAGATCAAAATCAACCAATAGTTCTGAGAAGGAAAAATTAGGTCCTAATGCATCAAAGTTAGGAAAATCCATGTCAAAGAGATCAGCATCTTTTTCAGACTCAGATGTCGAGTTATCAGTGACAGCAATTGGTTTATTTGAGTTTGTTGGCACATCAGAACTATCGAAATCAAGCCTTCCTTTCACTTGATGTCTCTTCATGTTAGCCTTGACTGGCGATGGAGAAGAAATGCAACAATTCCTCTCCACTGTGTAGACTGCTGATTGTTTATATGGACTCACTGTAAGCCTCTCTGATGCAATTATAGTGCAATTAGGAGTGACATTTTCAGGGGTGTTGTTGGCACTGGAATTAGCACCCACAGAGTTCCCCAATGGAGATTTATCAACTTGAGAAGAAACCGGCTGCGGTGGAGTATTAGGACCAGAAGAATGTGCTGGAACTGCAGACATTAAAGGTTGGTTAAACAAGCTTTTAACAACATGTGACGCTTGTGGTTGTGCTTGAGATCCACTTTGTACGGGGTTCAAATGCGATATTCCAGTCACAGAAGGCTGGACATTATCATGACTAGATGCTGTATTTTTCATTTGTGGGGCAGCTATATCATAGCGAAAAGAAATGTAAATGTTAGTATCACTTCAAAATCAACAACAAAACTCAATCACCTAAAAGGAATGGATACATGTCCAATGAAATCTAACCTTTGTTCTTAGCAGGTAACTTGCCGCGAGATTTCTTGGCATTTGGAACAGCTTCCATTTCAGCCCTTGGAGTTGAAGCCGCTCTCTTTCTTGTTAATGGACAATTCAAGACTGGTGGACAAATGTTTTTGGTTGGCATGGACACGGGCATAACAATTGGTGCATTTTGACCATGGAAACCTATTTAAGATAGCACAAAACGTGATCAAACACAATTGATTCAATAACTGGCACCACTGAGACTAGGATTAGCAAGCACAGTTGATTCTCAAATCCTTCTAATGTCAATTAGATCAAAACCTAATACTGCAATTTTTGTAACCTAATCTTTCACCAAAATACAATATATAACAAAGTTCATGACAATCTAATTGTGTATTTTCAATTCACTTAAAAACTACCGATCTGAACAGGAGAAATAAATGAAATAGTACCTGATGGAACAGGTTGAGGAACAGCCACGGGAGCTGGCCTTAATGACGGCGGCTGAATAGCAGGCATAGTCATTGCTGAGTTATACACATTCATAGCATCTTGCATACCGAGTAATAGCGTCTGTACTCTCATTTTCTCCTGATCTAATCGCGCCTTTTCCTGCTCAACCATCACTTTCTCCTCTTTCAAACATATATACTCATTCAACATCGCTCCCAAACTCAACAAACTCTTCGGAGCCTAAAAAACCAAAACAAAAATCAATCAAACACTTCGAAACCAAAATCGCAAATATCAAACGCAAATCAAGAGAACCGATTCAAATCTGTAGCGTACCTCTTGAACAGGAGATTTAGAAATCAACGAAGCACCTTCATTCCTGAAAACCGATCGAGTTTCAGAGAAGTTGTTATCCAATAGATAACGATCTACGATAAACGCAACCTGCATCGGAGTAACCTTTCCTTTAGCATAACTAGTATCAGATCTCTTGGATCTACTTTGCTTCCCCATAGTGAACCAAGATCGAGAGACAGAGAGAATTTCAGGTAATGGAGATTTGGAGAAATGAAGACGAGATTGAAGTTTTGATGGAGAAAAGAGGGAAGTGAGTGTTTATGAATGAAATGGCGGGAGGTTTTTAAAAGTTTTGGAGCAAAACGAAGAGCCAAATAGTATAAGAGAGAGATTTTTAGCGGGTAATTGTTTTTTTATTTGGTATTTTATTTATTTTTTTAATTTAGCGGGAAGGTTTAAAAATTTATTTTTTCCAAAACTGTAAATCTGACTCGATTTTTAGCGGGAGTGTTTACATCCGGTCAAAACGGGTCAAACCCGATTTGTATTCGGCCCAAAATACAAAAGCCCAGGCCCATTAAACACCATACCAGTTATCCGAAACCAAGTCGTCGTCGTCATCCAAACTCAAAACAACAAGATGATGATGATGAAGCAAGGGCTTCTTCAATGGAGTCCTTGTCGTCTCCACAACCATCACCATTCTCCTCTCTTATCTCTTCCCATTTCATTTCCAATTCCTGCATCAAAACAAACCTCATCGAGTAAAGTCTTAGCGACTCTAGATTCCGCTACTACTACTACATCCACTCAGCGAGAGCTCTCCGCCAGAGAGCGGCGGCAGCTGCGGAACCAGAAGAGGGAGGAGAAGTCTGGTTACAGTTGGAGAGAAGAAGTTGAGGAGCGTCTGATTAAAAAGCCTAAGAAGCAATATACTTCTTGGACTGAAGAGCTTAATCTTGATAATTTGGCTCGTATGGGTCATCAATGGTGGGTAGTCCGTGTTGCTCGTGTCAGGTACGAGGAGACCGCTCAACGTGTAGCCAAATCGCTGGTTAAGAACTTCCCGGAAATGGAATTCAAAGTAAAATTTCGTTAGTTTGAGTTTATTGAATTGAATTGGATATATGATATGATATTTCTATGTAATGCTGTTGTGTAGTGTTAGTGCATTGGTTAGGTGTCGGTTACTTTTCTATATTAAATTGGAGTCAATGATATTCTCTTATCTTGATGCTGCAACTTGGTTGTTAGGATTGTATTCAATTTAGAAAGATGTTTTGTTTGTGTATTTTCATTTGGTGGCGGTTAAAATGTATATGGTGGATGGTAGGTGATCAGCTTCTGAGTGAACTTACTCTTGTTTGGTGATGGATTAATGTCTGTTTTTCCTTTCAGGTGTATGCTCCATCTGTTCAGGTGAAGAGGATACTGAAAAATGGATCCTTATCGGTTAAGCCGCGGGCAATTTTCCCTGGTTGTGTTTTCTTATGGTGTGTTATGAACAAACAGGTTCATGATACCATAAGAGAATGTGAAGGAGTTGGAGGTTTTGTTGGTTCCAAGGTTGGAAATACGTGAGTATTTCAATTTGTTACTCTTAGAATTTGTTGACTAATCTTGTTTGTAACATGTGGATTATTTGAAACAAGGTTAACAAGTTGAGATATTAGTTGGGGTATGCAGCATTATCATTTGTGAACTTTGCTTGTGTTAGTCACAATGATAAACCATGGCAACTGATTGGATTAAGCATAGGTCTGATCATAGTTCCTATAGTTATGGTATAAGAAATTGAGTAAATTGAACCTGAATTTCGGGAATTCAATGGCATTTTGATTACTTATGGTGTGATCTTATCTATTCTCTTTCTCTTGTGTTTTAAGAATCTTCCAGGTGTGTGTCTCTTGTTTGTTAACATGATATTTTCAACTGCTCTAACTGGGCTGACCTGTTTCTTTTTGCAGAAAAAAACAGATAAATAAACCTAGGCCTGTAGCTATTGAGGACATGGAAACAATGTTCCGGGAGGCAAAAGAAGAACAAGAAAAAGTTGACCAAGCTTTTCTTGAAGAACAAGGAAGCGTCTTAGAATTGGAGAACCTTAATTCAGAGACAGACAGTAAGCCAAAAAAACAACCCCGGAAAAGTGCTTCAGCTAAGGGGAATAAGCTTCCTTCCACTGGATCAACTGTTCGCATCATATCAGGGACTTTTGCAGAATTTGAAGGCAACCTTCAGAAACTGAACCGCAAGACTGGAAAGGTATTTTGTTTATTACATGTCAATAATTTGTTTGCGGATAATAATACTGTGATTTGAATGGACCTGAATAACTGCTGCATCTTTGGAGACTTCTTGGCCTTATTACAATATGAATGCACTTGTTATGATTTTTGGATTATATAAATTTTATGTGTTTTCTTGCAGGCTACTGTTGGGGTTACTGTATTTGGTAAGGAGAGCTTGGTAGAGTTAGATGTCAATGAAATTGTTGCAGAGACTAAATGATGTAGATAAGTTCTCTCATGAATCATTATCAGCAGTTCATTTATCAATAGTTATTTATCCTATTTATAGTTTTGTCATAATTTTTCTCTTTTTACTTGTGTCTAGAATATTGCACAACCGAAACCTTTAAGGTTTATTGTGTTTAGTTTCTTCAAGGTTCTCAGTTAGTTCTAATATTGATGTTGATTCAAACACCTTGTAATTAGGTTTGATTGAATGAATAGAAGTACAAAATATAAGATAACTTTATGGAATTCGGTACCATTGAAATCATTAGTTCTGCTGATTTAACTTGCATTTGCTATATAATTTGTCAAATAAACATTCATTCAAGGTTCTTTTTGTTAAATTAGCATTAATTTAAAGTCCTTTGCGGTTCAATGAATTTATTGATCGTCAATTCACATATTAGAATACCATAGTGAACACTTTTTTAGAGAACTTTCATGGTGTCAGGAGTGGATATTGTCTGGATCTTTAAAAACTTGAGAGGTTAACCATAAGGTGTTTGCATTGGTGGTTTGATGATGGCATTACATGGTTCCATTGTTTGGGTAGCTTATTTGAGGATGGGAGTTATGGAATGAAGTGGCATTCATTTGATCCAAAAATTTCTTTCTCAAACTGGGAGCAAAGCAATGGAATGGAATGCTTAAAAGTTTCACATCCGATCCATTTTGATAAGATTTCCAAACAATGGGATGATAAATGTTTTCCATTTCATCATAAAGTATCCAAACAAGGGAGTGGTACCCAATCTAATCCATTTCATACCATCAATGCAAACATAGCTTTAAACTTAAATACAGGAGTGAACTAATGTGAGGTAGTTAGATGGGTAGGTACAACAAAATTGTCGAGTAACAAAGTCTGAATAAAGAAAAACCTTATTTGGTGGGTTCCATAAATTTTAAATTCTGTTAGATCCTCTGCATTTAAGCATCCACGAACCCTTTATTCGTGGATATATTTATGATCTCTGTTATGTTTGCCTGTCTTGTTCATCATTAATCCTTGCTAGTTGCTCTGACTTATGATGCAATTTTCTCATTCCTGATCTAAATTAGTAATTCTTTCTTCCCTTGAACTCATGTGTAATGCAGCTTGACTGAGTAACTAAGAAAAAACAAATCATTTTTTCATTTCTTATAACCTTCATAGTTATAATTTGCCTCACCATACATATCACAAGCCCAGATGACATGCACATGGATGGAGAGTATATAGAGATTAGGGAGAGAGAGAATAGATTCGCATTATCTTTACTTTTACCTCATTGTTTTTTCCTTTTCCCATTACCCCAAAAGTTCAGTGGTGTCTACATAATCTTTCCACATATGATTCCCTTTACCCTTAAAGATGGGAAAAATTTATGAATGGAATCTTATAGTTAGTAGATTAATGAAGATAAACCTCATCTCTTATAATACTTCTTTTGTCTTGACTGTTTACACTAAATGTCAGGTACTTGTTTCTGTAGCTGGAGTGATCACTGACCGGCAACCTAAGCTGTACTAACTACAACTTAACTTCATTTTAGATGCATTTTAATTATTGTTAGCAATTAGCTTCTCTTTAAAGCATTACATAGTCTCAATGTTTAGTATTGACAAGGTGACTAAAATCAATCAAGTGGTTGGAAGAAACCCTTTGAAGTATTTTTCCTATATCCTCTCAATTAGATTGCCATAGTGGATGGTCCACCTTCAAAAAAGCATATTTAAATTTTTGCATTTAGGAGTATAATGCATGTCCAAGAATGATGGTGGTCCTTGTTTCCTTTAAGTGGAATTTTTATTAGCTTTAAGCAATTTAATGTGCCAGCTCACTAGACAGAAAAGCTATATCACCTTTGCCAATATATGCAAATTAGTGACAACAACCTTTCATTTCATTTTCTGATGAGTAGCTATCTCTGTTCTTCATGGTCTTTTCTCTTGGTTGCATCTTCTTTATATCTATCTTCTAATTTGAAAACCATATGCAGTGGATTATGTACTCAGTTGTCTTTTTTCTTTTCTTTGTGTTTTGTGATTGTAAATTGATCAGATTGTTTACATCAGATAATCTAATTGACCTTAGATTTCTTGCCTGACCTGATATTGATTAGGTGGGTGGATATAAAATTCAACAAATGACCAGCATTTACATTGGACATTATATTGCTGTTATCTAGGTGCAAACACAACTTTTCAAAAGCTAACACTTTCACTACTTGTACTTTAAAGACAGGTAAAGTAGGATGAGGAATTCAAATCACAAGATACACACACAGCTGACAAGGTTAGTGGTCCATTGTTTCATTTATCATTGAGGAGTAAACAAGAGTACAATTCATGTTGGTTCTATGAGTTCTTTTATATTCCTCACTTTCTCTCCAATATATGAACAAAGGTATTTTCATCTCCAATACAGCATTTTGAGTATACAAACATTTTGTTGGTATTTTCATCCCAGGCATGGATAGCAATAGTAGCTAAATGAATGTATGAACAAAGGTTGTATTGTTTTACATGAAAAATTAGGAATCATCATGAACAAAGGTTGTATTGTTTTACATGAAAAATTAGGAATCATCATCAAATACATTTGGTGGAGTATCTTAATCATGAACAAAATGATCATGTGGAGACATCACTTTGGTTACCCTAATCACACCCGCCATATTAATTATCGGGACCCACCACAATCACGAATTATACCACTATCCACACTAATTCTAATCATAATCATAATAAAAACAACAATCACAATCCTTAAATGCTAACATCAGACGGTAGGTAAAGCTTTGGATCACATTTAATATCGACGGACCAAAACACATCAACATTTTCCATTTCATTAATTGCAAAAGATGACAGTCTGTTACTGACAGACAATGCCATGTCGAACGTTCGTTAAAACGGACCACTAGTTTGTCTGTTATTTAAATAATGTCACCCGCTTGTTACTTTATCTACAAGTCAAAAGCACGCGCACGTTAGTTTTTCAATTTCAATTTATTTCTCCTCAAAAGCGCTTCGCTATAATCTGCTTTTTGCACAAGCACAAGACATTGATTTTATTTGTTTATTTTTATTTTTTTTTAAATGTATTTTTGTTTATTTTTATTTTTTTTTAAAATGTATTTTTTTTATTGTCTGTTGGTTACCGAGGTGGTTTATTGACGCACAATGCGCAAGTTAGACAGTGGTTTGTTAATGTGGATTTGAAAAGAGAAACAAACATGAGTCGCGTCGAGTGAGATAATGTTTACACTCGCGGTGTGATTGGTAGATGTGGTGCTTTTGTGTTGAAATCTACTGGCGCGTGGAGATCTATACGTATTGGAATTTAGACTCTGGTTTGACGTAGGTAAGAGGGCTATGGACAACTGTAACTGTAGAGTTACACGATTTTGTAGTATAGTACATGTAGTTTTCATATTTACAATCTGGCCACATAAATTTCAAACCGTATTATTAATATTTACAATCTGACCATATTATTATTACTAAATAATAGACTAACCAAGTTCCTTCTTGAAATATTAATATTGTTTCTTTAAAGTATAATACAGGTTAATAAGTGGGAACACATGTGAATAAGAAAAGTATATGGGAGTAGAAGGAAACTGAAGTGAAACACAAGGACTAAAGTGCAAAATATCCTTTAAAATATTCTCATGGTCAGCAACCACTGAGAGAGAAAGTGAATCAGAGAGAGTTTGCAAAAACGAGTAAACGTATTTAATTTTCACAACCTCCAAAGCCAACCCCTCCTCTCACATACACTCACTCACTGCACACATATTCTTTACTTTCTTCCTCTGCTTTTCCCCATTCGCTCTGCAACCCTAGAAATTATATTCTCTACTTGCAAATGGGATCACCTCACAAACCCTAAAAAGCCTTTTTCACACGATATCTCCAGATTCAGCTCAACCCCACTACAGCAATGGCCACATTCTTCATGCCCATCTGCTTCTCTGTGCTTACTTTACTCATTTCCCATTTCAAACCCATCTCTGCCGATCAAAGTTCCAATTTTTCCTTCAAAAGCTTTGGTAAAGATCCAACCTTTGAGTCCAGCATTGCTTTGTATGGGGATGCGAAGGTTGTTAATGGAGGGTCTGCTCTTCAGCTGACTGATGTGTCTGGTTCCAGTGGTGCTGGGAGAGCTATGTACAAGAAGGCTATCAAGCTTGTTGAAGGTAAACCTTACAAGTTAGCTTCTTTTTCGACGAATTTCTCGTTTTCAATTTCTAAGGAAAGTGGTGGTGGTTTGGCTTTTGTTATGGTTCCAAGTGGGTTTACGTTTGGTGAGATTGGGAATAGTAGCTCATTTGGGTTGTCTTTAGGATTGGAAGAGAGGAAACAAAGAGTTGTTGCTGTTGAATTTGATACTTTTAGAGATGAGAACTATGGTGATTTGAATGGAAACCATGTGGGGATCGATGTAGGGAGTCTTGTTTCTGTTAAAATTAGCAATGTTTCATCTCATGATATGGTGCTCAATAGTGGTAAGAAATTCTTCTCTTGGATAGACTACCAGGCTAGTTATAAACGATTAGAGGTGAGATTGGGTCAATCTAATGATGTTAAGCCAGTTGATCCACTGCTTTCGTTCCCAATTGACTTGTCAAAAATCTGGAACGAGGAAGAAGTGTTTGTCGGCTTGAGCTCTTCTAACGGAAACTCTACACAGATGTGTTCTGTCTATTCATGGAGCTTTAAGTTATGGCATGTACCACACTGGATGCATTCACAGCCTCTGGATCCAAAGGCATTGGCCAAGAACATTGAAACACCTCCAGTTCATAATCGAAGTGATTGTCTGTCAAGAGCTCTTGCTGCTATGGTGTTTGGTGTTGCCTGTGGAGCTTTGGGAGCTTCCATTGTACTGTACCTGTGGACCATCTTTGCCAATAGGCGTCCAGTGGTGCCGGAGGAGGAATGTGCTATGCATTCAATGGACTTTGAGTACAAGAAGTTCAAAGTAGTTGTAGACAAATCTTTCGAAGATGATGTCAAGAAGTAGATGATGATGGTGTAAATTTTTATTGTTGTTGCGCGTTGTATATTCATGTTCTTTTTTGTGCTGCTTAGTAGTTGCAGATTTTGATGTGTGTTTGTAAAACTCATGATCAATTGTATAATGTAGTTTTATGTTTCTTGTCATCTGATGCTGTGACTGTTTATGTTCTCTAACCCTTTGCTTGGGAAAAATATACATGTCATTTCTGTTCTATAGTTGTAAAACTTAGATTTGTGTCTTCCTTTTTGTTTCCTCTTCAACCTGGTAGAGATATATATTAGTTTTCAGATCATTCATGTAATCCTGTCAAAATTTTGATCAATATAACTCCTCTGGAAATGAATGATAATCAGTTCATGCTCATGTTACACAAATTATATAACTAAGAGTGTAAAGAAATGCCAACAAAACATATATGAGAAGCTAAACATCATTCTAAATCTTGCAATAAGACATGATTGCACAAGAAGTTATAGAATATGAAAACAAAATACATCAATGAAGATTAAACATCCATATATTTGATTAATAGGTCCAAAATCCAGCATCATCAATCTCTGTAATTGCCAGAGACTGGCAACACAGAGAATTACAACAGTTGATTAACCAAAACATCACCATAACAACACACAATTCAAGCCTCTAAAACTCATTCATGCTCATACTCCTCTTCTTCCTCCTCGTACTCATCTTCATCAGCAGTTGCATCCTGGTACTGTTGATACTCAGACACCAAATCATTCATGTTGCTTTCAGCTTCTGTAAACTCCATCTCGTCCATGCCTTCTCCAGTGTACCAATGCAAGAAAGCCTTTCTCCTGAACATAGCCGTAAACTGTTCACTAACACGACGGAACATCTCCTGAATGGAAGTAGAGTTGCCAATGAAGGTCGACGCCATTTTCAACCCAGTTGGAGGGATGTCGCACACAGTTGACTTCACGTTGTTGGGAATCCACTCAACGAAGTATGAGGAGTTCTTGTTCTGAACGTTGATCATCTGCTCATCAACCTCTTTGGTGCTCATTTTGCCTCTGAACATAGCTGAGGCTGTCAAGTAACGACCATGACGAGGATCAGCAGCACACATCATGTTCTTAGCATCCCACATTTGTTGTGTGAGCTCAGGAACAGTCAAAGATCTGTACTGCTGTGAACCACGAGAGGTCAATGGTGCGAATCCCACCATGAAAAAGTGAAGCCTAGGGAATGGAATCAAGTTCACGGCAAGCTTCCTCAAATCAGAGTTCAATTGACCAGGGAACCTCAAACAGCAAGTAACACCAGACATAGTTGCAGATATCAGATGGTTCAAATCACCGACTGTTGTAACAATTACAAAGAAATCAACTCATCAATATCCATTCAACCATAAAATAACGAGATAACAACAGTAAAAGAAATGTCACTTACAGCTGGGGGTGGTCAACTTGAGAGTACGGAAGCAGATATCATAAAGAGCTTCATTGTCAAGAACCATGCACTCATCAGCATTCTCCACGAGCTGGTGGACAGAGAGAGTAGCGTTGTAAGGCTCAACAACGGTATCAGACACCTTAGGTGACGGAAACACAGAGAAAGTGAGCATCATCCTATCAGGATACTCTTCTCTGATCTTCGAAATCAAAAGAGTACCCATTCCAGAACCAGTCCCACCTCCAAGCGAATGACACACTTGAAAACCTATAAACACAACAATCAAAATCCATATCACAACCTATAACAACACTATCAAGACTACACCATTACCAGATCTGAACAACGCACAAGTCAAAACAAAAAAGTCAGCATACCTTGCAAGCAGTCACAATTCTCAGCTTCCTTGCGAACGACATCAAGAACAGAGTCAATCAACTCAGCGCCTTCGGTATAGTGACCTTTCGCCCAATTGTTACCAGCACCGGACTGTCCGAAAACGAAGTTATCAGGTCTGAAGATAGCACCGTACGGACCAGATCTGACGCTGTCCATGGTACCAGGCTCCAGATCCATGAGCACAGCTCTAGGAACGTATCTCCCGGTGCTGGCTTCATTGTAGTAGACGTTGATTCTCTCAAGCTGGAGATCTGTGTCGCCGCCGTAGTGACCAGTGGTGTCGATGCCGTGCTCGGCGCAGACGACCTCCCAAAACTTAGCTCCGATCTGGTTGCCGCATTGGCCTCCCTGGATGTGAAGGATCTCACGCATTTTGGGATCTGGAAATGGCTGGATTCTAGAGAGGGGATTTGTAGAGAGAGAAAGAGATGTATGAGCTTTAGGGTTTGTGAGGGGTGGGGACGGCGGGATCTTTATAGAAAAGTTGGTTCCAACGGTTGGATTTCACTGTATGGGTTTATTTTTGAATGGTGGAGCGGGATTGTGTATCTGAGCCGTTGGATTATTGTTTTTGAGATTTTGAATGAGTGAATCTGAGCCGTATGATTTTTTTTAAACGGTTGGTTTATTTATAACGGTTGGATTGAGCTGTTTTTTGTTTTTGGTTTTCGATGGATATTTTGAATTTCAAATTTTGAAAGAGAGAGACAGACAACGGAGAGAGGGATACAGCTGGATTGTTTCAACAGTGACAGCTAATGTTTCTCCTATTTTTTAAATTAAATGGGCCTGGTCCAGCTAGATTGGGCCTCCGGGTTGTTTTGACGGGTCTTAATCGTGTTACGAAACTGGGTCTTGCTATGGAAAAATTAGGGTTTCTTCTTCGCAGCTATTATAAAATCGTGAAGATTGTCTGGTGATATCATCGTCTCGATTGCTTCCAAGATTACATCTTTTCTCTTTTTAGTTTTATTTAGAACGTTGGTGATTGTTTGATTGATTGAATTCGATACGAGAGCATCAATGATGAGTCACCAAATTTGTTATCCTTGCACTTTGATTGCCAGTGAAGACAACGATGGGGAAATTTATCTCTGAGATGCTCTTTTGTTGCTTATATATTTGAATTTTTGATTCTTTTTTGGTTTTCTGTATGATTGGGATCTGTGATGATTTGAATTATACTGCGTTATCTATCTGCAACTTCCTTTATGGAATTGAAGAAAGTTTTCTTTTTAATGCTGAGATTCCATTATTCATGTTAGTGTTCCTTTGAACTGAATTTTATGGTATTGGTGTTTGGTTTGCTTTATCTGATTGTTTTGTAGTCGTTGATGACAAACTGAAGGCTTGTTTCTCAAAACATTTGCAGTGGCCGCCTAAGAACTTTCGCCTTCGCCAGGCTTGAGAGTTTATGCTGCTTTATCCTTCCTTGGATGTCTGAGACTACTCAATCAATCTGCTGTCATTTTTCATTATCGTTTTTGCTTATGTTAAATTTATTTGAATAGTGATGGATGTTATTTGTAGTTAGTATCTTGAATCTGTGATGACAAATTTAAGGCTTGTTTCTCAAAACATTCGCAGTGGCCGCCTAAGTGCTTTCGCCTTCGCCAGGCTTGAGAGCTTATGCTGCTTTATCCTTCCTTGGATGTCTGAGATTTTAGAATTTGCTTTTTGTATGTATTTCTTCATTCTTTTGTATTGATTTTTTTTCAGTAGTGTTAATTATGTCAATGATGACAAAATGAAGGCTTGTTTCTCAAAACATTCGCAGTGGCCGCCTAAGAGCTTTCGCCTTCGCCAAGCTTGAGAGTTAGTGCTGCATTTATCCTTTCTTGGATGTCTGAGACATACATTCATTGCTTGTTAGATGAATATTTGTTTGTTATTTTGTGATTCCGCCTAAGATCGACAAATGTTCATTAGATCTGTGGAACTACTACCTAGACTTGTTTGGATTGTTTATAATATTTAGTTTGTATTGTAAAAAAATGGAAGGTGTTGTTTTGAGTTAGGTTATTTGGATAAATTGGTAGTTAATTGTTTTGAATAGAAAAAATAGAAAAAATAATAGAGGACTATAATACCTCTTATTTTATATTTTTCATTTTATATTTAATAAATTAAAAAAAAACATCAACAAAATAACATTAAAATTAAGAAATAATTAATAAATGAAAGTTAAAAATAAAAAAAAAAATCAAAAAATAAATAAATTAATTAACAAAAAAAATTTAAAAAGAAGAAGGTAAAAATAGATGGAAGAGATTTGTGATAATCAACTAGCCACTAGCAGAGAAAAGAGACATGAAGGAGGATGAGAGAAGAGGAAACATGAAAGAGAAAAGAGGGAGAAGGAACATGGAAGAGAAGGGTTGGAGGAGATAAGTGGGGGTAGTTTTGTAAAATCAATGTGGAACTACACCAACACACCAAATCGGTGGTTGAGGAGAGAGAAGAAAAAAGCACTAAAATACTACCACCCATTTCTATACCTATACTAAGCACATGAAGTCCTCCCAAACTTGATATGGGTTGAAAAGAAACCAAACCATACCACACCAATCTACTATCCAAACACAGCCTTAGGGTTATTATCGTCATGAAAGTATCTTTCTGAAACCCGTATTGCGCAGTAAA
This sequence comes from Cardiospermum halicacabum, assembly GCA_031304145.1. Taxonomy (NCBI): domain Eukaryota; kingdom Viridiplantae; phylum Streptophyta; class Magnoliopsida; order Sapindales; family Sapindaceae; genus Cardiospermum; species Cardiospermum halicacabum. The sequence continues at coordinate 28,321,206 of CM062392.1, forward strand.
CTATTCTGCAGAAGTACTGAGTTTTTTCCGTTGTATTGTAATAGTTTGCTTGATGGACGATATGTAATTTAACACTCTGTATCAGTCTGCTAGATGTAATCGTGAACAATACTCAATTGTATTATTATGTACTTCTGAATCAGCTGTGTTTACATTTAACATTAGCTACTTCTTCTATGAGTCTACTTCGTGGTTAAGATGAAAAGTTCACTGTAATCATATGAAGTGAACAATGCAAACGTCCAATGAAATGGTATTTTCATCGTTTTAGAATGGAACTTTATCCTCAAAACCAACAAACAAACTAGCAAAGGTATTTTCACTGTATTAGAATGGAATTTTACAAATCAACAAACTAGTAAGCTACAATAGCTGGTTAAGAAATAACTTATAGAATCTTATAAGATCTTTGGCTATTCAAAAGTTCTTTTGGTTGAACAGACGATGTAATGTAGGAGAAAAGTAAAAAGATCTAGAATCATATAGAAGTTAATATCTACTTGGACAGAAGAAGGCCACGGAGCAAAACAAACTAGTACCACAAGCTTCTCAAGCAGTCCAACCTTCTTTCCCAAGTAAACCATACATGGCAAGAAGAGTCTTATATAATCAAATTTCGTCTTCTCTTGCCCTAAACACTTTCACCACAAAAACAAACATTAGCAGTCTCACTCGATCAATCAGCATGGGCATGGTATTTGGCAAAATCGGCGTCGAAACACCAAAATACGAACTCATCCAATCCACCCCAGATTACGAAATCCGCAAGTACCCACCTTCAGTCATAGCAGAAGTCACTTACGATCCATCCCAGTTCAACGGCAACAAAGATGGAGGCTTTACGGTACTAGCCAACTACATAGGCGCATTAGGCAATCCCCAGAACACAAAACCTGAGAAAATCGCTATGACTGCTCCTGTCATCACCAAATCTACCTCGTCTGAGAAGATTGCTATGACAGCTCCTGTAGTGACTTCTAAGACTGGTGGTGAAATGGTGACAATGCAGTTTCTACTGCCTGAGAAGTATCGGAAGGCGGAGGAGGCGCCGAGACCGGTGGATGAGAGGGTGGTGATTAGAGAGGAAGGGGAGAGGAAATATGGTGTTGTGAGATTTGGCGGTGTTGCTAGAGAAGGTGTCGTGGATGATAAGGTTGAGAAGGTGAAGAAGTGTTTGGAGAAAGATGGGTATAGGATTGTTGGGGATTTTTTGCTTGCTAGGTATAATCCTCCTTGGACTTTGCCTCCTTTTAGGACTAATGAGGTTTTCATTCCTGTAGAATGATTGTGTTCATAAACTACAATGTAGTGTTCTGTTGTGATGTTTATGCAATAAACGAGTTTGATTTAGTGATTCATACTGTACTGATATGATAAGACACTGATGAACATGTAACAACTGTTATGTTATATATCAAAAGCACTAGAATGTACATTGTTGCGTGAAACAGAACTCAAATCTCAACAGAAAACCAGTTTTGGAAATTGATATCAACCAGAAACCATCTTTACAACGATGATGATGACATTGAGAAGAATGAGAGGCAGTCTCATGAATTGGCAAGCATGAATGAGGCCTATGACTTGTCCTTTAAGCGAGTTTCTTTTACCGGTTTGTAGTTCTGCTAATGTCCATCCTCTTGGACCCAGGAATCTATCTTCATTCAATATAGCCAATGCATTAGCTAATAGCAGAAACCCTTCTAGAAACGTCCATAAACCCATTCTCTGCAAATAGCATAACACATCAATCTCTATATACTAATTTCAAATATAATTCTCAAAATTCAACTGATAAATCAAAACTTGCTCTCTAATAGGTCAAATTCAAACATTCATAGAATCTATTTTTCTAACACAATTTCTGCAATCAAGAACATATGGTACACAGAGGAAGGTTTGGACAAATCAAGAACCTTTTTCAATATTCATCTCAAGAACAATCTCGTAAACAAACAAATTGGTGTGTGAAATTGAAGTGTATGATAAATAAAAGGTTTTGATCACAACAAATTCAAAGCAGAATTGATAATCAAACCCTAAATAATCATACCAGAGATGATCAACAGATTTGCTTCGGAGAGCGTCTTCTTTCCCGTTCAAGATCTGAATTCAATTGTGAACCCAAAAATTCTCGCTTTATTTTCAACGATTAAACACGACACAACATAATACCAGAACACACATCTGATGATATATTATAAAAACCGGAGACAAGACAAACTCTTCCACGAGGCAAAATCGGCTTCGAGAATGATTTTAATCGGACGGTGAATACAATATCATAGAACAGTCAGCAAGTAACATGTGAACCGTTGGATCTTACAGCTAAGCAAACGAATTAACCCGAACTGTTTACCCGGAAAAATACAACCCGATAAAATTTATTTTATTACATGGAAAAAGAAAATAAAATAAAAAATTAAAAACCACGGATAAAACCCCCATTGAAGTGAATACTGAAAACAGAGCAAATGGCGACATTTCTACTTCATTACACTTGTTCACTTCCTCAAAACCCTAACAAAAAGACCAACCATTTCTTTATAAATCATAAAAAGCTGAAGAATTTGAGTACCCATTGTTCAATTGCCAACAATGGAGCTGTCGAAACTTCAAAACCGATTCGTAGAGGTAGAAAAAAGAAATCCACATCAGAGGAGAAGAAAACACAAGCCGATAACGGGTCAATTGAGACAAAAGAAGTTCCAGAAGCTGTTGACAAGTTCGGAGATTACGAGGAAGACATGTACTATCCATACGATGATCCTCCACTCATCTGTTGCTTCGGTTCAGTACAGAAGGAGTTCGTACCTACGGTGAGAGTACACGATAACCAGATGCATCCGGATATGTACTCGACGTGGAAGATGCTCCAGTGGGACCCACCTGAGTTCGGGAGAGCTCCTGGTGGACCGGCATCAAACGTGGCGATTTCGCACGTAAGGCTTGGCGGGAGAGCTGCTTTTATGGGAAAGATAGGTGGGGATGAGTATGGAGAGGAGCTGTTGCTTATGATGAACAAAGAGAAAGTGCAGACTCGGAGTGTGAAGATTGATGAGAGTTTGAAGACTGCTAGAGCTTATGTGAAGTTCAAGTTTGAGGATGGGAAGATGAAAGCTGATGTTGTGAAATCTGCAACTGAGAACTCGCTTCTTGCATCTGAACTCAACTTGTCTGTGCTCAAAGAGGTATAATTTGGATAGATTTGTGAGCTTTTCTTGATAAAGCTTTGGTTTTTATTGCTTGATTGTATTCTGTTGAATTGGGAATATTTGAATTTGGAGATGTTTGCTGTTTACACAATTCAGGCTAGGATTCTGCATTACAATTCTGACTCTTTACTATCTCCAAAAATGGAATCAACTTTATTCAAGGCCATTGATATTTCGAAAAAGTTTGGTGGTATGACGTTTTTCGATTTGAATCTGCCATTGCCGTTATGGAGGTCGCGAGATGAGACCAGAGAACTGATCAAGAAAGCATGGAATGCAGCTGATATCATTGAGGTTTCAAGACAAGAGCTTGAGTTTCTATTAGATGAAGAGTATTACGAAAGGAGAAGGAATTATGTGCCACAGTACTATTGTGAGAATTATGACCAGACAAAGCAGAACAGGAAGGATTATTATCACTACAAGCCAGAGGAAGTTGCTCCATTGTGGCATGATGGGCTTAAGTTCTTGTTTGTAACAGATGGGACGCTGAGGATTCATTATTACACGCCTTCATTTGATGGTGCAGTTGTTGGTACAGAAGATGTACTCATAACACCGTTTACTTGTGATAGGACTGGTTCTGGTGATGCTGTAGTTGCAGCTATTATGAGGAAGCTTACGACTTGTCCTGAAATGTTTGAGAATCAAGATGTGTTGGAGAGACAGCTGAGATTTGCAGTCGCAGCTGGGATTATAGCACAGTGGACGATTGGTGCTGTTAGAGGCTTCCCTACTGAAAGTGCAACACAGAATCTTAAAGAACAGGTGTATGTGCCTTCAATGTGGTAGATATTCCAATATCACATAGTTGAGATTCCTCACGGCAAGCTTCAAAGGTGTCTTTATAGTAGCATCTCTTGTACATTGATCAGCAGCTCTTGCTGCATTTGCATCACTGAGGTACTAATTGTACACTACTCTATTGTTTTGGTCCATAGACATACATTTGCTATCAATCTCAGAAATTTTGGTCATATGTATTGTTTTGACAGCTGACATAAAGACACACTTGACTGGAGATAAAGATCTACTATAAACTATAATATGTAAAGAAACACTAGACTGGAAATAAAATTCTAATATAACTATATAGGTGACTGGAAATAAAATTCTAATATAACTATATAGGTATCTGATATTACATTGAATAAAGCCTAAGTTTGTTTGTTTGATATCCACAACTAAACTAAACTCCAGAAAAAGAAAAGAATAACCAATGAATCAAATACTGTAAACTAATGGAATTTGGTGTTTCTGTACCAGTATGTCTAAAAACCTGATTCTGCCTCAGAAAAATTATACATATGAGTCTCATCTGTTTCTCTATGCCCCTCTTGATCACAACAAAACTAAAACCAGTTGTATTTCCTCTAAACAGATGAGAAAACCTGAAACTGAAACTTTCTCAACCCTGCCTGAACTTTAGTCACTAGACCGGTCTGAAAATTCAGCTGATATCCGCAATGTGTTATAAGCAAGTTGATGCTTATAACTACCCACAATGTAAGGCACTAACTATACTCTACTGATAAACAACTCCTACTATTTTGTTGCTGCTTTTAGAGCTGGCCTTTTATATGTGCCTGAAATTTTCTGCTGAGTCTTGCTGCAGATACAACCTGGATAAGGATTTGAATAGAAATTCTCCTCCAGGCGTGGAGACTCGCCAGGCTGTCTCAGATATGGTCCTCCAAGCCGGTTTTGATGTAACTTCTGAACCTTGGAAGAAAATTTCTCCCATGTTATCATACCAGCATCGAACTTATCTATTAACTTGACAAAAGTTTGCCTGAAACCATTAGAAAGACATGTTATTGACTGATTAACAGCTTAGGTTCAGTTTTTATCAATGATTGTAGGCTGCTACATTCAAAAACTAACCTGTCAGGGTTGATGGATTTCCTAAACCCTTCGAATCGCCTGTGTCCCTGAACTGCCTTGGCCATATTTCCATCATAAGTATACACAAACACATCACTTTCAAGCGCCAGGATATAGTCCAGTGCAGCAAGGCGATTCTGATAAGGTTTGAAAGGCTCTAGTTCCTGTTCAGTAGCTAGAGTATTATGAGTGAAGACATTTGGGTACTCAGCTTTGAAAGCTGCCATGCTGTTGCTTCCATAAATCTCTCCTGCAACAATATAGATTGTTGTTGTCGACGGGTACCCCATAGCCTTGAGGAACAATGCAGCTTCTCTTGGTGACATCGGACAACCTCCTTGCAGCCTACGTTCGACGCTATCTATCTCCTTCTCCTTCCAATGTTTGACATTGTATCTCATTGTTCTGAGATCCTCAGCTTCCATAACAGTCAAGTTGTGGCTGCAGCCGGTGAACGCCAACATATCTTTCTCATATCTGCAACACAAATTCATCAAAAATCAGCTCAATACTACTTCAAGCCCAAAATGCAGGTAAACTTCATCACACACAGTACCTTAAATGCAGCGCGACGTAAGGCTGACTGTTGTTTCGAAGTCTATCAACTAAAACTTTCCCTAGCTCCTCAATCTCTTCAGAGTAACGAAGAGCATGATAATTGGCTAGACATCTGAGTCTCTGAATACTACCAGCAGGACCATTATTTGCAAGCCTGGAATCAGTGTGTGTGAACTTGATCACCTTGTTTCGTTTCAACAATGGCACCATCAGAGTCCTGTAGTAACTTGACTGAAAATGAAACCTCTTAGAAACGATCCAACAACGTAGTAAACATCAAAATCAACAAACATGTAATGTAATCCACACAATTTGCATACAGGTTTCAGACCTTCGACCAGGAAATCGGAGCCTTCAATAGGGGCTTAACGTTGGCAAGCTCAGCAGGCAAATACTCAACGATATCAACGTCATCTTTAAGAACCTTCATGAAATGCCTCCAGTCAAAAATATCCTTGAAATCACTGTCAAATTATAACACAGCATTAAACAAAATACATACAACTGATAACTAGAAACACAACCAAACAAACAAAACTATAGAAAATCTACCTTGGATCTGTCCAGAATGATTCATGATCAAGAGATGGTAGAACCAAAGTAGCATTCATTATCTTAGCAACAGCAACCATATCACATATCTGCAATCAAAAACAATGTAAGCATCACAGATTCTATCAAATGTAAGATCAAATTTTATCAAATTTGTCAGCAAGATACACACCCCAGTTCTCATTTGATTCAATCCTCCATTGGCATGAACCAGAAGATATCCATTCGACTTCGGACGTGTCTCTGCAGAAAGTTCAAACCTTTATCAATTAAAAGCTCTAATTATCAACAGATTTACCAAAGGTAGAAGAAGATTGACATACGATTAGGACTCCTGGGTCGAATTATGCATTGATGATAATTTTCACTGTGGGGTTTGGACCAGATTTCTGGTAACTAACAACAAAACCCAAAAAAGGTATATATCAGTTACACATCAGAAACTCCAATCAACACCAAACTAGATTAAAAAACTCAAAACATCAAACAAACATGTTACTATCAGTAAAAGCTATTTTCATTTTTGTTTAAGCAATCATTATAGTTTTAAAAAAACAGAGACAGAATCGCAAATCAATAAAAATAAAGTCAAAAGACAACTTTACTTCACACATAAAGAGAAAAATCAACACGCAAAGAAACATTGACATGAGAATAACGCAACGGCCAACTCATCATAACAAAACTTTCCTTTCGGGTCATGACCTCATCAAAATCAGACCACCGTCGCCGCCGCCACCGGCCACCGGCAAGTCAACAAACGAAAAAAAAAAAAAAAAAAACCTTTTCAAAAACTAAAAACAACCCATTTTACCCAATTGACGTATTTACAGAATCAAATCAACAAAATCTAAACTTTCCTTCACTTTCTCGGCAACCAAACAGATAAAAGAAAGGGAAAAAATGATTTTTGTGTTGCTTACAGATACTTTCTCGATGGCTCTGGAGGGTGTGGAGTGATCCTTTTCTTCAGAAACAACATGTTGAGCCAAAGCTTCCTCTTCCTTCAATGGCTTAATAATCAAAACATTACTATTCCCATTTCTCTTCCCATCAACATCATCAACATGAGAAAGCAAAAACGAGACTTTAAGAAAAACAGTGACGATGAACAAAACCATAAAAAACCCAATAACCCTTCTTCCAGAAACCGTCCCTGATCTCAGATTATGCGCCATTAAACCTTGCCAAGTCTCGGAAGAGAAAAAGTTCCTCTTCAATAACCGATGCCTTATATGAGGATGATGAAAAGAGCCGTTAAAACTTGTACTTATACCAGTCGCATTGTCTCCATCGTTGTTGTCGGCTTCTTCATCTGAGATATAATAAGCGTATTCGCTTGATGATACGTTCGATAGTTTCTCTGAAGATGAGTCCAATACAAAGTCTGACACGCGTCGTCTTGCCGTTGTGGGCCCACTTCTAGGACTCGTTACGTTTGTGGGGTTACTAGTACTCAATACATTGCACGACGACGCCGACATCGATTTTTTTTTTTTTTTTTAATTTCCAATCTGGGGTTTCGATTTTTTTTTTTTTTTTTTGGCTCTGTTTTCTTTGCAGAGAAAAACAGAGGATGACGAAAATGATCGATTATGCTCTGTTTTCTTTGCAGAGAAAAACAGAGGATGATGAAGATGACGTTGGTTGAGAGTTGGTTTTTTTTTTTTTTTAATTCCCTCTCTGTGTCGATGTGTTTTGTTGATGTTGTTGTGTTGTTTCGTGAAAAGGTTGGTTCTCTCTCTCAGTGGAGAAGAGTCTCCGATATCTAAGGCACAACAATGGATTCTCTCATCTTCTTCTATATATAGTTTTCACTTCAGTTTTTTTTTTTTTTGTTTCACATTTCTATTTACTTATTTTTATATTAAAGTATTTATAATTTTATATTTATTATTTAAAATTAATAAAACTATTTGAAATGATATAGATTTGTTTTAATAAAATTATCTGGGATGAACTTTCTGTTTGAATTGAATTAGTTGAGATTTAGATTTGAAATTTTTATTTTTTTAATTTTATTTATAATACAAGATAAAATTATTTTTTTATTTATAAAATTATCGTGTAAATATCCATTTTGAGATATTATTTGATTAAATATTACTACAAATTAGTGGCAGAGTTCGTATTAAAATCTAAGACTAATTTAGAAATTTTTTTCTATTTATTCCAAACAAATCATTTAAGTACTATTCATGCTAAAAATATACATATTAATTATCTTTTAATATAAAAATAATTGTTATTAATACATGCATCTGTAAATATATTATTAAGTCATATTTATTTTATTTTTAATCAAAATTTAAATTATAAATAATAAAATATATTGAGTGTTCTAAAATTAAAATTCAGAAAATGGTTCCAAATAAGGTTCGGAGGGAGATATGAAAAATCAATTAAGGCTCCGTTTCACGTTATCCGTTAATTTAAATGATTAGCCGTTTAAAAGTACTGGTTGTAATAATCCTTCGGTAATAGTGTAACGGTTGAAATAGTGGTTAAACATGATATTTTGGTAGTTTTATAATAATGATGGGTGAAAACTAATTTAAACAGCGTTCTTCAAACCGTTATATGAACCGCTAAACGTTAGTTTGAAATGCAATTATTGAACACCTATTTTTCCACACAGTTAAACTGCTATTTAAATCTATAAGAGAGAATGCCTATTTGGACTCTCGAAGTTGGCATGTTTATTCATCTGGACCTTTTAAGTTTGCGGGGTTTCAGATGGACCCTTCAAGTTGGCAAAAATGAATCATATAAACTTTTTTTTATGAATAAATCTTCATAACATGGCGCGTGGTATATAGTTGCGATGACGTGTTAAAAATTTGAATACATGGCATTTCGCTAACGTGTTAAAAAATTGATGACTCAACTAGAGAGATTGTTGATCGTAGTTTTCAAATTGTAAAGCGATTTCAAAATTAGGGTTTCTATCTATTTGTCTTTTATCGAATAGAATACAACGATTTCAAAGAGGGATGAATGATCAATGTTCATACCGATTTAGGGATTTGAATACCTTGATTGAGAGTAGGTTAGTGTTATTAACTTTAAAATTGCAAGAAAACCTCACTTGCGACATCGATAGAAGATGAACTCCGAATTTTCATCCATGGTTACCTTCACAATGACAGAAATTGATTGAGAAAATCGATTGAAGATAGAGATTAGGGTTTTTTCTTTCAAAATTCGATTACGTTTTAATTTATACTTGCTCATTCATTAGCTGAGTCATTAGATATTTCATTAGAAATAAGCTACTCACGCGCTCATAATTGTCTAACATTTTATGGCTATTACACATCAGCAATAAAAGTTTATATGAATCGTTTTTGCCAACTTGAAGTCCATCTGAAACCCCACAAACTTAAAGAGTCCAAATGAATAAACGTGCCAACTTGGAGGGTCCAAATATGCATTCTCCAAATCTATAATAAAACTAATCGCTATCGTTGAACACACAGCTATAATCAATTTAGCTATGGAATAACATTTAGCGGTTTTAACCGCGGTTAAAATTATTTAGCTATGGAATAACGTTTAGCAGTTTAAACCGCGGTTGAAATAATAATTGAAAAATAAAAATACAGTTATAATAATTAAAAATAGTAGTTAACATTTAAAGTAGCTTTCTTTGTAAAAACTACTAAAATATTTATATTAATATTTTAAATATTATTTTAAACTGTTGCAATTATTTAAATTATTATTTTAACCATTAATATTAACTAAACACTGGAATAGAGTTCCGAGAGATTAACTGGTTTAGTTATATAAAATTACCCAGAGATTGACCAATTTTAGTTTTACCTCTATATGAATATTTTATTTTTATTACTCTGAATATTTTATTTTTATTACTCTGTTTTAATCTTTGTTGATACTTCTATTTTTGTTTACTAATTAGAGTAATGTGTAATCATGTTAAAGTTAAATTGCAAGTTAAAGCTATTATTACTAGAAAAGAGGAGATAGATTATGCTTCAAATAATGAAACTTAAAAAGTTAAAAGAAGCTTGATAGTAGAAATAGCATGTAAACTTTTGCAACACACATGTGAATTTTTGTTGTTTTTTTAATGTATCGGTTAATAATAATAATAATAATAATAATAATAATAATAATAATAATAATAATAATAATAATAATAATAATAATAATAATAATAATAATAATAATAATAAACACAGGAAATATATGAAATGATAAGAAAAAATTTAATTAAATAGATTGTTATTTTTTTAACCGTTGGATCTCCATCATATACACCATTACGCCTCACGAGTGATTTTTCAACCATAGATGGATTAGTGATCCGCTACATAATCATCACTAACAAACACCGACAAATTTAACCGTTAAATGGAACTATTAGAACTTCATCAACGGTAATCAGTTGCTGTGCATCATAATGATATGTAGACAACTGTATCAAATAATGCGGTGGAGGAGATTTTGATTATTATTCAACGCGTAGAGAATCTGAGAGCTGTGTATAAAGCTCGCACGTCCTTTGTCGTTTTCCTTTTTTTTAAAAAAAAAAACATATATATTTTAATTTAATTAATAAATATAAATACTAAAAACATTTTATTATCTAAATAATAAATTATTTAGGCGGCGTTGTAGGATTTTTGGTAGGTATTTTTTGAATTTTCGTTGAAAAATTAACACGTATAATATTTGTCTCATGCATGTGGAAAGGTATAATAAACGGACACGTGGAGATCATCTAGAGAGGTTGTATCATGTGTGCCATGATTAGCAGTAACATGAACAGATTCATTCAGATAATGTACATAGCTGATTGTTGTGGTGTGATTTCATTTGACCACGTGGCAGCAAATAGTTAATTATGATTAAGAAGAGAGAATCAAATACATGTGAAGGCAAAAGAATACTAGATACTGTACTGTTAGTTTGTTTAATTATCAAGTCACGAATCGTCACACCAATATGTTATGTCATTGTTATATCTTTATACGATTCAAATAAATGTCAAGTTAACGAAATATATTTTATTTATTTATATTAAATAAAAAAAAATGATTTCGTCATAAACAAATTCATGTACCAGACACAGAGTAAACACACAGTAAGTCATACAATTTGATTCTTCTTCTCTATCAAATTAATAAAATTTAATTTAATTTAAATATAAATATATATTTAAAAAAAATGGGTATAATACATGGTTTACCGATGAAAACTGGTTGCCACCATGTTTATATATACGCGTTGGAAAATCGACGGACAACAAAATCTGAGAGACAGAACAGAAGAGAGGGTGAGGGTCCACACGTTTAAGCTTCAGTTTGAACTTGGATTTGAAAGAGAAGAGGTTTAGGTTTTAGATAGAAGTACATGAATTTGAAATTTATGGAGTGAATAAACAAAAGTACAAAGAATTTTTGAAACAGAGAAAAAGTGGGGGTCCACTATCACATGTCAACGATGCAATACTTGGAACTTTCTTCTAATGATGGGGTCCATGTCCAACTCTATTTTCTCATTCTAGAAATTTTCAAAGTTTGGTGTTGGTATTTCTTTATTATTTTTATTCACAGATTTCATTCCACCGTCTCTGACCAACGTTGATTTGTTTGGCTGCTGGTTTATATAATAAAATGATGTTAGAATTCAGCAAAAATGAGCAATAAAAAACTATTCCAATGATGATGGTGCTAAATTGCAATAGCAGATATATGACCCGTTTTGTAATAGCAATTAAATTATGGTTTAGTTAATAATATTATTTTAAAAAATACATTAATTAAAGTACTATTCAAAATAAAAATTTTTCCGAACTGTTATATTAAAATTATTTTTATATCAAATTATTTAAAAATATAAATAAAAAAATTATACCATTGTAATTTTATATTTAATTATTATTTTAAATTATATTTTAATCGTTAATTAATTACTATTCTCATAATTATTTAATCGTTAACTGGTGCGGTTATCTAACCTCTTATTTTAACCGTTAATCACTAGTACGGTAATTATAAACTCGCAAATTACTTTTAGAAAAAAAAAATCCAAAACTTATTGGAAAACAAAATATTATTAGTAACACCTAATTAACTAGGAATTAACCAGGGGTTAAAAATCTCAGAAGTAAAAAGGGGAAATTTTCTGTATTTAGTGGTAGTTAATGATTCTTCTCAGTAATGGCCCATTTCGTGTCCCACACTGGAAACTAAGGTTTCAATTTCGGTTAAAAACAAACTTAATTTTCACAAGCCATTTAGGATGACATATCATGTTAGTTAAGTATCCCTCTAAGTTCCAAAAGCTATTCCAAATCCAGCAAACCATGAACTGTTTTCAGTTCACAAGCAATTTATTATTAGGTGTCGCCGATTCCTTTTCTAGTTCTAGTTTCAATTAATGTCCAACACATTAAATCATCTCTTCTAAGTTCTACCAAACTCACATTTTTGTTTTCTATCCTGAAATAGCTTTGCCAAATTCGCCTCATCAGTTAGAAAATGACCAAACAATGTATTAAAACTTAAAAACAATACTAGTAAAACTGCTAAAAAATGATTTGTTTGCATGTTCTAAGCTTAAAAACGATTCTGCAATTGGTTGTTTAAGAGTAATGCTTTGCTGGGCCAAGTAAGTGTTGTTGTCTTATTCAGGAGCTATTAACGCAATAATTGATTCTATTATCATCGTCATCTCTAGCAGGTTAGGCAGTGACTCATTTTCTAAATAGACGTGAGAGATTTCGATTGCCTACTCGTTGAAGACTTGGTCTGATTGTTGCATTCTTGACTCCAAATGAATTGAATATTCCAACAAGAGAGAAAAATAGCGTCCAATGGGTAGGTGTGTGGTCGATTTTCTGACTTGACCTGGAAAAAGGACATCATGAGAAAGAAAATTAGATTAGACCAATATTAGATTGGACCAATATGTAAGTCTGCTATAACTGTTATAGATTCTACAGCAGAATAAATTGATTAAAGATTATTTGTTGACAAGGAGATAAGCAGGAATATGAAGATTAAACAATATGGGAACTGATAGAAGACAATATCACTACAAAATCAGCCAAAATATATGAAATCAGCTGCAACTTCCATTCTCTCACCGACACCAACCCGTTTATCTAGTCTACACGACCTGTTAACACATATTGACACCCATGACTATAAATATTCGTGTAGGTTAACCTGTGCGGATTTTGAATCTGACTAGAAAAGACCGAGTAAGCTACCTAAATGAAGGTCACAATAAAATCTTCTTCACTATAGTGTAAAGAAATGTCGCTTAAATATCCTTTCATGTACTATTATAAATCCAAGAAGTCACTATAGAATCTACTTTAAATCATTCATCATAATCAACTGAATCAACACCAGGCATATCACACATCACCGCAATAGACTCTAGCTTAGCTTAAGCTTCTAAGCAAATGTTAATAAATTACCATCTCTATAAACACATGAGAGACTTCGAAGTCTCATCACTTGCAGCTTCAGATTCTATATCCGAACTCATCATTTTATCTTCACAGGATAAGCTTTCAGTTTCAGAGTCGAGATTATGGATGTAAGGACCTATACTGACTGCTCTGATATCACAGACAAACTAAATAAACTAAAACTGCTAGAAATGGCACTACTTTAATGAACATTTACTTTTAAGGACCCAATATATTTACAATCTGAATATCTGCTATGTACATTACGTTCACTCTACAAAAGCCCATGATCCGCATATGTGCATGGCATAACTTAATGAAAGCAAGCATGTAAATGAATATTGCATATAAAATCTTTTGCAAGAACAAGAATCTTTTACAACAGGAATCGAGAACTTTTATTACTCAGACATAGTAAAACACAAAACTCAATATCCATACAAGAAAATTACAGACCGACATCTTTTGAAGTTGAATAATACACAAGCTTACATTCAAAATAAAGAATGAACTCATAGTTCTGATTGGCATAAATAAAAACAGAATGACTTCAAAAACTTCAAAACGAGAAATTACCTAATTATAGTTTCAACCATTCCATGCAAGGGCATAATCCCCAGCAGAAGCGGGAGGGATAGTAGTCTTTTAAGTACACCTCCCTGCTATAGCCAATTATATAGAAGCTGAAGGATCGGTTACGATGAACCATGGTGATACGAGTTACAGGAACAACAGAGATTGTATGCCTCTCACATACAACCCTGGCAGTAATAGGTACAGGAGCTCTTTCTGCAATAATCTCAGAAGAAAAGTTGTTCAGAAAGTAAGAGTCGGCGAAGTAAGCAGGAGTGCACTGGTATGCCTGTGTGTTGCATAACTGCACCCCTCTTGCTCGGTGGAAAACCTCATCTGGTACAGATGCTGCTCCAGTAGTAGCACTTACTTTCCGGGTTGAGAGTGTTTTCCTGTTAAAAGAATATATAAATGTTGTCAATTGGCTATTAATAACCTTGAGGTAGATAGATTATTACTCAAGTACAATCAAGTACATAATTTACATGCACAAAGTGTAGTAGAAACCATTTTTGTTGAGCAAATGCTAACATCAAAGAACTATTCCAGAACTACATTTACTGCAGTCAAGGGAAAGCTTGTATCGGATGAGATCAAACTAATTTGGTGAAGGAAAATATATTAGATATTTGGCTTGACTGTTTCCTTTCATGTGAGAAAAGGGGTTGACAAAGACATCCTGTAAAGGAAGGTTACTAAAGGTATTTATAAGGAGGTCTATGCTGTAAGCTTTACCAAGTATCATATAGCCTGATATGAAATTATACTAGCATTATAAAGATTAGGCTTGATTATAGATATGTGACATCACACAAAGTAGTGAACTGACTGCCTGTGAAAGGATTTAAAGAAGTATTTGACTATCCTACAGAAAGGAAAGCATAAATGGGAAGAGTATTGGTATTGTTATCATAGAAAAGAAAATCATGGATGCTTGCTTTATGAGGTAGGTAGGTACTGACCATCTTACAATGGCAATGCTTCGTGTCAACATAGAACCATTCCCATGACATTCCTTGCATTTAATCAGCCCACGCGATCCACAAGTTGCACAAGGAATCTTTCCCTTCCCATTGCATTTTGTACATCTGCAGAAACAAAATCATGATTGCAGTCAAGAGTGCCAAGTAAATTTTGTACTCAAACACCAAATAATATAAAGCCCCAGTCGAGGAAGTAGCAAAACATCAAACAACACATGATGCCATTGCATTAACAAAACTAAAAACTCTACACTTTGATCCTAAAGGTTTTAGCTTAGTGAGCTGTACATCTATTATTCATGATTTAAACAAATCTAAGGTTGGGGAAAACAAAAAGATATGCAAGTCCACAGAGTCAACTAGACAGCTATACATTTTTACAAACTTCTTGTAAGCAAATAGATAATTGAAATAATGGCTCACATTGTGTCAGATCCGTCTCTATGAGCTATTAAACCTCTCTCATGACAAGCAGGGCATGGAGACATCTGGTTTTCCTTGTAGAATCCAGGCTCTTGATCTGCATTGCAAGTCAGACATACCACTTCACCTCGTCCACCACAACCTGAAATCAATTCAACACTATCTAAGCACAGGATTTTAATGTATTTAGCATAGTTCAAGTAGCAATGACTAAGATATAGCATCCTCCTCATTGTAATCCATTACCAGAGCATTTCTCAATGGTTTCAGAACCAGGAACTTTAACTCTTGTTTCTTCATAAGGCACAAATAACGCTGGGAATTTTGACCTTAGATCCAGCTCCCACAGACCAATTTCAGGCTCATTGTTCTTCTTATCAATCTTGCCACCCAGATAAGGCTCAGTCTCCTTAACAATCTCTCTTTCCTCTGTAAACGTATCAAGAGTGCCAACGTAGACATTACAATCCTCCACGGTCTGAATCTTCCATGTTCTAGCTGGACGACTTCCCCAACAAAATCGATGGCCAACATGGTCGATAAGCAATTCCCTTATCTCTACCTCGTCTAGTAATTGCCTGCACAAGTTAAAAAGAGTCTCACCAACCTGATTATGAATGATGAACTCAAAGATTCTAATATTCTGTAGGGAACAATTAAACATGCTTGTTCCAGATATGTGCTAGCTACTACCACAACTCATAGTAAACCAAAGAAATAACCTTATTGCATACCAGACAACTCATCTATTATCTATATATGTAACAGATACAATTCAACAAGAAATAATTAGGACGCAACATAAATTCAGATCTCTGATCAATATTCAACCAATTTCTGATAGAATCAAGTGCATGATCAACCATTTTCTGATAGAATCAAATGCACTGATCTATTTGGCATAACATATTATTAAGCAACTTAAGAGTACATATCATAATCACACAGTAGAACATCATGATGATGAGATGATTTGTGCCAAACAAAAGGAATGCAAGTATCTAATAAAAAAAAGGAACAGAAAGTTTTGCAAGCTCGTGATCAGCAAAACAATCGAACCTAAGATTTCATCAATGAAAAAACTAATAATGGCACCCAATTGACCACTCTATGAAACCCGACATTTCACTGAAAACAATGATTTCAGCCTCACCTCTGAAATGGCTGTGCATTTCCACCCTGACCTCCTCCATAATAACCAACTTCATACACAATAGCTTGAGCTGCAAAAAATACAACTAATTCAACATCCAATCAAGTAACACAAAACAAGCAAACACATCATTATTTGACAAATTAGAATCAACAAACACACAATCAAATCTCCAAAAACAGACAATTTTAAAATCAAAGTCCGATCGACTCACGGCCAGGCTCCGGTGAACTAATCAACGGCGCGTGAATTGAGGACGGATAATGATGAGAAGAAGAAGCAACGGAAGCAGATCGAATCTCGTCAACGCTGACTTCCGTTCCCGCCAAAGCAGCAGTTGGAAGACTAGAATTCGTCCTCCCGACATGCTGGTACGAGCTCCATCTCTCCTTCTCCCCGTAATCACTGCTTTTCTCTATCGATCAATAACAGACATCAAACAATCAATCAAACACGAAATTTGAAAATCAAGTATATCAACGGAGAGGAGTGTGTCATCGTAGCAGTGTTTACCTGAGAGTAGAGGCTCCTCCATTGTCGTCCTGTTCCGTTAGATTAGAAATGAATAATTGATTGGAAGTGATATATATTAGTGTGATATTTGCTTATTGAGTAAGTAAAACATTTGAATATTTATTAGGATTTGTCACGATGCTTATGGTATGAATGAAATTAATCGATACAAGAGCTCCACGCGTTACGCGGGTTCTATTAGTATGTTGTTATCTGCCTTCTTTGTTTGCTTTGCTGATGCGGGAGGGAGGAAGTGGGAGTGAATAGGTGACGTGGCAGACTTCTTGGTTAAGTCCGAGGTTCATGGGCCTTGTATTGGGTTATATGATGAACTGGGTCAGCTTTGTATTGGGCTATAGCTATACTTTGTCAGCAAATTTATTTATTTATTATTTTTTGCTCATTCTAAATAATTTATGTTTTTTTCGTTCAGAAATGAATTTGAAAAAAATACTAATTTCAAGACGAATTGAGTTGAATGTGGATATAAGATTAGAGAAATGGTCGTGTAACAATATTTCAGTTTCCTAATTAGTAGCAAAACT